>BSBK01007864.1:890000-1511419 GCA_027943335.1 Chamaecyparis obtusa
TTACCAAGATGATATACAATATGGGTCTCGAGCTTGGAAAGTATTCAAGGAAGTGATCTGTTTCTCTACATCCTTGTCATTTCATCTAGGAACTTTGTTGGAGGTAAGGGTTTCTCCATATTCAGTATGTACATGAATTCACGGTTGGAATTTTGATCTTTGTACTTATTTTCATGTTTCGTATTCATTACTGTGATGTCATTTCTCGTCCTCTCTTCTTGTATCATCTATTACATGTTAATGATGCATCAGGATCCTTGTTGTGTGAATAGTGATCTTTCTATCCTCGTATTCATATCTCCTCCTATGAGTTTTCCAAAGGTTTTGAACTGTTATTCTTCATCATGTTTTCCCTTTCCTTAATAAAAATCTTGCTTCATGGTAGCTACCACAAGAGGAAAGTATAATATCTTACATGCACAACATAGTGAGCTAAGACAAAACTATAGATATAGTTGTTACGAGCGTAAATAGAACATCCTCGAGTCTTTTAGATTTCAAGACAGTGCTGATTATAGACGACCTTGTGACTAAAAAGTCCAATCCCTTTTTCATCATTGTGAGAAGGGCCAAAGGATTGTACTCCAATACCCTCCATTTAGATGCCATACTCCATTGGTTGACAATGGGATAATTGCAGAGTCTTATTACTAACAATTTTTTTTTCGTATGCTTATGACTCCACCCATTTATTGTGGATGTTAAAATTTGTGTGTTTAATATTAGATGTGGTTAAACAGTAAACTACAGCTGAATGGTTAAGAATAATAAGGAAGTTTTTTTTCCATCTCTTTTAAAGTGGTAAACTAATGGGTAGTGATGTTTTGTGCAAACAATTTGATGTAAGAATTGTGAAAATAAAGTTTGTTCTAATTTCTAATTGTTAGATTATGATATGAAACATATACTTAGGGGTTAAAATAGATAATCATAGTCTTACTCATTGTTTATGATCTTTGACATGTTTGTGAATTTCTTTATGAATAAGATAATGTATTTGAAAGAGGATTGTGAAAATAGGTTTTACCATATTATTGACTTATGATTTCTCGATATTACCATACATTGCCTTAGCTAT
The DNA here is from genome assembly GCA_027943335.1 of Chamaecyparis obtusa. Taxonomy (NCBI): domain Eukaryota; kingdom Viridiplantae; phylum Streptophyta; class Pinopsida; order Cupressales; family Cupressaceae; genus Chamaecyparis; species Chamaecyparis obtusa. The sequence continues at coordinate 891,079 of BSBK01007864.1, forward strand.
CCTTCATGTAACTCCTTCAATGAATATCATTGTGATTATTGGACTTAAGAAATAAGACATGGGCATTGTACCTAATACACTCATAATTTGATGATAACATTTTTTCTTTCTATAGAATCCTTGTAGAAATGTGGAGTTACATAGATTATACTATTTGTGTGAGATTATATGATTTTTACTTTCTTTATGAATATTTGCACAAATGAATATGGTCACCCGTATATTTTATGAGAAGATGATACTATTCTACATGATTAATTGAATAAAAGGTTAAGATATGTTTCCTTTTGAGTTCCTAGATACGAGGTGTTTTTATTTTTATTTTTAGAATTCATATGTGAATGCATTCTTGGGTTTCTCTATGATTGAGATAAGTTCATTTTATCTTATGGAACAATAGGTTTGCGATATAAGTTGAAATCTTGAATTCTCTCTTGATGGCTTAACATGAAATGATACTTCTGTTGGTTTCTTCATGATGGGTGTAATTGTGTGTCCATGATTTTGGGTGTGGTAGATTTTGATACATTATGATGCACAACTCCATTACAAGTTTATACCTATATAGTTTTGTGTCTTTACTCTAGTTCACTAACACATGCTAACCCACACACATTGCATGTTCACGTAGGTAGACAAGTGCATATGGGTAGGTGTATGCACTAACAATTTTTATTTTTGTATAATGATTCTAAGATACTAAAGTAAATTCTATGTAAGATAAAAAACTGACAAAGTCAACTTTCTTGATTGGCATGAGCTTCATATAGTAAGCATGAGGGTCACACAAGAGATTCCTATAATAAATAAGATGCCAAGAAGTTTAGTCTTCCTTTATATTCTTCTATTTTAGTCTAACGAATTTAGCTATTTTCTTCTAAAAGATAGTCTTTTCTCTCTTTAATTTAGAATATATAAGCATATTGAATGCAATATTGTTATAAGAATTTAACTATGAAAAATATACATTCTTCCCTCCCCTCCCTACTTATACTGTTCTCCTCCCCTGTTTCTCCACGGACAGTTCTTCTACCACCCCTTCCACCCCTTGCAGTGTAATTTTTATGCTTCCCCAAGATGAAGTAACAATCGATGAAATGGGTGGCGATGGTGGTGTTATTGAGGATGGCAGTAGGAAAGTAGGAGGAGAACCAGGGGGAAGGTAGAAGCAGTGCAATCCAAGGCGGCTGTTTGAGTGCAGAGATTTCATGACGTCCCAGAAATCATAACACAATTTCTTCTCAACGTTTTGGTACCCAGGTTGCTGTAATGTCTGAATTGAGGATGTTGGGGATGTTGAGGATTGTTGTTTTATGCCCCAAGACTGTTATGCCGAAATCTACTTCCACCACAGGATTTGCCGCTGAAGAGGAATATTTGCCCCATCACAAGCATTCAAATAAACCATTCACTTTCTCAGGGACTAGCCTCCTCTTGCATGCACTATCTCAGATGTCGTAAGCGAGCGGAGCATTTGATTTCTAATGGTAACAGACCAGATTGTTTGAATGGGCGCGGGTTATCTTTCTGATCGAATGCACCGAATGCACCGTCTGCAGCAATTTTTTGTTAGATTTTTTTGTTGTTTTCTATTATAAATCTTTTCCATCATGAAGAATTCATCTTGAAAATTTCATAATATTCTATTATGTTTTTCGAATTTTAAAAAAAGTCAACGTGCACTTTGTTAGGAGAATAGCTGCCTCCATTTGAATGGTTGTCATTGTTTTTTAATGATTTTCAGCCATTGATTTTCAAAATCAGATTGTTCCTTTCAGATAGAAAATGTCTTCGCGTAAAAATAATCAATTATAGAAGGAATAATTAGTATTAAATAATTCAAACAATCTTTTAATTATGGTGACAAGAACGAGAAGAATATTAGTTTAATTAAATGATTAATTTTTTTAATTAAAATTGGAGATAAGGAATTAATTAAATAATTTATTAAATAATTAATAATTAGAGGAATTAGCTAAAATTAGATGAATATTGAAGGAATATTAAATGGACGCTAAATAAATAATTAAAATCATTCAATTATATGAATTTTGAGGAAAATGGCAAATTTGAATTTGTATTAAGAGAATGAAACAAATTAATTAAATAATTAAGATCATTTAATTAATTAAGACAAAAATTAGTGTTAACATTGCACATTGACGACATGACAATTTTAAGTGTCTTCAATTTTCCCCTCTTGGAGACAATGCATTTTCAAGCATTGTTTCAAAGATTAAATAGTTAAAATCTTGCTCCCGTATGCCCCAGTAGGCTCGAGGTGACAACGGGGCAATATGGTACCCCCTTGAGAGAATTTTTATGCAATAAAGTCATGAATAATATCTCAAAAGAGAAGATGAATGTTAGATGACTAGGGAAATATGATGAAATAGAAGAAAAGTTAGTAAGAAGTGAAGTATATTAGTAGGTGATGATGACTATTTGATCATTGGAAGAAAAGATTGTTGACAAGAATCATGTCTGGTTTCAGGAAGAATCCATCATGTATAAGACTAGCGACAATGTTTGGTTTTAGGGAAGACATACCTTGTTTAAGACAAGCGACAACTTATGGTTTCATGAAAGATACATCTTGTATAATACAAATGATGATTGATTGATTGAATGATAGAATGATTTGACTAATTTGATGGAATGTTAGGACTAACTGATAGAATGCTAATGACATGGTTAGGTTGATAGACAATTAGGTAAATCAATTGAAAGGACAAATTGTCCATTGAAATCCAGAATATGTATATAGATACCATTTTTCTCATTTGAATCTTCATACTTGGATGAAAATATTTTCATCATCGAGTCACTTTTATTTAGCAAAATGGATATTCCCAAACTAGGATATTGAAAATCAAGGTAGGATTGTCCCTTTGCATATGATAGACACTTATAACAGACAAGGATTGTTTCTATCCATCTAAAGGGGTGTGCATTAAGGGTCGAGGTATGTGTGACAATGACGAGCAATTTGACCCATGACAATTTTTTGGGACTAGATGTTTTGCTTATATGTAAATGTGCCAACACACATCCAAAATACCTTTCCTCGAAATTCATAAAAGCATCCCACAAATAATAGACAAAAAAATAGAACTATGAACCATCTCGACTTCTCTAATCACTTGTGGACATTTAAGAGAGTCATAAGAACACGACTCAAGATAAATCAATAAAAAGATAAGACTTATACAATAAGTCAACAACCATACTTCTCTTTATCTTTGTTAAGTGTTTATTTTGATGATGACATTGGTGACGATGATGTTTGGTTTCGAGAATGAGGTATCATGTGTACGACTGACCTATCTAGTTTCGAGTGTATCGATCTCTTGTATAAGACATGATGACCATATGACAAAAATGATGGATAATAATTGACTAATAGATAAGACAATGTGATCAATTTGATTGAGGACCAATTGATAATTTTTTCAATTGATGCGTGATTTGTGAAGCTTAGGTTGTACTACATTTGACATCTGTTTAATGTCTCTCATAACAAAAAAGATTGTTTTATTGTTGATGAGAAAGACAATTTTTTTGTTTTGGATTATTGATGGTTTCTAACTTTTAGGGATTTTTTCAAGACTTTTTATGATTTATTTGGTTTTTTTAAGGACTTTTTATGATCTTTATTGATTTTTTCAGGGCCTTATATGATTTTAAAATTTTTTTAAGGACTTCTTATGATTTTTACAAGAATTTTTACAATTTTTTTGGATTTTTTAGAACTTTTTACCTTTTTAGGACTTTTTACGATTTTTTCAGGACTTTTTATGTTTTTAGTAATTTTTCAAGACCTTAATTTTTTAGGACCTTTTACAAAATTTTAAGGATTTTTTTCAAGACTTTTAGATGATCATGACAGAAGTGTGCCCTCACTCCAAACATGGGACAATTTATTATGGGATTGGTGTAATGGATTGACTTGTGGATAGCGTGCTGGATTGACTCATGATGACATGCAATATATATCACGAGGACATGGGTTGACAAAAGAATAATGAATTCCAAGTCCTAGATGGTATGACAAGATTACTATGGAAGAGGATGCAATGGATGGATGTATAATGATGGACAAGAAATTGGATCATATAGAATGACGGTAGAGTGTGGAGTAAAAATCTCTATACATGGTGCCTATTGCCAATTTTTCACTAAGGTACTTACCCTAGGCACCACCAAAGTGGTTTTCACCGTGGAACAACTTATTTCTCTTACATTTCTATTTTTTTGATATAACTCAAGGTGCATGTTTGCCATTTTTTCAACTAAGTGACAATTTCTTTCTTTTTAATTTTGTTTTATATTTTTTACTAAATTCTATTTTTTTTTAATACTTTTTCAAGACATTTTAAAAAGGGATTCTCAGAGAGTCATGTATAGAACTTGCACAGATTAAAGATCTTGATAGGATATGGTAGTGAATCACCCTCAGGCATAGACAACTGATACACACCCAAACCAAATATTGATGTAACAATACAAGGCCCAAGCCAATTTAGTTCAAACTTTCCCAGTTTCTCTCTATCAACCAAGTTCCTCTAATTTTCCATTAATACCAGGTCTCCTATTCCAAAGAATTTGTCACGAATCTTCTTGTTATAGCTTCCTTGGAGATGATTTTGATAGGCTTGTAAATGATTAAGGGCATTTTGAGGTTTCTCATCAAGGAGTTCAAGCCCTTGTAGTTGTACCCTAGATAGCTGGTAGTCTTCCTCTACTATGATATTCTGTAATGGTACACAAAAAGAAGATAACTCAACCTCTATTGGAAAAATGGCTTATTATGCATAGACTATGGCATGGCTCCAATGCGTTTATGGATACTAGTGCGGCATTCCCATAAGGTAGGATTGAGTTGAATCTACCAATCATGACTATCGTCATTGACAATCTTCTTAAAATTTTCAATACATGGTTTTATTAGACATTTGAGCTTGATCATTACTTTGCAAGTAGTATCATGAGGCAAAGTGGTACTAAGTGTGAAACTTGTCAAAAAGTTCTCAAACATATTAATTTTAAATGAGGTACCATTATCTTTGACTATGGAAAGCGGGACTCCATACCAACAAATGATGTAATTGAGGATGAACTTGGATATTTTCTTACCATTAATGTAGGTCATGGGAATAGCTTCTATCCACTTCATAAAATACTCAGTGAAAGTGATTATGAACTTATGACCATTAAAGGATGAGGGATTGATTTTTCCAATGAGGTCAAGTCCCCACTATGAAAATGACCATAGAGATGTGATCGGTTGCAATTCTTGAATTGGATCATGTGTTAGATATCCCTGTATCTAACATTTTTGGCACTTTTGAACAAATGTATAGGCATCCTTTTCCATGGTAGGATAAAAATACCCAATCTTTAGGAGTTTCTTTTCTAGAGTAGGGCCACTAGAATGAGCACCATAAATTCCTTTATGTACTTCACTTAGGGTTGTTTGTGCTTCTTCAACATTGAGACATTTAAGGAGGGTTCCATTTAGGCTCTTCATATATAGGGTGTTAGCAATGATAACATATCAAGAAGTTTGTCTGATAAAGGTTTTGGATTGGTTACAAGATAAGTCAAGAAGTAAGTATTGGTCATTTAACTAGGCATAAATGTTATGGTATCCTGGGGAACTAGGTGCAACAATTTTGCACACAAACTTAGGTAAAGGGAATTCAAAGGTAGGTACCATAAGTTACTCTACTAATAAATTATAGTGCATAATTTTATTCAAAATATCAAGTAAAGATCCCAGGTTACCATTGCATCATCTGCTTTGTTTTGCATTCTAGGAATCTTCTCAAAAATAAGGTGATCAAAGTATTTCTTGAAGTCATCTACCAATGTCTTATAAGGTATCAACTTTTCATCTTTAGTAATGTCATTGTCATTAAATTGATTTATGATAGACTATGAATATCCATAGACATGGAAGTCTTTAATATTCCATTAAACACTTGTCTTAAGATATATAAGTAGAGCTTTGTATTATACCATGTTATTAGTACACACAAAATTGAGCCTATAATATTGAGAGATGGAGTCACCTTGAAGTGTAATAAACAATATTCTAGTACCAAATCCATTATGTGTGTATGACCCATCAAAGTAAAAATGTCGTTGTGTAGGTGTATCAATTAGAAATATGGTCTCACCTAGAAAATATGACAAAATGCAATGAGTTCCTAGTCCTAGATATGTGTGTTAGCAAATTGATATACTATTACATGTCCTTTGATTTCTCTTTTGTTGACATACTCATATAAAATTCACTTAGAATCATAACCCATTTAGTTAGTCTCCTTGTGAGTGATGCTTTATTGAGGATGTATTTGAGTGGGTCTATCTTGGAAATGAGTAATGTCTTATGACTAAGCATGCAGTGTTTGAGTTTTGAAGAGGCAAACACTACTTCTATACATGTTCATTCAATGGAAGAATAGCTCAACCCATATCCCACTAGTGTTTCTTTGATGTAGTAAATGGTCTTCTCCTTGTCTTCAGGATAATATTGTGCTAGAATGACACCTTGAAATGTTTTTATTCATGATATGTAGAGGAGTACATGCTTCCTTTCCCTTGGTGGCATTAAAATAGGAGCTAAGGGAAGATAATTCTTGAGTGTTTTAAATGCTTCTTGACATGCCTCTACCCATTTAAAGGAGAAACCTTTGAAAAATAGATACTGAAAGATGCCACTTATTTTCCAGTTGTGCTATAAACCTTTGTATTAATTGTAGTATCTCTTGGAGGCTCCTTAATTTGACTAATATTCTTGGAAAGAGGAATCTTACTTATTTCTTTTAACTTTTTTGGACCCACCTCTATTCCATGATGGGAAACAATGAAGCCTTGAAGTTCTCTTGTTGTAACTCCAGAGACACAATTTTTAGGATTTAGCTTTACTTTGTATGCTTCTAGTCTGTCAAAGATTTCTGCTAGAATATTTATGTGCATATCTTTGGTAATTGATTTTGAGAATATATCATCCACAGTCTTCCTTGATGTCATGCAAAAAATAATGAGAAATTATAGTCATTTCTCTTTGATAGGTGGTGCCAACATTATTTAGACCAAATGACATGACATTCTAGCAATAGGTTCCCTAGGCACAAGTGAACATTGTCTTATGTTGGTCTTTAGGAGCAATTTTGATTTGGTTATATCCTAAGAATCCATCCATTAATGGCAACATGTCATATCTCGCTGTCAAGTCTACTATTATATCAATGTTTGGAAATGAAAATTCATCTTTTGGGAACACCTTGTTGAGGTCTCTGAAATTCGTGAAGATTCTAATACCCCCAAACAGTTTGGTGATTGGTGCCAAATTTGATATCCACTCTGCATAGTCTATAGGTTAGATGAAACCTAAATATAACAATTTATTAATCCCAACTTTGACAAGAGAGGCAACCTTTGGATGAATTTTCCTAAGTTTCTATTTGACTAGTTTTACTCCTGGATTGAGTGGTAGATGGTGTAGGACCAATTCTAGATTTAGCTCTAGCATATTAGCATAAGACTATGCAATGTCGATATGCCTCTCTTTGAAAAACTAAAAGAATTTTTCTCTTACCTTAGGAGAGAGTGATGCTACAAGGTGTATGATTCTGTTAGTTTCTTTAGTGCCAAGGTTTATTTCTTGTGTTTGTTTTACTAACAACATAGATATTTCTTGATTAATGGGAAGCATGTCCAACCTTCACTCCTTTGCAACCTTATGGATATTTTTAACAGAGATACACCTTTTTCTTTTACTATTTTATGATCAATAGGTGCCTTAAGGTTTTCACTAAGAGATCTTTTATTTTTTTCATTTTTTTAATTTTTTAACTGGAAGTTGGATATGAATCCCCAAAGTATGTTTTACAGTGAAGATCAATAGCAAAGCCTGCATTATAGTCCCCCAATGGAATATTACTTCAAATTACCATGAACTCAATGATATCTTAATCATTCTCAAATAGATTTATGTTTGGTGGATCTTTTTGTTCCCAATCTACAAGCTTAGGATACACTAAGGAAATGTTATCATTGTTACCAGTGTAGGATATGTAAATAGTTATAAGGATGCTTATATGGGATTCAGAGGGGGGATTTTAGATGTGTCAGATGGGTTCCAAAAGGTTTCTATCCAAGAACATCTATCTATGGGTTTTCTTCATAAGGACAAGGCTTTAAAATTGGCAAAGACATGGTTAAGGCCATAAGTGCTAGAGATGCGAGGTGAGTCCCACTCGTAGTTATTTGAATAAGTTTTATAATGGTATTACTCATTTGTTTCAATGTCCTCATAAGCACAAATATCCTTTTTGTGAGGTAAAAGAGTATATGTAGTTCTTTCTTCTAGTGATTGATATCATAGACCTTTATATTTTTAATTAGGCTTAGGTAGGTAGTATTGGTTCTATTACTTATTGACTCTACATTCCAAGACTACACTAGTAAATTTTAACCTCATTTTTGACACAGATTGGTCTATTTTTTGACGCAAAATGGTCAACTAAATGACCTTAAATGACCTTTTTTGTTGTCAAACTTTCTTTGTCAATTTTTCCACAAGTTCCTTTAAAGTCGAATATTCAACTTACCATTTGGTTGAAATTTTGACTAAAAACAATGTTGAAATTGCTAACTATGATATCAAGAATGACTGACATATCCACGAGGAATTTTGACCAAACGTAGTCGAATGGTCGACTTAAGCATTCATCATTTGCGACCAACCTTGGTTGAATTATCCACTACTATATACGTCATGAGTATAGCTTCGACATCAAAGTAAACATTCATGTTGGTCGAAAAATTGACGACAAATTGAGTTTTTTTTTAAAAATATATATTAATCATCTATTGTAAAATCTCTCCATGAGGTGCAAAATGCATATTATTGCATATTAATAGTTTGGCTTACTATGTCAAACAATCATGCATTCCTCCAAAGCGATATTAGTTGCACTTACTGCATTTATTTGTGGTTCATTGCTTTTCACAACACATCAAGTTAATGCAATTCAGTTTGTTGTCCTTTGGTTTACTAGTTTAATTTGGATCACTGGTTTAAGAATGGTTTGTTTCATGTTCGAATGTACCATTGAATGAAGTTTGGCTATATTAAGTACAATCTTAAGACTCGTGACTCTTTAAATTCTCTTGTTTCCTTCAGACCTTGAGTATTCATGATGAGCTACAAAAGCGTAACAAGTTTGGACGGTTTCATAAACTAAAGATTACGAACAATTTTTTTTCCCTGGGACCTTGAAATATTGAGCTTCTCTTTGTTTCGAGAATATTTTAACATTCTCTACTTAATGGGGCCAACCACATGAAGGCGGAAGCTCATTTGGCCCTCCTAGGAGCCTCTTATGACCCCTTATGATACTTTAAGACCTGTAAGATGTATTCATAGAGATCGTAAAGGGTCATAAGGGGTCCTGGGACACAACAACTGAGAAACATAAATGTAGGCATCACACATGGTCACAATTCTTTGGAGATACACCATAATTGAGTGTATACCCAGATGATGCAACACAACCACTACTCCTCCAATTCTAAGTTGACACTGTAGGGTCCAAAAACCAATCAAGATAGGGACCAAAAGCCATCATTATCTATGGTTTTTGGATCCTACAGTGTCAACTTAGAACCATAGGAGTATTACTTCTTGCATTGCATCATCTGGGTATACCACTTAATTATGTTGTATCTCCAAAGAATTGTGACCATGATGCCTACATTTATATTTCTCAATTGTTGTGAGATTAAAAGTCTTCCAAGGAACATGTCGTGTCTATGTGGAACTACGTAGGATCATCACGAAAGGTGCACAATGCATATTATTGCGTATTAATAGTTTGGATTACTATGTCAAACAATCATACATTCCTCCAAAGTGATATTAGTTGCACTTACTGCATTTATTTTTGGTTCATTGCTTTTCAAAACACTTCAAGTTAATAAAATTCAGTTTGTTGTCCTTTGGTTTACTAGTTTAATTTGGATCACTAGTTTAAGAATGGTTTGTTTCATGTTTGAATGTACCATTGAATGAAGTTTGGCTATATTAAGTACAATCTTAAGACTCGCGACTCTTTAAATTCTCTTGTTTCCTTCAGATCTCTAGTGTTGATGAGCTACATAAGCATAACTGGTTTGGACGGTTTCATAAACTAAAGACTATGAACAATTTTTTTTGTCCTTGGGACCTTAAAATACTGAGCTTCTCTTTGTTTCGAGAATAGTTTAACATTCTCTACTTAATAGGACCAATCACGTGAAGGTGGAAGCTCATCTGGCCCCTCCTAGGAGCCTCTTATGACCCCTTACGACACTTCAAGACCTTTAAGATGTATTCTTAGGGATCGTAAAGGGTCATAAGGGGTCTTGGGACACAACAATTGAGAAACATAAATGAAGGCATCATGCATGGTCACAATTCTTTGGAGATACAACATAATTGAGTGTATACCTAGACGATGCAACACAACCACTACTCCTCCAGTTCTAAGTTGACACTGTAGGGTCCAAAAACCAATCAAGATAGGGTCCAAAAGCCACTGTTATCTATGGTTTTTGGATCCTACAGTTGCAACTTAGAAACATAGGAGTAGTACTATTTGCATTGCATCATCTGGGTATACCACTCAATTATGTTGTATCTCCAAAGAATTGTAACCATGATGCCTACATTTATGTTTCTCAGCTGTTGTGAGATTAAAAGTCTTCTAAGGAACATGTCGCGTCTATATGGAACTACCTAGGATCATCACCAAAGGGGGTTCTAGATCAGAAAACTCCCTTTCACTTAATAATTATGAAGCCATCAATGATATACTAATTGTTTAGGATTGTAAGTTTCCATTGATGGCTTCAAATTACCAATTAGATTACAGGGAAATGTAAACCAAGATTCATATAGAGAAAGGTGTTTCTCTTGGAAAATGGATGATGGTGATTGATGAAGAAGATTTGAAAATGATGATTGATCCAATTCATATTGGTGCAACATTTTCAAATCTTCTTCATAATCATCATCAACCTGGCCAATTTTGCAAAACTAATTCTGCATACACTAAATTACGCATACTCCTTATTTTGTTCTGGGTTGATATTGTCAGACATGGTCTTTCTTGAATGGAATGAATCGTTACTTGTACATTGACTAGAATGTTGGAGGAAGAAGTATGATTTGTTTGCAACTTGCAGCTACAGACACAAAACAACCATTTTCTCAACTCTAATTTTCTCAACACAAAGGGATATTTATCATAGCCATAGAAACATGATTATTTTTAAATGGAATACACCAAGGAGTACCATAAAAAATATTGACCATTTAAAATCATGAATGGTAAACCTAAATCAAATAGCTCATTTTTTTATCAGCATGTGTAGTCTCTGTGTATATGAAAATGAATGAAATATCAAGCTGAAATAAAACAGTGAACAAAAATTCAAATTCAAGGCCTAATTTATCAAGAATAACAAACAATGCAGAACCCCACAGTAAAAAAAAGAAACACGCTTTGTCAACAATGTTCAAAATCCTATCACCAAGCATAGACATAGGAAATAAAAAAGGGACAAAAGACAAGAAAAAAAGAAAAATCATTAGGACTATAGAAAAATCATTAAGACTATAGAAAAATGAGTTCTAGAAATGGACGGTTCTGATGCTTTTCAATTAAAACAATTGAGCATTCATCATTTGGTATATGAACAGGCGAAAAACATGTAGATTTGACCAAGCAATACTAGGAACTAGACCCAGCATCAAATGGACTTGTGATGATTTTCACAATAGTACATGTGTTGCTAGGCCAGCTCCTAGTAGTGCTTAGGCAAATCTGGATGTTCATCACCTGTGCATATGAAGTGGATCTAATGGTAGGTAGAGTCGTTGAACAATGATTTTGTCAACTCTAATTTTGTCAACACAGAGGGACATTTATCATAGCCATAGAAACCTATTTATTTTTAAATGGAATACACCAAGGAGTACCATAAGAAATATTGACCATTTACAATCATGAACAACAAACCTAAATTAGATAGCTCATTTTTTATCAACATGTGTAGTCTCGCAATATCAACAAATATGTAGTCTCAGAACTATCCATTTCTTTGTGTATATGAAAAATGAATGAAATATCAACTGAAATAAAACATTGAAGAAAATAGTATTCCACATAGAGTGAATGAAATATACCATCAAAAGAAGGTGAAATCCACAATTGGTACAAACTCAGACATGGGAAAAGTAAAAAATATGAAACCTAATAAAAAACATTGCAAAATTTGATTGGGACAATGGAATTTACAAAGCAAGGAGAGGTGAGAGGATCAATCAAATAATAAAAAAAAGAAACACGCTTTGTCAACAATGTTCAAAATCATTAGGACTATAGAAAAATCCTTAAGACTATAGAAAACCAAGTTCTAGAAATGGACGGTTCTGATGCTTTTCCATTACAACAATTGATCATTCATCATTTGGTACTTCTTGGTGTATTCCATTTAAGTATATCAAGCACAAAGTATTCCATTTATATATTCTCAAAATTTTTCCAATAATGTATTTGGGGAATGCAATCATGTAAAACACAAACTAATATTATTATTGTGTTATGTAAAACACAATCATGTAAAACATGTGCATATACAACCTTCACGTGTGCATATAAGAGTCGATCAGAGAAGGTATATGCATAGGTGACAAACATGCAAATTTGACCAAGCATTACTGGGAACTAGACCCTGCAACAAATGGACTTGTGATGATTTTCACAATATTACATTTGTTAATGCAGGGTAAGCTCCCACTAGTGCTTAGGAAAATCTACATGTTCATCACCTATGCATATACCTTCTCTGGTGGGAGGAGTCTAATGTTGTACATAGTATGTCATTGTCATTGTATATGGGATCATTGGTAGTATTATGAAATAAGTTGGTGTTTTGGGGTGTTTAAGGTCTTGAAAAGGTCATAGTCAATGTAAGAAGACTCTTTGGGTGATAACTTGTTGTAATGTCCCCAATAAAATTCAAATAGTTTATGCATAAAAGGACCTATGTTTAATATACTTGAATTGAATTATGTTAACTTAATTAATGCAATAATAAAAACCACCCACTCTACACCATCTATACAAACAATTGCCGGTGTACAGGCTTTTACCCCTCCAATAGATCTCCAAATACAAAGCAACTCTTATTTGCACATCCACCTCGACTTCCTAACCCATACAAGAGGTGGCAGTAGAGGTGAAAGAACCTACCTATGGGGTCATGAGTGTGGCTAATGAGGCAGCCATGAATGCTGAAGATAGTTTGGAATGCCTAGAGGAGAGGCATAGTATGGGTCATCTAGGGGTTATGGGTTAGTATGGATTGTAAAGGTTGTTTTAAAACCTTCTAAATATCCTAAATGGGGGTATGAGACACCATGTTGTTGAGTTGACAACATTGGTTGTTAACTTGACAACACCATTAAGCCTATTTGGTTTTGACAGTCAGTTTTATGACTACTATGGAATAGTTTTAGGCAGTTAGGTGGTTGCAGTCAGGTTTCTTTGAAGATTTTGAGTCTATTTCTTTGTTGATATACATGAGTGGAAAGCGGGGTGTAAAGTAGATGTGTAAGAAAACCATAATGTAATCGGTTCAATCAATAAAACAAACATTTTTCTTTGCATACTGTATTCTGTCCCGTGGGTACAGTCAGCAACCATGTGCCCTCAAATGAGTTTTGTGATATGTTAATGGTTGGATGATGGTGTAAGATCCTTTATTTTGTTATTACTTATGTTTCCATGCATTGATCTCATTATTTTAATTGCTAAAGAGGTCAGGGAATTGATTGGTATCCTTATTGTACTTGAGCTTCTTGTTGTAACAGTGAATTGGGATTGTAGTCTTCCTTTATGAATTGACTCTCCCACCCCCTGTGATCATTGTGATTGGTGGAATATGTCTAATATGTAACATATCCTTGTAATATAGTTTGTTTATATAGGGATATAAGCAGGTGTGTTTGAGAAGCCACATAATGGTGGAGATCTCTGAGTGAAGAGTGCTCTGTTTCCCCAGTCACATGGAGGATGAATTCCCTAAAGGATGGATACATTTTATGATGGAATATGGATGTTAGGATTGATATTGATGTGTTAGATCAATTATATTGATCTAGAGGAAGTGTTAAAGGTATTTATGAAAAAGCCCTAGATAAGTGACTTAGAAGCAAGGGTTTAGTGGCTAGTGGAATGGGTAAGTGAGGAAGCCTTAGAAAATTGATAATATGATGTTTTGAAACCTTATTGAAGTCTTTTTCTTTCTTTGGAGTCAAGGGGGTGAGTAGATCTATGAGTTGCTTTGTTAATGGAGTGATTTAGGCCTAGTTGGATACTACTAGGTTATTGGATTTGGTACATGGTCCAAAGGAGTGTACCTTGTGTTTTGGGTATGTTTTAGAGGACCAAAAAGGGTATCTAAAAAATTGATTATTTTCTTGAGTTTTTTGGGAAGTTGGAGAGAAAATGGCAATTTAGTGACTGGTGAGGGCTATAAGCCTAAAAGGCTAATGGAGTGGATTGGGTTAAAGAATTATTGACCAGACTTGGAGGGCTGGTGCAACATGGCACATTGACCATGTTAAGGTGTTCTAAGGTGGTTCAAAAAAGGTGGAAGACTAGTTTTAAGATTTGATAACTTGGAGGTTCTAGGTGCATTGGGAGATGCCTAGCTAGTAAATCCTTATGAGGATGTTTGATGTGAGAAGTTGTCTCACTTGCCGACTGATTGAGAAATCATTTCAATTAGGGTATGGGCTCAAGAAGACTTACACACCACTTTTCATTATAGAGACCAACGCATCTTGCATGTTGATGGTTTAACCAATAAAGGTTTAAGATGTGCTTATGTCATCTTTCATAAATTTGACCAAAAAATGATGTTTTTCTTATCATGCAATGATGTAAACATGAGTTATCTGAATACAAAAATGAAGAGCTTAGCAATAAATTTTATCATCTGATTTGGATGATGACTTTTAGTCTTCTATTGATTTGACTATTCGAGTGAGATCCACAAATACCATCATATACCATTAGCACACTAACTATAGAAAAATGCTAGGACCACATTAAATGATTCCCAAATAAAACCTATCAATTACCACTTTACACTCTAAACTTAATTACTTCACATACTCAAAATATTTAAGTAATATAATACATTAATTGTTAAAATAGTAAATGGTTTAATTAATAATCACACTACTTATAATTATGATCCCGACTTTGACAAACTAGTGTGTGTGTGCGTGCGTGCGTGTGTGTATTACTATCTTAGTCACCAAGAAAGTATGCAAAAATAACCAAGAATCATAGCCACTAACTAATTCAAAACAATGGCCAAAATATCACAACTTACAACCAAGATTGGGTAGTAAAAAATAATGTCTTCTTCATGGATGACAATGTAGACCCAAACCCTAAAATGCCACACAAATTCCTAAAACTTCTCGTAGATTATAAGAAATTATAGAAGAGAAACACCAATGAAGGAGGCATTAAGCAAGAAAAGATATGCACAAATATCATAACCAGCGTCTTCCAAATTGTTATGCAAGGTAATTAAGAAATACATTCATAGAAAAAAAAGACCATATGCAACATAGACTCATGGACGGGAATGGTTGCTTTATTGATCTTATCATGTACAATTTCTTAACATTATGAACATGAAATATAGTGTGACAATTTATTTTTAGTTTTACATATACAAATCTCATTCACTAATTTCTAATATCAATCTACAAACCTCATTGTGTGGGTTTTTCAAGTGCTATGTGAAGTTGTTGATTTCATCATAAACCAAATTATTTTTCTCATTACTTATATATAAATTGTAATACTATATTTCTAATTAAATCTAAAAGATTACACTAGTACATTTGAGGCCAAATTATGACGGCCATTTGTCAGATTTGCATTGCCTATTTATCAACATTTTGACATATGTGTCCATCATCATTTTTATGTTGCAAATTGTGATAGAAGTGATCACCGTCGATCTTTCGACATCATATTCCGGCGGAATCTAGCACATGAATACTAGCTTTGTTATGGAATTTCTTATGGTAGACCTATCAGAACTCTGACAAACCATGTGGGTATCCCATTGGAACGTGCTATCAGAATAGCGACGCCTATGCAATTATTGTCCGACAGGAAAGCCCATCAAAGATATAGCATGCCTGTCGTAATTATTTGTCGAAAAGGAGTTCTCTCCAACATTATACCTGTTGGAATAGCAACAGATCTATAGTGAATGTCTGACAGGTAAACCCGTCGGTGGTATAGAATTCCTGTCGCAATGATCTGTAAAAAATGAGTTCTATCCGACATTATACCTGTCAAAAGAGCGACGAAGATGCAATCATTGTTCGACAGGTAAACCTGTCAGCGGTATAGCATTCTTGTCACAAATATTTGTCAAAAAGTAGTTCTCTCTGACATTATAGTCATCGACATAGTAATGGTTGGTAGTAAATGTCTGACAGGAAACCCCATCAGAGGTATAGCACCACCGTCGAAAGAGTTTTCATTCATGTCAAAAAAGTGACAGATATGCACATTAAAGATAACAAAGCTCAAGAGACCATCATAGGTTGTCTCTTTCTTCAGTCTATATTATTGACAAAATGTTTTACCTTTCATTAGCTCATCAAATCCAGGGATTTGAAAGAATTTAATAGAATGTTTTCATGATAACATATTATTATTTAAGTTGACGTTGCATGAATTTATCTACTTCGCCCACTTGTATACTATGAGGATGATGATAAAGAAGCATCTCCTCCCATGGCCTACATTACTCAAGCCACAGGAGGGGATGCTTCTTTATGGCCATCCTCGTAGTATACAAGTGTGTGAAGTATATACATTCATTCAATGTCAAACTAAAATAATGTACATTATACATGAAATATTCTATTAAATTCTTTCAAATCCTTGCATTTGATGAGCGAATGAAAGGCAAAATGTTTTGTCAATAATATAGACCAAAGAAAGAGACCAACTATGATGGTCTCTTGAGCTCTGTTATCTTTAGTCCTAGTTGCTGGGTAAGGCCTGGAAGATTTATACCTGTCGATCGTCAAGAATAATCAACGCCTTGCCTTTATGTACACTGCACAGTATCCAATATAATTGATCCCAGTCTCCAAAAACATTTTACACTTGTCCAACTCATCAACCACTGGAGGCCTGAAGTAATTTTATACGATCAGTAGCACATTTCGTGCATGGATGAGAAACAATATCCAAAGTTTGTAGATTCTGAGAAGATGTATGAGTGGAGGCCAAAGAAGGTATATTTGTGAAGGTTTTATAGACATAGGTTACTGAATCATCATCTCTGCACTGGTACTCAATCTGGAAACCCCCGTATGTATATATCCACTCTAGAAAATCTCCACATCTGAAAAATCTCCACAAAAATCCCTTCTGGCCTCCACTGCATATACGTCTTCTCAAAATCTAAAAATCTCCATCATTGATTCCCGTCATTTTTTCAGCATCTCTATGGATGAAGATCTTAAATTATTGAGCTTCTCTTTGTTTCAAGAATAGTTTAACATTCTCTACTTAACAGGGCCAACCAAGTGAAGGTGGAAGCTCATTTGGCCCCTCCTAGGAGCCTCTTATGGCCCTTTACAACATTTTAAGACCTCTAAGATGTATTCTTAGGGATCGTAAAGGGTTGTAAAGCATCATAAGAGGTCCTGGGACACAACAACTAAGAAACATAAATGTAGGCATTGTGGTCACAATTTTTTGGAGACACAACATAATTGAGTGGTATACCCAGACAATGCAAAGAAACCAATACTCCTCTGGTTCCAAGTCGACACAATGAGATCCAAAAACCATAGATAAGGAATAAATTTAGAGAGCGGAGGAGGGCCATAATGACCAAAATAATACAGGACTATAATGACCAAAATAATACAGGACCCTATATTATTTTGGTCATTATGGCCCTCCTTCGCTCTCTAAATTTATTCCTTATCTATGGTTTTTGGATCCTTCAGTGTCAACTTGGAACCAGAGGAGTAGTGGTTGCTTTGCATCGTCTGAGTATACCACTCAATTATGTTGTGTCTCCAAAAAATTGTGACCATGATGCCTACATTTATGTTTCTCAGCTGTTGTGATATCTACATCACAATTTGTAGTTGTTGCAGCAACAGAGCATCAGGCACCACCTTCAGCACAATATGATCACTAGACAGGTCTGTATGTTTTATGAAACACCTATCCACAATAGAATGGGAAGACATCTTTCTAGCCTGGGCCTAGATCCTACCCCAATTATCGAAGGATCCAGGCCCAAGCTAGAAAGATGTCTTCCAATTTTGTTTTAGCCATGTTCCTTGTTCTTGTCAAACTTCCTTGGTACGGTAGGCTTGTTCTCCGTAGTACTCTTCTTCAATCTATGTTCGATGATAAGCATCTTATTCTTCTTCCTAATTGCAACCAGAGCTTCCTTTTCATCAGGATTCAACTCCAATTCCCCCATCTCATCATCCTCGTCACCCTCAACTACCATCCTGAGCCCTTCTTCCCTCTCCAGCTCTTCAAACCTCTGCAAGATATCTATATCAATAAAGTCTGCAACATTGTGTCCATCCATGATCTTAGGAATATCATCATCTTTCCACTCTTCATTTGCCAAAATATACCGCTTCTTCAAGCTTGTAGAGTAATCTTATTAATAAAAGAACTCTTGCCAACATTAGGGTACCCACATATCAAAATAGTTGATGTTATTGGTGCTTGTGCTCAAGGATATTGATTCACTATTTTGAAACAACCAAATAATTTTTATTTTGATTGAAGAGAAAAGGAGTGGGTGAAAGCTGAGCACGAGAGAAGGTATGTGATTTCTTCATCTTTGATTGGTATCTTTGACGGGCAATGTCTTTCAAGCCTCTGGCATCATATTCGACTGCAAATTTCAAATGCATTGCATTTTATTTGATCATGAATACTCTCTGAAATAACCAATCATGTTTTCTATTCACTTATATTGAGCTACAACAGAACACAATTCTTTTTGGTGCTTTTTTTCCCCATATTCAGTAGATAAAAATCATGGTGGTAGCCACTTAGCCATCTTTTTGATGTTCTAGGTATTTTACAAAGATACAAGTATGTGGATTTATCATTCAGTTGCTTGCAGTTACTGGTCAAATGCAAATATTTTGTCAAGTTGAAAGGGAAAGAAATCAGTTTGGTGTTTTCGGTTTATGTTGAAAGTTGATTTGGTAAAATCTTCAGAAAACACACTACATGTTCTAAAATGTAAAGAAGTTGAATGTTAAATGTAAGATATATATCTCATCCATAGTAATTAAAAGAAAGGACATGAAACTAAGAAGATTTACCAATCCAAAAATATAAGTGAATAGAAAACATGATTGGTATCTTATGAATTGGTTTTTGAGGTGCACAATCTTCATCAATCTCCTCAGAAGAAGACCCCTCCTCACTGCTACTGCTTTCTTGTTTAACAATTGGTTTGGAAAAATGCATTTAACACAAAAAAATTTTACAAAACTGAACCAATGGCATGTTTACAACAAAGAAATAGAATGATAATAATATGCTAAAAATTCTATTCTGTTTAATACATGCCAAAGGACCAGTCCCAACAATTCTTAAACATACTTTATTTGATATGATGAATTGTTAATAAAGGTCTAATTCTGTAGACTGCTAGCATGAAGGAAGATTTGACCTAGCTAAATCTTCCTTGTACCACACAAAAAACTATGTGATAACTATGTCTACTCCAACCTTAATTGTTTAAGAATTCATCATATCAAATAAAGTATGTTTAAAAATTGTTGGGATTGGTCCTTTGGCGCGTATTAAATAGAATATAATTTTCAACATATTATTATCATTCTATTTCTTTGTTGTAAACATGCCATTGGTTCAGTTTTGTAATTTATTTTGTGTGTTAAATGCATTTAAAATAAAGGTCTAATTCTGTAGACTGCTAGCACGGAGGAAGATTTGACCTAGCAGTTTACAAAGTTAGACCTCTATCTGTAGCTTTGTCTAATTCTGTAGACTGCTAGGTGTGCTGTAATTTGAAGATTTGTCTGACAAATAGCAGGTCTTTTTTAATATCTTATAATAACATGCTAAACTGATAAAGGTGTTATCTGCATTTAATTTGCCAATTACTAATAGATTAAGCATATTATTACTATGCTTAATGTTCCATTTAAATGCATTTAACACAAAATTTTTTTTTACAAAATTGAACCAATGACATGTTCTTCATGTGGTACAAGGAAGATTTGTCTATCAAATCTTCCTTCATGAAAGCTGAGCACGAGAGAAGGTATGCGATTTCTTCATCTTTGATTGGTATCTTTGACGGGCAACATCTTTTGAGCCTCTAGCATCATATTCGACCACAAATTTCAAATGCATTGCATTTTATTTGATCATGAATGCTCACTGAAATGACTGCATTCTATTGGTGTCATGCCCTAGCCCGTTCTTTATCTCCATTATTTGATGTTATTGGTACTTGTGCTCAAGGATATCAATTCACTGTTTTGAAATGTTTGGATTCATGTTTGTTGATATTACTGGCATGACCATTGTATATTAGACCTTTATTAGCAATTCATCATATCAGATAAAGTATGCTTAAGAATTGTTGGGACTGGTCCTTTGGCATACTAGATTTAATTCATAAATGGATTTAATTTTATTTTGTATGTGAAATTTTGGGAGTTGCATGAGAAGTTTAAGTGTCTAAACACTCAACTAATCCCTCTAACCGATTAGGAGTGGTTGGGGAAGTTGAGAGGAAAGTTTTCAAACATTCATATTCACTTATTGAATGCTTTGGAGACTACTGGTTTGACTGTCCATGCGTTACCAGTGACTGAGATTCATTAAAGGATACAAAACCCTTCATTTTGGGTTATTGTGTGTGGATTCAAATGTATGTTTGATTTGGTTAATGTTTAGAAGAGATCAATAAAGTATTTAGAGACAATCTTACATGTTTGGAGAGGTTTGAGAGGCACTTATCATGATTGTACCCTCACAAACAACAACATAGACTGATTTTACTAAGTTTCCTTTCTCTATTTTGAGGTTTTCTTTCTCTACCACAGGGGTACAGTCAGAGGGTTTATTAAAAAAATGATCCTTTGAATGGTTACTATGAATATGAATGATTTGATATAGCATATTTCTCATTTTACTTGAAGTTTGGAATAGCTTGTGCAAGGGTGAAAGTACTTTTGATCATTTTGGTCGTGACTTTTCCTCTACACAGTCAGGAAATGTATCTGTCTAATGATTATATGTAATGTTGAATGGATTAAATGCTTTATTCTTGATAGAAGTGAATGGAAGGAATAGTGTTACTGTTAGGTTTCATTTATTATTGAATTCAATGGTTTCCAAGATGTGTTGAGGAGTTTCTCCTTGTTTAATGTTAATTGTTCCTGCACAATCCACTCATACAACAGTGAAATTACAAAACTGAACCAATGGCATGTTTACAGCAAAGAAATAAGATGATAATAATATGCTAAAAAATTTATTCTGTTTAATACACGCCAAAGGACTAGTCCCAACAATTCTTAAACATACTTTATCTGATATGATGAATTCTTAAACAATTAGGGTTGGAGTAGACATAGTTATCACACAATTTTTTGTGTGGTACAAGGAAGATTTGGCTAGGTCAAATCTTCCTTCGTGCTAGCAGTCTACAAAATTAGACCTTTATTAACAATTCATCATATCAGATAAATTATGTTTAAGAATTGTTGGGAGTTCTATTAGACCTTTGTTGTAAACATGCCATTGGTTCAGTTTTATAAATTTGTTTTTTTGTGTTAAATGCATTTTTTGTGAGGAGGGGTATTCTTCTGAGGAGATTGATGAAGATCGTGCACCTCAAAAACCAATTCATAAGGTATCAATCATGTTTTCTGTTCACTTATATTTTTGGATTGGTCAATCTCCTTAGTTTCATGTCCTTTCTTTTGATTACTATGGATGAGATATATATCTTACATTTAACATTCAACTTCTTTACATTTTAGAACATATAGTGTGTTTTTTGAGGATTTTACCGAATCAAATTTTAACATAAACCGAAAACACCAAACTGATTTCTTGCCCTTTCAACTTGACAAAAAAAAGTTGAATGTTAAATGTAAGATATATATCTCATCCATAGTAATCAAAAGAAAGGACATGAAACTAAGGAGATTTACCAATTCAAAAATATAAGCGAATATAAAACATGATTGGTACCTTATGAATTATTTTTTGAGGTGCATGATCTTCATCAATCTACTCAGAAGAAGACCTCTCCTCATTGCTACTGCTTTCTTGTTTAACAATTGGTTTGGAAAAATGCATTTAACACAAAAAAAAATTTACAAAACTGAACCAATGTCATGTTTACAACAAAGAAATAGAATGATAATAATATGCTAAAAATTCTATTCTATTTTATACACGCCAAAGGACCAGTCCCAACAATTCTTAAACATACTTTATCTGATATGATGAATTGTAAATAAAGGTCTAATTTTGTAGACTGCTAGCACGAAGTAAGATTTGACCTAGCCAAATCTTCCTTGTACCACACAAAAAACTATGTTATAACTATGTCTACTCCAACTTTAATTGTTTAAGAATTCATCATAAAGTTCTATTAGACCTTTGTTGTAAACATGCCATTGGTTTAGTTTTGTAAATTTGTTTTTTGTGTTAAATGCATTTTTCCAAACCAATTGTTAAGCAAGAAAGCATTAGCAGTGAGGAGGGGTCTTCTTCTGAGTAGATTGATGAAGATCGTGCACCTCAAAAACCAATTCATAAGGTACCAATCATGTTTTCTATTCGCTTATATTTTTGGATTGGTAAATCTCCTTAGTTTCATGTCCTTTCTTTTGATTACTATGGATGAGATATATATCTTACATTTAACATTCACAGTTTTGAAATGTTTGGGTTCACGTTTGTTGATATTACTGGCACAACCATTGTATATTGCTGAGATTCTCTCTGAAATGACCACATTCTACTAGTGTCATGCCCTAGCTCATGCTTTATCTCCATTATTTGATGTTATTGGTGCTTGTGCTCAAGGATATCGATTCACTATTTTGAAATGTTGACTATGGTTATCAAATGGACAACCCGTGAGCTTCTAGCTAGGTGCCATTTGTATTGATAGCTTAGGGCATCAAATGTATTGTATCATTGATAGTTGAGACTTTGTTAAAAGGAAATAGGACAAAGAATGATTTTGATTTATTTTCTCTATTTTGATCGCTAAGTGGCTGCCGCCATGATTTTTATTTTGAGTGCAACTTTGATAGAATTTTAGTTGGGTTTTCACTAGGGTTTTTAGTATATTGAGCTTCAACAGAACACGATTCTTTTTGGTGCTTTTTTCCCCATATTTAGTAGATAAAAATCATGGCGGCAACCACTTAGCCATCTTTTTGATGTTCCAGGTATTTTACAAAGATATAGGTATGTGGATTTATCATTCAGTTGCTTGCAGTTATTGGTCAAATGAAAATATTTTGTCAAGTTGAAAGGGCAAGAAATCAATTTGGTGTTTTTGGTTTATGTTAAAAGTTGATTTAGTAAAATCCTCAGGAAACACACTACATGTTCTAAAATGTAAAGAAGTTGAATGTTAAATGTAAGATATATATCTCATCCATAGTAATCAAAAGAAAGGACATGAAACTAAGGAGATTTACCAATCCAAAAATATAAGTGAATATAAAACATGATTGGTACCTTATGAATTGGTTTTTGAGGTGCACGATCTTCATCAATCTACTCAAAAGAAGACCCCTCGTCACTACTACTGCTTTCTTGTTTAACAATTGGTTTGGAAAAATGCATTTAACACAAAAAAAAATTTACAAAATTGAACCAATGACATGTTTACAACAAAGAAATAGAATGATAATAATATGCTGAAAATTCTATTCTGTTTAATACACGCCAAAGGACCAGTCCCAACAATTCTTAAACATACTTTATCATATTAGATAAAGTATGTTTAAGAATTTTTGGGAGTTCTATTAGACTTTTGTTGTAAACATGCCATTGGTTCAGTTTTGTAAATTTGTTTTTTGTGTTAAATGTATTTAAATGGAACATTAAGCATACGAATAATATGCTTAATCTATTAGTAATTGGAAGATTAAATGCAGATAACACCTTTATCAATTTAGCATGTTATTATAAGATACTAAATAAGACTTGCTATTTGTTAGACAAATCTTCATTGTCCCCCACAATGAAGACAATGAAGATTGACCTCCTACCCCACAACAAAGAACATTGTAATAAGACCTTTTAATCCTAGTGACAAGAACATAGAAGCATTCTAACTCATTTGTAAAGAAAATAAGCTTTCTATAAAATGAAAGGTTCAACCTAATTAACACTAGCACTTGCACTCAAAGGATAGTGATTTGGCTGAAAGAGTTAAGAGAGACTTTGACCCAAGAGCTTCATCATGAAGCTCTACAACCTCTCGTAGCTATCTTCATAGCAACAAGAGTCATTGGATATGTCAAATTTCTCAGAAGTTTGTACTTAGTTTGTAGGTTGACTTTGTACAAAGTAGATTGTAATTGAAAATTTAAAAACTATTTGCATCTAGTCATTATTCATGCACCATGCAATATGCATTGTGCAATGCAATGAAATCAACAATGTGTATAGAAATGACAAAAACTATATTCCACAATTATTGGGCTAAATTCTAAATTTATTTTCTTTTTATATCTCTATGGTATTGTGACCACTTCCATTTTATTAAACATTATTTTTCCCAATTAAAAATTTTAATTAGAATAAGATATAATATAGTGTTAGAATAGAATTTGAACAAAGACATGTAATGCTTATGTTAATGATCTAAAAAGATGCAAATATAGGAATTGAAAAAGAAGATAGTGCCAAGAAACATTTTCACAAATATGAAACGTGAGGAAAAGTAATAACATTAACAATGCCAAGATTCACAACATTAAATTTCACTTGCAGATGAGTTTCTGTAGTGGGTTGCCCAACATAAAAAATATATTGAGTTGCATTTGAGCTGTAACTAAGAGTATCATGTAGAAAAGACCCTAAACTTTGAAAGAGTTCTCCAGCCGGACAATTCAAAATTCAATCTAGGCAAGCATCAATAAGTGAAATAAATTATATACATCAACATCAACATCATCATAATCATTAGAAGCATTTTAAAGAACCAATGAGAGAAGGCCAATTCAAAACTAAGCTAAACAGTTAATAACTAACTATTACCGATTACATGGAGGTTGTAAACCGGTTGGAGAGGCTTATTAGAGTAGATTAGTTTCTTGTGTTCTAGGTGTATAGGGGAAGTTTCTTAAGGAGAACTATTCACAGTCAAGAATAGGATAGGGAATATTGAAATTTATGAAATTTTTGGCAGAAGTATTGTTAGCAGATACGAACCATTAGGAGGATATTTGTTTTGAATAGTACTATGTTTCTTGAAATTTTTTGTGATGCTTCTAAACTTTAAAGACATATTTTATGGCTTGATGATAATGTTGATTAGTGTTTTGTTTTCTAATGTAAAATCTTTTCAATATAATCATGGAATGTTGTTGATCATTCACAGTCTTGGAGAAACTTTTCTTCTGTTTGATGTATCCCGAATTCATTGAGTTCTAGTACAGGTGAATTGGCCAGATTGAATAATTTCCAAAGTTGAATTTTTGTTTACCTATGTAAGCTTCACATTCATTCTTTTCTTTTTTTGATTCTCGAGTCTTGACGTTGTTTCTCAATGTGATATAGACTAACCACAAGATGGTTCAGTTGGTCCTCTCTTTCTATTTAATCATTTGTGTTCTTCATGGTGTAAGTGTCAATATGTTACAATCCAACCAGCATGTCATACCCCTACTTCTGACAAACCTCACAGCATGAAAATCACAACCAAAGACTTGGGTGATCATCATACACAAACAATGATTACATTTAGGAAACAATAATCATTAATATTCATTAATGGTGGGCGGTGATTCCTTGGTAATAAAGGCATTGACAACATTCATCATCTTAACCAAGTCATGGGTGGTGATCCTTGAAATAGCATAATTAGTAAAAGGAAATAAAAACATAACTAATAATCATTACCTTTATTAATAAGTATAAAGCAATGCTTATAGTTTAAATAGAAAGCCACGTCTCTTAGAAAAGAGATCTCTGTTCAAAGGGATGCATCACTTCATTTGGATATAGAGGCATAGAAGGAAAGACATTTTATTTGGAGTGAGGAAGAAGGAAAATTGGAAAACAAAATATGGAATAATCAGGTTGGAATTGGAGAAGAATTCAAAAATAAACTTGAATTAGAAAAAAGCTAAGTTATCTGGTTCTTTGTTTGAGGCCGGGTTCCAGTTGTACTTTTGTTCTCCTTTGGGTTTGACTTGGGTTCCTTTGGTAGGAACTTGGGTCAATGGGAGATGGAGAAACCAATCTCAGAATACCACTTGAAGCCTTGCAATGTTGAGAGTGGGATAAAGGCTACACTTGAGACCCTATATAAGGAACAACCTTATTGAGCTTCACTTTGTTTCGAGAATAGTTTTATATTCTCTACTAAACAGGGCCAACCACGTGAAGGTGGAAGCTCATTCGGCCCCACCGCCCCCCCTAACATCACTCTAGATTCCCCATTAACATCTAACATTCATTCATTATTTCATCCATTAATAAAATGTAACATTCATTAATTATCACATGATAACATTCATTAACACATTAATAAAATGTAACATTCATTAATTATCACATGATAACATTCATTAATTATCACATGATAACATTCATTAACATTCATTAACACATTATAAAATTTATGAACATTCAATAGCACATAATTAAATTTATTGGCATATAAAAATTAGTCATTATCAATTAAGGTGCATAAATGACAATCATTTCTTTTTTTTCTTTTGATTTCTCATTTTTTAAGAAGTAATTACTAAGAGGAGCATTGATATCATCATGATCATCTCCCCTCTCATTAGATCTCATTAATGCATGCCTAGTTCTCTATTGATGCAAAGGGGGGTCATTTGCAATAACATATAAAAGGGTTAAATTAATTTTTTTTATTATAATAATTTTTTTTAAAAGTATTTCAGTACTTGAAAGGCCATAATCGTATAGCTCTTTACCTGATCTAGTCACATCATCAACATCGAGATCAGTTTGTCTGGCCTTGGCCTCAACCTCAACCTGCTCATTAACAACGGCCCCTACACTCTCTACAGCTGCAATACAAATTGTTACATTAATCCAAACACCAATTGCAATTAAATTTGTATTACTAAATCAATCAATTTAAGATGTTTACTTGTATTAATAGTTACATATAAAAAATTGAATAGAAAATGTATACCTCCATCACTCTAATGTACATCCCCATTGTCATCATCACACACAGGTTGTATACGACCAGAATTGGCAGGCTGCATTTGCATTTCATACGCATTCATGTTATCATTATTTTCTTACTTAAATCAAATTTACTCACTTTATGTTGGAACTTAACATCAAATAAAGTAATTGGTAAATAATTAAATTTAAAATATCATCTATTTAGCTTACTTACCGCGATGGATCTATCAGTAGAACCTTGTGCACTTCTTATTCTTTCTGCCATGACTTTATAGCCTTGTTGGAAGCCAATTCTCTTGTCCACTTCTGTGAGACTTATATTGAACTCCGTGCCCTACATTTTTGCTTGGTATCATCAAATTTTATTTCATTGTTTCATCAAAACAAAAAAGATTGCAAATTATAAATAAATATTATAAAGTTCAAATTATAATTTTTAGTGTTAAAAGCCATATACAGAGTGTATTTTTCCTCATTTAATTCTAACAATATTAACACTTACAACTCGTGCAGCAAGTTTGGAATAACCGCCAGAGCCTAGCTTGTGTTGCCTGTGCTTTTGTAGTCTTGCCTTTGTTGTCTTTGATGTGTCAGGCAATCTATGAAGAGATTGAAATATGTTAGTTCATATAAATATGAAGAGTATTTAATACACAATTACATTCTTAACAGTATCACATACCTTCTTTGGTTGTCTGGTGGTGTATTTCCTTTTTCTCGTTCGCATCCAAAATAAGTTTTTGCCACTCTAAATCAGGAATGCAAGGGGGGCATTGGTACTTTAGGTTTTTGGATAATGTACACCTGTACTGGTCCTTAATATACCTCAAACATAACCTGGATTTCTGAAGGAGCTTACCCTTCTCAAATGCACGAGGTCCAAATAAGTTTGTCATACTCTGTACGAGAGCATCCTTTAACTTTATATCTTGGATTTTCCACCTTTTAAGAAAAACAACAGTGTTAGATTAAAAAATGAAGTGAAATTACCTTTTATATAATTTAAGAAATGGATGTAATGATAACTATCCTAGCAATGATATGAAATCAAAATAGTGGATTGGGGTTTTAGTTTGGATATGATGTTTCACCCTATACAAATGGTGGGCCCAAATATCCACAAACACTCGTCACTAAGTTTATCATAAAAAAAATCATTCCTTGCAAAATAATCATGAGATAATTAGTCGAAGGATATAATAGTATAAAATAAGAATACAATAGATGTAAGCTTCTCATATTGAATGCAAGGTGTAATTAACATACGATAGTATAGTAAAAGAAAGGTCTAATCTTTAAAGTACCTGGAATTTTTTCTATATTCAAGGGAACTCCTTCTTCGCTCACAAGCAATATGCAATCCTTCGCCATTCAGGTACTAGGAATATGATTACATCGAGGAAATTCACCATCAAGTGATGCATCTCCTGTTGCATAAATTACAAAATGCCCCTAACAAAGAATACTTCAAGGGAAATAAACATATATATAATGATAGAGAAAATAAAATCTGTGTATGAGTAGGTGGTGCCATGGCATCTATGGCCATGCTACGTGTTGCCGACATTGCAGGACGCAGTACATCTGAGCCTGCCAACGTATGAGATGGCGATAGTAAATGATCATTGACACGTGCTGAAGAATAATATTGTTAGAGCATAATAAAAGAAGTGATTAGCATGGACAATATTGTTAGAGAGTAAAAAAAAAATAGTCCAACATGCGATCTACCTAAACCAGCTACAGTACCCTCATCATGGCCGCGAGGATCAAAATTATGCAAAAAAAGCTGTAAAAGCAACACATCCGCTTATTTTTTAATGACATAAAAGACTAGTATAACATAAAAAATATTATTAAACTTTTGTTATAATTAAAAATTACATTAATACTTACTCTGTAATTTTTAGATAGGTGCATCAATTTAGTTGCCCTCTTTTGTGATTGAGGAGTTGGAGGGAATATAGATGTCAATTCAGCCACTCTTTTTCCAATTTTGTGGAGGCATTTTTTATTGCAGAGGTTGGGTCATCACAAGTAGTGAAATCAACAGTTAGGTCCTCATCAAAGGACTCCTCTTCAGGGACTGTAGGTTCTTTTCCCTTTCTTTGCTGACCACCTGTCTGTGACAACAATATTACTAACACTATTAGAATTAATTTGAAACAGTGATGAAAAGAATATAATAAAAAATACTTTAAAATTTTTCTTCTATCTAATTTGTAGTACAATAACAAAGAGGTTTACCTTCTAGGAAGAAGTGCATGAAGGATCATCATTGTCCCTCTACGTGGTTGCTCCATATTGTGGCCCTGTGTTATTATTTAAAATTAACCAATAATTAGAAAGGACTAGATTAATAAATTTCATTAGAAGATGATGATGGAGATGATGTGGATGGTGAGGAGACTCTCTAAATGTGGCTAGCAAAAAAACTCAATTATTTAATGGTGCATAGTATGTACCTGCACCTCCATGATAGTGACATTGTTTTTACTTATGCGATTCAAATTGTAATCAATAAGCAGCTCTTCCCTTGCACTTATTGATTTTATCGCACATACAAATACATGATTTCCCTCACGTGCCTCAAATATGCAATTGGGTTGCTTAATAGTTGATAGAGGTCACGTGCTATTTATAAAACCTATAATATTCCTTGATGCTTTTGGCCTTCCGTCAATGTATATAGCCACTCTTTTACTTTGCTCATTGTCTTTTTGTTGAATATAATTTGTCGAGAGTGGATACCTATGCATACTTTTTTTATATTGAACAATTCGCATCTAACTTTTGTAATCGTAACAAGGTCCAACATACTCCATCAATTCAACAACTTTTTTGTAAGAGACCTTTATGCCATCCATGGAAAATAGGCCCAAACTATATATTGACAATGGTGAAATGCAATATATGTTGCCTTTAACACTAAAATCAATATTTATTTGAGGAAGTTCCTTGAGGACCCATTGTTTCTGTAGATATTGGTACCTAAAGGGCACCTTGATGTCACCTTTTCTCTCATCATCATAAGAACATGACCCCCCTTGAGCAAAGAAAAATTTCATGCATTTATTAAATTTCCTTCTAGTCTTTTGACCTCTAGTTGATCTTCCTAATTTAGACATACTACATGACTGACTTTCTTCTTCCATTCCTATATTTCCTTCACTTGAGGAAGACACATATGATGAATACCTATTTGCTGCTACCTGCACTCCATCAAATGAGAGAGATAGCAAGTAATGCAAGATATTTTGCAAATTATGAAATACAGTAATCTCTATAGGGTGTATTGACTTATACCTCTTGATCCATGAGACTGTGTGGGATGCTCGTGAAGGGGTTCAGGTACCTACATATGTAATTCAATTATCTTATGTTAGCTAAAAAATTCATGATACATATACTCAAAAACACATAGTAAGTACATTAGAAACCATACGCATCCCATATGAATTAAAAACACTAAAAGGTACATCATGAATTAATTATATTAAGCATTGATCGCATAACTACACATTTCTATCAAGAAATCAATATTAAATAGATTAAGCAGTGATGACATAACTGTACATTTCATTCATGTCATTCATCTTCTTCTTCATCCAACTCATCACCATGATCATTGTTGTCATCGATATCATCACCACCACTATCATTGTTATTGTCTTCATCATCATCATCATCGGCATCATCATCATCATCATCATCATCATCATCATCAATAACATCATCATCATCATCATCTTCTACTTCTTCAAGAAAAGTTATGTCAGGAACATCATCAACTAACTGTTGTTCGTGATGATCATCTACATCATCTTCTAGTTGTTCACAATCTTCTTCTTCCATCACATTATACCTCATCGACCTTTCTCTTGGATCATGTCTAACAAAAAATGACCAACCCAATTTATGTGGAACCTCTGAGTAAACTACCTGTTCACATTGGCTTGGAAGAACATATGGCACATCCCTAACTGGCTCAAACCACCTTGTATTAATCATTGGAAATCCATTGTCATGTTCAATGACAGTTTTATTAGGATCATTTTGATTAAGTTGTAGCCTATACCATCTGATGACGAAGAGAACTAATATGAAGGAATTAAAGTCACACTCAATTATATCATCCAAAATGCCATAGTATCAATTTTCAGACTCTCGAGGATGTAAGTCATTTCTAGATGAAATATTAGTCACCTGAAAGCTGCACTTATCCCAGAATCACAAGTTTTCTTTGTGTCATCCAACTTTTTGATGCAAAATTTATGACTATTGCAAAACATAGCCTTGTGGTGTTTGACCTGTAAAAATATGTCAAACATGTATAAATTATTGCATTGGGAATTCATCATCATCATCATCATCAGTAGCATCATCATCATCATCATCTTCTTCTTCTTAAAAAAAAGTTATGTTAGGAACATCATCAACTAACTGTTGTTCATGATGATCATCTACATCATCTTCTAGTTGTTCACAATCTTCTTCTTCCATCACATTATACCTCATCGGCCTTTCTCTTAGATCATGTCTAACAACAAATGACCAACCCAATTTATGTGGAACCTCTGAGTAAACTACCTGTTCACATTGGCTTGGAAGAACATAGGGCACATCCCTAACTAACTCAAACCACCTTGTATTAATCATTGGATATCCATTGTCATGTTCAATAACAGTCTTATTAGGATCATTTTGATTAAGTCATAGCCTGTACCATCTGATGACGAAGATAACTAATATGAAAAAATTAAAGTCACACTCAAGTATATCATCCAAAATGCCATAGTATCAATTTTTAGACTCTTGAGGATGTAAGTCATTTCTAGATGAAATATTAGTCACTTGAAAGACTGCACTTATCCCAGAATCACAAGTTTTCTTTGTGTCATCCAACTTTTTGATGCAAAATTTATGACCATTGCAAAACATAGCCTTGTGGTGTTTGACTTGTAAAAATATGTCAAACATGTATAAATTATTGCATCGAGAATTCATAAATGTACGGTGATTAAAAAATTTATACGTATCTAGAAATCTCTTAAACCATGTGCTAAATCTATTTCCCTTTGCATAACATTTGGATCTCCATTACGATGAGCTTCATTAACCAATGAAGACACAGCTTCCCATGTTAATGTGCAACCTAAATGATGACATCGTTCAATTCATACCGTCATCCAATCTTGATTGTTTGCAATATACAAATGTATTGTATCCCACTCTAGAGCAGCTGTACAAAAAATATATAGATGACTTACAACTGATTAATTTTGAAGATTAAGAATTAATTAACAACTACAATAACATCTTATAATTTATTACCTCTCACTTTCCTCATTCTACCTTTCCCCACCAAGTACTCCCCTTCAAATTTTTTAATGGTGTCGAGATCCCAAATGCAATCTATATGGATCTTTGTTGCAAGCTTAAGAAGATATTCAGTAATGTACACCATAGTCTGGTATACCATATATCCTTCCACCATAGAACCTTCAAGACGTTCTCTTTGCCGAACCAAAGCCTTCAAAAATTTCACGTGCCTCTCAACTATCCACATTGACCAATTGTGTATGGGTCCACACAATTCAATCTCTTCAATTTAGTGTATGAGGTAGTGTTCTTGTGCATTGAAAAAATTTGAAGGTAGACACTTTTGCATTTCACACATTAGATGAGGAATTTTTTTCTTCCAATATTTTATATCTGCTTTATGGATTCCTTTAGATGACAACCACCTACAAGACATTCAAGACACAAAAATATATAAACATGAGACTTTACAATATATACAACAAATTGAACAGATATCATTGCTTACCTCATGTATTTTACAAGATCATATATCAATTATTTGATGTTATTATCAAAGTTCTCTGGGAGAGATAGGGGTAGCACGTACTGCAACAATTATAAAAATAATCATGTCATTCTTTTCTCACATAATACAATGAGAAGTACATGCAATTTATAAATATATTGTAAATGCAAAAGAACATGACTTACCTTGATGAAGGTATGTCCATCATGCATTTTCAACCCTAGCCCAAATTAACTTTTCTTTGATATGGTACTACTTATGTTCGCAGTAAATCCTGTAGGAAATCAAAATTTTTATATGAATTCTTTTATGGCATCATTTTGCTGCTCTATTAATAACCAAGGAAGGATACTTATATTATTCCATTCTCCATTTCTATTTGATTCAATGAAATTTTTCATTGCATGATTGGATTCATGAATGTCGCTACAAATTTTCACAATTTTTTCTTTGTCACGCCTTCCATCCAATATCTTCCACAATGTCTCCGTTACATTCTTTCTAATATGCATAGTATCAAACAAATGCATAATTTTCACCTGATCGTAGTAGGGAAAATTACTAAATTGTTTGGGATAACTTTTTAGTTCCTTTAGGAGGTGCTTAGTAGTATTGCCTTGATGACATTCACGATCATCAATCACATAATCAACAAAGAAAACATAATATAAATATACAAATTCCAAACATAAACCATTAGGTAGAACGGTAGTGTAATCATCTAAAAATGGTCATCTAAACTATTAGCCCCTTTTGCTAAATCATCAATTGCTCATTCTTGATCAAATCCTAGTTATATCATTTATTTGATTTTATTCTATGGGTTAACCATCTTATCCTAAGTCTTATTTAATAAAAGGAATTCCCTCCCCTTTTATAAAATAAAAATTCTCCACCTTTTCCTTTTATCTTAAGTTGCACAAATAAAGCATTATTCTTATTTTATAAAAAGAAGAAAGACACTTTTTATCTTATATGGACACAAAAGTCAACTCTTATTTTCTCATTGGAAGATATTTGTGCACATGGATTGCTCCTCTTTCAAGCTCCACCTTTGATTAAATTTTTTTCCTTTTAATCTCCATGGTCCATTCTTTCTCATTTCTTATAAAAGGAGAGTTCTCTTCTCATTTTAGCATCCATCTTTTGAATACTAACCTTATACTGCAGGATTGCTTGGAGACTTTGGAGCTTTTGAAGACATTCTTGCATCATAGCTTCATGTTTATGCTTTCTTAGATTAGTTTCTTTTTCCATACTCTAGATTAGCTCACATAGATTAATTATCTTAGATTGTAATACTTGCATATTTCCTTTCATAGCATAGCTTGCATTTCCATTTCTAGCATAGTTGCATTTGCATTCGTATTTCCATTTGATTCTTGGGGATATTGGCATTCTTGCCCTTGTCTTCATTTGAATTTCCCATTGCATGATTTACTAGCAAGGTTATTGGCTTAATAGCTCTAGTTGAGAGCATTCTTAACACCCTTGCACTCCATGCCTAAGGAGCTCTAAATCAATTTCTCAAGGTTTCCAATCCATGGATTCTCTTGGAAGCAATGATTTAGAGAAGTGCACTATTTAGTGTGTACAGGTAGTACCTTGATGATTAATTCTATTATATTCCAACTTCCATAGGTGAGGTGTCATTCTCTGTGGCTTAGATGTAGTCTCTTCTTTCCCATTAAAAATATGTTTTTCGGTAATTCGTTAGTTATGTTTTTTGTGGAGAAAGTGTCTATGCTCATCAAACACCTGCTTTTCTAAACTTTTTGAATGACAATATTTCATCTTTGGAACACAAATTGGACATGCAAATTTTCCCTTTGTTTGAAGACCTACAAGATAATGATACAATTGGATTAAATATATTAATTTTTATATTTAGAATTATCATGTGCAATTTGAATTCACCATAACATACTAGAAAAATGTGTTAGCTTTGAGACATCATGTATTATCCATACAAGCATTACATGAAATTGAAATTTTATATGTCCTATTGGTCTAGAGATGTCATACATAGTGACACCATTTCATAGCTCTACCAACTCATCGATAAGAGGCTCAATATATACATGTTCATATCTTTAACTTGGTATTTACCTAGTTGAATGAGCAACAGCATTACATAATTATTGTGACCATTTTACTGCAAGATTTATAATTACATGTAGATAACTATTAAATGATCAAATACTTAGAACAATCATTGCTAACATAATGTGCTCCCTCTTTATTGACATCCATGGAGGAATGTTATTGTTGATGATAAAAATAGGCCAAAAAAAGTAAACAAATCTTAGCTCTACAAATGGATTGACATCGTCCGCTGCCACTGAAAGCTTGAGATTTTGAGGTTCTTTGATAAAGTGTGGCCACTTTTCCTCTATGTCCTTAAATGCAGAACCATATGTAGGCATTTCAAATAATGCCATCTCGAATCCTATTGCATGCATAGTAATCCATAAATTGTGTCAAGATACTACACCCGAAAAATCTTTGCAAACATGGTATAATAAGGATGTAACAAAGTACCTTATGAGGCACCTTTTTTGTTATTTGATCTGTTTGATATCTACTCATATGACATTCATGACATTCTGTTTCAAATTCATGTTCTTTATGATAAATAATATGATCATTGGGACAAGCATCTATTGCTTGATACTCTATTCCAATATCTTTCATAGTGGCACATAATTCTTGGTATGAGAAAGGGAGTATATTTGATGGGGGTAACAAAAACTCACCTATCAATCTATAGAAAAAAATATAAGTTTTTAATATTAACAATATTTATGGTACATATTTCACCTTTTAATTACTATAATGACATATATGACATACCTTAGCATACGTGACATTGTTATGCTGGATAAACCATTCATAACCGTCAAGTTCAACAACAACAATACAATAGAGAGAAGAGTTATTTGGGAGCCTTCGTAAAGGGTTGTGACTGCCTTCTCAAGAAGAGGTATATCATGGATGACATCAACATCATCCTGATCATCATCATCAGTTGTGCTAGTACCAAATGTGTCATGGATCAATGTATTAGTACCATCATCTTCAAATGTGTTATCTGGCGCATGATTGTCATCTTCCATGGAATCATAATCTTCAGCTTCAATATTCGCACCTCCATGATCGTCCAATTCCAAAGCCATATTCTCCATATTCACACCTCCATCGTCCATATCATGTACTCCCCTGGGGAGGTCAATCTATATAAAAATGATGAAGACAAATAAACCATGATAATGATCTCATCATCAAGTGTATTTCATATATATATTAATTGTTAAATACATATAATGAAAAAATTACCAATTGATGATAATCAATGATGAGCTTCTAAATAGCCATCTTTCTTAGTACTTTTTATCCTCTTTCTAGAATAGTTGATTTCACATAGACATGAATTTATGGTTTTCAAGCATATGAACTTATGGTTTTTATGTATATGTTATATATATGTGTGAACATAAGATGGAAATGTGGATACTTTTAAAGACATAATATCTTCTTGAGTTCATGGACAGGAATGGTAAATGCAGTAGCTATACATGTTAATGAATGTTTCCTTGCCTAAGCTATGTTTTGGGTAGTTACCTCCTGTAGCCATAGGACTTGCAAGAGTGTTAATTAAGACTTACACCTTTTCCTAATATTAATGATGCAGATATATATGTATATGGTTGGATGTGTGTGCATTGATTGTTTTGCAGGTGTTGACTGCGGGCATTCAAAGACCAACATAGTGGTGCTGGAGTAATCAAAGCCAATCATGGATTGCAAAATCTTCGCAAGCAAAGCAAGTTGATTGATGTTTTCTGTTACATCCGTGCGTAGATTTAGTTTCCTTAATGCACTATATTTTTGGGATTATTCATGGTCAATGATGTTTCTGTTTTGAAACTTTATGAGTTGTAACCAATCCTTATTTATGAAGTGATCGTAGATTTAGGAGATAGTTGTAGCTTTCTTTTAAATAATTGACTCTTGTAACTCTGTTAGAGTTAGTTGAACAAACTAGTTTTTATAATAGAACTCTTACATACTGTTTTCAATCAAGTGTAATCATTTTGTTATGGATGAATAGAATGTTCAGTTCAAGTTTGTATCTTTCATCTTGATTGTAGTTCTCATTCACTCATTCAAGGGGGCCCACTTGATGAGTGAATTGTTTTGTTAGCGTAGAGTTCATTTTCTTATTTATTTCTAAATAGTTAGAACTCTGTTGTTCTTGCAGCTACTAATAATAGAATTAGTAGCCTGTTCCTGCAGCACAGTTAGTTGGAGTAGTTCCTAGCCACAATTCCCTATTTTAATTAGAATGAATACATTTGTTTCCCAGTTTTAGCATAGTTTTCCTGAAGCATAAGCATTTGAATTCCATAGATAGTCTTAGAATGAGAACGTTTGAAGCATATACTTTGCAAATGCCATTCCAAGTTTACGTCATTGATTGATAATTAAATGAGACCGAATAATCCATTTAGAAATCATTTGGGGTGTCCAATCCTGAAATAGGTAGTCCATTGCTCTGGGTTTCTGATACTATTATTTGGCCAAGCATTTTTGGCACCGCTACTGGGGATGATGCTAATTCAAACTTATTCTTGTAATTGCATTCTCAGTCCTAATCTAGCAGTTAGTCTTAAGTAAGCATTTTTATGCATAGGAGAGATCACCTTGGGAGATTTCTTCCCCGTGATTACCAAGAGGACCCATTTGATCTATTTAATCCTCAAGTTGAAAGACCCCAAGGTGAGAACGAAGAAGAAGAACCCTTTGAAAATCCATTTGCTGATGTTCAAGAACACATATCCTCTTCATCATCTAAGGAATCACTACATTTGAATGACCTATTTACTAAACCTAAATAGAAAGACAACTCGCTTGCTCTTATTATCTATCAACCTCCACCATCGGGTCCTCCTCCCAGAATGGCTGCTCAGGCTCCCTTTCCTTTTCCTATACCTCAACAGCAAGGTAACCAAAATTTGAAGAACATACCTACTGCTATGCTCCCCAAATTCTATGGCTTCCTTACAGAAGACCCTGAGACCTTCCTCTTTGAGTTTGACATCCTTTGCTGGAGTTATGACTATACCACTGATGCCCACAAGCTGAAGTTGTTTCCATCAACTCTGAAAGAGGCTACCTTGAGATGGTTCATGGGGTTGGGCACTAATGCTGTAGCAGACTGGAATGCCATGCGCACTATGTTTCTTTTAAAGTATAAAGAATACTGTAGGGGTCAAGATTTGAAAGGTGATGACATTTTTAAAATGTCTCAGAAGGAGGATGAAATGTTGGAGGATTATGTATCAAGACTCATGTTCAAACTGTAGTGTAATACATGACACCATCTAAATGAGGCATCTCAGAAACACCTTTCCTTAAAGGGTGTGAATGATGGAAGTATTGAGGCTCTAGACCTGATGGATGGAGGAGATATCACACAAAAAGGCTGGGATGACATAAAGAATATATGTCTAAATTATTCAAGGGCCACTGTGAAGAAGGGGAGGGGACTTAGAGACCTACCACATAAGTCCAATGGTGGTTTAGGAGTATCCAAAATGGAGCTATCTAACTTGATGTCTGACTTCAAGCAAGACATCATTAATGATGTCACCACTTAGCTAGATAGTATGCAGGCGAGGAGGAAGAAGGAACACTTAGATGCTATGCTGGCTGAGTTCTATTCTCATTGTAGAGAAAAGAAAAGAAATTGTAAATGAAAAAAAATTACATCTGTGGACATCAATTCAATGCCCACTAAGTTTAAAGCCATAGATGAGGAGAATGAAGAAGATTTCTATGTTGCTCAAAGACATCCATGGGCTCAGAGACAAGGTATGCCTCCAGACCCACTAAATAATTTTGGTCATAATAATAATAGTATTCAATGGCTAAACCATAACCCCCAAAATTTTGCTCCTCAAGGTCAGAATTGGAATTATAACTGGTCCAACCAACAACCGCACTATAACCAAGCCTATCCACAATAGCCACCATTTAACCCATACCAATAGCAATATAAATCCTATCAACAACCACAATAGAATAGCCAATGGCCACCTCATGGTAACTGGCAACCACAACCTCAGTGGGGACCCAATCAGTCTAGTTTGCAAGAAGAAATAATGCCTCTACCTCAACAGAAAGCTATTATGCCGCCACCACCTATAGCCAACAACAACCCACAAAAGCCAATTCAACTTCCTGCTCAGCCAACTCCAAATCCTCATAATAAGCAACAAGCTTATTCCTTGCAAGTAAATGATATCCATCTCAGATTAGGAACTACACTTCCTACACCCAAGGAGCCAATAATAACTGAAGTTGCTGATGCCGAGGACATACCTGTGAACCAACCTGTTGATGTTCCACCTGTTGTTCAAACTGCACCAGTGCCTAAAAATCCTCCTTATCTACAAATATTGTCTTAGGCTTTTCCTCCAAAAGAAAATCCTGTAGCAACTGATCTGATTGAATAGCTCAAACAAATGACAGTGCAAATTCCCTTGTTGGATGCCCTTAAAGAAATTCTAGTTTATACCTAAGCAATTAAAGAAGCCTGTATCAAACAACTTGGAAGGAAGAAGAAAGACCCTGATACTGTCCATGTCTTAGGCCAACTCTCTGATCTCATGCTAAGAAAAGTAGTAATGCCTAAGTATTCCAACCTAGGAAGTCCAGTAGTCACCATCCATATTAATGGTACCCAAATTTAGAATGTCCTAATTGACTTGGGAGCATCAATCAATGTTATGACTAGGGAAGTTCTGCTGAAGCTTAGTATCATTGGTTTGTAGGACACACCTACAATATTGCAGTTAGCTAATAATTCTACAGTCAAGCCAGATGGTATGGTTGAAGATATTGTTGTTACTTTGGACTCATTAGATCACCCTTTAGATTTCATAGTCCTTTTGCCCAAAGCCACCTTAGGAGGATACCCATTAATCTTAGGACGACCTTGGCTAGACACAATTGATGCTTGAATTACATGTCGGTTAGGAAAAATGACCATATCAGATGGGATAAATACCAAGAAGTTAACTCTGTATTCTCTAGAAAAACCCCAAAGTGAACTTGATCAAGTTGTCTAG
The DNA here is from genome assembly GCA_027943335.1 of Chamaecyparis obtusa. Classification (NCBI taxonomy): domain Eukaryota; kingdom Viridiplantae; phylum Streptophyta; class Pinopsida; order Cupressales; family Cupressaceae; genus Chamaecyparis; species Chamaecyparis obtusa. The sequence continues at coordinate 931,611 of BSBK01007864.1, forward strand.
CCAGACTTAGGTGATGCTACCCTTGAAGCAAATGCTGTGCAAAAACTTATGGTCATTGAGAGAAATCCATTCATGGTATCACAAGAAGAAGATGATATACTAGAACAATCCTTACCAATCAATATGGTTCTAAAGAATCATCTTGTGATGATCCTAATTGTTCCCTTCAAACAATAATGCCCAAGAAAACCACATCTCAGCTTCCTAAAACACCTGATTATCTCCACACCTTGCTACCCCATGAAATAAAGTCTCCATCCATAACAGAAGTCCAGATGCTAGAAAAAGTTAAAAGAGTTGAAATTGCTTCAGGAAAGGAGCTGAATGTTAATAAGAACCTAACTGAATCTCAAATGTCTAGTCTTCTCAAGCTTTTACAAGATAGTCAGCAAGCCTTTGCATGGGACTATACTGATATGAAAGGACTAGATCCTAAACTTTTTACTCACAAAATCTATATAAGCCCTGAATACAAACCAGTGAGGCAAGCTCAAAGGAGAATTAACCCTGCTTTGAGAGACATAGTGAAGACCGAGTTGCAAAAGCTTCTTAGTGTAGGTTTCATTTATCCTATCTCTGATAGTCAGTGGGTTTCTCCTCTTGTAATTGTTCCAAAGAAGGGGGGAAAGTGGAGAGTCTATGTTGACTATAGAGAACTTAACAAAGCCACTAAGAAAGATCACTTTCCACTATCTTTCATTGACTAGGTGCTTGATAATATTGTTGGCAAAAAGTATTTTTCATTTCTAGATGGCTTTAGTGGGTATAATTAGATACAAATATCACTAGAAGACTAGGATAAGACAACATTTACTTGTCCCTAGGGAACATTTTCTTATTTAGTCTTTCCATTTGGGTTGTGCAACACACCTGCTACTTTCCAGAGAGTAGTGCTAGGTATTTTCTCTGACATAGCTGCTAACTGTATTGAAATTTATATGGATGACTTCACCACTCACGGAACCACATTTGAAGAAGCACAAGCTAACTTGGAGAAGGTTCTTAAGAGATGTCAAGATTACAACCTCTCTTAACAATGAGAAGTGTTATATGATGATGGAGGATGGAGTTGTCCTGGGGCACTACCTCTTATCTTTTGGAATTCAAGTTGACCCTGCAAAAATTGTAGTTATCAACACACTTCCCACTCTGGTCAAGCAGAAGGATGTCAGGAGTTTCCTTGGCCATGTTGGTTACTACAGGAGATTCATAAAGGGTTTTAGCCAACTTGCAACACCATTATACAACTTATTGAAGAAAGAACCTGAATTTGAATGGACAGAGGAATGTGAAGCATCATTCCAGAAATTGAAAGATATTCTAACAACAACACCTATTCTCAGAGGACCTGATCAGAAGCTTCCATTCCACATCAACATAGATGCATCTGACTATGCCATTGGAGTAGTCCTTGGACAGAAGGAAGGTACTATATCAATACAAATTTGCAAGGAGCATAATTAAATTATACTGTTACTGACAAAGAGTTGTTAGTAGTTGTCTATGCACTAAACAAATTTAGGCACTACATCACAAGTTATGAAGTATTTGTTTATATTGATCATTCAGCTATCAAGTACTTAATGAATAAACTTTCCATTAGTGGTAGATTAGAAAATTGGTTACTCCTCATGCAGGAATTTGATGTAAAGATAATAGACAAACTAGGAAAGGCTAATGTAGTGGCTGATTTATTGTCAAGATTGCAAGTAATAGATGATCCTACAACAATTGACGATAGCTTCCTTGACGAGAACTTATTTTCTATTGATTCTTTTAATCCATGGTATGCAGACTTAGCCAACTACCTTGTTGCAGGTAGAACACCACCTCACTTGTCTCCTAAATAGCACTTCCTATTGGTTGAGAAGAGTTTTAACTTCTCTTGGATCTCAAGCTTCATATTTTATATAGGACCAGACCATGTCACCAGATGATGTGTTCATGAGGATGAAACTTATGACATTCTCTGGGCATGTCATGATGAACCATGCGATGGATATTTTGTAGCAAAGCGGACAACCTATAAAATTTTGACAACTGAATACTACTGGCCTACTTTGCATAAAGATGTAGCAAAGCATACCCAACATTGTGATAGGTGCCAGCGTATGGGGCGCCCCACAAAGTCTGATGAAATGCCCCTGCAGCCTCAGGTAGTTGTCATGCCCTTTGACAAGTGGGGTATTGACTTCATTGGACCCATTGAACCCTCTTCTCATGGGAAGTCCTACATCTTAGTACGTACTAACTATGCCACAAAATGGGTTGAAGCCAAAGCTATGAGGCATGCTAGAGATCACAAAGTTATTGAGTTCCTCTATGAATGCATATCCACCAGATTTGGAGTACCACATGACATTGTCACAGATTAGGGAGCACAGTTCACCTCTAATCTTATCACAGAGGTGATGCAGGAGGATATGGTGCATCATGGGAAATCTTCACCCTATCATCCTTAGGCCAATGGTCAGGATAAAATCACAAATCAGGAATAGAATCTATTCTAACCAAAATAGTGGCTATGCACAAAAAGGATTGGGCTACACGCCTTCCTAAAGCCATATGGGCATACTGCAGAACATGGAAAACCACCACAGGGTTTACTCCTTTTGAGTTGGTGTATGGAAAATCAGCCTCCATGCCAATTGAGTTCCAGCATAAAACACTTTACACAGCCTTAGATTTGGATATTGATCTCACCAAAGTTCAAGAACACCAGTTACTGCAATTAAATGGATTGGATGAATACAAGTAGTCTACCCTCCACAATACGGAGTTGATACAACAACAAAGAAAAAAATGGCATGACAAGTTCATTCATGATAAGAAATTTTCTGTGGGAGATTGGGCACTGTTGTATGATTCAAGATACCAGCACACACCTGAGAAATTTCATACTAGATGGCTTGGACCTTATGAGATAATATCAGTATTTGACAATGGAGCCGACCAACTTTCAACCATTGATCATGTCATATTTAAGTTACTTGTCAATGGGCATCACCTAAAACTTTACAACAAACCTGTCAGTCATGATGAGTTCCTGAAGTAGTTCCACAGCATAGCTGAAGCAAGCGATCTTGTAGCCGAAGAATCTGGGTCTTCTACCCAGCATTCCACCGATTCTTGATTCCATTCAAGAACACCATAATAAAAATTTCACATTTCATGGAATGATTTCTCCAGAACAATTTTCATCTCACCTTCTCTCTCTCTTCCACCCATTCACCCCATCCTATCACTTCATTCATGTAGGTGCATTTTTTCAAACAACTCTTCCAGCAATGCTTTCAGGTTTGTGCCACATATACTCGTACATATATTATTTTTATTCATTAATTTTTAGGATTTTGTGTCATTTTAATTTTCTACTCTTGCATAACCTAGCTTGGTGGGATCCATGCCATTACTTAGTTGGGGGGGAACTATTCTATTTTCAAAATTTCAAATTAGCATGTAAAATTAAAATTTCTTGTCTTTGAGAGATGTCTACGACATGACTTGCTGATCTGTCCTTCTGTGATTGTGTCATCACATTTGAAGTGAATTAAAGATATTAAAAGCTAAACTTAATTTCTAATGATATGTCACGACATGTTTGGCATGGCAGCCTTGGCATGCGCAAGCTATTATGAGATGTTATGCAAAAAAATATATCATTAGATTTTGTGCAAAAATCTTTAATTGTATGAAGCAAGTTGCAGTTTATACACCGTCTTTTCTTCTGCAACATCTTGTTCCGTAATGCATTGAGGTCTGTGATTTACCATTGTCGAGCTCTATGGAATTAGTAAGTTATGTGAATTCAAAATTCTCTTAGAGTAGCAATGGGGGCTGACCTTCAATGGTTATGAGCCAGTGGATCATAGGGTTTTGTTAAATGATGCGTCCACTTGTGAAATGTTTAGAAGAAGAGGATGGCTAGATTATTGTTTAAGCCTTAAAGGGTTTGATGAGGAAGTCGCTCTATAATTTTTATCCACCTTGAAGGATGGATTTGTGGAGGTCAAGGGCTTAAAGATTGAATTCATAGAAGATGCAGTAGCTGAAGTGACTGGTTTGCCACAAGAAGGTGAGCATTGGGTGAAAGACTTCGACCTGCATTCGGTGCGGGCCCCGTTCACTTTGCACAGTGATCCCTATTTAGATATCGACAGGAAGAAAGATACTTGGTGATTATCTTTGCCTCTAGAATTCATTCAACCAGCTGCATTTGTTATCCAATACTTCACCTGCGAGGGACGCTACAAGTATTTTCATGCTCTACATTTCAAAATTCTCAGTCATCTTCAGTACGACAAAAGACTGGTAAATCTTCCTAGCTTCCTATTTAACATTGTGAAAAAGCAAGCTTTATTAGTCCAGTCAGGAAGCAACTAATATATTTCACATCATTGCTTGATAAAACTAATTGTAGAAAGAGAATTAAATAGATAAAAGGTTGTGACATGGGAAGAATTTCTGCAAAAAAATGAGGTTGAACCTAGAGTGGTCGACCCTAGAGGCCATGGTGTCGGTTGGAGAGAGAAAACATCCTCTGGGGTTCGTAAAATTGTTCAAAGAATTAAAGTTGATCTTGAAGCCTCCCCTTCCATTTCTAGGTCACCTAAGAAAAGAACTTTCAGTGCTGGAGCCTCTACTTCTTAGAGGAAGAAAAACAAAAGTAAAGAAGCTTCCAGTATCCCTAAAGCATCACCGTCCGTAAGGACTAGGTCTACATCTAGGGAGGATAAGGGTAAAAAAAAGGAGACAAAAGAAGAAATATTAGAGCCGCAACCTAGTGGTAATACTGACAATGTTGAAGAAACCTTACATTCCCCTAGGGAAGGAAATTCTGAAAACCCTCTTGAAGTAGTTGTAGAGGAAGTACCCACTAAAAGAAGGAAACATAAGAGTCCTCCAAGCTCATCCATACCCCTAGGAGGAGAAGTAGAAGGCTTTTGAAGAAAGATGCTGAAGCTTTTGTTCCTGTTGTTAACCTTGAGTCTTATGAATCTGTAGAGAATGAGTCTTTATAAAATGAGTCTTTATAAAAGTCATCTTCTGAGGAAACGTTTCATCAAACTATAGCCAGTGACACTACATTAAAAGATCAGAGTCCACAAATATAAGTTAACCCTGGAGTTAACTACATACTTATTGATAGCGATGAGGACTTTGAGGACAAAGATGAATTTGTAAATAATTCTACCAGGCCAGATGTTAATATGAATTATGAGGAAACCCCTGGCTTTGGGATGGAAATTGTTGAAGAAGTGCCCAACAAAAGTAGTCAGGATGGGTTAGAAACATTGGCTAAGGTAGAAGCTGATGTTAGTGAGGAAAGCAATGTAGTAAATGTCATGCCCAAAAATATCCAACTAAAAATGCAACAAATTTTTTTTTTTTGAAGGGAAAAGTAAGGTAGCGTTGGTGATAAGTATCAGTTTGTTCATATGCCGAAAGGAGTCTAAGCTCAAGTTATAACTCAGGTTGCTCGAATCGCGTTCACGGTGGAACCCTAGGGTGTGAGGTTACACTCGCAAAGATATCTGATGAGATGATGATTCTAGATAGATTTCAATTCAGTTAAAGAATGTTAAGTTGATTTCACTCTAGCTAGGTCGAGGGCATAAATATCACTAACTATAATTGTTGGCTAAATGGATTATTGTCATACATCGAGCATGTTCTAATCTAGCAGTTCACCAAACCTTTTTACTTGTGAACTTATAGTTCAAACAATTGTTCTACATGTTGAGAGTAGTCATCTCCTCATTATCTAATTGGTTCAATAACAATAGAGAACCAACCATCTAAAGGATCATTTCATTAATTAACTAAATTTCTAATATTTACTAAAGCTAGTATTGTTTACACCGATAATCTAAATGAACAAAATAGAACATTAACTTAATATTTTAATCCAATAACATTATACATGAACCCATGATCCATAATCACAATCGGAATTAACTTCTAATCTATAAGACCCTAATACCCTACTCACCTAGTGTTAACCGAGGTTAATAATATAATTAGGAATTAGTGAGTAAAAATAAATGATAAGATTAAACAATAGCAATATAAAACACTTAATGACATTCTAAGGTATCCTTCCTAACACTAAAACCTACCACCCCAAGACTTCTACAACTATCACCCTTCAACCTCTAAATATACACATATGCTAATATAGAAAAAGGGAGATGCCATAACAACAAAACACATAATCAATTAAATAAATAAAATTTACTTCCAAAGGCCATGTCATCCATTAATTCTACCAATGGACTCATCTTAACTAAACCTAGAGGTTACTATCCACAACTTGCCACCTACTTACCTCTAAACTATCCTTCTTAATATCCTAGCCATGAATTAAGTCAATGGGGTGTAAACCAAGGCAAGGGGGTCAAAATTATGGTGGGACCCCATTCTTACATGCATATTTTTGCATCTACCAAGATAAGGGTAGATGGGGATTGGTCCCAAAGGCAATTACATTAATAAAAAGGTAGTTTAGCTTCCCAAAAAGGATGGTCAAGAAGGAGGTACGCATAGAAAGGGAAGAGTGTTTTTTTTTTTTGTTGACATAGACATGTGTCATGATGACATGTCAGAGGTAGGTGCGCTTAGGAATAGGAAAGTCTTGCAAGTGGAGTGAATAATCATGCTATTGTCAATACCAAGAGATTATGCATTAATCATAAGTTGGTGCCATTAAGAAGTGCCCCTTTTTACCTACGTAGGGGCTGAGTTTGATATCAATTTAAACTTATTTTATTTCCCACTCATTCACCTACATATGGAGAAGGCTTTGGAGTGGAGTCCACTAGCAAGTGGAAGGTGATTTGAAGGGGCCTTTAAGGCATGATAATTTTTAAAACATTACATGGAGGAAGACTTTAGATTAATAGTTGTTTTAGGAGATGTTTTAGTTTAAGTTAATTTTTGTTAATGTCTAATTAACTAAAAGGAATATTCTCTGTGTAAATTTGAGAATATTGAAGTCTTCATACATTTTCCAGAGAGCAAAATGCTCTCTAAAATTCTGGGAATGACTTTTTGAGAACCTAGTTTTTTTTCTTCATTCTCTCTTATTTGTTTCCTTAGAACTATTGAGTACATATGTATAATGATTAATATACTATGGAAATTGATGAATAAAGATTATTGTATAGGTTTTCAATAGATTCAATTATGCAATAGAACCATATTTTTTTTTTCTTATTACATCTAATGAGAGATGGCATAGCATTAGGATTCTTTTGAGTTTGATTATATAACTAAGTCTATTCTTCAACTATAGTAGAGAGCTTAGTATATCCATTCTTAAGCTATTCTTTGGAAAACATTGAATTATCATATAGCATTCTTATCAACTTTTGAATATTATTTCATGAAGATGAACTCCATTAACTTAAGAAACAAATACTAATAGACATGATAAAAAGAGATGCATTTTCATTATAGACATCATATCAAATTCATTACACAATTACTATGAGGAAGGAGCATTTACATTCCTTTTATACAATACAATTTGGAGGAGATATTCAATGAAATACAACCATAAACATAACAACTTCACTTCATATGAAACTAATAGTAGGAACAATTTTACATTTTGCAACAAGGGGAGGATCTTCTACAAGATCACCAATGCAAGAACCATGAAAGTTTACTACAAACATATCAAGGAGGGGATTTCTTCAAGCTTTTTCCACATGAATATTTGGCTTCCAAACCTACAATACAAAGAATGGAGAACCATGGGTGCTCACCACCCAACCTAGGTCTCTTATGAGACCACCCCCAAGCTTGGAGAACCAAGGATAAACGGGGTGCAACAAAACAACAAGATGCACACAATTTTACACACATGCAATAACAACAAGTTACTCCCTCCAAGTCTACACAAATGAACTTTGCAAGCTCATTGAAGAAGGGTGAAGGTGGGCTTTTCCAAGGGGAGAATGCCATTGCTTCCACAAATTTCTCAACAAGAATATCTCATTGCCTCTTCAAGGCTACAAATCCATCTTACATACACAACAATGCTTGTCAACATCTTTATGATACAAAGATTGCAATGGCTTCATGATGCTTGTCAACATCTTTATGATACAAAGATTTCAATAGCTCCATGGTGCCCATACACCATGAATTTTTCCCTCTTCTCCAAGAGAAGAGACTCTCACCTCATGGAGAGCCCAACTAACCCCTTCACCCAAGCCACTTCTTCCTCTTCCCAAAGAGGTGAGTAATGCCATACTCCCATAACATGAACACCCTCATTCAAGCAAAACAAAAAGGAAAAGCATGAATCCAACATCAAATTCCCTTCCCATACAACACAATAGCACAACATGGATATACTTCAATCACATGAAAGATCAAGAACACAAACTAGTCTTTTGAGCAAAAACAAGAAAACCTCCATGGAAATGAAAGACCTACCTTCACAAGTGTGATGGCAATTGATAGTTGAGAAGAGCTAATCCACTTGTCCTCCTTTTTCCAAAACCCTAAAGTCTCTAAAATTAGAGAGTGGGTGAACACCCTCTAATTCCATCAAGGCCCTCTAAAAAGGCCCCAAATTCTACCCACCCACCAATCATAAACGTAGTCTTGACTCCATGGTCTACTAGGTTTTCCTTGTCCCCCCATGATCAATGCTTGATTGGAAGGAAAGGTGAAGTTGGGTAAGGGTCAAGATCCATCCAATCTCGTAGGTAAGGGTAAATGGGTCCAAAAAAGGGTTGCCAAAGTCTCTAGGGGGTTTAGGATATGCTCAAAACCTTCCTAACCCATACCCCTAACATTAAGATACTTAAATTATGCTAAAAATGACCCCTAGAACTTCTTATTGGCCTCTAGAAGTGGCTGGAATAAAATAAATTTAAATGGGCACATTACAAGTGTCAAGTGACACTAACAATTGCACATTACATACAAATGCCATGAATGACAACACGAAGCTAACTACTAATGCACATGAAAATTCACTTTTATGACAAGTTCACATTACAACGAGGCTTTGTAATCCCACATTGGACTAAGCCTTGGTTTACTCAGTTCACATGTGTTTAACCTTGGTTCTCCAATAATTCCCATGGTTCTCTTACCTGCACACTTCACATCGAGCATCAGTAGTTAAAGATGATAACATTACATGAAATATACATATTCAATTTCCTATTTAGTATCGTAACTCAATATGTGTAATTCAATTCAAATTACCAATTTCTATTCAATGATATCCAAACATCATAAGTACATAAATCATCAGGTGCAGTAATCAAATCTAAACATGAATAATTCATTTTACCAACCATGTATAATCAAAATCAAGATGTACTCTAGATCCACATCCACACATACATAATATAATAATCACCATCAAAATATCGTATCTCAAGTCTCTATCAAAATAGATCAACAAGTGTATCAATGTATCAAAATGCAGAAAGAAAAGATGCTATGACAGGTCGGGGTGAGGCCTCACAGTAAAAACAATTATTTTATGGAAAGGAGAGTCCTCTGCACCAAAGAAAACAATCAAAAATCCTCACTTACCATTTGGATGGGTGGATATATTCAATCATGAACCTTTACCCCCACCAGATTTGTCTACACCCCTGGCTATAGGGATAAAATTATATCAAAAATTGTTATGGGAGAAGACACAATGAGAATTAGAAAAGAAAAAATTGAAATAAGTCATTAGTGAGTAGGGCTCTCAGTTAGAACAAAAATCAGATGAGATTGAGGTATTGAAATGGAGGATTAATCAAATCACAGGGTTAATTCTAGAGCTAATGGAATGCAGATCACCATCACCGGTGTATCCATTATTCCGTAAAGAACAACTTGTTAATTACAAATTAACAAGAATTGTGGAAGGACTCAATCCTTCTATATCAACTCCTCATGAATTTTACTATGCCTTTTAGTCTTCTCCAATGACTCTGAAAAACCTATTATGTGAATTGTACCTACATAACCTAGCAGTCTCTGATGATACAGAGTGGAATTCACTCCTCTATGTAGGGGATGTGCAGTTAAGAGCGGTTATGTCTTGGATGCAAAATGAGATAAGTAGGGAACATCAGACTACACAATACAGAAACAATGAGATGACAACTCCTTTGATGATGAGGCTTGAAGCTCAACATTCCAGGTGAACATATTTAGACTGGCTTTCTGTCACATCAAACACTAGTGGGGCTAATAAAATATATCTAGTGCGAGAACAAGCTTTTGCAGATTGGGACCAACATTCCTCATGTGATATTGCCACAACAATTAGTGCCTCCAAGTAGAGATGGATAAGGATGTCACATGATCTAAAGTCAAAGGAACCTCACTCACCAAAGAATTTGACCCTTGATACAAGAAGAGTTCCATGGTACATTATGTTGGGAAGGACACTCCTTAATCATTGGTTTCCATTGAGGTTTCAAACTCCACTCTTCCTATAGCCATTGCTAGCAATGAATGAGAGTGCAATGGACTATGATATGGCCACTGAAGTTCCGCGATGGGAAAGACTCAAAGAGACTCACAGATACTTTGACTATGTTCATGATGAGTTTGGGCAGAGAACATCTAGTGACTTGAGGGCCCGTGCTAGGATTCAAAATTTCATGGTTGCTGGGGACTAGCAATAGTTCAGTTGGGGGGAATGATGGGCTTCTAAATAGCCATCTTTCTCAGTACTTTTTATCCTCTTTCTAGAACAATTGATTGCCATGAATTTATGGTTTTCAAGCATATGAACTTATGGTTTTTATGTATATGTTATATATATGTGTGAACATAAGATGGAAATGTGGATACTTTTAAAGACATAATATCTACTTGAATTCATGGACATGAATGGTAAATGCAATAGCTCTACATGTTAATGAATGTTTCCTTGCCTAAGCTATGTTTCGGGTAGTTACCTCCTGTAGCCATAGGACTTGCAAGAGTGTTAATTAAGACTTACACCTTTTCCTAATATTAATGATGTAGATATATATGTATATGGTTGGATGTGTGCACATTGATTATTTTGTAGGTGTTGACTGCGGGCATTCAAAGACCAACATAGTGGCGCTGGAGTAATCAAAGCCAATCATGGATTGCAGAATCTTTGCAAGCAAAGCAAGTTGATTGATGTTTTCTATTACATGTGTGCGTAGATTTAGTTTCCTTAATGTGCTATATTTCTAGGATTATTCATGGTCAATGATGTTTCTATTTTGAAACTTTATGAGTTGTAACCGATCCTCATTTATGAAGTGATCATAGATTTAGGAGATAGTTGTAGCTTTCTTTTAAATAATTGACTCTTGTGACTCTATTGGATTTAGTCGAACAAATTGGTTTTTATAATAGAACTCTTGCATACTATTTTCAATCAAGTGTAATCATTTTGTTATGGATGAATAGAATGTTCAATTCAAGTTTGTATCTTTCATATTGATTGTAGTTCTCATTCACTCATTCAAGGGGGCCCACTTGATGAGTGAATTGTTTTGTTAGCGTAGAGTTCATTTTCCTATTTATTTCTAAATATTAGAACTCTGCTATTCTTGTAGCTACTGATAATAGAATTAGTAGCCTATTCCTGCATCACAATTGGTTGGAGTAGTTCCTAGCCGCAATTCCCTCCTTTAATTCTAATACATTTGTTTCCTAGTTTTAGCATAGTTTTCTTGAAGCATAAGCATTTGAATTCCATAGATAGTCTTAGAATGAGAAGGTTTGAAGCATATACTTTGCAAATTCCATTCCAAGTTTACATCCCTGATCTATAATTAAATGAGACCGAATAATTCATTTAGAAATTATTTGGGGTGTCCAATCCTGAAATAGGTAGTCCATTGCTCTGGGTTTCTGATACTATTATTTGGCCAAGCAATCAAACCCCCCTTCAATGTGACCATTATCCCTATAATGTCTCTTAGCTGTTTTGATTAGCAATCTCCTAGTGTTTAAGAACTTACAAATATTGCAGGGACAATAACATTTTCCATCACCTTTTCTTTTCAAGTTAGACCACAATCTATTGATTGTATCCCCATTACCTTCTTCACTTGGATTGTCTGACATGATCCTTCTTCACTTATATTATCTATAACCTAATTATATATAGAAATTGAAAAAGTTAGTTATGAAATGATGTTGTAGTATAGTATACCAAATTGAAACACTTTTGTTATTGCAGTCTTCCACCTCAAACTCTTTCCTATTGTGGCAAGAAAGAAAGATATTCAAATAATATAGTAGTTTGTAAATCAAAATAAAATATCAGATATATTATACACAAAATATATTAGAAGTGCATGAAATTTAACCAAGCAGTATTGGGAGCTAGACCCGACAACAAATGGACTTGTGATGATTTTCACAATAATACATTTGTTGCAGGGTAAGGTCCTAGTAGTGCTTAGGCAAATATGCATGGTGAAGGTTGTTTATGTTGTGTGTATGTGTGCATGTAAAAAAGGGGGCCTTTATCTTTGATATTAAAATGATAAATATGCCTATCTAATGTTTTTTGAGGGTGTAGGGAACAACAAATGGAGGCAATTTTTTGATTGAGGGTGTAAGGAACAACACCCATCAGTACTTTTATCGAATTGTAAATTTCAATTTTTAACCATTATGTGAATATAGAACATGGATGTAATCTCAGAAAATAACAAAATGTAGACATGAAAGATTACTTATTTTGTTATTCTACATTACTTACTATTTGAGTGTACATTCCACCTGCAACTTGATCAAGTCTTGTTTGATGCTTCAATTTTGTGTTGATTGTCCTGTAGAAGTACACAGTTTTGTATTTCCCCAATATGTTATTCAAAAAACAACAATAGAATAAAATACTTGTTGAGAAATATCATCATAGGAGTATCAAAAACTTGAGATCCAAAGGTAACTCAACATTATAAGACTCTTACATTTGACCTTCATCTCATGGACTTAATAAATAGGAGATAAAATACATGAAATTGAAAAATTACATTACAAAACAATGAGCTAAAATTACCTACAAAAGTAGTACCCAATTTATATACAAAAAATATTTAACTAATGAATTGTGTTTTTCTTCTCATCTTTAGTACCAAAATAATCACCCCTTTAATCTAACTGCACTATGAAAGTCCAGCTTAGAGACCATGTGCCTGTCATCCTCAATCAAGACTAAGGAACACTATAGGCAAATACACTGTCTAAATTGTCTATATTAAAAGCAACTATACTGCAAGCTTCTATGAATAAGAAAACAAAATTTAGAATTCATTACTTGCAACTACAACATTAGAGAAAAGTTGAATTTTATTTATGCCTTGATGGATATCTATACCGTGTCATAAATCTCCCATTTTGACATAGGATAAGAGCATAGTGATAGAACATAGATCCATTTTTTGCATAACCTGGAGTCATCGTATTCCATGAGAGCACATCTTTTGAGATTTTTTTTTGAACATTTCAAGGGACCAGTAGTTCTACAATTAGATCATCATAACTTTTCAATTAATTAACAATCACACATGGCATAGACTCTCTTCAAACTCACAATACATTGCATGTGTAGTACAAAACTCATGAGATTCTAAAGAAGGCCTCACTCTTAATCAATCAAATCTTCCTTGTACCACAAAAAAAACTGTGTGATAACCATGTCTACTCCAACCTTAATTATTTAAGAATTCATCATATCAGATAAAGTATGTTTAAGAATTGTTGGGACTGGTCCTTTGGTGTGTATTAAACATAATACAATTTTCAGCATATTATTATCACTCTATTTCTTTGTTGTAAACATGCCATTGGTTTAGTTTTGTAAATTTTTTTTTGTGTTAAATGCATTTAAAATTATCTCCATTGTCTTCTGATTGTCTAAATGCTTCTTTATTTGTCAGCCAATTAATACATGCTAGTATATAAAGAAGACAATAAGAAGACAATGAAGATTTGTCTGACCAATAGTCTACAGAATTAGACCTTTATTTGGCTAGGTCAAATCTTCCTTTGTGATAGAATTCTATAGAAATATACCTTTATTTTAAATGCATTAAACACAAAAAAAATTACAAAACTAAACCAATGGCATGTTTACAACAATTATCATAACTCACAAGAAAAAGTCTAGTGCCCTCTTCCCTCTTCGTGCACTGTGCCCTCTTCGCAGCTCACAAAAATTAAAAAAGAGCATTTCACTGATTTTGAGTGACTTTAATTAAATATAACAAAGTAGAATTTAAAATTCATTACTTGCAACTACAAAATTAGAGAAAAGTTGAATTTTATGTGGTACAAGGAAGATTTGGCTGATTAAGAGTGAGGCCTTCTTTAGAATCTCATGAGTTTTGTACTACACATGCAACGTATTGTGAGTTTGAAGAGAGTTCGTGCCATGTGTGATAGAACCTACTTTATCTAATATGGTGCATTGTTAAACAGATTAAGGGTAGAGTAGTTATTACTTAGTTTTTTGTGGGGGACAATGAAGATTTGTCTGACAAATAGCAGGTTCATGAAATCATTATACTATTTTTGTTATATTTACACGTTCATGAAATCATTATACTATTTTTGTTGTTAATAAAGTCAAGAAATTGACTAGTCTTGGTGACTATGATTGGTAAAGGGGTACAATCAACAAATTAAGGGTTGTAAACCTCTATTATGTAAATAATGAACTTTGAATCTTCCTCAAGAGTTTTCCAATGTTAAAAAATCCCAATATTTATGAATAAAAATGCAGGCATTAGGGTCATTCTTATAGTTTCATTGGCTACAGATTCTTGGGATTATATCCACCTTAGACATGGTAGTAGGCTAAGCTTTTGATGCAGGAGCATCCTGGGTGTAAGAGCAATCTTGCATCACCCAAAAATATTTCTGTTTTTATATTCAATAAGGGTTATTTTGTGCAGAGCTGCTATTTATGGAAAGTTACTATTTTTGGTAATTTTCGTATGTGCTCAGAATGATCTGATTTCTTTCTTAGAGGTTCATTTTGGTCATATAAGTCTGCCAGTAAAGTTTCATTGCCAGATCAAGTGTATATTGGAAGATATTGAAGATTTTCGGTATTGGCAGCAGGGTACAGAAACTTTAAACTCAGTTTTGAAGGCTTTAGAGGCCCCGGATGAGGTCGAAAATTTGGGTGACGGGCGCTTGCGCGGGTCAAGCCTGTAGAGCGCTTTGTGGCATTTCTGAAATGGGGTTATAATAGCCGAGCGGGTCAACTGGTGATGACTTATGGTCTTCGAAAGTTGGGCCACCTGAAATGGCGAAAAATAATTTTCTTCAAAATTTTTGTTCGGGTTTCAAAGGTTATCTTGAGCCGACTATGATGTAATAAAATGTAAAATAAAATAATTCTAAGTTTGGTCGGCCTTATTGGCTAAAATTCTGGAACCTTCCCAGGCGGTGGATAATTGCCTATATAAGGAAGGCTGTATTATTGTCTTAGGCAGTTCAGAATAGTTCTGGGTAGTAGATCTGGGTAATAGCTCGAGGCTTTGTCCTACAGAATATTGTAAGGGAATGCCCATGTGGCTTTGCATATTGTAATTCTGAAAGTTTGTAATTCCACATTTGTGGAGATAATAAGAAGCCAATTTTCTGTTCTTGCATATTATTGTTGTTGTTTCTCTATTTCTGTTATGTGTTTGTGGTATTAAGGGGAGCACCCTTCATCAGCTTTCCTATTCCTTCTGTTTGGTCTAGAAGAATCTACCTTGGAAGTGAATTGGATATGTTAGATCCTTAAGTCATACCTTTGTGTTTAATGCCCTACATCTTCCCTCTAAGTGAATTAGATAGATTAGTTCCTCATGATTTATCTTCGTGTTTAAAATTTAAAGTTCTTTTTATAGGGTTCTCTCCCAAGGATTAGTTAATGTATATGTAGCCTAGTTTGGAGCTGACTTGACATCCTCCATTTCTGCAAGGGCTGCTTAGGATTTTCTGATGTTATCTCTTTTATTTTCCTCATGTATGCCAGAGGAATGGAGACAAGGTTAATGATCGATCAAAGATCATATGAAGCTATGTAAACCAACTTTAGTAATAAAAAATGTAAATTTCATGTATATTGCCAGTCTCTACTGCAGGGGTACAGTCAGAGGGTTCATTGAAAATATGATCCTTTGAATGGTTACTATGAATATGAATGATTTGATATAGCATATTTCTCATTTTACTTGAAGTTTGGAATAGCTTGTGTAAGGGTGAAAGTATTTTTGATCATTTTGGTCGTGACTGTTCCTATACACAGTCCAAAAATGTAACTGTCTAATGATTATATGTAATGTTGAATGGATTAAATGCTTTATTCTTGGTACAAGTGAATGGAAGTAATAGTGTTGGTGTTAGGTTTCATTTATTATTGAATTGAATGGTTTCCAAGATGTTGTGAGGACTTTCCTCCATGTTTAATGTTAATTGTTCCTGCACAATCCACTCATACAATAGTGAAATGCTATGTGGAAGGGATGGTTGATAGTTTTCCTTGAGGGAAGGGGGATTTTGAAAGACTTGTTATCATTGTATTATGTATTTCCAATATGTTTGGATGCAAGGCAGACCAGGAGAATGAAGGATCACTCACTGATTGCATGATAACCTAGTTTTGAAGGATCATTGGTTGAGGGGATAGTCAAGGTCCGGATGATTGGGCCATTGGAGGACCCTATTTCTTTTTATTAATTTCTATTTAAATTGGATGCATAGATTTCTTGTGAATTATCAGTTGCTACGTATCCTACAACTACATCCATAAATCTGCATATACTTCTCTAGTGTTGTAATTCACTTAGGGATCAAAATAGAGAAAATAAATCAAAATCATTCTTTGTCCTATTTCCTTTTAAGAAAGTCTCAACTATCAATGATACAATAATTTTGATGCCCTAAGCTATCAATAGAAATGGTGCCTAGCTATAAGCTCATGGGATGTCCATTTGATAACCATAGTCAACATTTAAAAAAAATTGATATCCTTGAGCACAAGCACCAATAACATCAAATAATGGAGTTAAAGTACAGACTAGGGCACAACACTAGTAGAATGTGGTCATTTTAGTGAGCATCTCAGCAATATACAATGGTGTCATTAAACGTGCCAATAATATCAATAAACGTGAATTCAAACATTTCAAAATAGTGAATCGATATCCTTGAGCACACACACCAATAACATCAAATAATAGAGATACAACATGGGCTAGGACACGACACCAGTAGAATGCGGTCATTTCAAAGACCATTCATGATCAAATAAAATGCAATGCATTTGAAATTTGCGGTTGAATATGATGGCAAAGGATCAAAAGACATTGCCCATTAAAGATACCAATCAAAGATGAAGAAATCACATACCTTCTCTCACGCTCATCTTTCACCTGCTCATTTTCTCCCACTCCTTTTCTCTCCAATCGAAATAAAAATGATTTGGGCGTTTCACTTTTTTTTTCATCTATACCCCGAAACTGTCAGAATTCCAATGGTCTTTTTAAAACCCATTAGAATATCGACACCATAGGGGTCTATTACAAAAAAAAACACCAAACTCATAAAAAAAATTATCCGTTAGAAGTTTCTGTCAAAATTTGGCCCCAAATGTAGTAGTGTTAAAATCAAATTATATATATATATATATATATATATATATATATAACAAAGGGGTGCGAAACAATATTAGAAATATCTAAATGTAAATGAAAGAAAGCCTGCATATGAACTGAATCTTAGAATTTAATCTCAGATGATTACCATGGTATATGTAAAAGATAATACAATTAATCCAAACTACTTTCTTCCATTTATAAGTCAAACATACTTCACTTTCTTGATGTGTTACTCCCCTTCTGCTTTCTACCCTTTCTTCACTTCCTCTTCCTCTAGTTTTTATTTTCATACAAATGTAGGTTTCATGAGAATAAATCATTGAAATGACCATATCATTATAAAACCGATCATATATATAACCACATTTCTCTCTGTGCATCTAATTTTACAAAGCCAACATCATGGTCTAGATTGTCAAATACTCAAAACAAAATAAAATATTTTTACTAAAACCTTGTCCCATTGATGATCTGGCATCCCTGTTTAATATAGTAAAAGCCTATTTTGAAGATTATTTCATTTAGTATCACCAATAATTTATACAAGAACATGATGGATCACAGAATGTGATTCAGAATTTTGATGTAAAAATTTGCACACAATCAAATTCAAAAACATCATTCACTTTAATTGATAGATTGTAGAAATCTATTAACACTGAAATGCATCCTGTTTAAAATGATAAAAATGGTTTGCATCAATTTATATTGCAATAATCTTCAAGATAAATTTTGTTCCATTATGGCAATCATCACAGACTGATACATGATGGTTGAATTAATAATCACAGACTGATACCTGAGGCATATGAAGATGAACAAAGAGATGTCAGAGTATGAAGATGATAGGACAAAGAAGAAGATGGTGATGTGTGGGCCACAAAAGGAAAAGGCTCAAGAAGTTGAGATGACATAGATAGAGAAAGGCATTGCAGAGGTTGTTGATGAAATTGATGAGTATATGGGTGTAGAAATCCAAGTGGGGACAGTCAAGTGTCTGTTAAAAGTTGCTATTGAAAAGAGAGAAGACATGGCTATGAAGAAAGCCATAGATGACATTTTTACATGCCAAGGAGGATGGAATTAGAATGAGAAGTTGAAAGACATCTCAAAGATGACAGGGACCTTGGAGAGTGAAGAGTTCAAACTCTTGAAGACATAGTTGAAGGAAGAAGCCAATAGTTGGCATAAGAGAATGAAGAAGAGCATTGTGTGGCCTATCAAAAGGCTTATGGAAGAGAAGAAACTACTATAGGAAGAACTCACTGAGAGAGTTCATGGAGTTGGTTGTGGGAAACCAATACAAACTACTAAAGATTGCAAGGAGGCAAATAGTTAAAGTCTTGAAGACAAGACAAATTTATGGGATGAATTGGATGCCATAGTTGAAGAATGGAAAAAGAAGGGTGGAGTAGTGAAAGAATGCCTAGGATAGGGGCATGAAGATAAAATAGCATAGGGTCATGAGAAGACCTTATTGACTAACGTGTCTATAAATAACGAGATCTCACAAGGAGTGTGTGAGCAGGAGGATGAAGTGTTTAAGCTAATGGATAGAGTGGAGTACTAAACATATGTTTTGGTGAATAAGAAAGATTTGATTATTTTTATTTCTAACATTGTTATGACATGATTGCAGGGATGTTATCTTGTTGATCATGTGAATGGTGATGTTGCAAACATCTATGGGAACATAGATATGATGGATGACAGAGTTACTGCTTGGAACATGGTCTTTAATTGTAGGTACATGATGCCAATGAACAAAGGATACAACTATGCTATAGGTCCTCAACAAGCAATGACTAAAGATTGGAGGAAAAGAAAGAAACTCCCCAATCCAAGGGACTTGGATTGATTTGATCCTTGGGAGTATGGTGCAGGACACCGTAATGAAGACATGAAGATTGAATGATCTAAAAGATCAATATATTTGAATGAAATATGGCTTGAAGCTAATTTTATGTATTTGATATAATAGCCTAATAGTATAAAGACATGACCGTGTTGAATTGATCTAATAGGAGTTGAATGGCATAGGGGTTAATGATGTAACATTGGGGTCACTTGGTTGATCCAAGAATGAATGTAAGGGATAAGGACCTATATGGTCATCTAGGTTTATAATATCACCATTAATATCATGTAATTGCACTCAAAGTGCAAAGATGCCAAGAAGTTGTAAAGTTGCATTTCAATGCAATTATGGCCTATAAGGCACATGAGGGGTTATGGGTTAGTAAGGGTTAGAAAAGGTCATGTTTAAACCTTTTAAAAATCATTATAAGAGATACTAGATTTATGTTGTCAAGTTGACAACATTGGTTGTCAACTTGACAACACTTTTAATCCCATTTTGTTGTAACAGTTGGTTTTAGAATGTTTAGGGACAATTAGATAGCTAGTTAGAGGTTGTTGTCAGTTTATTTGAAGAGTAGAGTCTATTTTATGGTGGATCCATGTGAGTGGAAGGAGGTGTGGAGTTGGTGTGTGTAAGGAACCATTTTCAAATGGTGTTCATTGAATAAACAAAAACATTCTCTACAAACTATGTATTGTCCCGTAGGGTACAGTCAGAACAACAAAAAATTCTAATGGTTGTGTAGAATGTGGTTTGGATTGGATGGAAGTGTAAAAACTTTGTTTTGTGTTTTGTTTACATGTTCGTATCTTTGTTTCAGTATTTTGATTGCATTTAAGGTAGAGTAAATTAATCGGTGTTCTTGACTGTTCCTAGTTTTGGGTCATAGTCAGTGCTTTGGTGTTGACGTCTTCATAATGAAGTGACTCTCCCACCCCTGTGGCTACTGTGATCCACCCCAAAGCAAAAGGGGGTTTAAAACACTAATGTAAATTTGTAAAAAAAATAGAAATAATACCTCCAAAGTGTAGGCCCCAAAATAAAATGCATCCTCTTCTCCCTTACTGTTGAGCCAGTTGTAATGCAGTCAAGGGAAAATCAAGCTTTTATCTCAATAATGCACCCAATAAGGTCCATGTTATGATGACTGTGAATATAATATGGCCCCTGTGGCTTCTGGGCAATTTGATGGGATACCACAAATATAACTTGGTGGCATAGGGTTTAACAATGAAATAAAATGAAACAATATGTAATCTTCGTTCCAAGATAACACCACCATTCACATGCAAAATAATGATGGCTATGATTATAATACGAGAATGAATTGAGAGATGCCCTTACAAGTGGTTTTCATGAGAGATGCGTAGGTGGTGTCAAGAGATGCTCTCCTTCCCTCCTTCAGCTCTGCTTTGCGCTGGAATAACAAAATGAAATAAAATGAAACCACCTTTTTTTTAAAGTATATGCCCGTGTTGGTTGTAATTACGACCAACATGTCATGGTTGTCTTAATTTTGACCAACATAGGAATAGATTAAAAAAAAACAAATTTTTCATTCTATAAACCGACCAAGAAAATCCATTTTAATGCTTGGTCAGAAATGTTGGTTGGAAATGTGGGTCAAATGTACTAGTGGTACAACATCCATTGTATCTTTGTTTCTGCATTCTAGTATAGCCTCTCCCATACTCATGTACATTATGGTGTGTGAAGAATTTGAACCATTAATCTTATCCATTTCAAAAAAAGCTTTAGTAGTTTAGAAACTAGATTTAGAGTACTCAATATAAATCTCAAATCATTCCAATTGATTTCAAATAAAAAGTGACTAGTTATGCCCCTTTCTATTCACCATCTTCATACACACGCCCATTCCAAATCTCATATCCCTTAATTCCCCACATAAGTTATTAAATCTCATTATCCCTTAATTCATCACATAAAACCTTTCAGCCAGTACATACACCCATTTATGCTTCTTAATAGGCTTCCATAAATATTGATAATATTTATTCATTATTCACAAGAGACAAATCTGCATGTTTGACAAATATAGCTTTCACAATAATACCAAAATTTCCATGTTTTTTAATTAAAATTGGAATTGATTCTATTGCATGTAGTATCTTATTCCCATTTTGATACCTTTGGAATTGCTCCTCAATAGCTCCTACCACTTTTGTTATTATGGACTTACTCCTACATATTTTAGCCACATATTTACTCCTTTTCTAGTTGACGAGTCAACTTTTAAGCTTCTTTCTTCTCTGAAGCTACCCACTTTCATGCTTATTGCAAAAATTCCTTCTATCAAGATATTATTTTTATATTGTGTCACATAGAAATTTGACCTAACAAGATAAGCTAACAAGATAAGCCAACAAGCCAGTGAAGTGGACAAGCAACCAACTCAAGTATATAGTTTCTCTATTTCTCATGCATTTTGGAGAAAGGTATAAAATTAGTTATTAGAAAATTAGAAATGATTCTATAAGAGAGACACAACTTCTAAACAACAATTCACAAGTCTTACATCACCTAACAATAATAATCATTTGCAGCAACAACTTGTCTAATTGTAGATAACTTTACCTAGATACTAGTAGTTCACAAATGTTAATACCTTCTATGTGCACCAGAGTTAATGTTAAGCACATTTTAATGTCTTAAATAAAACAAGAACTGCTTGTAGTTGGAGTCCCTGCCAGTTTCAAATAGCTTGTCTTGTTTATGTTGGATACTGTTGAGAATTTAATATTTTAATGTTATAGTTTTAGTATGAAGATGTCATTAACTCTAGCCAGCCTAAGTTGATGGCACATAAACAAATTTCTGCTAGTTAGCTCTATTGTTGTGAAGCAATTTTTGGAGTAGTGATCTGCTATTGGAGTTCTATTGGCTCTTTCTGTCCATTTCTTTCTCCTCCTTGTTTGTTTGTCACTGCTATTCACATGCTATTTCCTATGTAGTGTAAATTGGCAATGTTGCATCCTCTTTTCTACAACGAACCAAAAATATCAGCAAAAGATGGGATAACCTTCATATTTCAACTAATGAATGAATGTAATTAATTTTGTAATACTATTTGGGTTTCAATTTTTTGGGCTAAGGAAGTCAAAATTTTCATTGCCTTAGTCTTAAAAAAAACTCCCAAGTTAGTTTCATTTAGGAATCGATTCTTCTTATTCTAATTTAATTATCACTGATTTTTATTTATTTTATAAATTATTAGATTTGGTTTCTAAAAAGAATTTTGAGATTTATGTTAAGTTGTTTTAGGAATGTTTTATTAAGATTATCTTTAAAATAATTAATTACAGAATTTAAAAAATATAGTCACATAAGTTCATATAAATAACCTAATTTACACTAGCATACACATGTTACAAGCTAAAAAAATATATAATTCAATTTGTACAATCTCGAAAGAGTACATGCAATTACTGTATTAGGCTATTAGCTGACTTAAATTTATAGTTCAATTTACTCAACCATAAAAAAAACATGTCCCAATTTAAGGAAAAACAATTCAATTTACTAATGTTCAAATAATTATATACCCAATTCTCAAGACTCTAGAAAATTTAAAAACTTACAGGAAAAAATAATATCATAGAGACTAAAAGAATATAATCTAATTTATACACAAAAAATTCTACACAACATAATTCTGTATCCAATTCAAATCAAATATATAAAATAAAAAATTTAATAACCCAATTTACTCCAACATAAAAAACATGTCAAACCCAATTAACAACAACATAAAAAAAACATGTCCAAATTTATACAAACTCGTAAATTGCTCAAACAATTAGGACCCAATCCACACAATCTCACAAAAAAATATCCATTTTTGAACAAAAGCTCAGAAAAAGCACAACTCTAATAGAAAAATAGAATTTCTAATAAAAATAAAAATAAAATATTAATCACCATTGGCACCGAGAGTCAAAATAGAGTGCATTTTAAACGTATCAAATAAATGTGGATTGGAGAAAAAGTATAGAAAGTAAGATCTTAATGCGTTGAAAAATCAAATTTAAATGTGAGCTGAATTTACATACCACAAGACCTCCATCTTCCATCATAGAGTTATATCACAGAATACAAAATTTTGGAGCAAAAGCTAGCGTAGTTGGAGCATACATATGCAATTATTCTGATGCAAATTAGGCATTGTATTACATACAACAAGGCAAATTAGGCATTGCCTTACATACAAGGAGGCAAAATTTTAGCTAACCTTAAATCAAATCAACATGCAATTCTATCAATAGTTCCTCCATTTCCAGTGGAGAATGCAATCAGTACATCTAGGGACAGTCAATCCAAAAACCAAGATGGGCGATCTTTAAGAATTTCTGCAACCTGAACCAGCTTAAACACAAATATTCAAACACCAACTCATCCATCAATAAAAAAAATCCCAAATCAACTGCTACGAGATAAGGATCCATTACCTTGTAGGTTCTAGATTGACAAGAGCACAAGCTCATGCAACTACTCTAGGACAACAGTTTGAAATAGAAATAATTCCAATAGCATTCAAACAATGTTAGTTTGGTAGCTTGGATAGTTGTTCGTCCATTTGCTAATAATTAGTAAATAATTGTATTTATTAATTATTTGACTCCTAGAAACTTCTAGTTTGTAGAAACTTCTAGAAACTTCTAGTTTGTGGAAACTTCCAGCAACTAGAAACAATGGAAGTAGTATAAAAGGGGGTCAAGGGGCATTTGGAGGCAATGAAGTTAACATCAAGTTTGAGATCAAGTTTGAGAACAAACTTGAGTAGTCTTGCAGTGTTAGCAAGAACAAGGTTGAGTAGCCTTGCAGTGTTAGGAAGGGGCAGTCTTGCAATGTTAGCAAGGGCACAGTGATAGCATTTGGGGATAGCAGTGGAGGAATATCAGTAGGAGAAATTGGGAGATTGTAGGAATTTTTCCAGTGAGAGGCAAGAAATTTTGTATTTCTTAATTTGCTGAAGATTAATATATTTCTCATCTATAGTACTGGTTTTCCCTTCGGGGTTTTTCCAGGGACAATTTGTCCAAAAATATTGTGTCATTGTGTGACATATTTCTTTCTATATTTTTTGGTGAAGTTGAAATTATGTTATTTTTCATTATTCGTTAATCAAATAATCTTTGTAAGATAGGAGATTAATACACTACAACATTTGGGGTCAAATTTCAACGCCACTACAATTTGTGTATGTTTTTTGTGTTTTTTTTTGCAAGTGCCCCCGACGGTGTCGTAATAGTGATGATATTATCATAATTGTGACACCCATTTGGTTATAAACAAAAAAATGAAAAAGGAAGTGTCATTTGTAATTTGTGAATTCAAAGAGCTGCTGCGAAGATGACACTGCATTTTTGCATGGTATGAAGAGGGCATCCGAGTTTGGTGTGCACGAAGAGGTTGACACCGTTTGGGAAGAGGGAACTGACACTTGAGGTAGGCATTCGAGCTTTGTCTTCTCATTAACTCAATTTCAGTGGCATTGTTTACATCTTAGCATTGTTAATAGTGGCATTGTTTACATCTTAATTAGCATTTGGAATGCTCGATGACCCGTGAGCTTTGAGAGCTAGGGCATCATTGCTATTACCTTCAAGGCATTGTGTGAAGTGTTTGATCTCTCTTTATTTGTTTTGCTGTTGATATTCATATGTGGTACTCCCTGTTTGTGATCATTTCACGAGGAAATGTCTTGATGGCTCACGGGCTGCAAGCTAGGGCATCATACATTGTTTATGAGCTCATTGTTTAATACTTGTATTGTTTACATCTTATCATTTGGAATGCTTGATGACCAGTGAGCTTTGAGAGCTAGGGTATCGCTTCTATTACCTTCAAGGCATTGTGTGAAGTGTTTGATCTCTCTTTATTTGTTTTGCTGTTGATATTCACTATGTGGTACTCCCTGTTTATGATCATTTCATGAGGAAATGTCTTGATGGCTCACGGGCTGCAAGCTAGGGCATCATACATTGTTCATGAGCTCACTATTTAATATTGGCATTATTTACATCTTTTCATTTGGAATGCTTGATGACCTGTGAGCTTTGAGAGCTAGGGCATCGTTTCTATTACCTTCAAGGCATTGTGTGAAGTGTTTGATCTCTCTTTATTTATTTTTCTGTTGATATTCACTATGTGGTACTCCCCGTTTATGATCATTTCATGAGGAAATATCTTGATGGCTTGCAGGCTACAAGCTAGGGCATCATACATTGTTCATGAGCTCACTGTTTAATACTGGCATTGTTCTTGAGCTCACTGTTTAATATTTGGCATCATGAAAACATACATTAATACACTTACTATTTTGAATTTGAGCTCGAGCATCATGCAATGTTATTGTTGTCATTGCATGCTTGCTGCTGTTGTGCACCATATATTATTTTATACACTATTTATTTCATTGAGACCGTGAGCTTGGCATTTGTAATATATTTTTTGTTATTGGATCAATACTACCATGTTGTTGAGTCTATGTATGGCTTGACTATGCACATGCATAATTGTAGATGAGGATCAATAATATGGTGCCAGACATTGCTTATATCCTTTGAATCTAACCCCATCTTTTCCTTGCAGGTTTTGGATCATACAAGAGCATACTGGATTGAACCTCGGGTCAACACTTCATTACTTTAGGTAATGTCTGGTAACCTCATTATTTATGTTCATCCACTTATGTATATTTGCATTTATTCATATTCTTCTGAAAGTTGGCTATTAGTGACCATATAGGACCATTCTTGATGTTTTTGGGTCATTTGATGAAAAGATGTAAATAGGGACATCAATAATAAAATAGGGATATCTTCGTAGGGATATATTAAGATTAATATCATAAGTAAAAACATTACACAGTGGCATTTAGATTAAGTACAATATGAATTCACATGCCTTTAATTATGATACACTTTTGAAATTATCACTCATTGGTCATTTGACAATTCAAGATATAAGTATCCGAATATAAACTATTGCAAAAGGAAGAAACCCAAATGTATCTATCATCATTTAATACAAAATATTAAAGTATCCCACAGACACACAGTTACTATTATAACAACCATCCTCTAATCCCATGGTGTACTAGTCTCAAGGTAAGAACAATTTACTTAAGCCATCATATAAGTATCATCCTAAAGTTTAAATAGACATTGAATATGGATATACAACACTGAGCCGTAATAAATTATAGAGTTTCACTGCAATTTCTATGTCCACTTACAATCATCTTACTACTTACACTGCAATTTCTATGTCGACTTACAATAATAAATTATAGAGTTTCACTATAATTTCTATGTCCACTACCATTAAAATATATCACTCCTCCTGTTATATAGGCATCCTTCTCATTAAGTGTTTCCATTAAAATATATCACTCTTGTTATATAATGTATATGCATACTTGTTTTAAATTCCATACTTGTTGCTCTTAAATATTATTACCATTTCACTCAAATTTACATGACATTAAAACCAAGCCCAAAATGTATACATACGTGTAAGTATAGGAGAAGCTGGATTCTGCAACTATTGAAAAAAAAAACTATACTAATAGCAGCTTACGAGAAACTATACTTGTGCTTACCACACCATACCTCAACATCATACTGCTTATCATTTTCAAGCTTGAGTGAAGCTTCGTACCACACATCGCTCGTAGATTTATATGCAACCCTGATTTAGACTGGAGGTAAACTACACAGTCATGTAAAAAATAGGGTTGAATGCAATCTCTTTTGTGCGTTTTCAAGAGTTTTCCCACCAATACAAGCATAAATAACGCATTGAACATAATATACGAACAGTGCATGGTATGAAGTCTCGCTGAAGCTTGAAATATATCCACTCCTCATGTTATTGTCAAAATTAAATTCAAATATTTCTCAAAACATTTATTCTTGTAGAATTAAGATATCCTTATCTCAATAATAAAACAATCTTCCATAATAGCTTTTGAATCACATTAACACACACCCATGTTCTATAGCATAGTTCATTTTAGAAGTGTATGGCTGATGTGAAGTGTGAAGTGTTTGTGTGAAGTGTTTGATCTCTCTTTATTTGTTTTTCTGTTGATATTCACTAAGTGGTACCCCTTGTTTATGATCATTTCACGAGGAAATGTCTTGATGGCTTGCGGGCTGCAAGCTAGGGCATCATGCATTGTTTATGAGCTCACTGTTTGAGCAAATCATGTCCCTATTTGATTGGCTGGTGCTCTATTCGTTATATTGAGTTTACATCATATTTAGTCTTAATAAATATCATATAAAACAAAACTAACCCAAAATACTTTGTCTTAATAAAATCTTAATAAAACAATATATTTAGTCTCAATAAAATCTTATAAAACAACATATATTGTGTGAAATATTTGATCTCTCTTTATTTGTTTTGTTGTTGATATTCACTAGCTATGTGGTACTCCCCGTTTATGATCATTTCATGAGGAAATGTCTTGATGGCTCGCGGGCTGCAAGCTAGGGCATCATACATTGTTCATGAGCTCACTGTTTAATATTGACATTGTTTACATCTTTTCATTTGGAATGCTTGATGATCTGCGAGCTTTGAGAGCTAGGGCATTGTTGCTATTACCTTCAAGGCATTGTGTGAAGTGTTTGATCTCTCTTTATTTGTTTTGTTGTTGATATTAACTATGTGGTACTCATTTATGATCATTTCATGAGAAAATATCTTGATGGTTCGCAGGCTGCAAGCTAGGGTATCATGCATTGTTTATGTCATTATGATCTCACTATTTGAGCATCAACCAATTCAATATGTACATGAGGTGCTCAAACAGTGAGCTCATAATGACATAAACAATGCATGATGCCCTAGCAAAATAGCAAAACAAATAAAGAGAGATCAAACACTTCACACAATATATGTTGTTCTATAAGATTTTATTAAGACTAAATATATTGTTTTATTAAGATTTTATTAAGACAAAGTATTTTGGGTTATTTTTATGTTGTTTTATAAGATTTTATTAAGACGAAATATATGATGTAAACTCATAATTAAACTTGATATATATATACTTCAAAGGAAGAATTATGAAATATAGTTGTAGGTAGTTATCTCTTCTATAATGATGGAGGAGTGAAAGGTAATGATCAATGAGGTTGTTGCTATTAGATCATACATTAATACACTTACTGTTTTGAATTTGAGCTTAGGCATCATGCAATGTTATTGTTGTCATTGCATGCTTGTTGTTGTTATGCACCATATATTGTTTTATACACTGTTTATTTCATTGAGATTGTGAGCTTGACATTTGTAATGTATTTTCTGTTATTGGATCGATGTCACCATGTTGTTGAGGATGTAGATGCATTGAGTCACCACTGCCATTCTATTTTGATAGCAACAATATAACAAATAGAGCACCGTCCAATCAAATAGGGACATCAGTATAGATGATGCAGATTTGTGTACCTCTTTGTTTTGATGTAGCTTACTCATTGCATGCAATGGGGCCTCCTTGGGGCTACCAACCATGTTGTGATGTTATGATCTTTACTTGAAATCACAATAGTGACTCACCAGGTGTTCATGCAGACATGAATGTAGTAATTTACTCTCTGCAACATTCTTCTAAGTGCACATGTCCTGTAGCATAGTTTTCCTTTAGAAGTGTATGGCTTGACTATGCACATGCATAATTGTAGATGAGGATCAGTAATAGGATGCCATTCATTTCTTAGATATTTTTTTATCTAACCCCCATCTCTCTTTTCTTTGCAGGTTCTGGATCACATAGGGGCACACTAGACTCATACCTGGGTCAAAAATTCATCACTTCAGGCAATGTCTGGCACCCTTATTATTTATGTTCATTCTTTTATGTATGCCTGTACTCTTGCATTTTCTTCTGAAAGTTATTTTCCTTGTATAGTATATACAAGTTATTTTTCATATATATACATGTAATCTTTAGATGCAATTTTTTTTTTCCTTTACATGTATCTTTGTATGAAATGAACATAAATTTAACAAGATCATCTAATAATGCAAACTAGGGTACTTGATGTTACATAGAGCTTGCTATAACTTTGTCCTAGGCCCTCCTAGAATCAAAGAGGCTAATCTCCTAGCCATAAGGGTGCTATCCTAGTCTCCTTCTAAGAAGTTTCAAACTCCTTTCTCTATTCAGTCTATGACACCAAGAATTTGATAAAGTTCACTGTTCTAGGAACCTCTCTGTCCCTTCTAAAAAGTTTTATCTGCTGTCTGGCCTAAAAAGGCTACTAGATTTAGTAGGCCTAATTGACCTTTTTCTGCTAATAAATCCAAACTTCTCTGAGAAAAGCATCCAACTAATTATGGATTTGAATACCCTTTTGGGAGGGCTTTAAGATTTTGTGGGTCTCATTTTTCCATACTGTCTATGCAGGGCCTGCTAAAAATGGGGCTATAAATGAGGGTTTGGTAACTCATTGTCTGTAACAGTGAGGGTTTAGTATTTTCCCTTGTATCCACAATCCCCTGAGCTCTCTCTACATTGGAGATGCTTGATCATCCATCTGACCTCCCCTCCACATCATTTGAACCAGGCTATGAGCACCCTCAATCATTCCATCTGCTCTGTAACAACACACTAACCCCTAACCAAACACTGATAGCTTGCCTATGACATCAATTTATAGATACATCCTAAACTTTCTAGGGCCCCTCCTTTTCACAACATATATTACAGGGAGCCTAGACACAAATCCCATAGACCCGTACAGATTGTATGGTGGGAGAGTGCTCTAGCACTCCATTATTCAAAGCTTTGTCAGTAGTAACCCGAGACAGGCCAAAATAAAGAAAACTATGAAGACTAACTCAAAACTGAAATGAAATGCTAAATAACTATCCTTGGAATTAAAAAATATTAACAATCATCACATGCAAACATTACAGTCAGCTATTCAATCCATTTCTTATCTCTGTCAACACAAAAATGTATATCTCTATCAAAGGAAAACTAGTTACACAGTTTAACTGCAACCAAAAGTTTTCTCTCCGTACTGCACTCTTCCCTACACCTCAAATTATGGTTTTCAAAGCTTAAATAACTCCCTCCTCAATGTTAGGGCCCATGGATTGGGCTAGCTATCTCTTGAGCCGATTACATTCTTTTGCAAGAAAAACTGTCATGACAACTTTCAAAGTTGTCAAGCAACTTTTGGTGGATAGACAAACCACCTACACACACCTCAAAAGAATTCAATCCTTGATTAAGTAAGGGTCATAAAGGCCATTTAAAAACCTTTAAAACATTAAAGAGGCCATTTGTTCAACTTTAGAACACTGTCCTATGACAGGCAACCTAGCAAAGTTGGCTAAGACTGCTACAACCAGGCTCCAAAAGACACACCAAGGACTCAAAAGAACAAAGAAGAAAAAACACTAGCTAGCACACCTAGAGAGACCAAATAGGCTTCTCCCTAATCTAGTGGCTTGGCTAAGGCCACTACAAGCCAAAATTTAGGAACACTAGGTACCAAACAACCCTACCTAGGTTCCCTCACTAGTATTGTAGACCTTTTGAATCTTAGGATGACATCTCAATTGGGAAAGGCAAACCAAAACATTTCATAGACCAATAAAAATCAAGGCATGTGGGTGCTCTTTTGTTGTACAATTATACTCATAAAATATATGTACGGTTATAAAATTTCATGCCTTAAAATTTTATAACATAGTTCATCTTCATCAAAATAGAATGGAAGTGGTGATTCAATGCATCTACCCACATTCTATGTGCTTTGAGCCAATAAATTTTTTATCATCATGATGAAGTAATAATGCATTAAATGTCTTACTGATGTCTCTATTTGATTGGCCGGTGCTCTGTTTGTTATATTGCTACTATCAAAATATAATGCCAGTGGTGATTCAATGCATCTACAACCTCAACAACATGATATCATTGATCCAATAATAGAAAATACATTACAAATGCCAAGCTCATGGTCTCAATGAAATAAACAGTGTATAAAAAAATATATGGTGCACAACAATAGCAAGCATACAATGACAACAATAACATTGCATGATGTCCGAGCTCAAATTCAAAACAGTAAGTGTATTAATGTATGATCATATATTTAGTCTTAATAAAATCTTATAAAAAAATATAAAAGTAACCCAAAATACTTTGTTTTAATAAAATCTTAATAAAACAATATATTTAGTCTTAATAAAATCTTATAGAACAACATATATTGTGTGAAGTGTTTGATCTCTCTTTATTTGTTTTTCTATTTTTCTAGGGCATCATGCATTGTTTATGTCATTATCAGCTCACTATTTGAGCACCTCATGTCATTATTTGATTGGTCGGTGCTCAAACAGTGAGCTCATAAATAATGCATGATGCCCTAGCTTGCAGCCCGCAAACCATCAAGACATTTCCTCATGAAATGATCATAAACGGGGAGTACCACATAGTGAATATCAATAACAAAATAAATAAAGAGAGATCAAACACTTCACACAATGCCTTGAAGGTAATAGCAATGATGCCCTAGCTCTCAAAGCTCGCGGGTCATCAAGCATTCCAAATGAAAAGATGTAAACAATGCCAGTATTAAACAGTGAGCTCATGAACAATGTATGATGCCCTACCTTGTAGCCCGCGAGCCATCAAGGCATTTCCTTGTGAAATGATCATAAGTGGGGAGTACCACATAGTGAATATCAATAGTAAAACAAATAAAAAGAGATCAAACACTTCACATAATATATGTTGTTTTATAAAATTTTATTAAGACTAAATATATTGTTTTATTAAGATTTTATTAAGACAAAGTATTTTGGGTTAGTTTTATGTTGTTTTATAAGATATTTATTAAGACTAAATATATGATGTAAACTTAATATAACAAATAGAGCACCAACCAATCAAATAGGGACATGAGGTGCTGAAACAGTGAGCTCATAAACAATGCATGATGCCCTAGCTTGCAGCCCGCGAGCCAAACTTGAATGCCCTCTTCGTGCCATGCAAAAGTGCAGTGTTGTCTTCATGGTAGCTCTTCGAATTCACAAAAATTACAAATAACACTTTTTATTTTATTTTTGTTTATAACCAAGCTGGTGTCACAATTAAATCAACAAATGCCATTGAAATTAAATTGAGTTAATGAGAAGACAAAACTTGAATGCCTACCTCAAGTCATGGCTGCAATATGAAGATCAAATGCTAAGGAACTATGTTATAAAATTTCAAGGCATGAAATTTTATAACTGTACAAATATAAAATTTGAAGGAATGAAATTTGACCTCTGATTTGACCTTGATAATGCCCCCTCTATTGCTTATGCTTGATCATGTTTGCCTTGTGTTGATGGGCATGGTGGGTTACTATTGTGGATGCATCATTTGGAAATGATGTCATAGAAACACCAGATGGAACAACATCTGGTGTTGTTGTTGCACTATTTGGATGATGCAGTCACAACAGTGATTCACCAGGTGTTCATAAAGACATAAATGTAGGGCTTCATTTGGATTCCAGCACCTATACACTGCACATGTTCCTGAGTGCACATGTTCTGTAGCATAGTTCCTTTTAGAAGTGTATGGCTTAACTATGCACATGCATAATTGTAGATGAGGATCAATAATAGGGTGTTAGGCATTGTTTAGATCCTTTGGATCTAACCCCATCCTTTTTTTCCTTACAGTTTCTGGATCATACATGAGCATACTGGATTGAACCCAAGGTCAACACTTCATTATTTCAGGCAATATCAGGTACCTTCATTATTTATGTTCATCCACTTATGTATGTTTGCATTCATTCATATTATTCTGAAAATTGGCTATACTCATATTCTTCTTGTGTCTGAGTCTTCTAACTATGATCAATTTATTCTTCTTGTGTCTGAGTCTGAGTCTAAAAATGTCCATATGAAATCTAGAGCAATACATTAATTTTATAGCGAATGCATGATTTATAATGCCCCTTGATTTATAGTGAATTAATTTTATAGTGAATTCATGATTTAGGATTAAGTTGTAGCAGCTCAATGTGTTTGAACTCAAGAATACCCCTTAGGAAGTAAGTGTATAAATGAAGGATGAAACACACAGGAAGCTATGAGAAAGTGACATGAAGCTAATGAAAGGAGGCATCTCAATGATGTTAAATCACATGGGATTCTCTTTGTTCCCTGCAATGGAGTGAGCTAATTCTGAAAGTATAAATAGATAATTTTAACAATGTATAAAGTCCTTCACAAGATGTAATAAAAACACTAGTGGCAAGGCACAAGAACTATTTACGAAATGCCACAATAGTGGTGTCCCATGCAATGCTGAGACGTTTAGTTATATGCAATGCTGAGATATTCAAAATATTGTTTGATAAATAGATAATTTTAACAATGAATAATGTCCTTCACAAGATATAATGAAAACTATGGAGTGAACTATGTTTGTCTGATTATATAACTATTATCTTATGTCAGGTATCCCACACAGTCTCATGGATTGTCAGGTACAAGTCAATACACCCCATAGAGATTAATGTCTTTTACCATATGTAAAATATCTCTCATTACCACCTGTCTTTCTCAGTGCATGAGATGCAGGTACTAGAGAAAAGATATTTGTCAGAATTGTCTTCCTCAAGTGAGGAAAATCTAGGAATGGAAGAAGAAAGTGAGACATTTAGTACGTGTAATTCAATGAGATCGACTCGAGGTCAAAAGATTAGAAAGAAATTCAATAAACGCATGAAAATTTTCCTTGCTCAAGGGGGGTCGTGTTTTTATGATGATGAGAGCAAAGACGACTCTGAGGTGTCGTTTAGGTACAAACATCTACAGAAATAATGGGTCCCCGATAAATTTCCTCCAATAAACACTGATTTTTGTGTTAAAGAGAGGATATATCACATAGCACCATCTTCATTACATGGTTTGGGCCTATTTTCCATGGATGGCATAAAGGTCTCTTACAACAAAGTTGTCGAATTGATGGAGTATGTCAGACCTTGTTATGATTAGAGTAGTTGGATGCAGATTGTTAAATATAAAAAAATTATGTGTAGGTATGCACTCGTGGCAAATTATATACAACAAAAAGTCAGTGAACAAAGTAAAAAAGTAGCTATATACGTTGACGGAAGACCAAAAGCATCATGGAATATTGCAAGTTTTATAAACAGTACACGACCCACGTCAACTAAGAAGCAACCCAATTGCATATTTGAGGCATGCGAGGGAAATCACGTATTTGTATGTGCGATCAAATCAATACGTGGAGGCGAGGAGTTGCTTATCGATTACAATTTGAATTGCATAGATACAAAAAACTCCATCACTATCATGGACAAGGTGGTACACATTTTGATAATTGTCTATTATTCAACGTAACTTAGAATAAGAACATGAGTTTTAACATGTCAGAATGATTTTTTTTGAAATACAGAGCTATGGTATGGATCAACAGCCATAGGATACGCATGACGGTGATAGTTCTCATGGGACTTCTTCCCAATAGGTAAAACTCATTGTTGTTGTACAAATGCACATACAAGAAAAATGTTAATGCGTATTTTTGTTATGTTAATGCGTATATTTTGGTGTTCTACTATTTTGGATTGCTTTTAAATAAAGGGCTAATAATATTGTTTTCACAAATGAGTGTTGATTAGAGAAAGGGAAAGGAACAAGTAGTCCATGAGGAGCCGTAGAGTGAGCATGATCCATTCGATGTTGATTTTTTATCAGAGGTTGATCTTGTGGTTGCACTGGAAAGGGTCCTTTGTGCAATATCAAAAGAGCTCGAATGGAAAATATTCAACCTCACACTCCTGAAATACAGAGGGCAACAGATATGTTGATTAGCCATGTTCAAAACTATAGAGTAAGTATTAATGTAGTTTTTTATTATAACAAAAGTTCAATAATGATTTTTATAGTATACTATTTTATTTATGGCATTAACTAAAATATATATGTGTTCTCTTTACAGGGGATGCTAAATAGATTAAAGGGCATTACCTTAGATGCAAATACTTCGGATGGTACATCGCATATTTTATCCTTCATCTTGTCCATGGTTATCCATATTTTTTTATGCTCTAACAATATTTTTGTTTAGCACCTGCTATTGAACCTATGTTGAGTACGGTGCCTGGTATGAGGATCAGATCCACAGAGGTAGTTCTGCCTAAAATGTCGGCAAGTACCCCTACTATTGGTAAGTAGACTCATCTTTTTCTCTCTTATTTATCATGTGTTTATTTCACTTGAACTATATATTCTTTCTTAGGGGGAATTTTGTAATATTGGATTCATTTTATGTAGGAGGCGATGATGCAATTCCTGGATGTACTCGTGTTAAATGTACCAGAACAATATAGTGTGATCAATTTCTCGTGAGCAATGAAGATGGACTTCCCTTGAGAGTAGCTCAGCTTCCAGGTACTTTAAAGACTGATCCTTTCTTTTACTATACAATATAATACTCATAATGTAATGCACTAACCCCCTGTGTGGTCCCTTGCAATAACTAATTATAATAATCTCATAATTATCTTGTAGGGAATAATCTATTTTATGAAAAACTTAATGATGAATGTTTGTGCATTTTCAAGCTGACCATACGCACATGGTATCATATTTTGATTTCATTGCAAGATTAGATTTCGTTTCATCCCTTTTTTCAAGTATATTAAAAGGTAGCTTCACTTCATTTATGAATCTAACAGTTTTTTTTCTTAAAAGGTGGTTAGTACAAGATAAAGGGTTAACAAATAAGCTCATTGACTCTATGACAGCAATTTTTGGACCCAAAGTCTTTCATAGACTTAGACTCCTTGACAAAGTGGGCACTGTTTTGAAGTATATTAGGGAAAACTACAAGAGCCAAATAGAACAAAACCCTTATTACGAGCGGCCTCCCTATATTCCTATTAATGAGTGGGAGGATCTTAAAAAGAATGCACTTTAGAGAAGTGCAAGACATAGTGGATGAGTAGTATCACTCGAGGAAAGAAGGTACGTGATAACGTTAATAATGAAATTATGTACTATTTACTCTTTGTACTTATGTGATCTAACATACTTCAAACATCACATAGGTTGCCTAACACAACAAAGGCAACAACAACAAGAAAACAAAAGCATGTGCAACATAGGCTTGGCTTAGGTGGATATTCAAAACTTGCTGCACGAGTTGTAAGTATTAGTAAATGAAAAATTGTATGCAAATATTTATAATTAAATTGCAATCAATTTAGTTTTGATGAAATTCACTACAATAAAAATTCATGATACCAATAAAAAATGCAGGCCTTGGAGTTCAAAAAATTGATTACAGAAGAGGACAAAAAAATAAGCTTCAAACAAGGCTATAAAGTCATGGCTAAACAATACCGAGCAATGAGTGCACAAGGTTCTTCTGCTAGATCTGTTGATCAGGTAAATAAGCCAATTGATTTTTATTTCAAGTTGAAAACTTTACCAATTACCGTATTTGATGTTAAGTTCCAACATAAAGTGAATATATTTGTTTTAAGGAAACACTGATGTTATATTTGTTTAAAACTTTAAAGTGAATATATTTATATGTAGTAAACTGAATGATTAACATTTATCAGTATTTGTCTTGTATTTATATGTATATATTGTTGATAAATACACTAATTATTTACATTGGAATGTAGCCTGCCGATATTGATACTGCACCGGCTGAGCACAATGGAGGCATCGATTCTAATGTGAATTGTAGTACTCAAGGTATACATTTTCTATTCAAATTTTGATTAATGAATATTTAATACAAGAAAACATGTTAAATTGAATTTGGCGTAGTAATAAAAATTTAATTATAATGTGTTGGGATTAATAAAACATTTTGTATTGCAGTTGCAGTGGATGTAGAGGATGTTGTTCCCGATGAGTGTGTTGAGGTTCAAGCCGTCGGGCAAGATGATGTGGTTGGACAAGGTAAAGAGCATCACTTTTATGTTTTTTAATGTATTGAAATGCTTGTAACAATAATGAATATATTTTAAATTAACCCCAATTATGATAATATGTTTTTAATTGAAGCCTTTTATTTGTTATTGCAGAGGACCCACCTTTGCAAAGGACAGTGAGATCACGTGCACGACCGAGAATAAATGACGCCCTGGACATGGATACGCCTCTGCAACAATATAAGGAAGCAGAAAAAAGAGAAAGCCAAAAAAAAATGATTCTCATTTATGCAACTTATTTGATAATGACTGATGTTTATTTGATGATGACTGATGTTTATTTACACGTGTTTGAGCTTAGTTCCATGTTTAGACACTGAGTTTCCTTTTATACACTGTTGTAATGTTGGAGGGGTTTTCGCTAAATTTTAGTGGATTTCATATTTTGGGAGAAATTAGTATTAGAATGTTCAATGGGTTCTTTTCTAAAACACAATACTTAAATCATCATCTTGTCTAGAATGGTTAATCAATTGTTTAAGGTGGATTAGTTGTGATGATGAGACGTGCCATTTAGATGTTAACTGTGACAGTCTCTTGGTTTCAGGCAATGCAGAAGGAGACGCCTAGTTCAATATGCAATCTTTATACATAGGATATCAGGTGGAGTTGAAAAACACAATAGGGTTGCATTTTTGATAGAGGTCTTTAATTGCGTATTTTAAGTTATAGACCATTGCGAACATTGTAATTTTGACCTATTAAAAAAATGTAAACATGTTGTGTTTTTTCAACTCCACCTGCTATCTGTGCATATTCTGCTTGTGTTGCATGTGCATTCTCGATTTAGAGTGGGAAAAATCTTATTTTCAATGCAAGGGAGAGAAGCCATACACATAAGTGATGGAGTTGAGGGGAGATGAAGGAATACCAAACATTGAATTTGGAATTTTTCATCAGAGAAATTGCAGTGGAGGTCTGATCAATAGAGAAGATAGTAATGACCATAGGAGAATGAATAGTGGTTACAGTTGTAGTGGGGGAGATAGTGGAGGCCATCCATGAAGAAACTTGCTGACAGAGATGGTGTACAAGAAACAAAGGAGAAAAAAATGTAAATGTGCTTGGTCTTCTCAGCTCCAACTGCTATTCGTGCATATTCTACTTGTGTTGCACGCACATTCTCGATTCAGAGTGAGAAAATCTTATTTTCGATGCGAGGGAGAGAAGTCAAACACAAAGAACATGCAAATAAACATGACATCTATAAAACATAAATGTAGGTATCACGACAGTTGAGAAACATAAATGTAGGCATCATGGTCCCAATTTTTTGGAGACACAACATAATTGAATGCTATACCCAAAAAATGCAACACAACCACTACTCCTGTAGTTCTAAGTTGACACTGTGGGATCCAAAAACCATATATAGATTCCTTATCTTTGGTTTTTGAATCCCATAGTGTCAACTTGGAACTATAGGAGTAGTGGTTGTGTTGCATTGTCTGGGTATAACATTCAATTATGTTGTCTCTCCAAACAATTGTGACCATGATGCGTACATTTATGGTTCTCAGCTGTTGTGTCCCAGGACCCCTTGTGACCCTTTACGACCCTTTACGACCCCTAAGAATACACATCTTAGAGGTCTTAAAGTGTCATAATGGGTCATAAGAGGATCCTAGGAGGGGCTAGATGAGCTTCCACCTTCACGCGGTTGGCCTTGTTAAGTAGAGAATGTTAAACTATTATCGAAACAAAGAGAAGCTCAATAATTTAAGATCTCAATCAACGTATGACAAATATATATATTTATTTTTAAAAAATAGTGTGAGTCATCGCAATTAAGATGGAAACCAAAAAAAATCAATGACAAAACTAAAAGTGATGACCATCTGTCGGAAACATCAATCACTTCAAGGAGCAATGATCACTTTAGCTCGATTCATCTCAATGGCTACCAAGAACCAAGTCGCAAAGAAACACCACATATCGCATTGTGAACCCGTTGTGAAGAGGCATCCAATGTCTCATAAGTCACATCAAATGACCTATTTTCTATAATCCAAGTCTCTTAGCTTGGTTCACCTAGAAGAAGACTTCTCCCAAGTCATCATGGACACCATAGTGATCTACAAATCCAAGTCTCTAGACTTGACTCAATAATGTATGAGCCGCTACCGAATCTACTGTACAGTCATCTTCGAATGACAACCAAATCTGCAAGAACACAAATTGAGTCAAACTCGATCGACAAATATATATATATATATATATATATATATATATATATATATATATATATATATATATATATATATATATATATATATATATATATATATATATATATATATATATATTTATAAAAATTGTAATTTTCGTCACAATTACGATGACCTCAAAGAAGCGATGAAAATCTATCAGAAATTCCTGACGGATAACCGTTGCACCAATAGCATTTCTGTCGGTATACAATCTTCCAATGATAGCTAGGTGTCGTAACATTTTGACGATTACCCGTTGCAGGTACAACATTTCCATTGGTACCTAACTACGTCCGATGGAGATCCGTTGAACGTGGGACAAATACAAGTAGACCCAACGGGTATATTTGCTATGTTGAAACCCCCTTTTGCAATGACTATAGACATCGCATGTACGAAACCTAACATAACCATTGGTGTTTCCGACTGCAAAAATCTGACGCCGGATAGTGTCACTTAATCAACGGTATACTGTCTGAATTTAGACAATCAACTATTGGAAAAAGGTCTCAAATGTACTAGTGATAACCAGTGACTGCAATAGAGAATTTTCACATGGTATCAGAGCCAAGTTGAGGGTAGAAAGAGTTACCCTAGGTAGAGGAAATAAATTGAGGGTTTATAAAGTCTAGTTGACCTCTTTAGAATTGTTATTTTCTTCATTTCTTTGAGATGGCCTCAGCTGGTTTAAGAGATCAGGAGAGATTGGATGGTGCCTCAAATTTTGGTGTTTAAAAAGCCATAATTTCTTTATTGCTGGAAGAGAATGGTATCAAGGAATACGCTACCAGTGTTGTAGCTGTACCTATAGATACAACACAACTTGCAGCATGCAAGGAGGATGCCAAGGAGAGGAGGATAATCCTTGATGGTGTCAAGGATCATATTGTTCCACATATCGCAGAGTTAGATACAACGAAGAAGATGTGGGATAGCATTCTGAATCTGTACCAGAATGCTACCACGAACTGAAAGTTGATTCTCAAAGAAAAGTTGAAGAATACCCAGATGAACAAGGGAGAAGACGTTACAAGTTACCACACTAGACTTAGACTTGTCAAGGATGAGTTATTAGCTATTGGAGATAAGCTAGATGAAGATGAGCTAGTAAGAATAGCCCTAAATAGGTTCACTAAGCAGTGGGATGTCTTTGTTCAAGTTGTTAGTGGATGAGACACCTTACCTAGTTGAGATCAGATTTGGAGTGATTTCACTCAGGAGGAGCTTAGACTAAGTCTTGTCAATGGAGCCAACAACAAGATTCATAAAAGTGAGGTAGAATAGGAGAACATTGCCCTAGCAGGAAAAGGGAAAGCAAAGAAGGGGTCTAGCAAAAGATCATATCCACAAAGCAAGAAGAAGAAGGATATGTCTAAGATCAAGTTCTTTGGATGTCACGAATTTGGCCACTATGTCAGTGATTGCCTGCAAAGGAAGAAGAGTGAAAAGAAGGGCAATAATATGATGGCAACTCCAAAAAGTGTAGAGGATCTCTCTAGTAGATTGGAGGATGAGTTTGCACTCATAGCTTGTATGGTTAGCTCAACCTCACAGAGTGTATGGTACATAGACAGTAGGGCATCATTTCATATGACAGGAGTTAGAGAGTATTTCTCTAGTTATAAGGAGGAGAACACCAGTATCCAGATTTATATGGGAAACTTGTCCAAGCTTAGCTTAGTTGGGAAAGGGATTGTTTGGTTTCAGAGGGAGAATGGAAAGGTGATTCCTCTTCAGGATGTGTTGCATGTGCCAGGATTAGGTATGAATCTGATTTCTATATCTGTTCTTCAGGATAAAGGGTATAATGTACTTTTTAGAGGGGCGGAGGTGTTGATCAAGCACAAGGATTGGAAATCACCCGTATCTATTGGAGTTAGGAGTGGGCACCTTTATAGGTTGCAGGTTGACACTCCTAAGGCATTGATAAGCAGAAGTAATCCTAGAGATCTTGGATAGCTATGGCATAGGAGGATGGGTCATATACATCATGGAACACTTAAATTGCTTCGTGAGATAGTGACAAGTGTTCCAAAGGTGAGCACAAAGCATGATGATGTATGTAAGGGATGCGTGTTGGGGAAGTTTGTGAAAGCATCTTTTCCAAGAAGTGACACCAGATCTAAGGGTGTTCTTGATCTAGTACATTTAGATGTATGTGGTCCAATGTCAATGAAGTCTCTTAGAGGATATGTGTATTATGTTACTTTTATTGATGATTTCTCCAGGAAGACTTGGATATACTTCTTGAAGACCAAGGATGAAGTTTTCAGTCATTTCCAAGAGTTCAAGGCTCTTGTTGAGAACTTGATAGGAAGGAAGATAAAGGTTCTTTGGACAGACAATGGAGGCGAGTACAAGAGTAATGAATTCCAAGAGTTCTGTACTAGGGAAGGAATCAAGAGAGAGTGGACTGTTCATTACAATCTGCAGTAGAATGGGGTTGTTGAGAGGAAGAATCGGTCTATATCGAAGGCAGAAAGGGATATGCTACATGATCAGGACATGCCCCGCTACTTATGGGCAAAGGCATGTAGTACAATAGTGTACATACAAAACTGGGTTCCACATAAGGTGCTAGGAAAGATGACACTAGAGGAAGCTTTCACAGGAAAGAATCCAAATGTCAGTCACTTCAGGATATTTGGAAGTTTGACGTATTGTCATATTCCAGGTGATACACATACCAAGTTAGATCATACTACAGAGAGAGGGTACTTTGTGGGGTACAATGAAACCTCAAAGGCATATCAAATATTTATTCCAAGGACCAGGCAGATAATTATCAGGTGTGATGTCAAGTTCATGGAAGATAAGGCATTTAGGAGGTCCAGAGATTTGCCAGAAGATGAGCAGAGTGAGAAGCCAACAGAAGCTCCAAGGAAAACTCAACCGAGTTAAGGGAAGAAAATCTCGAGTACAATTACCAGTACCAGCATAGACTTAGGTGGTGAGAGTTTGCAAAGTATGGAGCAACTAGTGCAGTAGGAAATGTATCGACAAGATATGGAGGTTGATATCTCATCTTCTACAGTTGGTAGCAAGAACCGTGAGGTTCAAAAAACACAGAGGGATACTCAGGAGTTTGTGGGAACTCTAAGGAAGACTACTAGAGACTAAAGACAACCGACCAAGCTGAATGACTATGTGGCTTTAGTCAACCAGTTGGTAGACAGTGAGCCTTCCAGCTATCAGGAGGTTGCACAACATCAGGTGTGGCAAGATGCGATGGTTGAGGAGTATACCTCAATAATGCAGAATGGTGTGTGGGAGGTAGTGCCTAGACCAAAAAATAGGGCAGTGGTTGGATCATGCTAGATCTACAAGGTTAGGCATGGTGCAAATGGTAGCATCAAGAAATACAAGGCAAGGTTTGTGGTAAAGGGGTTCTCTCAGAAGGAGGGAATAGATTATGAGGAGATATTTTCTACAGTAGCTGGGTATACTTCTATATGAGCTGTAATCTTGATTTCAACACATATGGGATGGAAAATCCATCAAATGGATGTCAAGACAACATTCCTGAATGGTAAGCTGAAGGAGGAGGTATACATAGAACAACCAGAAGGCTTTGTAGCACATAGCAAAGAAACCCACGTGTGCAGATTGAAGAGAGCCTTGTATAGACTCAAGTAGGCTCCCAGAGCATGGTATGAGCACATTGATAATTACTTGTAGTAAATGGGCTTTGTGAAGAGTGATGTGGATGCTAACCTCTACTACTTGGTGGTTGGGGGTGAGATACTCATTCTTGTTCTATATGTGGACGACTTGTTTCTACCAGGTTCACTATGGCTCATAGATGAGTGCAAGAGGGACCTTGTAGCAGAGTTCGAGATGAAGGATTTGGGACTTATGCACTACTTTCTAGGTATGGAGGTGTGGCAAACAGATGGAGAAATTTTCCTTGGGCAAGGGAAATATTTGATGGAAATCTTGAAGAGATTCAAGATGGAAGATTGCAAAGCCATGTCTACACTTATGATCACGAATTGGAGGAAGGTAGAC
This sequence comes from Chamaecyparis obtusa, assembly GCA_027943335.1. Classification (NCBI taxonomy): domain Eukaryota; kingdom Viridiplantae; phylum Streptophyta; class Pinopsida; order Cupressales; family Cupressaceae; genus Chamaecyparis; species Chamaecyparis obtusa. Next base: position 975,352 of record BSBK01007864.1, read on the forward strand.
ATATCCAGGGAGAAGGATGTAGATCCCACCTTATACAAGCAATTGATTGGTTCTCTCATGTATTTGGTCAACACCAGGACAGATATAGCTTTTGCAGTTAACTCTCTTAGTCAGTTCATGGTTGAGCCAAAGAGAGTACATTGGACAATGGCAAAGCATGTGTTGTGGTATTTATGAGGTACAATTGAGTATGGGATTAGATATGCTCGAGGTGAAGGAATTAGGTTGATGGGCTATACTGACATAGATTGGGTAGGTAGTACAACAGACAAGAAAAGAACTTTAGGGTGTTGTTTCAGTTTGGGATCAGGAGTTGTCTCTTGGTTTGGAAGGAAGCAAAAGTCCGTGGCTCTGAGTTCAGCAGAGTCAAAATACATAGCAACTAGCATGGCACCATGTGAAGCTATATGGCTTCGGAAGTTGCTAGTAGCCTTGTTTGGTTAGAAGGTTGAGACTACGATGATACACAGTGACAATCAGAGTTTCATCATGATGATTGAGAATCCAGTGTTTCACGATAGGTCGAAACATATAGACATCAGGTATCACTTCATCAGGGATTATGTACAATAGGGGATTGTTCAACTACAGTACATACCTACAGAGGAGCAGGTAGCAGACATTCTGACAAAGGCATTGGGGAAGGCAAAATTCATCTTCTTCAGAGATAAGTTGGGTGTTGTGCAGAACAACTTCCTCGCTAAGAGGGAGTGTTAGTTTGGTAGCTTGGATAGCTGTTCGTCCATTTTCTAATAATTAGTAAATAATTGTATTTATTAATTATTTGACTCCTAGAAACTTCTAGTTTTTAGAAACTTCTAGTTTGTAGAAACTTCTAGTTTGTGGAAACTTCTAGCAACTAGAAGCAACTAGAAACAATGGAAGTAGTATAAAAGGGGGTCAAGGGGCATTTGGAGGCAATGGCATTAACATCAAGTTTGAGAACAAGCTTGAGTAGTCTTGCAGTGTTAGCAAGAACAATCTTGAGTAGCCTTGCAGTGTTAGCAAGGGGTAGTCTTGTAGTGTTAGCAAGGGCGCAGTGATAGCGTTTGGGGATAGCAGTGGAGGAATATCAACAGGATAAATTGGGAGATTGTAGGAATTCTGCCAGTGAGAGACAAGAAATTTTGCATCTCTTAATTTTCTGAAGAACAATATATTTCTCATCTGCAGTACTGGTTTTCCCTTTGGGGTTTTTCCAGGGATGATTTGTCCAAAAATATTGTGTCATTGTGACATATTTCTTTCTGTATTTTTTGGTGAAGTTGCAGTTGTATTATTTTTTGTTATTTGTTAATCAAATAATATTTATAAGATAGGGGATTAATAACCAGTGATTGCAATAGAGAATTTTCATAGACCAGGTTGTACCAGAGCTTAAATTATGCACTAGGATTCTATGCCACCTTCATGGGATCCTGCCAACAAGTGAGAATTAAAGGAATTAGAAGATATATAAATTTACAAAAACTGTATAAAAGAAATGAATTTGCAGATTAAGTGATGTTAATTAAAAACATATGCAACTAAAAACCTATCAATAACCAAAAATTTTCTTTCTAGTTTAAATCATTGGTTTATGTTCTAATTTTATACTCATTGCATTGTTTGAACAATAATTGAGTTCCCACTTGAATTCAAGCTTCTTAAGAGAAACAAATCGGGAAGGAACAATGATTTGTGAGAAAATTACCTTCAAGTAGGAAATGATCCCAGCTATGACTTCACTTAGGTAACCTTTTAAAATTGAATCAAGCAAAAAATAAGATTAGGTGGTTTGTCATAGAATAAACAATAGGAAATAGACTATCAAACTAACACTTTTGAGGAGGAATACAAAAGATAACTAAAACATGACGACTAGAAAAATTTAAACAAGTGGTATACATATTATGTTAGCTTGTGAAAATTCAAAAATAGTTGATTGCAGAGTGTCATCTTCCACTCATGGAGCTTATTTGAGCTATATATATGATTTTCTTCACATTTCAAGAAAGCAATCACATACACTCTTTTTTCTTGAGCCATCCATCATAGATGGGTAGATTAATATGAAAAGGCATGCGAAAACATTAGTTTCCTACCTTAATGATAGGGACTAATTATATTCTTTAGGAGATAGTGATCACATGAGGCCCTCAAAATTATTGTGAGGGTTTGATAAATAATATTTCAAGACTTCAAGAAATGTTCAAACATGTTAAATAATAGAATATTGAATAAAACCCATATTATTCTGGGCCTCTTTGTGGGAATTTTAATCTGAGGGATAGACCCTATTTTACATGAAGGTTTAAACATATAAATTATTGTATTCCCACTCTTTTTAGTAGTTCTGCACAAAAATAGATACTCGTGCCATACTCTAGCACACATAATTTTTTTGGTGGTTGCACAAAAACAGATTCACTCTTTGCCTTTATTCTTGTCACAATCATATTTGATAACGATGTCTTTGTAAATGAAACACAAATTGTTGATGCGGCTATGCAGGTAGGTGAAGACCCTCCAAACTTAGTCATATAGTTGAGGGTAGTCCAAAATATTGGCTTTGAATAAAAAATTGTCTTCCCTACTAAATCAGACCCTGCAACTATGTTTTGTTTCTGATTTTGACAAAACCTTACTTGATTTGATAAGGGGTTTAAACTAATACAATGTTCATGAATAATTTCCATTTGGACTCTCTTGTAAGATTTGAGAATCTTTATATGATGCAATAATAATTCATGATAACTAGATTGCCTCTAAATTCACTGCTATGATTGGAGATCTTATTGTCTGCAAATTTTCATGGGAAAGGCTTATTGTTAATATTGGAAGAGCGGACCAAAGAAAAGAAATGATTGGAACAGAGAATAAGAGCAAAAAAATAGAAACTCAAACACAAGATTTATAGTGGTTCACCAATTGGCTACATCCACTTTCAACAGGGGAAAACTTTGTATTAATATCTATGTATCTACATACAACTCATTAGAGGCTCATAAGGCTCATACATATTTGTACAATAAATATTATCCATTCAAGTAATAAGCTTCTGAATAAGAAATGAAAGGTTTTAAATGAAGAGTCACAACCATTGGGCTTCATATCCCAACAATCTCCCATTTGAAGGCCAATAATTGCTACAACAAATCAGAGATATTCTCCTACTTCGATCCTATTATCACATTTGGCCAAGGATGAGAGAAGCCCAATAGAACTCGAACTTCTCTCTAATAACTACCTTCGTCAAAACATCAACTGGATTCACTTTAGTGTCAATCTTTGCAACTCTTATCTGACCGTCTTTGATCTCATGACATGTGAAGTGATATCGCAAATCAATATGCTTATATTGACGATGAAGTGCAGGATTATTAGCCATAAAATGGTGCTACTACTGTCACAAAACAAAATAAAACCTTTTTTTTTTGTAATTTAAGTCAATCAACAACCACTGTAACCAAATTAGCTCTCTTTCTCCTTCAGAAAGAGCCATGTATTCAGTCTCGATAAAAGAAAGAGAAACTGATTATTACAACCTGGAAACTCAACAAATGGATGCTCCAACAAAGTTAAAAACATAGCCAGTGGTAGACCTTTGTTTGTCTATATCTCCACCTAAATCAAAATCAACAAATCCTCGAAAGGCATGCCTTATCCCTTCCAAAGCATAAACTAAAATAAGAAGTACCTTTTAAGTATCTCAAGATCCATTTGACTACCTCCCAATGAGGTTTACCAGGATTAGTCATAAATTTTCTTACCACTCCCACTACATGAGAGATATTTGGACAAGTAGACAACATGGCACATATAACACTCCCAACTGAAGATGTATAAAGAACACCTTTCATAAATTTCTAATCCTCTTGTGTTTTAGGACACATTTCAAAAGATAAATGAAAATTAGAAGCTAAAGGAGTGCTTACAAGCTTAGCTTCCATCATACCAAATCTATCCAATACTTTTTCAATGTATTTCTTTTGGGATAACATGATTTATTTCTTCTTTGTATCCCAAGAAATTTATTCCAATAATTATTTTCACTTCCCTTAAATCTTTCAAGGAAAATTTGTTAGCTAATTTCTTCTTAAGATCATGAACAATCCTCTTTCTAGTGCCAATCACTAACATGTCATCCAAAAAAAATAGAAGAATGGAAAATTCATCATTTAGAAACCATTTGAAATAGACACATGGATTAGATTCAGAGCATAAAAAAATGCTCAATCATAAAATGGTCAAATTTAAGATAGCATTGTCTTGAGGATTACTTGAGCCCATACAAACTATGCTTCAACTTGAAGCAAAGATGTTCCTGACCCTACTTTACAAACCCTTCAGGATGCTCCATATACAATTCCTCATCAAAATCTCCATGTAAAAAAGTGGTCTTAACATCAAGCTGGTCAAGCTCAAGATCCCACTTGGCTGCCAAACCCAAAATAATTTGAATTGTAGTCAATTTCATAACTAGTGAAATATTTCATTAAAATACACTCCTTTCTATTGATCATAACCTTTGACAACAAGCCTGACTTGAAAGAATTTATTGCCTCCATCTGAATCCTTCAATTTGTAAACCCATTTGTTCTTTAATGCTTTCCTATTGGGAAGAAGAGGTACCAAATCAAAATTTTGGTTTTTGATTAATGAATCCATCTCCTCTCTCATTACATCCTACCACTTATGAAAATTAACATCCCAAATCTGTTAGATTTCCACAATCCATGTATATACTGTATCAGTTTTCTGGATTCGATTGTGTATAGTTTTTAACCATCAACGTTTCGCATCATACTGCATGATCCATCTTTTTTGTTCTTCTTGCTCTCTAACATCCTGATGATGGATCATGTAGTATGATTCAAAACATTGATGGTTAAAAACTATACACAATCGAATCTAAAAAACTGATACAGAATTAGCATCCCTTAAAGCATATTTGAAGTTCCCTGGCTTCGTATGATCAAAATTCAACAACACGTGCTCTGCCTCTTCAGAAAATAATAATTCATAATCTGAAAATTTAGAAGGAAGTTTTCGCTACCTAGAAGACCTCCTCAATTCAAAAACTTCACTTTGTACCTGTTTCAAATTAGCGGTGGAATCACTCCTTTGTGAAACAAAATCTGTATTCTCTATTATTGAAGCCTTTGATTTCTTCATACATTCTTTGACACTCCTATTGTCCTCCCTGCAGTCACATCCTACCTTAGCACCATATTGACAATCACCTTCAGCACCGTAGCTTTTACTCATACCCTATGGTTTCCTTAGTTATTACAGCTAGAGACACTACCGTAAGTGCTCCTGCATCTTGTCTACTCATCATGAATGAATTGTTGTATGGAGGAGTGACTAAAATTGTCCATATGTATATCATGTAAATGTTGTAAAGGACAAGGTATTTATGTGGAGACAACTCCACGCAGGGGACTATCATGTGAGCGGTGACCAATAACGGTGGCCCCTAAAATATTCATGGTTCTTCCTTTAGCAATTTTGAAAGGGCTATGGAAGAGTTTTAACACCACACATACTGTCCACCATGGGGCCTTTGCTAATTTTCTACGAGTTAAATTTACCATAGTTTCCATGTTCAAGAGGATGTGTTGCATTTTATGGTGTTAATTGTAATGTGCAATGACGCGAGGAGTGAGAATGAGTATTCTCAGAACCAATTAAGTGCATATCATCAAAATATCATCTATACCAAAATCCCCTGTATTAGAAATATCCTCTACACCAAAATCCCAAGCATTACTAGTAGAAATAGTCTTAGACAGGGACTATGGAAAAATAGAGGAAGATGCAAAATGAGTCACACGAGGTACATAAATAGAATGATACATTCATCTACCTTGTGTAGACTAAGAAGATGAAACTGATGTATGAGAAACACCATTGTTAACAATATCTTTCAAAGGTATATATTACTTTGCCTGCCCTTCCTTCACTGTCAAGCCTCGAAACACCTCATTGAAAATAACATCTCTGCTCTGAAGTATCTATTTAGCAATTGGATCTTAATGTTGAAAACCATACTGATCTTCACCATAACCCGCAAAAATGTACTTCTATGATTTGTGGACCAACTTGGTCCTCTTTTCTTTAGGGACATGTGTAAAGGCTTCACATCTGAATACCCGAAGATGTGAGTAATAAATAAATTCAAGTGGGGTGAGGGGCTCTGATTGATCAAATACACTATTTTATTACAAGCCTCTACCCAAAACTCTTTGGGCAATCCAATATTATAGAGCATACACCGAGCTCTCTCAATAATTGTTTGGTTTAGCCTCTCAATTGCTCCATTCTCTTCAAGACTAAAGGGGATAGTTTTAATTCTATGGATACCATTTTCCACACAAAAATTATCAAATTATGATGAAAAAAACTCACCACCATTATCTGTTTGCAAACATTTTATTTTATGCCCAATTTAATTTTCAACTAAAGCCTTAAAAAAATTAAATTTAGAAAACACTTCTAATTTTTTACTAAGCATATAAATCCACACCTTTCTAGTATAGTCATCAAGAAATGTAACAAAATAATTAGCACCTCCAACAGAGGTTACCATGGTGGGTCTGAAAACATATGAATAAACAAGCTCCAAATGCGCGAATTTATTCTCTTGATCGGTCTTCAAGAAGCGGACCCGCTTCTATTTTCTATAAAGACAATGCCCACGAAATTCTAAATCATGTTTCAGACCTGGTAATTATTCCTTTTGAGCATAACAAAAAGTCCATTCTTACTCACATGTCTGAGCCTTTGATGCGAAAGCTCTAAGCTTGTGTCCACGACTATCATAACAACTCCCACCTCACTATTACTTTCTAGAACATATAAATTGCCAAATCTATTTCCCTTTGCAACCACCAAAGCTCCCTTGGTTACTTTCCAAGCATTTGAATAAAGTGTTACAACCTTAAGTGTAGAGTTGACTCACATATATCAAATTACTTTTAAGTTTGGGAACATGAGGAACGTCTTTTAATAGCCATTTGCCTCCATCTCTCAATGGAAACAAAACATCACCTTTTCCAAGTATTTCACAAGCATTATTGTCACCTAAAAATACTCTTCCAAACTGACCTTCATGGTAGTTTTTGAAACACTTTGTACATGAAGTGGCATGGAAAGAAGAACTAGAATCTAAAACCCAAGAATCTGAAGTAGTTTTACTTGTCGATAGAACCAAAACACTATCATTATTTTCATATGCAGTATTAGCTTTTCTGTCCCTCACCTTCTCTTGTTCCTTCTTGTAAGAATGACAATTATTCTTTGTGTGACTAGGTTTGCCAAAAAACTAGCAGTCACCACTTATGCCTCTTAACTTTTAACTTTTTCTAGATTGAGACCTCCTATTATTATTTTTGCCCCTATCTCGAGGCCTTAACCTACTAAAATTGTTAGGCATCAAAGCTTCATCAGAAGAGGGTTCTTGATTCTTCCTTCTCAAGTCTTCGTTGAGAAGAGTGGTTACAACATCATCAAATCTTAGTTTACTCTTGGCAACTACTGAAGTGTTAACTGCAATCACAACTCCTTCCCAATTATTTGGAAAGGAACATAATAACAAAATTGTCTTAATCTCATCATCTAAACTAATACCAACCAAAATAAATTGGCTTAAAAATGTGTTAAATTCATTAAGATGATTTGACACAATTCCATCTTCTTTCATTTTTAGATTGTATAAAATCTTCGTAATAAATACTTTATTAGAAGCTGAAGCCATCTCACACATTAAGGAAAGTTTGTCTCACAATGCTTTCAAAGTCTTCTCTACTGAAACATTAAACAACGCATTATTAGACACCAAAAGAAAAATTATAGCTCTTGCGTTCTTGTCCAATTTCTACTAGTCTTCATTTGTCATCGAGCTTGGTTTCTTTGTTTCTTCAAGAGTGAGTGAGATATCCTACTTTATCAAAAGTGACTCTATTTACACCTTCCACAGACCAAAATTCTAACTTGATAAATTCTTTATCTTCACCTCCTCCATAATTCTGAAAACTCTTCACCGAATTCCCAACTAGCTATACCACCTAGCTCTAATAAAAAGTATAAATATTGGAAGATCAAACAAAACAAAATAAATAATTAGAATAGAGAATAATAATAGAACAAGAGAAACTCAAACACAAGATTTATAGTGGTTCACCAATTAGATACATCCACTTTCAGCAGGGGAAAACTCTTTATTAATATCTTTATATCTACATACAACTCATTATAGCCTAATAAGGCTCATCCATATTTCTAAATAAACATTAGCCATTCGAGTAATAAATATTTTGAATGAGAAATGAAAGGTTTCAACTGAAGAGTCACAATTGTTGGGCTTCATATCGCAACACTTATAACTCAAGCGTATTTTAAATGTAATATAATCACTTTCTATATAGGCTCTCCCTACTAGAAGGGTTTGACTGATCTATACAAAAGATAAACACGCATCTCAAACACTTGCATACACAATATGACAACATGATGTTCTTTGGAGGTCCCTATAGTAGTGTTAAATGATCAAAATCCCTTTCTATAGGTGAAAGATAGGAAGTGAGGTTGACTCATCATAAACGTGATTTTAAAGACATCCAATAATAGAGAAAAAAGTAGAGAGAACATGGACAGGTACATTTTTTTACCATTGTTCACACTCATTTAGCATAGTCAAGAACTCTCTTTTATTGTTTTTACCACAACTCCTCTTGTATCTAATAATAATTTATGGACTTTCAAGAATGGATCCAAAAACATGGAATAATGGAGAAAACAAACCTTAAGATAAAAAATTTGCACATAATGTGTGATGTTGTTAATGACGCTAATGAAAAAAGTGGACAAAGTTTGTAGAAAACATATTGAGTAACCCTACCAATAAAAAAAAAGATTAACCAATACCAAATCCCTCTTGTGTTGTTTGAATCTATTTTTAATGCACAAATAGTAATCTAAAAATATTGGATACTTGCTGCAAACTGTTGCATTATTTCAATTCTTAGTGGATGGAGATTTGATTAGATTTTATTCAAAAATTGGATTTCATATGATTTTATTAGCCAACACTTCAATGCATTCAATTTATCAACATGTTTCTTGACATGATTTACTGAGTAGACGAGTCCTTTTGCAATTCACTTCGAGGTGTGACACGAGTTTTGACTTAAATTCCCATTCCGTGCAATATAGCCAATTGGATAAATTAAGTGTGATAAATATTTATATTATATTTTTATATTATGTTAGTTAAGTGGTATGTTTAATAATTTAAGAAATTTTTATTAATGTTATAAAAATTGAGAAATTTTATTTTATTTTATTGATAGTGATGAAGATATGTAGATGATTAATAATAATAAGGATTAATCTATAATTCTATACACACACACACACACACACACACACACACACACAACTCATTATCCATCTCTATCCCTTTATATCTCTCCCACTGTGTTTCTTGTTAGAATGGAGAGATAGGGTACTGAGAGGGGAGGGGTGAATCAGTGCCTTCAAAAACTTTTAACTTCAAATATTAATCAACAAACAGTAGTAAACTCATCTATCCAAATGAATCCATTGTATGCATCACTCATTCAATTAACTTGTAATGTAAATTGCATGAAAAACAAAAAATAAGTCAATCACATAACACAAGTATTTTGGTTACGCAGAAACCCTTGTTAGAAGGTAAAAAATGTGGTGGGGATGACACTCACAAATTCTTCACTACTACAGATAATAAAGTTTGCCAGTTAAGACTACAAGTTGTGATCACTTCTGATGATCTTACCATGTTAGGAGTAACAATAAGATCAGCTAGATCTACCCGGTGAAAGGATTTTAACAACACTACTTGAGTGTGTGCTCGGTTAAGAGATTTACAACAAGATTGTTAGGTCTACTCTGTTAAGAGATTTTTGCTAAATCTATTACAATGATTAGAGAATAACAGAAAGTATCTAAACTTGACAACTAACTTTGTCTGAATCAGATCTATGAAGTATTGAATGTATATCACCTTAATTTGTATATGTTGTCTCTGAACTGCTTGGTAGCCTTGACTGATTCTGTATAACCTGAATAACTCTGATTCCTGCTCAACCTTGTTTGATTACTGATGTCTTGAAGATGGCTTCTTTCTTCAAGATCTACTTCTTGTCCTTCGTATATCATACTTGTCAAAATGACATAAATTACAATTATATAGCATACTACTATGACTGTCTAAACTTTCATGACCTAATTAGGTTTACATCATCTTAGGAAAACCCTAAGATCTATAGTATAAAAAAATAACTTAGATCTAACAATTACATAGAGATCATCATCACAATTAATGGTTACATCTATAATAAATGTCCTCGATCTTGGTAAAATATTTTGTGATTATGATGTAACCATTTGCATAGATAAATGTGCCAAAACTCATTACTATGTCATTTCCTAGATTGTTTGGTAAACACTATCAATACTGCTCGGTGAATGCACTGGTGCTCGATGTCCAGTCTGCCTGGTGTTTACTGACGCTTGGTATCGGTATACACTGATGCTCAGTAAAACTGCTCTGGCGCTCAGTTAGAATTGTTTCCTTTTAGTTCTCGGCACTACCTTGAGATAACTTGGTATGAAGGCTTATGTAGTTAACCGACTAGCATATATAGCTTGTAGTACTTCCTTTTATCGACTGAGTAGCATAGGTAACCAGCTGATCATCTTTGATACTAATGACAATAATTAATGCTCAAATAGAGATAACAATCTCCCCCTTTGGCATTAGTATCAAAATTGTAATGTATATAGACCTGATGTCTCAAAGTTGTTCTAACTTCTCCATATATACATCGGTAACTTATCTCATCAAAATTTTCTCTCCCTCGGTGCATGCTCCCAGTATGTATGTAGTACACTTATCATACTTATCATATAATTACATTTGGCATATACATTAGTTTTCCCCCTTTTTTATAATAATGCCAAATACAAAATTGTGTACTTACAATTTATCAAAAATGTGCTGGTGGGTTTTCTTCAAAGAAACTAAGAGGTTTTCCCATTCCTCTTTCAAGTTGGTTAGAGAAATGTGCTCAAGACCGACTTGTGCATGCATGTCAAAGATATTGTCCAACACATAAATCTCTGGTGTTGAAACTAAAGCTTGTTCTTTGACTATGTGCTTTTCAAAAATCTTAAGGTGGGGAAGCAACTCTGTTTGTAGCTCTGTGACCTAGTCACTTATCCTGTCTTCCTGCTTCCTCAAATTTTCTCTTAACCGCCTAAGTTCTTTAACTCTGAGTAGATGCTTAGTAAAATCATTTGGCTAGGTTAAGGTTACTTGTGCACTGGCTTGGATTTCAGTATCCAACTATTTTATCTTCTCATTGATCTCAACAGTGAAGGTCTCCACAGTGAAAAGATTTATCAACATCTGAATGATTATCTGAGTAATGGATTGGATGTCGGTTATTACCTCAGATAACTTAACCTTGTTAATTGCCACTTCTTGGCTGATTTTCTCTGCTAGTTTGTGTTGGATTTTTTATTTTGCCCTCTCTTCAATTCTCTTATCTGCATCGGTGTCCGAGGAATTGATTTCTTGTGAAAGTGTATCAAGTTGGTCCATGATAGGTGTATCTTCATTGATTTGTACCTCTGGTATGACTTGTTGTAAGATGTCTCTTACAGTTTCTAGTATTTCCTTGGTCTTGCATTCCTTCCTCAGCTTCTCCTAAGCTGCTTTTCTTGTACAAAGTTCCCCATATTTTCTGAGTTCTTTGGGGTCTAGGGTCCTCGGGTCACATTCTGGTATTACAATGATTTCATCTAGTGTGACCGGCCCTTTTCCATGTTTCTTCTTCTTCTTCTTTGGCTCTTGAGGTGAGCTCTTAACAAATGGAACTATTGGTTTCTCCTCAATGTTCTACGTTATATGCCCGGTTGACACATTATCCTCTTTCCTTTTCTCCTTGGTAACTTGTGTGTCGGTTGACTAAGATGGAGCTTTTGATGTTGTGTCAGGCGGGGTTGCCTCAGTTGTCTTAGGGTCATCTTGGCCTTGTATTTCTCCCTCTTTTTCCTTAGGCTCATTTTTTCTGCCGGTGTACTAGCTCCTTGTTCCCATGATGTATCCATAGGTTGCTCGGGGTTTGAGCCTTCGGGTTGCTCCTTAGCTAAATTTTAACTGCTTCCATCAAAATAGGAAGTTCACCCGATAAAGATGTTATTTCAAGCTCGGTAAATGTACCTTCTTGTGTTTGAGCTCCAACAATAGTCACATCTTCATCATCTTCTCGATCATTAGGATCACCATTTGTGATGTCCTCAATGAGTACATCTGGTGTAGTGTTATCTGTAATTTGGATCACGGCTTGATCTGGTGCATCCTGTGAAAAACTTAATTCCTCGGTGGTATTTGTAGTATTTGTCTTTTCTTGTTTCAATGTCAGGTCTGCATCATCAATATGAATTTCTTTTCCTTTTATCTTTAGCTTCTTCTGAGGTGTTTTGGCTACTGCCATCTTTTTTGCTTGCTCTCGGGCTTGTACAATTGATGTCAAGATGAGTTGGCTATTCTCATCTATATTTGCAAGATTTTCATCAAGTACTTGCATTTACCGGTTCTTCACTCTGAATCTCTTTGAATATGTAGTCATGTATTCCTCAATTTCAAGAATAGTCAAGTGTGGAATTGCCAAAACTAGGGATTTTTCCCTCATTTTCTTCTCTGTCTCTAAGGCATAGGACCATTTTTGTGTTATTATTTCTTCTAATTCCTTAGGTAGATGCTTGGCGAATTCAATTGGAACTCTTTTGAATTGAATCATCATTTGGATGATTGCTTCTTCTAATTTATTCTGATCCTCAGTTGATAGGTGCTCAAACCGACTGATTTCAGGATCATTGAGTTCACCATTCTCAATTATATCTTTTTCCACTTCATCAATTGACCTTCTTTTATTTCTGACAACCTTGAATTTGATTGTTGTCATCTTCCTCATCATCTAAATATTCCTTACCCCTTATCAATTTTCTTCTTTTCCTTGGGGCATCAGCAATAGTTTTTGTACCTCTCTTGGTGTATGTCTTTTTTGGTGCTACTACCTTAGGTTTTGTGAACTTCACAACTCCTTTCTTGGTGGTGAGGTTGCAGTTGTGGACCTTGTTCATGCCCTTTTTTGCACTTCTAACTGCTTCTTCTTTGAAGTTCGTGAAGGGGAAACCGGTGTAGAGTCTATGCCTTTATCTGACTTAGTTTCTTCATTGCCATGAGGCTTGTCAGTTGCATTAACTGACCTTCGGTTGCAACTTCAACCAGTGAACTATCAAATGATCCTATATCATCTCCAAACTTCTCAACAAGATTTTTCATCATCTTTTTGGATTTCTTTTTTATCTTACCAATAACCAAACTTGTTTTTATTCTTGTCTTGGCCTCCTCTAAGTTCCAAACCTTTCAACATTTGTGTCCTTTGGTGTAGTTAATAAAGCCTTGATTGATTTTGAAGCAAAATAAATATCCGTTTCATAACCCATAGGGGCTAGCCATTTAGTCCTAGGCTTCACAACCTTTATTAGTGTGTGGTTGGTGTCCACAAGGAAACAAATATCCTTCTCATATTCTTCCATTAATTGAATGGGAATTCTACTCCGAGAATTCATTCTACTCTTAAATTGTTCAAAGTAGTTATCAAAAACATTGTTTAGATTTTTTCCGAAGTCATTGATCAAATCTAATATCTGCACTATGACTGGCTTGTTGGTTGACCACTCTATATTACCGACAAAAGGAAAGAATGTTGCACATAGAAGAATATGAAAACTAGTAAGGATCCAAACTTACAAGTGTTAGACTTTGCCGACCGGATAGTCTTCATGTTCTCTTCAATTTGCCTCAAAAGAAGCTCGGCGAGGTCTAACTGGAAACTCTTCTTGACCATTTTGTACACAATGTCAACTGCTCCACACGGCACACTATTCAGTTTGCTTGATCGATAAATTTTGTATCCAATGACATGAGTTGCAAATTTGACCTCTGGGTCCTTGATTGAACCAATCTTCAATGCTTGACCATCCCACTCGGCTTCGGTGTTCTTTTCAATATCAACCCTAGACACATTGTGAAATTCTTTGGTCTTGTCGATTGTTGGATACTCGGTGACAATGTGTAGCATGTTCTTGGTAACTTTGACCGGCTCATCCAACCAAAACTTTCCATCGTGAAATCGACTGAGCACAACCCTAATCCATTCATTTTTTAAAGTCTTCAAAAAACTTAGGGCATTTGTTAAACCTATTTCTTCAACTTGTTTATGTTCTAGTTTAAGTCTTCCATCATCTCCGCAAAGCTTCTAGAAAGATGCAAACATCTCAAAATCACCTATTTCTCCTATTTTGCAGTGAATGTATGATCTTACATCCTCGACTAATAGAACCCTAGGGGGTATGCTTGAAAAAGCTCTCACTTGATCAATTTTGGATGCAACTTCGGGGTGAAGTTTGTATCGGGGTTCATCATAGTTAGCTAACACAATTAGGTTTACTTCTTCCTCTACCAGTTTGGATTTTCTTGCCTTCGATGCAGATGCCATTTTATCTTAACTTAGGGTTTCGGTAGATACTTTGAATTAGCTCAATAGTGACTGTACTTACTCAGAAATAATGATGAACATGCTCAGTTGAATCTGAAACTACTTTGAATGCACTTGAAACTCTTTTCTCTAAAATCGCTCTCTGGAAATTCTTGCTCTTCGAAATCACTTGGTGAAAAACAAACTAAGTGATCCATCTATTTATAACCTTTTTCAAATTCCCTCTCAAAACACTTTTCATAAATGCTCGACCTACTTACAGCTCAGTGAAAGTTGTCAACTTAGTGATTACCACAACATATCAATAGCTCGGTTAACACACAACTTTTTCACTTGGTTAATATTGATGCTCGGTTAACCTTGCAAGATAGTCACCGACGGGTAACTCTTTTACTCGGTCTTACATATATCGATTGTATGACATTGTAAGCTCAAAAATTATAAACCATAATGCATCTCAATTCATGTAGATTTGGTATGTGCACATCAAATATAAGGAATTGTATGTAAGATAAGACCGATTTAGAATATCAGTTCCATACATACCTTTTTCTTCTTAGGTGGAGGTGCCGATCTCACCCAATCCAATGGACGAGGTTTCACCGACTGCATTGCTTGACTCAGCATTCTCATTTGATGCCTTTCTCCACATAGTATTTATAATCCTCATGATATCTGCAATTGTGTTTCCATTCTCAAAGATTTGTTCTTCTGGTGCTCAGTCCCTGCAGTCCTTACTTAGGTGACTGACTTTGTGACAATGTAAACATGCCATACCAATACCTGTCTAGCTTCGTGATTTTCCAACCCATCTCTTCCTCATACAATTAGCTGCAATATGTCCATACCTTCCACATACTGTGCAGTTAACCCATGTGTTATAATCCCAAGTGTAAGCATTACCTTGTCTTTTCCATTGATAGGATTTGTTTTGTCCTTTCGGTGTCCAAACTTGCTTCATCTTTGTCCTACATTCTTGTGAGGTGTGTCCATGTTTGTTGCAAGTATAACATAGTTTCTCCATGTGAGGTTTGTTAGGAGTCATATTCAACTTAGATCTACACTCATATGCTTGATGTCCAAACTTATTACAATTATAACAATAACCATTGAACTAAGGAGTGATTTTGGGTTTACCTTGTGCTTTACTTCTGCAAACATTTGAAATATGTCCTAGTTTGCCATAGTGATAGCATGTCAGTGTCTTAGATCTCTGATTCTAATTGATAATTACCTTTTCAGCTTGCTTGGATGATTCTCCTTGTTCGATGTAGCCTAATCCAGTGGTGCTTCCAAGTCCTCTTTGACTAATCAAAAAATCATCAATTTTATTTAAATCGTCTTCAACCTTTTTCATCATCTCATTGTGTTGTTGCTGCATTTTTACTTCATTTCTCAGTTTCTCATTCTCTTCCCTGAGTACTCCAATATCTTCAAGTTTTCTTGTCAACTCACCATTTACTCAGTTAATCTCCTAACTCACAATAATCATCTGATTGGATATTTCAAAGTGATGCTCGGTAAGTCTCTGTATCTCAGTTTCTTTTAATTGAAGTTGTTCAGTCATCTGTAATTTGTATTTAATAGCCAAATTCCTCTCATGTTTAGCTTGTCTAGTATTTTTCATTACATCAATCATTCTCACCATTTGTGTCTCTCGACCGATCTGCAGGGCTTTCACTAGTTTAGTCAAATGGATATTTTTCTCAGATAAATCAGATATTGCACTTTCAGAACTGTCAAAAATACTGCCTAACCTAGATCCTAAATTCTCAAATGGGTCATCAATCTCTTCTTCATGGTAGTTAGTCTCATGCTCCCTGATAGCCATGTTCTTTCTCTGTACTAGTAACTTTTTCAATTCATCCTTGGCTTGTTTGAATTCTAAACATCTGCATCTGAATCTTTTGATTCTCTATTGTTTTGTCCAACTTGTTTCTCTCCATGATTAGATCTTTACTCTTTAGTGGTTAAATCGTCCAATAAGAGATCTGAGCTCTGATACCAATTGTTGGAATGGAGAGATAGGGTACTGAGAGGGGAGGGGTGAATTAGTGCCCTTAAAAACTTTTAACTTCAAAACTTAATTAAAAAAAGTAGTAAACTCATCTATGCAAATGAATCCATTGTATGCATCATTCATTCAATTAACTTGTAATGTAAATTGCATGAAAAAAAAACAATAAGTCAATCACATAACACAAGTATTTTGGTTACGCAAAAATCCTTTTTAGAAGGTAAAAACTGCAGTGGGGATGACACCCACAAATTCTTCACTACTGCAGATAATAAAGTTTTCCGGTTAAGGCTAAAAGTTGTGATCACTTCTAATGATCTTACCCTGTTAGGAGTAACAATAAGATCAGCTAGATCTAACTGGTTAAAGGATTTTAACAACACTACTTGAGTGTGTACTCGTTCAAGAGATTTACAACAAGACTATTAGGTCTACTTTGTTAAGAGATTTTTCCTAAATCTGTTACAATGATTAGAGAATAACAGAAAGTATCTGAACTTGACAACTTAACTTTGTTTGAATAAGATCTATGAAGTATTGAATGTATATCACCTTAATGTGTATATCTTGCCTCTGAACTACTCGATGGCCTTGACTGATTCTGGATAATCTGAATAACTCTGATTTCTCCTCAACCTTATCTAATTACTGATGTCTTGCAGATGGCTTCTTTCTTCAAGATCTACTTCTTGTCCTTCGCATATCATACTTGTCAAAATGACATAAATTACAATTATATAGCATACTGCTATGACCGTCTAAACTTTCATGACCTAATTAGGTTTACAACATCTTAGGAAAACCCTAAGATCTATGGTATACAAAAATAACCTAGATCTAACAATTACATAGAGATCATCATCACAATTAATGATTACATCTATAATAAATGATCCTCAATCTTGGTAAAACATTTTGTGATTCTGATGTAACTGTTTGCATAGATAAATGTGCCAAAACTGATTACTATGCCATTTCTTGGATTGCTCGGTAAACACTATCAATACTACTCGGTGAATGAATTAGTTCTTGGTGTCCAGTCTGCTCGGTGTTTACTGACACTCGGTATCGATATACACTGATGCTCGGTAAAACTGCTCTGGCACTCAGTTAGAACTGTTTCCTTTTAGTTCTCAGTACTGCCTTGAGATAACTTGGTATGAAGACTTATGTAGTTAACCGACTAGCATATATAGCTTGTAGTACTTCCTTTTACTGACTGAGTAGCATAGGTAACCGGCTGATCATCTTTGATACTAATGAAAATACTTAATGCTCAAATAGACATAACATTTGTCTCTCTTTCTCATTGATCTCTCCCTCCCCCTCCCTCCCTCCATCATGCTCTCTCTCCTCATTATCTTTATATATCCAGCCCTCTATCTCACCACACATCTCTCTATAATTTCCTCTTTATGCCTCCATATATATCTCCCTCTCTCTAGTACTATCCCCTATTTCTATTTGTCTTTAGCTTTCGCTCTACCTTCTCTATCTATCTCTCCCTCTCTTTATCCATTATTATCTCTCCCCATTTCCCTCTTCTTAGAGCTTTAAATCTATATTTTTATTTTATATCTCTCTCCCCTTATCTCTAACTCTTCATATTTATCCTTTTATCTCTCCCTCTCTTTATCTCCATTTCCTTATCTCTCTCCACAAATGCAAAAATATCTCCCAGGTTTTGTATTCTCTCTCTCTCTCTCTCTCTCTCTCTCTCTCTCTCTCTCTCTCTCCTCTCTCTCTCTCTCTCTCTCTCTCTCTCTCTCTCTCTCTCTCTCTCTCTCTCTATGTATCTCTCCCTCTATCCCTTCCATCTCTATATATTGAGTCATCGAGCTCCTCACTTTCCTTCTATCTCCTTTCCGTCTCTATATATTTTTCTCTAATACACACACTCCATGTTTCTCCCTAACTATCTCTATCTCTATATCTACCCCTCTCTATCTCTCTCCCTCTCTCCCCGTCTCTTTCTATTACATTTATATATTTCTTCCCCCCACTCTTGGCCCCTCTATCTCTATATCCTACTCTCTCCATCTCCTTCTTTATATATATCTCAATACTTCTCTCTATATATTTCTCTCTTACACACACTCCATGTTTCTCCTTCACTATCTCTATCTATTTATCTACCCCCTCTCTATCTATATCCCTCTCCTCACTCCCTTTGTTACTTTTATCTATTACTTCATTCCCCCCACTCTTTCCCCTCCATCTCTACGTCCCCCTCCCTCCCTCTACTTTATCTATATCACAATTCCTTCACCTCTTATTCACTCCATATCTCATGCCATATCTCTTTCTCTTTATCTCTATATATTTATATCCATATCTTTCTCTACCTCTATCTCCTTATCTCTTTATCATGCTCTATCTTTCCCTCTTTTTGTGATACATGCTCTCTCTCTCTCTCTCTCTCTATATATATATATATATATATATATATATATATATATATGTATGTATGTATATGTATATGTATATGTATGTATGTATACATACATACACACACACACACACACACACACATATATATTCTCTCTCTATCTCTCTATCTCTCCCTTCTTCCTTATATCTATTTATCTCTCCCTATATTCCTATCTAAAAAGGAAAGATGAACCTAATTTAAGACCTAAGAGAACTAGTTCTCACCTTCACTACTTATATTATTTTTTATTCAAATTCCAATAACTTAGTACAAGTACATACTACTAAGTCATTAAAGAGGAAATGTGCATAGTTCATTTACTATCAACTAACCCTTGTAGAAAAGATAATGTAGTTAGTAGATCTAATAAAATTTCAACAACATATTGAAATGTAAATCAAAACTTCAAGAACATGAAATAAGAATAATAGAAGAGAGATATATAGAAGAGAAGAAACACTGATGTACGAGGGGAAAACCCTCTTGGTTAAAAAACCCCCTCACTCCAAAGCATCACACCTATGTATCAATGTGTAGACACTCAAAAAAGGTCCACACATGTGTGCTCCCTTTTTAACATGTCTTCTATATTATGTGTTTGATCTTTATCATTCACTAATTAAACATCATTTTTTAAAAATATTTCTCCTCGATTCACATCACATTCTATTTATTTGACCTAATCATCCACATTCAAAATAATTTCAATTAGCATCAAAATCAATTAGCATTCACTAATTTTCCCTTCTCAGGGGTATATAACTATTAATTTATCTCAAACCCTAAGTGTTGATAAATAAATATACTTTATTTATCTCTTTTCCCTGAGTTTCACAATTAATTAATTTCACATTAATTAGTTGGCTAATTCACATTTTATAGAATTTTCATAATTTCATAATTCCCTTTTACTAATTTGTGGGAATAAATGAGTTTTTAAATTAAAATTTCCCTCCTTTTTCCACATGGGATTCAATCCCTATTAATTATCCTCCACTCCTATTTTCTAGTCGCCACCTTCCCTTCCCATTTTCCCATTAATTTAGCCTATCCCTTTCCCTTCCAAATGCCCTTGATTTATGCATACCAAAATGTAAATCTTCCAATTTTTCATAATTATGACACCTTCCAATTGCATTCTCATTTTCCAAATTTGTAATTTTGATTGCAACTCTATAGATTGGCTTCTTTTCTCTCTTTTTCAAATAACCATCATCTTTTGAATATTCTCATAACTCTTGTCAAATTTATTTCATGGATCGGTGTGTTTGTCATGAGAGACACATCACTCCAATTTCAGAAGCAAGAAAGGCGGTAGAGCAATGTTGAAAGAGGGTGTTTGATTAATTATTTTCATGTTTATGCACTTTCATTTCAATAGATTTAATGACAAGTTAGGATTTTGTTGTGTCATTTTATAGGTTTGTGGTTTCCTTAGCATTCATGATTTCCCAATTTCTTAACTTACATTTGGTGAACCCGAGGTGAACATGCTTATTTGACTTATTTCGGTGGTTTAACTATTGTTTTAGGACCAAGAGCAAATTTGCACAGTTGATCTCAGTTCTGCATAGTTGGACTTTTGTCATATAAATTTGGGACTCCCAAGTGTAGTCCAAAATGCACCAAGTGTGGCCTTGGCTGCACTTAGTCACTTTTGTGACACGAGTGGGAAGGGGGATTAATATTTAGGGTTTAGAAATTAGTTTTGTTTTTGCATTCAGTCTAATTATAATCTAAGTGCTAAATTTGGTTAAAATAAATTCTAACGAGGAAAATGGCCTTAAAATGAACATTCATACTTAATTTGGGCACCTAAAATGAACATTCACTTAGTTTAAAGTTCAATACAAATCTAGTTAGTTAGGAGTTTTCAATTCAATTCAAATGCACCTAGTCTAATTAGGGGTCCAAATTGATTAAAATTCTTTCAAATCAAATTGATTAAATAGATTAGTGAACCCTAAAAATTTCAATAAACATGGTAATGAACTCAATTTTGTCAAATTTAAGTGTTTCTAGAAGTTTTTGAGTATGTCTTCTTTTTGTCCTAGGTCTTGTGTAGTTGGACCTTTGTTTTCCATAGTTGGATCTTTGTTTGATGTAGTTGGACCTATGTTTGATGTAGTTGGTCACTTCTATGATGCAGTTGGTCATCCTATGATGTAGTTGGTTAGGTTTTCATATCCTTTGATTCAAATATTATGTTCTACATTTCATCTCTATTTTTGCTGATAAAATAGAGATTTTGGCTTACTAATTAGTTTGTGTAGGAAAATATGTGATAAATAACAAATGTAAAAAATACTAACGTATTTGATGCAAGACATGTGAAGAAGACCCTGTTTGTTTGTAAAATTCTTTGTGTTTGTTTTTAGTAGTTAGAAAATACTTCATTTAGTGCATAAAATGAGCGCGTCTTTCTTGAAGTGTTTTTTATATTATTAATCCCAAAAATAAAGAATAAATGTATCCTCTCCCCTCACCTTCATGGATCTTGGGTGTAAGAGAAATTCATTCTATCTTTTTTAGAGGGCCTACCTCCTGAGAGATTTAGTAGAGCTGGTGAGAGGGAACAACCCAAGTGGTAATAGGCTAAAGCCAAGTCTCTATCCAAACCTCTATATAAATGTGTGATTTTGACCAAAAGTCCAATGAATAGAGTGGTTGCATGATATCTCTCCTCTAGTATCCTAAAGATCCATAAAACCTTGGTTCTCAAGGCTAGGAGACTTCCTGCAGGAATTTATCATGGCACCCTTTGAACTAGATGTCCCAAACTAAAAACCTTTGTTGTAGTGGCCAAAAACCTCTATTCATTGACGCAAGGGGTTACCCATTCCTTTGAAGACACCCCACACTTTCATAGTTATTAGTAGAGATAGTGGTTCCTTGTGAAGTGATGTCCCTTGGCATTCAAAGCTTGGTGTGCCTGATAAGTGAGTGCATTATAAGGGGGAGCCTACACCTCCAAGCTTATAGGCTATCCGTTGCAAATTGAAATAGCTCATATTTATTTGTACTGGGAATTTAGTGGATATTGTTCTTTAATCCTAAGTTGTCAAGTGTTTGTGCATTAAAGTCAAAATAGCCATTTTTTATTTAAGCACCAAAACAAGATGTGAAGTGTGATGTTCGTGCATACATTATTTGTTTTAAATCGCCAAAAAAGAGATGAATTGATTTTAGATTTTAAAAATAATAACACCCGCTTCCAAGACACATTCTATAAAGAGAAGATAGTACCGAAAAGACTTAGAAATTAGTTTGCATAAGCATAATTAGTACTCACATCAACACACATATTACCATATTTATCTAATAGCTTGGTCAGTTGGTCTATGTACAAATTATGGAGCCCTTCAAATTTGTATTCTGCTTCTAATCAATCAAGTGCAAATTTGTGAGTTGGTTCTTTATTTTCCTTTATCTATCTTTCTTTCGTTGTTCTATGGGTTCTTGGATCATGAATTTTTTGTGTTTAGGGATTAGGACCACTACATTTTTTCATTTCATCAAGTGTGTCTTTTTAACATTGAAAAGGTGTCATGTACTATGGAGAATAAGTTTTTAGACAAAAGAGAATGTCATGCCCAAAATTTAGGGCAAAAACACACCAACATTTTTTTAAAACTATAAATAAACTAACGTTGCAATTATAAATGTTCGATAGATTACTATGATTACAATGTTATCAATAAGTTTGCATCATTGAAGCAATTGACACAATCCTTCAGTATTCGGTAGTATCTATTTTGAGGTCAAGGGGAATCATGACAATGGCCAACGTGCCTCGATAAGGTTACCTCAGGCAACACCAAATCAGGTGTAATATTGTAACTTGGATTAATAACTCTTAATTATTTTAGTTAATAATTAACATGTTAAGATGGTTTATTAAGTAATTTAATTCACCTCCCTAGGTTCATTTGTGTCTAAAATGACAATTAATATTTTAGTATTAAACTAATACCAATAATGATTTTGGATTATTTAACCTTTTAATTTAAATCCCATTAGTTAATTCTCATTTAGTTACCTGAATTATTTAAATATTAAATTTACCCATAGAAACATACCCATTTAAAATAGAATTTGATACTTCTGAAAAATGTAATGACTGTGAATGCGACCACACGTGGAACGACGTTCTCCTGCCCATGCATTTCAAACGCGGCTGCTTCAGTGATTTTGCTCGCAGATGTGCCAGAGTCTAGTTCAGGGGTGTTGCGGGCTTCTAGGGAGCTGAGGGACTTCCTTCCTTCTTATTTCCTTGATTTTCCCTCTCCTGCTATGACTGGAGGAGCTTCGTCTGGTGCCAGTTTCAAGTCACCTGCCTCTACCTCTGCTAGGGGTGTTGGTGGTTTGAATACCAAGTTTGACATCATCTGTGGTGATGCCTCTTTTCCTTCGATCCTATCCCCTTTGCTAGCCTCTGGGGCTGGAGGTGATGCTTCTCCTGTTGCTCCTTCCGCCTCTCCTCGACCTTCTATTGAGTTTACTCCCAGGGCTCTTGATAAGCGACTTCTTAGGGCAGGGTCCTATAAGGTAATTTCTAAAACTGCTTGTGGGAAAGGACCTAAGGTTGCTGCTGGGACTGATGGTTATGTGTCTCCTATTGCCTTGGTTCCTGTAATCAACCCTATTTCATTTAAGCTTTCTTTTGAGGCTGAAGGGGATTTGGTGAATAGCACTAACATTTTTAAGGCTCATGGTTTGATATGATGCTTTCGGGGCTTCTGGCCTAGCCTCCCTCAACTGCATGATTGGGTGTTCTGAGAATGGGAACCAATCTTGTCTGATACAGTCCATATTTTTCCTATGGAAAATGAGTTTTTCATAGATAAGTTTGATAAGGCTAAGGATAGATCTAAGATTCTGTATGAACATTTTTTAGCTGGGAGGAGGAAAAATTTATGTTTATGATTAAGCCATGGCACCCTGATTTGGCACCCTGATTTTATTCCTTCTTCTGTAGTCTTCAGTAAGATCCCCATTGGGGTCAGGCTTCCTAACCTCCCTCTTCATCTATGGAAAGTTTCTATTTTGGAGGAAGTGGGTGAGGCTTTAAGGGATTTCTTAATGCTAGATCATGACTCATTTAATATTTATCATCCCACCGTGGTCCGCCTTTTGGTTGATCTTGACATTTCAAAGGGACTTCCAGCTAAAGTCAAGATCGAATCTTCTGTGGGATCATGTATCCAACATCTTGACTATAAAGGTATTCCTTTTAGATGTCTTAAATACTTTGATACTGGTCACATTTATGCTCAATGTGGATTAGATACCAGGAAGAAGAAATCTTCTCCCTCTTGGTGGAAGGGAGCTTCAACCCAACATTATATTGTCATGAAGAATTCCTTTCAGCCCAGGAAGGAGGATGATCTTTCTTTTGGTGACTTGGTTTCTTTTGTGGTGGTGAACGGTTCGTGCCCTATCACTTCTTCTGAGCCTGTTGCGGTTGTTGGTCCTATCCCTGCGTGCCCTCCTACTAGTTCCGTTCTAGCTTCTTTGCTAGAAGAAGCTGCTTGCCCTCGTGTTGGTTTTATTCCAGCTCCTTTGTTGGATGGAGTTGGGCCCCCTGTTGGCAATTCTGAGAGTGTTGATTCTGCTAACCACGTTGGTGGTTTGGTAATTGTTGGTTCTATTTTTGTTGACCCTCTGTTAGGTAGTCCATTGGCCAGATTAAATGTTGGCCCTTTTCTAGATGCTTCGCTAGAGTGGAAGAAGGGTGGATCTCTGTTAAAGGTAAACATTCTAAGAGATCCTCCTCTTCCTTTGACATGAACTTTCGATCCCATAAGAAAGGTTCAAAAGTCTAGTTCATCCTCTTTTTCTACTGATTTCCTCTGGTCTACCTTATGCAGTGGAATGGGGTGTTTTTGTTGGACTGCTTTCCTTTGCAGTGTCTTTCGGTGAAGTGTTTGGGGTGTCTGGTCTTTCATTGTGATTGGATTTTCTTTTGAAGGAACTCTTAAAATTTTATCCTAAGTTTGGACTTTGTAAAGGGTTTTGGGGGCCCTTCAAAACCTGTTGTTACCTTAATAAAAAACATACCCATTTAAAATTTAACTATATTAAAGGTGGAAATTATATCTCGATAATTTTTTTCATAATTTCAACCAAAATTTTATCTATCTAATCTCATCCATTAATAACTCCATCAATTTTATCTAGGATGAATACTAAAGTTTTGAATAGATCAAATAACTAATCTAACTTAATTAAATCATTTATTGTAAAATTCTACTAACTAAAATCTAAGTTAGCTAAGAAGATAAAATTAACAAATTTATTAATCAATAATCAAGATTAAAACTTAATTTAAAATTATAAAATACGCTAATACAAATTTTAATCCCCTTCCTTCTTGCATTTAAATTAATTAATCAACATACTCCTATTATTTAGAAATAAGGAAAAATAATCGTCTAACCCATTTAATTACAAATTTCAAAGTTTGGCATCCCACCATAATAAATGACTAAACATTAGGTCACATTGTCTAGTTTAAAATTAAAACTTAAATTAATAGGCTCACATAGTTGACCCAAAAGTCTTGCCTTAACCCTAATTTAAAATTAGGGTTATGGTTAAATTTTCAAACTCCCAAAATGAAAACTCATTTCTTTTTCCAACCTTCTCCTTTCTTTCTCCTATATTTTAAAACCCTAGTCTATGTTCTTCTCTGCATGATGTTGTGTGCAAGTTGAATGGAGGTCTACAATGGAATGAGGAAATTAAGCCATGCAAGATTATGGATGGGGACTCTCTCCCATTTCCCTTCTCTTTTTCCCCATTCTCTTTATCTTCCCTTTCTAAGTTATTTGCAAGTTAATGAAGGTAAAATCCATTCACTTTTTTAATTCTAGATTTTAGATTAGATACATATTTTTTTATTTGCAACAATATATTTCATTTTTTTAAAAATAACATGGGGGTTAGAATGGCAACACAGTCCAAACCTCATCCCTCTTTTCTTTTTCCGGTCCTATCGGCTTTATGGCAGAGAGAGTCCCCATCCATAATCTTGCATGGCATAATTTCCTTATTCCATTGTAGACCTCCATTCAACCTGCACAAAACATCATCGAGAGAAGAGAAGAGGCTAGGGTTTCAAAATATAAGAGAAAGAAAAGAGAAGATTGGAAAAAGAAATGGGTTTTCATTTTGGGAGTTAAAAATTTAACCTTAACCCTAATTTTGAATTAAGATTAGGGCAAGACTTTTGGGTCAACTATGTGAGCCTATTAATTTAAGTTTTAATTTTAAACTAGTCAATGTGACCTAATGTTTAGTCATTTATTTTAGTGGGATTCCAAACTTTAGAATTTGCAATTAAATGAGTTAGACTTTTATTTTCTCTTATTTATAAATAATAGGGGTATGTTGATTAATTAATTTAAATGTAAGAAGGAAGGGGATTAAAATTTGTATTAGTGAATTTCATAATTTTAAGTTAAATTTTAATCTTGATTATTGTTAATGAATTTGCTAATTTTATCTTTTTAGCTAACTTAGATTTTAGTTAGTAGAGTTTTACAATAAATAATTTAATTACGTTAGATTAAGAGATTAGATAGATAGAATTTTGGTTGAAATATGGAAAATTTTATCGGGATATAATTTTCACCTTTAATATAGTTAAATTTTAAATGGGTATGTTTCTATGGGTAAATTTAATATTTAAATAATTCAAGTAACTAAATGAGAATTAACTAATGAGATTTAAATTAAAAGATTAAATAATCCAAAATCATTATTGGTATTAGTTTAATGCTAAAACATTAATTGTCATTTTAGACACAAATGAACATGGGGAGGTGAATTAAATTACTTAATAAACTATCTTAACATGTTAATTATTAACTAAATTAATTAAGTTATTAATCCAAGTTACGATATTACACCTGATTTAGTGTTTCCTTGGGTAACATTATCGAGGGACGTTGGTCGTTGTCATGATTCCCCTCGACCTCAAAATAGATACTGTCGAATACCGAAGGTTTGTGTCAATTCCTTTGATGATGCAAACTTATTGATAACATTGTAACCATAGTAATCTATCAAACATTTATAACTCCAACGTTAGTTTATAGCTAAAAAAAATTGTTTGTGTGTTTTTGTCCTAAATTTTGGGCATGAGAGAGAAGAAAATCTCATATGTAGTTTTGAAACAATATTTTTGACAAAATGATTATCACTTGCACCTACACACAAAAAGAAAAGTTTTCAAAGATCTTGTTTTTTTTTTAAAATATTGCTCATATAAATTAAAATCACAAAGAGAAGACCCCCTGTAGAATTTCAAGACCTTTCTAAAAATGCAATTTTTTAAAACATGTTGATTTGCACCTAGAAATATTTTTTTATGATATTTAATAAAAAAAATTATTAAAAAAATCAGAAAAACTCTGGAATCTAGATTGCAGCTTTCTTATGTCAAGAGAAACTTGCAAAACAAATTTCATAGTATAATTCTTTATTTTGTGCCCTAGTGACCCATTTTATCAGAACATACCAATTTTAAAAGATCTATTCTTTTTGTAAATATTTTTCATCAAAATTAAAATCATAGAGAATAGACCCCTGTAGAATTTCAAGACATTTCTAAAAATGTAAATTTTTTAAAAACAAACTCTAATTTGTGCCTAGAATTAATTTTTTTATAAAATATCATAAAAAATTTATTAAAAAAATATTTTAAAAAATCTGAAAAATTATGTATTTTGGATTGTAGCCTCCTTATATCAGTGTAAACCTATAAAAAAAATTTCATAAAAAAATTCTAAGTAGTTTGAAAGAATGACAAAATTTCATGTCGGGTTCACCATTTGTAATTGAGTATAATAGGATCAATAGAAACCTGCAATAACATAGAAAATCTCAACCACAAAGAGATTGTTTTTGAATGGGCCCCGAAACCATATACATACAATTTTTGAAGGGAACTATAACCCTAGGAAAGATAGGAAGAATTAGCTTAGATCTAAATGAAACAGCTGGGGGAAAAGGAAAAAACCTTACAACACCCCCCCAGCACATAATACCAGTGGACCTATCAGCAGCACATATCCAGCAAAACAACAACAGCCACTAAAGATAAGCAAAAATGCTCAAGCTGCTAAATCCAAATGTGTAAAGCCAACGCTTTACAACAACACCCAACCTAAGATTTTCCTTTGCCTCCCTTCTTCTGGGAACAGAGAGTCCATCCCTCCTCCACCAAAGATGCTTTTTCCTGCCAGTTAGAGGCAGGAGAAGACCTAACCGCAATAGAACCAGTATGAAAAGTCTGGATAGAACCTACAGCGACCTCACAACCATTACCAGACTTCACAGCACCAACAGGTATTTTCGAAGCAGAACTGGCAGGAAAGAGGCCAGTAGCCCCAGCAGCCTCAACAGACAATCCAACACCAGTACTACCAGCAGTAGGAACAGAACACCCAGCAGAACCAGAAGTAACAAGAGGGTCACCAACAACAGCATAATAACTTCCAGCAAGAGCAGAACCACCAGCAGAAATGTTGGCCAACAAACCAGTAGATCCAGTAGAAGTACTACCAGCAACCAAAGAAGAAGAAGGAGCTGAAACAACCGTAGGACAAGAGTCAGGGCTAGAAACCTGCCCTACCACATTCGCGAAGCTCCGAACCTTCTCCATAGTATAGTGTTGAGAAGAGGCCCCCTTCCACCACGAAGCTATCTTATTATGTCTCTAAAGATCACATTGGGAGGCAATATGACCAATCTTAAAGCATCTTCTACATTTGAAGGGGATGCCTTCATAGTCTAATTGCTGAATCCAACTTCTACCCGTAGAGGATTCAAGTTTAATCTCCGAAGGCATGCCTTTTGAGGTATCAATATCCACCAGGATACGAGCATAAGTAGAATGAAATAAATTAGAGGATTTCTCATCCACCATTAACATATCCCCTAAAGCTTCCCACACAGTCTTCAGAATGGAGTCAATCCAAAGATGGAGGGGAAGATTAGGAAGCCTAACCCAAATAGGTTGCACATCAAATGATTCGGAAGATGGAGAAAAATATGAATGCCATGGTTTCAACAATAGCATAAAATGACCCTCCCAGCTAAAGAAGTTTTCACACAAAATAATATTTCTATCCACAACATCATCAAATTTTGCCGCAAAAAATCTTTTAGCCATAGGGAAGATATGGACCGTACCAGAGATTAGAGGTTCCCAATGACTGGAAATCCAAGAATGAAGATCAGGCAGAGAGGGCCAGAAACCCTTGAATCTGCAAATCAACCCATGCTCAGAAAAAATAGAGGCTGCCGCATCAATCTCAGAAAGAGTATCCTCATCCAACACTGCTAAAATATGTTGGCTGACTAGAAAGGCCCTACGAGGAGTGCTTTTAACAGCAGCACGAGCGGGATTCGCAGCAACCCTAGCCGGAATAGCTAGCGACCCCCCAGCAGCACCAGCTGACTGCGAACCCACAACAGAAAACAAACCCCCAGAGGCCAGAGTCTCTGAGACCTGCAACTTCCTAGGAACACCTCCAGAAACCCTAGCAGAGATTGTCGGTGGACCCCTCAAAACCTTTGGACCCCCAACAGAAGCACCAGTGATCGGAGAAACTCCAGCACCAGCAACCACTGAACCCCCAACAGAAGCACTAGAGGTTCTCGATCTCCCAGCAAAAACAACCGGCGACACACCAGCAGTCGAAAAAACTCCAGCAACCAGTGGATCCCCAGCATATGCACCAGCGGCCGGCAAAGCCCCAGCGACCAGAGAAGCCCCAGTAGCTGGTGAACCCCTAGAACCCCCAGCATCCTTTGAAGTCTGCTCCTTCCTAGGAATGCCACCAGCAAGAGGCAAAACCCTAGAACCCCCAACTCCCTTCGATGCCTGCAACTTCCCAGGAACGCCTCCAGCGGGAGGCGAAACCCTAGTCGAATCTACCAATGTCGCCCCAACTCCCTTTGATGCTTGCAACTTCCAGGAATGCCTCCAACGAGAGACGAAACCCTAGCCAAATCTTCCAGCGTCGCCCCAGCAGCCATCCAACTATATGTTGTCACCACCCACCACAAAGAGATTGTTAGAGAAATTAGTATTCTCAATATCAAAAGAGGAAATGAAACAAGAGAATTGCATACATAAATCAAGATATTGAAATCAAATAACATAAAAGTATATGAAAACCCATAATTCATCTTGTGTTGTTATCCTTCTTATGTAATGTGGGCTCTCTGAATTGAGCTTAAGATCGTGTCAACATAAGACTTCGAAGCAATTGTGATTTTTCAAATCAAAGGTTTGGCTCTCTATTTATAAGATTTTAGGAGTTTCAACCAAGAATCCATGATTGAAAGGCTGATTGACTATGATTGAAGAGTTGAACTTAGAGTGAGTGGGAGTTTAGCTCTTCTTGACTACCTTGATTGAGTGATTGATTGATCTGTCAACAAATAGATTGGAGAGATGACTTGAATGGACTAGTGAGATAACAAAATAGACTAGTGAGTTAATTGATTACATGGATGAGTCAACTAAGTGAATGGATTAGTCAACTCAATGCATGGATTAGAAGACTGAATTGATGGAAGACTTTAATTGATTGCTGAGGGAGGAATTAACAATGTTGACTGAATAATTAGGAGAGAGAATTGTGGAGTGAACTGAAAGTCAATATGAGTTAGCTTTGGAGGAATAAATCATGATTAAATAAATAAAAAATTATTTACTTGCACATGTGACAATTGATAAATAAATAATTAATATTTATTTATGAGAGAAGAACAATTAATATAATTAAATAAATATAATTTATTTAATTGTGATACGGATTTTGATTTAATTATTACATAAATGCAATAACTAGAAAAAGGGAATATCAATTAAATATGATTACTTAATTAATAGAGTGACATAGGGTATATTTAAATAATGTTAATTATTTAATTATATTATAGATGAATAATTATTTAGACGTTCAATAATTAAAGTAATTAATTAAAATTACTTAATTATAGAATTTGAGAGAAATGATGATTTTGATCTTAGAATGTAGTAGAAAGACACAATTTAATTAAATAATAAATATTATTTAATAAATTAAAAAGAATGTAATGTCATTGCATTCAAACAATGGGCCATTGTAAAGTGTCTCCAGGCTTAAGCGAGCACACTCGAAGCATTGACTGCTTAGAGTGGTTGTTGTGGGCCCATTCAACCTTCTCTTCTTGTTCTTATTTCTACTACTTTTTCTTGATTGTCTCAACTCTGTATGGACTGTTGCTGCTACAGTTAAGTTTGAATTCAATTTGAATCTATTAGAGGTACTTCTACTTGCACATTTTGGGTGCTGGGTAAGCTCCTTACAAAATGCACTAAAGACAAAAAAAAATCAGATTGGTGAAAACACACTACTTTTTTTCCAAATTTTTAATGAATTTGCAACACATGGGATACAAATCATGAAGAACAAATGCTGAAAATTTCAAAAACAATCTGGTGTGTTTTCCATTTTTTCAAATTTGATAAAAAAGTACATTTTGTATGGAGCATAACCACATCCCACATTTTGAACTTTAAGCTACACAATCAATATCACCTTCACTCATTCTCCCGCAACATGTAGGCAATGAAAGAAGTTGCAATGAAGCTCACAAAAAAATAGAAACTTGGGCATGGAGCTTTTGGCGATGTGTGCAAAGAGATGCTAGCAACCTAACAGTAACACACTCCTTAATGATGCCTAAAGATTATTCCAAGTCTGATTATGTGGAAATAGTGTTTTGGAAATTGTTTCACTGTTACCATTGTCATTCGACCACAAGGACAATCTTGGACCCTATTCATGAACTTAGACGATCTTTCTCTATGTTTGTTGATTCAATAAGTGTTGTATTACCTACCAATATTATCTTTCTAATGAGAAACATTATATAACTACACCCTTTTTAGCATCGTCTTTCCTTTCCTTATATAGATTTGTGCGATGTTGGGTTGGTGTTATAAATATTTTTATCAACAAATACTTTGATGATTTTCATTCCTATGTTTTAGCACCCTTTCAGAATTAGACACGCTGTACATTGCTTGGTGATTCTACTTAGGTAGGCATTTCAGACATCCGATGAATTTGGGAGATCAATTTAATGCAGTCTTCTTTGTTTGCATAAAGCTCCGGCCACTGCACTCAGTGAGGTGGGGCTCTTGGCCATCCTGTGTGATAATATGAGAAGTGTAGGGGAAATAACCACCATTTGATAGGAGCAAAGGTCCTATCAAACCACAAAAAATTATGTTTCAAATTATTGGGTAGTCACTCCTTGAGGATGTGTCAATCACTCATTATGTGTATGCTTATCACTCACTGTGTATTTAAGTGTATGGCCTCATTTTTTGTGCACTTTGTTATAGATTCCCTTGCTAATGATGACATCAAGTAGCATGAGTTAATTGTTATCACAAGTGACATTGCATTTGGAAAAATGATGGGACCCATGGTGAGAATGGGACACATGATATTCATTTTCCAAGCAAGATATGCTTACGAGCTTATGTAACCATGAATCAGGTAGTGGGATGATGCATGTAGTAGTTTGCATCCATTTCCACTTTACTAGTTGTTCTTTATGTCAATATGTGATGTGTGGTGTGAATCATTCACAATAGGTATGTGTTTTTTATTAAGGTAACAACAGGTTTTGAAGGGGCCCCGAAACCCTTTAACAAATTAAACCTTAAGATAGAACATTAAAAGCTCCCAAAATGATTCAGACTAGCCAAAACAAAAGGCAGGGCACCCAAACAACGTACCAAGAACACTGCAAAAATAGGATCATTAGAAACAATAGTCCTAAGAAGATAGCAACAAAGCTATCCGTTAATCCCGTTTTTATGGGACTAAAGGGTCATGTCAAAAGAAGAGGATGATTTATTAGATTGTTTCCCTTTAATAGTAATCTATCCATCTTCGACTCTCGCAACATTTTCCTACCAGCACAACGAATTCAAGACAGAAGAACCAACACCCAACAAATGTATTGGTTTAAGTGACATGATCTGAATCAAGGCTAGAATTAATCCCAACAAGTGGGACAGGAACTCCAAAACCCTCAGCATTCAACACACCAGCAGAGCCGACATAAACAACAACCACATAAGCGCCAACAGAGAGCCTGGAATCTGCTAGCAAAGGAAGAGAAGGTTCCTACTCAGCAGGGCGATAAGAGAGAGCATCATCAACAATCCCAATAGGATTGACAGGAGGTAGAACAAGATTTAAGCTATTTTCTTCAACAATAGGCTTCTGAGAGCCCAAAGCAGGATTAGATTCCTTCAAAATCTGAGGAGAACTTTTCAGAACTGTATAATGCTTGATGGAAGCACCCTTCCACCAAGAATGGGAGAATTTCTTCTTTTTAAAATCAGAACTGCAATGTGTAGGGTTATGACCTGTTTTAAAACATTTTCTGCACCTAAAAGGTATTCCCTCATAGTCCAATTGTTGCATCCAATAACCTTTAGATGATTCAATTTTAATTTCAGTTGGAAGACCCATCGACATATCAATATCTACTAGTATGCAGGCAAAGGTAGAGTGGTAAAGATTAGAAGAGTCATGATCAACTAGCAGAAACTCCCCCAAAGCCTCCCCCACCTCCTCTAGGACCGACTCAAGCCAAAGATGGAGAGGGAGATTGGGAAGCATAACCCAAATAGGAATCTTGTTGAAAACTTCAGTGGAGGGATTGAAATCCGGATGCTGGGGTTTTACCATAAGAAAAAATTTAACCTCCTCCCAGCTGAAGAAATTCTCACACAAAATCTTAGATCTATCTTTAAATCTATCAAATTTAGCTACAAATAATCTTTTAGATAAAGGAAAAATGTGAACATTATCTGATATTATTGGTTCCCATTTTCGGGATACCCAATCATGAAGTTGGGGTAGACTGGGCCAAAACCCCCGAAAATGACATATTAGAACTTGATCCTTAAGGACCTCACAGCTACTATCCAACTCCCCTTCAACAACAACAAAAATATTAATAGAAAGAGATCCACTTACAGAAATCGGAACAATAGAAGGTGCACCACGAGAAGAACCCCCAAGCCCATGCAAAGCTTTGGAAGCAACATTAGCATAAGAGCCCTCCACTAAATGGACTTTAGTAGCATCAGACGGGCTGGAGGCAGCATCAACTGAAGAGGTGTTTGGACCAGTAGCAGAAAAAGGAGTTTGCAATCCAAAGGGACCCAAGACAACATCCTCAAGAGCTTTCCCCCTCACATATACGATAGGAGATGCCGAGCCAACACACCCCAGCGCAGGCTTTTTTGAAAATCTTGCGTGGGAAGCGAAACCCCTGCACACCCGCACCCACAGCCTGAAACATTTTTTAGGTATCTAGACATTCCACAATAGGTATATGTTATATGTGCTTGAGCCAATCACTTTTGTACTTGTGATGTGCATATGAGCTACTCAATCTTGTACCTGTGATGTG
This sequence comes from Chamaecyparis obtusa, assembly GCA_027943335.1. Taxonomy (NCBI): domain Eukaryota; kingdom Viridiplantae; phylum Streptophyta; class Pinopsida; order Cupressales; family Cupressaceae; genus Chamaecyparis; species Chamaecyparis obtusa. Next base: position 1,009,904 of record BSBK01007864.1, read on the forward strand.
TCTATGAGCTACTCAATCTTGTACTTGTGATGTGTGTACAAGCCAATCATTATTGTACTTGTCATGTGCATATGAGCCAATCACTATTGTACACATGATGTGTATGAGCTAGTCACCTTATGTATATGTGATGTACACTCAAGGCATTCACTATGTGTGGTCTTGGGAAGATGAAATAATATGGTCCCTATTTAAATTGTGAATATTTCTACCCTAATATTGATAATATTTTATTGTAAAACCAACACTTGATGACTTTTTTTATTGGTACTATAATTGGACTAAATTGAAAGCTTGCACTTAATTAATAGTTAGGGTTAAAAGAATAGAGAATGATCTCCTTGTAACATTGGATGAGCCTAATTGTGTGAGTTTAACACTTTTGAGTGTAGGCATATAAGTGGTGACATTGGATTGTTGCCACCATAATGAATGGAGAAGTTTTGAAATCAACACTTGTAATTTAGATGGAAGATGCTTGGTCAAAAAATTCAATAGTTGTATGAATTGAATTGAAAACAATTGTTGTAAGGATGAATTTTACATTTATCTTGAAAGGACTTTGGAAACAACCTCTTGAACTTGTTGCAACTAAAAGTGCAACCACTAGTTTGAGGATAAGTGCCTTGTTTGACAAAGATTGGTCACCTTGTATGTATCTTGGTAAAGCCTTAGAGTTACAAATTGTTATAGAAAAGAACACTAACACCATCAAGGAGGAAAGCTCACACACAAAGTTAAAACCTCTATAGATTGCATTCTCATTAGCAAGATAAACGCGAAAATACAAGGATGAAAGAACAAAAGGAGAAGAGGCCAAGGCACATCAAAATCACTAAGGCATGCATGTAGAAAAGTTAAAGGCAATAGCTAATGCAAATTGATAATGAATGAGTTAGCAAGAATGCACAATTCAAGATCGATGGGTACACATCAAATCAATACCACTAATAAAACTTAAATTCTAATCATATTATAACTAGAATATATGTAAACCCTAATTACATATACAATACATAATATAAAATCATAAATATCAAATTTGAAACCTTGATAAAGAAGGAATAAACTACAAAGAAAGGACTTAGGGGATCTTGAAAAGTCAAATCAGCTAAAAATATAAATAAATATCTCTATATAAAATGTTCTTAAAAAATATTAAATAATTACTATCGACATATCAATAACCCTAAAAACAAAAGTTTTGATTAAGTAAAAACAAGTTTTGAAAGGACCCGAAACCTTGTACAATGAGTACAGAAAGATATAGCAATGAAAGATCTTAAAACAACTGTGGAACACCACCCAACAAACTAGAGGAACTCACCATAGTTCCCATCAAGAGGGCGAAAAACCAACCCAACAAAACACAACAAAGGGCCATCAAGATTTACATTTTGGTCCATTCTTTTGAGAATGTAAAGACATATCAAACAAAGGTTTGGAGGATTTGACTTTTTTTCCTTTAACTGATGTCCATCCATCCTCCACCTTTTCAGCAGCCATCTGCCAATCCAGAGAAGCATCAGTATCTCCAAAAGGGATAGGGGAAACACAACTAATCCCCAAAACCCTCTCAGGCGTGACATGGGTATATTGCTAAAATAATGATTATATTGCTAAAAACAAAAGTTGATAATGATTATATTGCTAAAATAAATATTTCAAATTTCAATAATAAACAAAAATACTTGCTTTTCATTTTATTGTGATTCGATTCTTGTCGTTTTTCTAATTATTATGACCCTACACTAAGGAATTGGGGCATGTTAGATATATTCCTCTGTTAATTTTTAATATATTGAAGCTTCATGTTTATTTTAACATATGGCATCAAAGTGCCTATTTTGTTTTTGAGCCTATGACAGGAACCATCTATATGAATTTTTTATTCATATGATTAAGGCGATGGAAGGGAATGATGCAAAGCGTGTGCTTGACTGAGATAGAGGAGACCAATATGATGGTGTTTGGTAGTGATCCAAGAAATTCAGTTTATTGTTTCTTTGTCATCTGTGGAAACAACAGATTGATGTGTAAAAGAGGCTAGTCTGGTATGTTAGCACAAGTGGGATTCTTATTCCTCATCGATGCACATTGCTAACCGCAGTAAAACTGACTTTGGGAACCTAGCGAATAGTCTCTACTAATTTTATTTGGTGATGTTGAAACATGGAAAGTGTACTCTTTTCTTGAGTATTATTCATAATACAATCTTTTGGCAGTTTTCCTCCTTATTCAATTTGATTGGTTCTTAAAAGTATAAATAGAGAAGAAGATTTATCACAATGAATTACAGAGGGAAACTATTTTAAAAAGATCACATTTGATGGAGAAATGTTGTGAGTTCTATCTTGGAGAAAAGTGGTAGAGTTCTATATTTAAGATTGTTAAGTTTTTTACTTCACGAAAATTTAGATATTCTTAGAAAATGTCACAAATAAATTAATTGCAGATATGAAGATAGTTGAGATCCTTGGAATGGCTCCAATTTGTGTTTAATTTAGTGCTTAGTAAGAGAATGGTGATAGTGAGCTACCACTTTTGAAACATCTTGGTGTAAATCAAAATTAGGTAACAAAAGATAGTATATTTTTATTAGGTGAAATGGAGTGTATGGGATATTGCATGAATGTTTTCATGATAATTGTTACTAATTACACAAAGAGATCATAAGGTTTTTCATAAACTCTTATTAGGATGTAACACCAAAGCATGTTAGTGAGTTGTTGAGATGGACCAGAATAGTGAAACTTCCCTACTTGTGACACAAACTCTTGATTGTATTAATGGCTCTTTTGGTGGTGTTAATGATTCAATAATACTATAAGCCTTCACAGTTTGGAGGTTGGTGGCACCAAAGGTCGGAGGAATTTTCATCATCTCAAGTCAGCTTTTCACTTTGAGATGGTGTTTTGATATTTTTAGCTTATGTTTTTCACCTTGCTTTCTCTATTTATGTTGACAAATTTGAAGAATACGCATGTTTTGAAGATTTATTTTGGAGACAAGTTCAAAATTTGGTGGAGTCCAATATAAATTGTTGTCAAGCAAGCCTCCGAGTATATGATCAAGGATTATACTCTTTCACAGTCATTAGACAATGATGAGATATGTCATATTTCTTAAAAATCATTGTTGAATAATTCAAGACTTTATGATTCAACAATTTGGGATTGGGCGCTCAAGAACATAGCTCAAAGCTACACCTTTATGAAGGTCACGAGACAACTTGATACTTTTGTAGGAACATTGTATTAAGTGTGGAAATGTTAGAGTTATTGACATAACTACTGAGACTAACTATTTATGACAATTATAATACCTAATAGACACATTGTTCCTTGTATATGCATTCCTCTACTCGTCGATAATTTTATAGAACTCCTAGGAAATGCAGTCAATAAGTTCATACATGGATTGAGGACAACAACAAAAAAACATGCATTATGTCATAGAATCCTAATATGTTGGATGTCACAATATTAATACTTCATTGCTCCTTGATACCACAAGGAAGTTCTTGTGATGTGTTGGGTTCTAGACATTGAAATGAATGTTCTTAAATACAACTTTAAAAGTGGCAAATGAATTGTTTTATATTTTGAATCGACACAACAATGAATGGGGAGAAATAGAAAAAATACATTTAATATAAAAAGTAAAATTCATTTTTGTATGATCCTATAATATTTTATATGTTAGAAACAATAATTACACTTTTATGATCTTGAAAAAGAAATTATTGAATATGAAAATAAGAACAAAGCAAGAATTTGAGACATTAAAAAAAACTATAAAAGGGTCACAACACTCCACTTTGCCAATTCATTTGTTTACATGTAGTATGTTGCCACCTCATCCTCAACAACCTTGATTACTTGTTCATAAATTGGTTGCTACTTGTACTGGTTAGTGTTCTTTTTATCTTTCTTTATAAATTTTATTTGGGTGCAATTTATGGGCAGCAGATTTTGCATGGAGATAAAATATGCATGTAATTGTTGATGTTTCAAGACAATATTTAAAAAATATGTACAAGATTAATGTTCAAAGTTTCTTTGGTACTTCACATTAGATTGTTAGAAAGTTCCAACAATAATGATATGATTTAACATTTAAAAAAATATGCATCTCATCAATAATGGTGCAACTATATACTCTTGTTTTTGGATTTTTGTTTTTCTACACATTTGAGGTGATAGTGCACTTTTTATTGATTGTATACAAAAGGTACATTGAAAAAAGTAAAAATTGCGGTTAAATAAATCTTGCAATCTTGATCAAAATTATAGGGCACATTTTGATTTTATTTATTTTTATAGAAAATATAATACATATTCATTGCAAACTAAATGATAAAATTGTTAAGTATAGCTATTTGTATAAAAAGAAAAAGGTAATATGAAATTGAATTTAATTATTTATGTGGGGGAATGAATGATCTATATTAAGCAAAAATATCTATAAATTGTTTCATCAAATGCATTGATAGTAGCAAGAGGATCAATTGTTTGTACTTTTTGAATTCGAGAATTGTACCAAAAATATAATATTTTAGATAATTATATCACATTATATATATATAATTAAAATGGAATGTATAAAACATCATGACTTACTAAAAAAAAAATTGTCCCCTCACATCAATAAAATTTAGAATATGTACTACACCTGTCTCATGTACTCATATACTCTAAAATATCCTTTTAAATATTTAGATCGATTCTTCCACCTGGATGATTAATGGCTTCAACATCAACCTCTTCATCCTCCCCTATGTACTGAAAAATGAGATATTTGTAAGTTATTAATAATACTAATGCAATGCAAAGAAAATATGAACCAAACTTAAATTTCTTTTGAAGTACTTTTTGAATTGAAATAGTATTATTCCCCACCATAAAAGTTTGTGAATCCCCATCTAACATAGTCAGACTAATAGATAGCTAACAAAAAAGTATTTAAACAATTTAGATATCATTAATATTTACTTGAAGTTCTAGCCACATTACATAGAGCAAATAATGTCATGAATAGTAAGTTGTTTGTAACAAAATCAACCCTAATCTCAATTTTTATTATAAATGTACCTTGTACAAATTTACAAACATTTAAATATCATCATACCCACTGCATATAAGCACTTGGGGATTTTTTGATGGTTGATGTTGATTCGTCTAATAATTATCATTCCACCTTTGCTTGTATCTTGGTTGATATGGATGTGTCTAAGGGTTCGCCTACTGAAATTTTAATCAGGTCTTCGAAAGGTAGCTGGGTTCAAACTTTGGGCTATGAAGGGATTCCCTTCAAGTGTAGGAGATGTTTTAAAACATGTCATGTGGCTACTCAATGTGGTTTAGAGAAGAAAATGTCAGCTTCGTGGGAGAATGGTGCCTCAAGACAACATCATATGGTTGTGAAGAAATATGAAACTCAAAGGAGTTTCTCATAGGTGGTTGCAACAGATTCTCAATGGCTTGGGGATTCTCAGGTTGTTCTGAATTCTAATGGAGGGGTTGCCAAAGATAGACAAATGCTTCTGGTTGACTCCCCATATGTATGTGGGAATGTTTCTCTAGTTGTTGTTGCCTATGATAGTGCTATCAATTTTGGTGATTGTGCTTCGATTGTTCTCAGGCACAATCGCTATGCTAGCATTGTATCTCAGGTTGATGGTGGCCATGTGATAGGTTTGTTGGCTTGGCAAGATGAGGCTGCTAAAGTGGAGGAGGGTTGGATTACTGTCAAGGGTAAGAAGGTTAAGTCTTATAAGCCCTCTTTTGATATGACTCTTCCCCACAAGGGTAGTATTAAAGGCACATCTTGACGGCTCTTGGTGGGGAGGGCTTAGGCTAGAGTTTATTTGGTCTTTTTTTGTTGTTGTTTGCTTGCAGCTTTTTGTCTTTGTTTATGGGGGTTGGTTGGCTTGTCCTTAGGTCATTTTGAGGGTCCTTTTGCCTTTGGTTGTCTGGTGACTCCAATTTCCTATCTTTTGACAATATCCTGGTTGTGGGTTCTAGATCCATTCAAAATTTGTTTGTAAAGGGTTTCAGGTCCGTTCAAAACTTATTTTTCCCTTAATAAAAAGCATACACACTGTGTGTGTGCCATCCCCCTAAAAATAATCTGCCTGTTTGTCCTTATCCCCAAAATGCATCTCCTTATCCCTTTGTCGTCCCCATTATGAAATCTCATTGTAACATAGGTTTTGACAAAAAAATTATTTTTGCACTTTGGATGATGAAAGACTGCCATTAAACCTACCAAATTGTCACAAAGTGTGGAGATGTTTGCTTCAATGAAACCTAGATATGTTAGTATTTGTAAACTGTAGTTTCCTAGCCCTGATGACTGAGAAATTGCATTTAATCTACTAAAACCCTAGTTTTATACAACTATTTCCTCTCAAACTATTTTTGTATCCTCCTTTGCCTTGTCACAAGCCTAAGGACTGATTGCATTTTTGTTTTCTTTTTCCCTTTCACTTGCTCTTGATATCTTCCTTTTATGAGCATACACTCCAACATAACTTGATATACTTCTTTGGTTAGGCACATGCCTCTACATGGATGCTTTCTAATGAATGGTTCATAAAGCACAACACTTGCTGAAGATTTTGCAAATGGGGTTGCAAGAAAAGTGGGCTTAACCATGGAGGAAACTCTATAGTTAATCGCACTTGAGGAGTAGTAGTACTGGGATGGGTGACCTTTGCTGCTTCACCTTTGTGAGCACCACCTAGATGCAATGAGTGCTAAGTGTTCCATTCATTCTCATGAGAGATGGGTTCTTGTGAACCACTACTCATGAAACATGGGTCAAAGAGTTTGACTCAAAAACTACATAGTTGAATCCTGAAAGCAATAACACAATTTGACTTGCTATGGAAAATATCTCCTACTTATCAAGAATGAGCATCTCAATGTTCTTTTATAACACATGTCGACGACTCTTCATTTTTCTCATGCCCATCTCTTCATATTCCTTTTCTTTGTCTCTTTAGTTTCCCTCCCTAGCTTAAAATGACATTAATTTTTCACTAGGATCCATAAAAGTCATTTAAATACTTTATTAAATAATTAAACTAAGTTGTCATTTGATTTGATATAATTTGAAAACTTAAAACTTAATTATTTAATTGGCTTCTAATGTCCCAAAAAAGGAGAAATTGCAGTCCTCACTTCCTAGGGAATGCTTGCCCTCAAGCGATCTACACCTACATGCTAAAACCAAATGCCTAGATCCCATATCAACCTCAGAATTGTTACTCCAATCCGTTGCGCTACACAGATATAAACATCACTATGCACAAAATGGTGAAACCACTCATCAAAATTCCACTGAAGTAAAGCACCAAACATGCCAATGTCAAGATCCCAAATTATCATGTTGTCACAACTGTTAGATATGAGGAGATAGTAGTATCTCAAGGAGCTGTCAACATTGAACAACTCTCCAACTACAAATGATCTCTCATAGAAGTGCATAACACCCATCATAGGCACACAATAAAATATATCAGTCCATCCTAAGCTGTTGGTGTAAAAATCAAACTGCTTAAAGATTGAGGTCAACACCAACGATGCGGAGGAACTAGAACAACAATAATCAATCTGAAATGTCACTGAATACATAGGAATCATAAGTAAAGAAGTAGCTAAAAATCCATCTCCTATGATCAAGCTATATCTACCATCAATCCTCAACCAAGAACTACCCAATTGCTAAACCACAAAATCCATCCAACTCATCTATAGATTAGAATTTAAACCCATGTGTAAGCTGATTGAACAGTGGTCAAAGTACTAACTCTAGAAATCAATCCACCACTTCAGTCCTATGACCAATACTCAGCACTAGAAACTACACCTTGGTCCCAAATCTTGCAAGCTATTCCATTCTCATCACTAGAGTCAGAAAGAACTCCCTCATCTAACTCAAAGAGTGGATTATCAAATGTCCAACTAGCATCCACCTCAAACAAAAAATTGTCAACCAACTGAATATTATCCAACTCATACTAAAGTTCTGATTGGTCCAACAATTTATTACTTAATCTTTTGGGACAGTTATCCAAATCATAAATTTGTTGTATGCTATCAAGTTCCTTAATCACTTCCTTGAAAAACTCAATCCTTTGTATATTTTCCTACTCCCTGAAATTATTAGTGTCAAAATCTAGTTTGTTTCTTCTTGAAGAGACATTTGCATACTCCCCAATATTTTGTGTACTGGTAAGCTCCTTGATGAGCTTATAAACCTCATCCTCATTTTCCTTCAATTTATTAGCATATACTTTAGCAATCTTTAAAATATGATCCTTGTCTGAAAGTAAATACAAATAATTAGATATCATTGATTCCAAAGCCTCTTTGACCACCTACAAGTCCGCGAATAACAATCAAATTCCATGCCCTTTTGTCTCCTTTCAATTTGAGCCTTCCTGTAGAAGTCTTCAATGATCTTGTGAATGTCATCATAATGTACAAAGGTTGCAACAACCATATCATCAGTGATCTTCAACTGATCCTTCAAAGTATGTGTTTGAACACCATCGTCTTGAAATGCATTTTTTGATTAGTCCTCTAGATCAGCCTTTTGAGTGTCAACTTCTTGATAACTTTTAGATTCACGAGTTAGAACAACCCTTTGGTCAATAGGCAATTCACCATCTGCTACAACAATTTCAAATTTATTAAATAAATCTTGCTCCATCTCTAAGTGCATGGCCACACTTGTTTTTACATCATCTTCAAATGATTCATCATCATGTGAAGATTCTTTTTTTTCCTTGGAAACATCTTGAGACTCTAATATGCTCTCTCCTTGTGTAAGACCATCCTCATCAAAATATTTGTCAATCACAACTTCCAAGTCCCCAATATAGAGATTTTTATATCCCTTGTCTATAACAACAGTTGAATCCATCTCCTCATAAGCATTTGTGTTATTTTGTTAGAACTAAGCTATGCTATTCCTATATCCATCATTGCTGGTCCAAACCCCTTTGGATGACTTATCTTCTTTACTAACCCCACAATTGTGATCAGGTGTCCAAGTTTCCTAACATGTGAAACAAATCTGCTCCATTCTCATTTGATTCTTACTTTTTTTGGAAGATCTTGCAACTTGTACACCCATTGAGATTAGTTCATTTTCACTCATTTGTTCCTTGAACCGTTCAATTTTATGCTCAACCACCCCTTTTGAGAGCTCATAAGCCACATGTGAGGTATTATGCTCCTTTATCCAAATAACCAAAAGTCTGATTGCATCCGCTTATAGATATTATCTTCATCATCTAAGATTAAGGATATAATAGTTTGCATACAAGCCCTCACATTGTCTGTGTGATGCTTCCTAATTTCAATTAAGAAATATTGAAACATTTGTAGAACCAACTTATGATATTAGAGATCCCACATAATGATAAATGATCCAATTCTTGCCATAATTTCTAAAATCTTAGCCCTTTTACCAAAAGTAGAGACTTGGATATCATGTAACCCATGTAGGTTCTCCACAATCAGTTGTAGAACCTTCTTCAGTATGTCATCATTATAGGGTGCTATAGGAGATGTTATTCTTATGATCTCACTCTAACGAGAAGCAAATGCAAGTCTCACCTCTTCATATGGATGTTCCATAAACTTATGTTGGACCAAAGCAAGCATTGAAGGTTGCAATGCCCAATTCAGATGTCTCCAATCTGATTGGTCTACTTTGGACATATATGAGTCTAATTCCTCTAACTTAGAAAGAGCACCATCAGAAAATTTCATGGATTCCAATTGTAATCCAATTATATTCCTTACTTTCTTTTCTTTCTGCAAATCCCTTAACTCGTCACCATGAAATGTGTCGTTGAATCCTTTTGAGAAAATATCACTCTTCTGATCTGCCATTGTCTTCATTTTGTTTTTTAAAGACTTTCAAGAGTTCTCAGTTTGCAATATGTTTTGAACTATGTTTAAATTCAATGCACAATGAAGAAGGCAATAATACAATATGAATGAGAAGAACATAATATCATTAAGCAATGAACTGCAATAAGGAAGTGATGTCCACTCTAACGTTTTATTGTCAAAATTCTGTCTAAGGAAAAGCATTCAATCTGATCATGAATTTGCAGCATCACACAACACAAGAACCATAATAGAAAATATATCAATTACCCCACAGTTTGGATTACTTCCCTAAATATGACTTGAGCAATGAACAGGGCTGACCCTAAAAGGAATACAGTAGTAACCAGAATAGGGTTAAGGTAATCTGTGATAAGTAAAGAAGCTTCAGATAAGTTCCTCCTCTAGCTTCTATGCTTGAGCTGCTATGTCCCACTCGTTTTTTTAGTCTGCACAATAGTCTAGATTGTGTTCTCCCAAATATCAAAACAGCAGCAAACAAAATTCTATTTGCAGCAAATGAGTTTGCATGTACAACAATAAATTAAAACTGTATTTTTCCCCATTGATTTTCTGATAAGTTATCTTGCATAGGTCTGCTCTAGAAATCCTACTAAAGTAATGGAAACCAATACATAAGTAGAATCATATACAGGGCTTCAATACTTTGCTATCCTCCATGCTTAGCGTCATTAGCATACGATTCATGAATCTTCCCTGAGGCTAGCTAGCATATACAATGTACAGGAGAAAACATCCACCTGAAAGTCTTTGGTGATGACTTAACAATGGACCCACATCAATTGTTTCAGGAATGAGGGTTCACAGGTTAGCAGCAAGGCTTCCCATTAAATTCTATGTTAACACCTAAAGGAAGAAATTTGGGAGTCTCGCGCACAAGAACACTACACCTGAATCAGAAATAGAAGCAACGTAAGGACCACAATTTTCTCAGCCACGTTGTCTATAATATCCTCGAATTCCAATCTCCATACTATGGTTTCATCATTTCGTTCACGCATAGCATTCCCACGCAAAGACTTATTTGTTTAAAGCTGTTACGACCAAAAATTGCAAACCAAGGAATTGTCAAATCCCAAAGTAGCACCAGTACTGATAAGTCTTGTCAATAAATTAAGAATCAAAACTCACACCGTCTGTTTTTTCTCTCCACTCCAGCTCGGTCAGAAGACAAATAGCCTCTCTAAGTCCCTGAAGATGTACTCACACCCAATTTATAAATTCACAATATCAATGCCATATTCACAGACCCGATCATTTGAAATCATTTAAGTCCTGTTTGGCAAGTGTGAGCAGATTCTACAATGGGGATACGACATTAAATCAAATAACCATTTAGAAATTACGCTTATTATATTGAAAGTGTCAACTCCAGGGATGGCACGATATGTTGGAGCCCACTCTGATATCCATACACAGGAAGAATGCCGAGAGAGTCCTTCCTTCACGCAGACCAAAAACAAGAAAAGAAATTATCACGCAACAAAGAATGCGATCTCCTTGCAATATATGTAAGCTCAAACCATAAGCGAATCAACCCTTCAAAAAATAGTAAAAGGCTCCGCACAATAGAAGCTATCAGACTAACTCCCACAATATTTGTCTATGGTTTCACTCTAATAAATCACTATTGTATAATCTGCTATTATACTACCACACCGAGGCTCGGAAAGAAGCCAAATAGAGCATCGGGCCCACAAACTAAAATGCCCAACTTCAGACCAACCGCTCATATAATATTCAGAAATAAATAATGTTATTTCTCCAACTCAGCTCTATTTGAATCGTCGATGAGGAATATTATCATCGAACACCAATTAATGAATCGGACTTTCAAATATTATTCAGACTAATCTTTAGTCCCAAGATTTGATAAAATACTTCAGGCAATTGTGTCCTCTCGCGGTCTCACGAGAGATATGAAGTCCACCTTTCGCCAAGAAGAGATTGCCTGTGTATATTATTTCTGAATTATAATATTTTTGCAACAAACCACATAGACACTTGAATTTAAAACATATAATTCTGGAAAATACTATTCGATCACTTTGTCATGCAATATCTTAATTTCTTCATGAAACCTCACAGGGGGAATTGGGCAATTGTGGTTGCGAATTCTACCCTCCCGCCTTTAGAATAGTAGGGCCAGAGGGGTTCGTTCCTTGTTTTTTATCGAGATCCTGGCTAGAACTTAACCACCCACTACTACCTCTCCCTTTACCCCCTTGATAAGGGGTAGGACATAATTTGAGGGGTAAGGGGGTGGGAGGCCCCTACTAGAAAACTAGTTCTGATACCACAGAAATATTCTTCTATGGATATTTTTACCAAATGTACCATAGAAATTTAAACAAACAATTTGCATGCAATTGATTTCTTTTTATCCAACAAATTGAACTGCAAATCATATCAGATTTAAATAGAGATCTAGAATAAACTATGAAGATAGACAATTACAACTTTATTTTTCAACAAATATGAAATACCTCTAATAATGCAAGTTTGTCTTCGTTTGCCTAACTGTGAACTCTATTGCGAATCCACTCCAAAGATAAATTGAGTTTTTGTCCAATCCATCAAGAAATCTTGAAGGTTTCCATCCTCAAGTTCTCAAAACTGAAAGTCAAAACTTCCTAGAATTCTCCAAGAAGAAACAATAATCAAGCATAATAAGAATGAGCCTCTCAATGTTCTTTTATAGCACATCCTTATGACTCTTCATTTTCCTTTCTCTTTTTTTTCCCTCTTTAACTTAAAATGACTTTATTAATTTATAGCACATCCTTATGACTCTTCATATTCCTTTTCTTCGTCTCTTTATTTTCCCTCTTTAACTTAAAATGACTTTATTAATTTTTCACTAGGCTCCATAAAAGTTATTTTAATACTTTATTAAATACTTAAACTAAGTTGTCATTTAATTTGATATAATTTGACAACTTAAACTTAATTATTTAATTGACTTTTAATGTCCCCAAAAAGAGGACATTACAAATTCAGAAGGATTTGATTGAGATGGAGATCTAATGGATTGTAATGATCTAAGTATAACTGACCATAGAGGCATATGTCAGTCAATGTCCAAGGTGCCAACGAAGCCACAAGTGGCCTTGGCATCTTGTGGAAAACAAACAAGGACTTGGTCAAGTCTATCAAATCCCAACATAATTTGAGTGTTAGGATAGATGTCCAAGCTCAAGTTTCCATTTTTTCTTGTTCAATATATATGACCCTATTAAAACTGAAGACAAGCATGAGGTACGGTTTGCTATTGGTTTTAAGAAAAAAGATTTGTAATGATCCTTCAAGAACAACGTATCCTTTCTCACAATCTGAATGATGGAAGTGTCCAAATTTGCAAGAAATTAATAAATTTTGAAGGGTTATATCAAATTGTATAAGCGATTATAAATATCAGCTGTCACCCTTGGTTATATTCAACTCCCATCAATTAATAACAGATAATGCATTGATAGAAGAATTTAATCGATAATGCTAAGTCTGATATGAAATAAGGAAATTTGATTTAATTAACGGTTTGAGAACAATAGTTTGAAAAGAATATTAAATCACTGTTCCTGAATAGTATAGTTATGAGTATGCATTCGTATATGTAAAAGACAAGCTTTTATCTGATCTCCAGTTTCTAAATTTATCCTAATACTTGTACAGAGGTTTATTGACGCCTTGTTTGAATATTACTAATACACTATGTGTGTCATTAGTCTAGTAATGGGTGGATCGTATGCCACCCTTACCTGACTGGCTGTAGGTTCTAGAGAGAACTTCTGATTTGAGTTATAAATATCAAATACACAATTCTTCCTTCCAAATCGCATGCCGATCTCCCTCTTTTGAATGACTGAAATCACGTCTTATACCATATAATGTCCAAGAGGCACATCTTATCATTAATGGGTGGATCGTATGCCACCCTTACCTGACTGGTTGTAGGTTCTAGAGAGAACTTCTAATCTGAGTTATAAATATCAAATACACAATTCTTCCTTCCAAATCGCATGCCAATCTCCCTCTTTTGAATGATTGAAATCACGTCTTATACCATATAATGTCCAAGAGGCACATCTTATCATTTGCATTAATCGCACCATATCAAGATGAATATCTAATCTAATAATCTTGATCGGTTTGTATTAGTGTTACTAATTTCATGTTGGACTGATGCAAATTAACAAAGCTTGCATCGTCTTATATTGTTTGGGTGAGTAGAAGATTGCCACCTTCATAAGTGTTTTGTCTTCAGACATTAGCCCAGCCCTTAGTAATTTTATTTAATTATATCAGTCAAATATAACCTTTGCCATTTCTTCTTACGCCGGGGATACTATGTTCTACAGGGCCGCTATCATTCTGAGGATAGTCGATTTTATTCAATCAACTATATTAAGAATGTAGTAATGTTATCATTATTTATTCAATGGTTATTTGATTATTTTGATATTATAACTATTTATTTATTTATTGTGATTATATTATATTACAGTATAGCTTTATTTCTATTTTATTATTTTTATTATTATTTAATAATATATTATATTATTATTATATCAATAATATTATTTCAATAATATATAAATATATTATAGTAATATTTTAATAATATATTATTATATTAAGAATAGATTATATTATGTTAATTCTATTGTTTCAATTATTATTAATTAATTTATTTATATTATAATATTTAATATTTTAATCTTATATTTATTGTCGCTAGGTTCCATTCGGAAGGGGTCATGACAGTCCTCCCTTCTTGAAATTGCTTATCCTCAAGCAACACGAACATTCGGTGTGAGTGGTGTTGCTATGCAACTTCGATGTCCGGTTTGAACTTCCAAATCAATTCATATCTCCTTGGTTATTCTAGTCTATCCTAGGTTACTAAAAATATAGAATTGAACATTGAATATACATGATAGAAACATGAAGTATAAACTTAGATGCATAAAGCATACATGAGCTATGTACATTAATGCATGAAGATACAATGCAGACACGAGGTATACACATTAATGCATGAAGACACAAAGCAAACACGATGTAGACACATAATACATGTGTTCTTAATTAACCCCTACAATTTACAATTTGCAATGAGCTAGGGTTAGGGAAATCGTTTACAAATTTTACTTGTTCATTATACTTTTGATTATGAATCCTGCAACCACAAAGTGAACATAAGTACATAGATATGTATATATAAGCTTCAAAGCAAACTTGTGTCATGATAAGTTAGTCCAAGCCACTCTCATACTAAGCCCAAGAGCGGAACTTTGTCCCCTTCAGCTTTGGTGACAAGTGTTAAGCATCCACATGAGGTGTTCTACTTAGCAGAATGCTTGTTTTGCTTACTATTTATGCTTCATCTCCTCAAAAAAATCATAAAGGTTCTTGCAAAAAGGTTCTCTTAGCATCTTTCCCTTAACTAGTACTGCAATAGGGTGCCCTAGCAATTCTCCCTTATCGCAGAGCAGTAGGGTGCCCTCATAGCAGTTCTCCCTTAACTGCTATTTCAATAGGGTGCCCTAGCGGTTCTCCCTTGATTGCAGACTCCTTAGGAAAGGTACTTGCAATAAGGCGCCCTAGTAGTTCTTTAATTGCATAGTCGGGTGCCCTCAAAGCAGTTCTCCCTCCATTGCAATAGGGTGCCCTAGCGATTCTCCCTTAATTGCAGGTTCGGTAGGAAAGGTACTTGCAATAAGGTGCCCTAGCAGTTCTCCCTTAATTGCAGAGCAATAGGGTGCCCTCATAATGGCTCTCTTCACTACTACTGCAATAGGGTGCCCTAGCGATTCTCTCCTAATTGCAGCACTTTATCCTCTTTTAGCAAACTTATACCTCTTTTAGCAAACTTATAGCTTAAATGTTTTAATACTAATCAAAATTACATAAATAGAGATTAATCATTATTTCTACATTACCAATTAAGACAAATTTCCAAGTTGTTACAACTAGGATTGAACCTCCTCAAAGCTCCATTGGCTCTCTCCTCCATTCATTGATTGAATGTTGTTGAGGTTCCCTTGATCATATTTCATTTTCTTAGGGGGTGTTCCTTTTGTCTTTGTGTCAAGTGTTGCTTTTATTCTATGAACTTGACTCCTTTTTCTGCACTTATGCCCTAATTCCCATGATTCTTTGCATCTGAAACATAAATTTATCCTTCCTAAGTCTTCTTGTTGTTTTTGAGCTTTCTCATCTTGGCATACATGTCCGCATTCAAAGTCCTCATTACAGTGAAGGCATTTTCTTTTTGGGAATACTTGCTTATGCTTTTCATCCTCACCATGGAATAGTTTGCTATGGTTGCTTGAGGGTTTATTACATGTTGATGAAACTTCTAGTCTCAAAGTTGTTTCAATGGCGTCATCAAGAGATGCGGGTTGAGAGCACTAACCAAACCTCTTAGTGAATCTTTTAATCCTTCCACGAACAAGTAAGTCTGTCGTCATCTACCCCTGAAACTCGAACTGAGAGTTTCTCGAATTCGGCAATATAACCTTCAATTGCTCCTTGTTGCTTGATTTGAGTCAGCCTTTTAAAGTCTTCTTGGGGGTGTCTTCTATCAAATCTTTTAATAAGCCGTTGCGCAAATTCTTCATAGAATGTGACGTTTTGATGGCCCTAGATGTGGATTCCATGGTACCACCATTCGTGTGCTATGCCCTCTAAGTGGAGAATAGCAAATTGGAGTGCATCCTCCTCTGTCATCGGGCTAAGGGTGAGGTAAGTGTTTAATTGTTGCAGCCAACCATGAGCTGAGATTATTCTGGCCCCATCAAAATTTGGAAGGGTTACTTTGTTTACTTCATGTTTTAAATCCTTGTTTGGGGTTAACCTTGCCCTTCTTGGTGCTTCTTGTTTTTGGCCCTCACAAAATTTTCTAAATGTTAAATAAGTTCTCTGATTTCTGGTTCCAAACTAGCATAGGCTCTTGCATTATCCACGGTGCTATGAGTGGGTTGTTCAATTCCTTCTTCCCCTCTCAAGATTTCTTCTCTAGGTAGAAACGGGGGTTTGGGTACCCTAGAGGATGAAGACCCGTTAACGTTCTCTGAGTGATTTTAACTTACGTCCTGCCCATTTGTGGAAGTATTTCTAAGATTATCAATTGAGTTCCCCATATTTTGCAATGCTTGGAGGAGTGCTTGGTTTGATTTTCTTGTTCCATGAATGCCCTCATTTCATTGGCTAATTGTTCTTTCATCTTTTTTTATTTCCTTCCCTTTGATATGTTTGTTGTTATCATAACTGATAATAATGTTGATGATTGATTATTTGATGGAGCTAATGATGAAGACTGACCAATATCAGAGGTATACATGATAGTAGAAAGATTAGATCAGTTATAATCTTGTCATTGATGTCAAGCAATTGATTTCTGATTTATATTATGTTGTCATATCATTCGGTAATGATATAAGAAGAATGAGTTAAGGAGAAGAAGAAATGAGAAGTTGTAGAACTTAAATGGGCAACTAATATAGATTGGACAATGATTTGATTATGTTGATATGATTGGTTTCTACCTAACATATGAGTATGTTAACTCTATAAAGTATGGTGATAAAGTTTTGACAACTCGGTAAGTAAAGTTGTTATGGCTAACGAGATGGAAATGTCACTCGCTAAGGTAAAGGTAAAAAGTTGGTTACTCAGTAAAACGGAAAGGTCTAGGCACTGAGCGATGTAACCGAAATTCTAAGTGAAGTACACCGAGCAAGGAAAAGGTATTAAAAATGGATGGAATCAATATTTAATGATTAACTATGATGAGCTGGATGATCATGATGATGAGGAAAGATAGTTACAAAAGATCTACGGTTATGACAATTCAAGATGAAGATCTATGGAAAGATATAAGTGGCAAAAAGAAGTGGAACAAGTTACAAGAAAAGTTCAAGTTTAGGGTGAAAAGGAAACATGTTAGCGAGATCCAAATCCGATGAATAATGAAATGAATGGTCAAGATTGACTAATGGAAAAGGTAATAGAGGAGATTAAGAGGCAAAAATTGTCTATATAAAGGATGATCTTTTATGGGCAATTACCTGGCAAACTGAATAGTTGAAGGGTTACCGACTATTGCAATGAATAAGGAACAGAGAAATTACGAGCGGGAAAACAATTATTTGATGAAGTGTTGATGCCAATGGAAGATGGAAAATTGAAGTGAAGATTGAAAAGCACACAAGGATTTGATTGAGCAAAGATAGTTGCACATCTACAAGTCATTTTTATTATTGTTGTTTACTAGCATTTGTAACAGTCAAATCTCTTAACAAAGTGGACTTAATAGTCTTATTGTAAATCCTCGAGAAAGGTGACATTCCAAAAAAAGTGTTTTAAGACCTCTAACAAGGCCACTACTAACAGGGTGAAGATCCTAACGGATTTGAGATTAATCCCTTAACCGGGTCACACCTAAAAGTGTGTTTTGTAATCTTTAACTAGATTGGCTCTTAATCGAGCGTACTTTAGAAGAGTATATTTCTTAGTGGGTGACAATTCCCACAGTGGTTTTTCCTAAAGTTGGGTTTCCACGTTAAATATTTGTGTTATACATTGTAAATGATTTGTGTGAATGAGTTACTAGTTGATATAGTTTATTTACTGTTGTCGGTAAATAGAGAACTATGTATCTACCGAGTAGTTACCGAGTTAATCAAAAAAAAGTATTTTAAGATTTTTGTGATCAGGATTATTGATTCACCCCCCCCCCCCCTCCATAATCCAACAATTGGTATCAGAGCTAAGTACTCTGAAGAGATAAGTTTAAAGACTTGAGTAAAAGATCCGAAAATGTATAGGAGAGAGGTACCTAAGCTGAACAAGGGAAGTTTCTCTACATGGCAAAGCAAAATGAAATTGTATTTGTCTGGGATTCGTGAACATGCTCTGTATCTGCTAGAAAATGAATATTCTCCACTACCTACTAGACCCTTGACAGTTGATCGGACGAAAGAAAAACGGAAAAACAACTCGATTATGATAGAGATTACTTCTTTTCTATCCAATGCTGAATTTAATGATATCAAAGATTGTACTAATTCAAAAGAGATGTGGGACAGGTTTACACTTATCTATGGAGGAGATCAGCATGTGCAAAAAGCTAAGGTTGACAGTTTGAGAGGAAAATATGATGAGATGAGGATGAAAGATGAAGAGAACATCACACAATATAGCAGCCGAATCAAATAAGTAGTAAGTGTCATCAAAGGTGCCAGTGGATCATTGACTAATGAAGAAGTGGTAAGTAAAATCTTGAGAACTCTATCTTCTAAATATGCTATTAGAGTATCTGCAATTTAAGAATTGAGATCTATATTGAATAATATTGTTACTCTTGAAGCCCTAATTGGAAAGTTGACTGCATTTGAGTTGAGTAACTATGATAATAGTCTACCGACTATTGAGACAACCTTCAAGTCATCTATAAGCATTGGAACATCAAGAAAAGAAAGACAAAATCATAGTACTTCACATGGAAATGAGTATGACAGTATCTTGACCGAAGAGAAACAGCAAGAAGAATTTGAAGCACTGTTAGCTAACCGACTACCTAGAGGCAAAGGAAAGTACAAAGCCAAGTTACCATTGAAATGTTTCAATTGTAATAAGATTGGACATATTGCATCTAGATGTCCTGACAATGATGGAAATGATAAGACTGAAAAAAGAGACAACCGATACAGAAGATTCAGAGATTTTAAGGACAAAGGAAAGTAGTCTTGCTACCCACCTGAGGAAGGTATAACTGATGATGAATTTGATGATACCGAGGAAAGTTATGAAGTTGTTTTTGTTGCAGTAAAGGAAGAATCAGATGAAGAAAAATTTGAAGATGAAAAAGTACTTGTTTCTCATGTAAGTAAACCAGACCCTTGGAGTATTGATAGTGGTTGTTCACACCATATGACTGGTGATATTGATAAATTTGAGAATCTAGAAGAATATGATGGAGGATTTGTTAGATTTGGCAATGATGCTCCATTCCCTGTGAAAGGTAAGGGATCTATTGTGCTGAATGAGAAAATGAAATGTAATGATGCATATTGGGTTAGAGGATTGAACTATAATCTGTTGAGTGTTGCACAACTGAACAATACTAGCCACCGACTGGAATTTCAAAACAGAAAAGTAAAGATCTATGGTGTTGATGGAGATCTAATTGGAATAGGAAGACAATCAAAAGGTAATCTATTTTATCTTGATACTGATGCAAAGAGTTGTTTATTTGCAAAGACTGAAGATGTATGGTTATGGCATAAGAGACTATGTCATGTGAATTTCGATAACTTGATCAAAGTGAGTAAGAAAAGTAGAGTCAAAGGACTACCGAGATTAAGCAAACCTGATAAAGTTGTGTAAAGAATGTCAAGTTGGTAAGATGACCAAGTCAAGATTTCTAAGCAAATCTTATTCTACAAGTGGTATCTTGGAATTGGTTCACACTGACCTTTGTGGTCCTATGAGAGTTCAAAGCTATTATGGAGATCGATACTTTATTTTGTTTGTTGATGATTATTTAAGAATGATGTCAGTCATGTTTTTAAAAGAAAAATCTGATGCATTTCAAATGTTTAAGTGGTATAAGGCTAGAGTTGAAAAAGAAACAGGTAAACAACTAAAGTGTCTGAGATCTGATAAAGGAGGTAAATTTATCTCTGATGAATTTACTGTCTTCTGTAATGAGCATGAAATTAAAAGGCAAGTGTCTCCACCGAGGACTCCACAAAAGAATGGGATAGCTGAGAGAAGAAACAGATCTATTGTTGATTGTGCCAGAACTTTGTTGATTGATAAGAAGATTGCACAAACATTCTGGAGAGAAGCCATAAGCACTACAGTTTACACACTTAACCGAATACAGTTGAAGAAAGGTACAAACAAGACACCTTATGAATTATGGTTTGGCAAAACATCGAATGTAAGTTATTTTAAAATCTTTGGAAGTAGGTGTTATATATTAAAAAATTCTAAAAATGAAAAATTTGATTCTAAAAGTGATGAAGGAATATTTCTTGGTTATTCTTCAAAAAGTAAGGCACATAAATGTTTAATCAAGGATTCTAACAAAATAGTTGAAAGTGCAAATGTGAGGGTTGATGAATTTGCTGAAAAGAATGATGTGGATAGTAAAAAAGAATCTGAGCATTATAACAAATTTGTCTATGTACAAGATGGTAATTCAGTTGACACAACCGAGCAATAGCAAGCAGAAATTGATGAACAAGATGACCCTCTACTGAGAGATGAGAACAATGATGAACAAGCTACCGAAACTGTATTGGCAAAATATGTGAGGAGACACCACTCATCGAGCAGAATTATTGGAGACAAGAATGCAAGAGTATTGACAAGAAGTAAGTTAAGAGATAATACTTGTTTGATTTCTGAATTTGAGCCTAGATTGGTAAAAGATGCACTAGAGAGTGAAGATTGGATGAATGCTATGAAAGAAGAAATAGATTAGATTGAAAAGAATAACACATGGTCATTGGTACTGAGACCTAAAGATAAAATGTGATAGGAACTAAATAGATTTTCAGAAATAAACTAAATGAGAAAGGAGATGTGATAAAAAAACAAAGCTAGACTAGTCTGCAGAGGGTATGCACAAGAAGAAGGTATTGACTATGGTGAAACTTTTGCCCCTGTTGCTAGAATAGGAGTTAGAATATTACTTGCTTATGCAACTTACAAAAGATTTAAAGTTTATCAAATGGATATTAAATCTGCATTTCTGAATGGAATACTTGAAGAAGTCTACATTGAACAGCCTAATAGATTTGTTGACAAGAACAATAATCTAACATGGGTTGCAAATTGCACAAAGCTTTATATGGGTTGAAGCAGGCTCCCCAAGCATTGTATGAAAGACTACACTCTTATTTAGTTAAGATTGGATTTGAAAGGACTGGTGATAACAACAATTTATAATTGAAATGTGATAAATCTGATGAAATTCTGATTGTTGAGATATTTGTTGATGACATTATATTTGGTGGTAATGAGATAATGTCTAAGTCTTTTGTTGAGGAGATGAGAAAGGAATTTGAGATGTCTATGATAGGAGAGATCAAATTCTTTATTGGACTTCAAATACAACAAGTTAAAGATGGGATCTACATCACTCAATCTAAGTATATCAAGGAGATCCTGAAAACATTCAATATGGAAGATTCTAAACCGGTTGGTACACCGATGGCTACATTGATGGCTACTGGTTGTAAATTGTCAAAAGAAGATGATACTAAGGAGGTGAATGAAACACTTTACCGCTCCATGATTGGTAAGTTACAGTATGTGGTACATAGTAGACCTGACATTGCACATTCAATTGGTATTGTTGCAAGGTTTTCGCAAACCCCAAGGAGACACATTTGTCTGCAGTTAAAAGGATAGTCAGATATTTGAAAGGGATTGAAGATTTTGGTCTATTATACACGAGAAGGTAATTTTGATCTTAAGGTTTATACTGATGCTGATTGGGCAGGAAATATTGATGATAGGAAAAACACTAGTGGCGAAGCTTTCTTTTTGGGAGAAAGGCTAGTGACATGGTTAAGCAAGAAATAGAGTTGTATTTCTCAATCTACTACTGAAGCTGAGTATGTGGCAGCAGCTATGAATTGTTCTAACATTGTTTGGATCAATTAGTTACTGAAAGGTATGCATGAAGAGATTAATGATCCTATTACAATCTATTGTGATAACACCAGTGCTATTAACATATCAAAGAATTCGGTGATGAATTCTAAGACAAAGCATATATCTATCAAGTATCACTACTTGAGAGAGAAAGTACAAGATAAGCATGTGACATTGGAGTATGTGAATTCTAAGGAGCAGATAGCTGATATCTTTACAAAACCATTATCGAAGGATGTTTTTGAGTATCTCCGAGGTAAGTTAGGGGTTCTTCCCCTATCCAATGTACATTAAGAAAAGATGCATGTTGCATCAATTCAAGGATTCGATAGAATATCTATCTTGTGAGTTGATGCTAGTATTTCACTCTTTAGGTGAAGTCTGCAGGTGTGAAAAAGGAAGTTTATGACTGCAATGTAAAATCTATATACTTGAGGTATATCTGAGATGTTTATGTTTCTTTAGCATTTGTCAGAGGGAGAATAAGTCAATTGATAAAGAGGGAGATTAAAGTACAATTGTTATAGAAATTCAGATGTTAGAGGGAGAAGTCTATTCGTATTGCCATCAATGCCAAAGAGGGAGATTGTTATCATAACTGATAATAATGTTGACGATTGATTATCTAATGGAGCTGATGATGAAGACCGGCCAATATAATAGAAAGATTAGATAGTAGAAAGATTAGATCAGTTATGATCTTGTCATTGATGTCAAGCAATTGATTTCTGATTTATATTATGTTTCCATATCATTTGGTAATGATATACGAAGAATGAGTTAAGGAGAAGAGGAAATGAGAAGTTGAGAAGTTGTAGAACTTAAATGGGCAACTGATACAGATTGGACAATGATTTGAATATGTTGATATGATTGTTTTCTACCTAACATATGAGCATGTTAAGTCGGTAAAGTATGGTGATGAAGTTTTGACAACTCGGTAAGTAAAGTTGTTATGGCTACCGAAATGGAAATGTCACTTGGTAAGGTAAAGGTAAAAAGTTGGTTACTCAATAAAGTGGAAAGGTTTAGACACCGAGCGATGTAACCGAAATTCTAAGTGAATAACACTGAGCAAGGAAAAGGTATTAAATATGGATGGAATCAATATTTAATGATTAGCTATGATGAGCTAGATGATCATGATGATGAGGAAAGTTAAATAAAAAAGATCTACAGTTATGAAAATTCAAGATGAAGATCTATGACAAGATCTAAGTGGCAAAAAGAAGTGGAACAAGTTACAAGAAAAGTTCAAGTTCCTAGGTGAAAAGGAAACGTGTTACCGAGATCCAGATCCGATGAATAATGAAATGAACGGTCAAGATTGACTAATGGAAAACGTAATAGAGGAGATTAAGCAGCAAAAATTGTCTATATAAAGGATGATCTTTTATGGACAATTACCTGGCAAACTGAATAGTTGAAGGGTTACCGACTATTGCAGTGAAGAAGGAACAGAGAGATTTCGAGCGGGAAAACAGTGATTTGATGAAGTGTTGATGCCAGTGGAAGTTGAAGAATTGAAGTAACGATTGAAGAGCGCACAAAGATTTGATTGAACAAAGATAGTTGCACATCTACAGGTCATTTTTATTACTGTTGCTTACTAGCATTTGTAACAGTCAAATCTCTTAACAAAGTGGACTTAACAATCTTATTGTAAATCTTTGAGAAAGGTGACATTCCAAAAAGAGTGTTTTAAGACCTCTAACAAGGCCACTCCTAACAGGGTGAAGATCCTAACAGATCTGAGGTTAATCCCTTAACCAGGTCACACATAACAGTGTGTTTTGTAATCTTTAACCATATTGGCTCTTAACCGAGCGTACTTCAGAAGAGTATATTTCTTAGTGGGTGACAATTCCCACAGTGGTTTTTCGAAAAGTTGGGTTTCCACGTTAAATATTTGTGTTATACTTTGTGAATGATTTGTGTCAATGAGTTACTAATTGATATAGTTTAATTACTATTGTTGGTAAATAGAGAACTGTATATCTATCAAGTAGTTACTGAGTTAATCAGAGAATTTTTTTTTAAGGTTTTTGTGATCAGGATTATTGATTCACCCCCCACCCCCCACCCCTCTCCGTAATCCAACAGTTTGCATGTATGTTTCTCACACAATGGCAGGATTATGCTTTGATACCACTTGTAATGATCCTTCAAGAACAACGTATCCTTTCTCACAATCTAAATGATTGAAGTGTCCAAATTTGCAAGAAATTAATAAATTCTGAAGGGTTATATCAAATTGTATAAGCGATTATAAATATCGGTTGTTACCCTTGGTTATATTCAACTCCCATCAATTAATAAAAGATAATGCATTGATAGAAGAATTTAATTGATAATGCTAAGTCTGATATGAAATAAGGAAATCTGATTTAATTAACAGTTTGAGAATGATAGTTTGAAAAGAATATTAAATCACTGTTCCTCAATAGTATAGTTATGAGTATGCCTTCGTATGTGTAAAGGACAAGCTTTTATTTGATCTCCAGTTTCTGAATTTATCCTAATACTCGTACAGGGGTTATTGACGCCTTGTCAGAATATTACTAATACACTGTGTCATTAGTTTTGTAATGGGTGGATCATATGCCACCCTTACCTGACTGGTTGTAGGTTCTAGAGAGAACTTCTGATTTGAGTTATAAATATCAAATACACAATTCTTCCTTCCAAATCGCATGCCGATCTACCCCCTCTTTTGAATGATTGAAATCACGTCTTATACCATACGATGTCCAAGAGGCACATCTTATCATTTGCATTAATCACACCATATCAAGACGAATATCTAATAATCTTGATTGGTTCGTATTACTGTTACTAATTTCACGTTGGACTGGTGCTCTTTAACAAAACTTGCATCCTCTTATATTGTTCGGGCGAGTAGAAGATTGCCACCTTCATAAGTGTTTTGTCTTCAAACATTAGCCCAACCCTTAGTAATTTTATTTAATTAAATCAGTCAAATATAACCTTTGTCATTTCTTCTTATGCCGGGGATGCTATGGTCTACAAGGCTGCTATCATTCTGAGGATAGTCAATTTTATTCAATCAACTATATTAAGAATGTAGTTATGTTATCATCATTTATTCAATGGTTATTTGATTAATTTGATATTATAACCATTTATTTATTTATTGTAATTATATTATATTACAATATAGCTTTATTTTTGTGGTATTGTTATTTATTATTATTTAATAACATATTATATTATTATTTCAATAATATATAAATATATTATAGTAATATTTTAATAATATATTATTATATTAAGGATAGATTATATTATGTTAATTCTATTGTTTCTATTATTATTAATTAATTAATTTATATTATAATATTTAATATTTTAATCTTATATTTATTGTCACTAGGTTCCATTTCAAGAGGAGTCATGACAAGATCTCAGGAATTAACACTTTATTCTGGGTGGGGACTTTAACGTGATTCTTGATCTAAGAGAAAAAGTGACGGTCTATAGAAAGTAAGTAGAACAATTTTGGACTTCAAATGTTTTGTAAATGAGGCACGAGCAGTGGACTGTGTTCCAAAAAATGGCATATTCACATGGACCAATAGGCATGTTGATTTCATAAACATCTCAGAAAGATTGGATTGCTTTTTCCTCTCCTAGGATTGATTCGCTAGTTCGTGCAATGCAAAAACAAAGATTCTACCCATAGCGGTCTCGAACCACTTTCTGATTCAATTGGAGCTTAAGATGGGAGAGAAGCCTACTATGAGCTATTTCAATTCGAAAATATGTGGTGGTTGCATGATGGTTTGGTTTCTCTCCTCGAATCATGGTGGAAATAATGTCCAATATTGGGTGGTAGTGTCAATGTTAGGTTTATGCAAAAACTACGATATCTAAAAGCAAGATTGAAGGAATGGAATAGGGTCAAGTTCAAAAACATATCTAATGAAAAAGAAAGGATCGAATTGGAAAGGGAAGACCTCAATGAAAAGGTTATCAGGTTAGGCATGTACAAGGATGACTATGAGAAAGAAAACTGCTTCGCAACTAGCATACAAAGATTTAGACCCAGGAAGAAATCTTTTGGAGAGACGAGGCCAGGAGTCCTAGCTTAGGGTTGGGGATTCAAATTTAGTATTATTCCTTCCATGCATCAACAAATGCCAAATGGGCCAAGAACATGATTGAATAAATTTCTAGACCAAATAGTTTTGTTGAGATAGAAAAAGAAGACATTGAGACAAAAGTAATAATTTATTTTCAAAAATCTTCCTGCTGCTAAATCCAAGGTCACAAGTGAAAAAGAAAGTTTTTCTTTCCTATATCCTGAAATGTATTAGTGAGACAGAGAATAGAATGCTCAGTGCATCATTTTCCATGGAGGAAAAACAACTGACCAAATTTAAACTGCATCTGGAGAAGTCCTTGGGATAAGATGGCTTTCCCATGTTCTTTTATCAAAGATGTTAAGACTTTCTAGGAACGAAGGTATGTAAGTTGGTGAAAGCCTTAGAAAACAAGAAGAGATTTGTGAAAGATATTAACAACACAATAATTGCTTGGATCCCCAAGAAAACTACATGCAAGTTCTATGCAAAGTATAGACCTATATCTCTATGGAGCACAATTTATAAACCCTATCTAAGGCATTAGCAAATTGATAAAAAATAATACTAGGTTGGGTTATTTTTTAAGAACAAAACGGGTTCAGCCCAAGTCGGGAGATTTTAGACAGCATTATCGTCATGATTGAGACCATCCACTCTATTTTAGAAGAGAGAATTAAAGGGGCACTTAGAAAAATGGACGTAAGAAAAGCATACCACCGAGTTCAATGGGGCTTTTTGATGGTAATAATAAAAATCTTTGGTTTCAATGATTTGTGGTTAGAAATGATATATGTTTCCACAACAAGATTCTCCATGGTGGTCAATGGTTCTCTATGTGGCCTTTTCAAAACTACAAATGGTCTTAAGCAAGGAAATCTGCTATCTCCGTTCTTGTTTGTGATCATGGCAAAGGCAATGGGGAGGTCTTTCAAGCATTAGAGGGAGGGGAACAGATGGAGCAGTATTAAGGTAGAAGAGGACATCGAACCAATTACCCATGTCCGATTTGTAGACAACACGACTTTTCTTGCGGAAAGCTACAATTAGAGGCTAAAGTAATTAAGCTCACATTGAACAAATATATAAAAATCTCTCAATAAATTTTGAACAAAAAGTCAAAAATTTATTTCTTCCACACTAAGATAGGAGTCCAAAGATGAATTGCAAACTTGGGCTTCACACTTGCCTTTTCCTTCATTTCCTTCGTAATATTTGGGCCCCCGCTCTTTTCAACCACTTGTAGATACTCTAATTATAAGGAAGTAGTTAACAACTATAGGATCAAAGCATCGGCCTAGAGGAGAAAATGACTCTCTCTTGCAAGCCAGCTGACTATAATTAAGGTATTCCTATCAGCAGTCCCAATATATGTGATAGCATGCTTCCAAATCACTAGCAAATCTATTACTGATCTGGAAAGTTTCTTGAAGAAATTTCTTTCGGAAGGGTCCAAAGACGATAAGAAGATCCCACTAATTCACTAGAATAAGGCATGTCTTCCAAAGCCTAAAGGAGGTGTAGGACTGAGAAGAATGTTAATGCAAACGCCTTAGCCACTCAATTGGCATGGAAGTTGTATAGGGAGCCAAAACAGATTATGGTATAGTATTCTACACTGCAAATACCTTGATGAGATGGATACAAGTAATATTCTAACTTAGGCAAATTATTAGGGGGGCTTAAAAGTCTAGAGATTTTTATGGGAGAGCGAAGACTCATCACACATTATTTGACTTGTAAGATAAATAATGGCAAAAAGGAAGACTTCTTGGCATACTTAAGGAACAAGCATGCCCTGCTTGAACACATTGAGGGAATTGGAAGATATATCGACCAATTGTGGGATTTTATAGCTTTGTGTGTGGCGGATTATGTGTGGTGGGTGGAGGGAGGTATAGGTGAGAGTTTTGAAAGGACTGACTACTCATATCCAATTTCAGCAAAGGCACAGAGGTCCCTTAAGTATTCATTAACCCAAAGGAAGATTTCCTTTTCGTCCAATGATAAAATCATCTAAATTAGATCAAAGTCAAGGGAATATTTAGTGAAGGTGAGGTATGCAATACAGAAAGCCACAAAAAAATTCAAAAGAATGGTGTTCATCCCTCCGCTAGCATCAAATGGTTCTTCCCAAAGCAGGTACTTTCCTATGGACAACACTATACAATAGGATATTAACTAGTGACCAATTGATGACACTTTGAATCTGGGGACCAAGCATATGTCCTCTATGTTGTATGGAGTGTGAGATGATGAACCATTTTCTTTTAGAGCGCTGGAGGAAAACTCAGTGAAGAGGAGGTGGTTAGCAAAATACTGAGAATGCTCAAACCTCAGTATGCCATCAAGATCTCTGCTATTCAAGAACTCAGATCAGAGACCATGGATCAAGTCACTCTAGACTCCCTAATCGGTAAGTTGACTGCATTTGAATTAAGTAATTTTGATAATAGCTTACCCATTCAAGAAGCAGCTTTTAAGTCTTCTATCAATACCTCTTCCACCAAAAAGGGAAGAGAAACTAGTAACTTCTCTACCGGTAAGATTGCTAATCTTGTTGAGAATCTGCTCTCAGAAGAGATGGAACAAGATGAGTTTGAAGCACTCATCGCTAGGAGATTTCCTAGAGGGGAAGGGAAGTACAAAGGAAAGCTTCCTCTAAAATGCTTCTCTTGCAATAAGATAGAACATATTGTTGCAAGGTGTCCTGATAATGATAACAAAGATAAGAGCAACCAGTTCAAGAGTAAAGAAAATGAGTCCTACCTTGCAGAAGGAGTCACAGACAATAAATCTGAAGACTCTGAGGATCCAGAAATTGCATTTGTTGCAATAAAAGTGGAGAGCCCAGTGGTAAGTGAAATGACACTTATCTCAAGGTCTCATCAGCATGATGATTGGATCATTGACAGCGGATGCACTCACCACGTGACCGGTGATAAGAACAAGTTTATTAGCTTGAAGCTCAATGACAACGGATTAGTAACCTTTGGAAATAATGATCCCTGTGCCATCAAAGGGAAAGGTTCTATTACACTCAGGAATGATAATGTTTGTGAAGATGAGTACTAGGTTGAAGGACTCAAGTACAATTTAATGAGTGTTGCACAACTGAACAACAAAGGATTCCTGTTGGAATTCGAACAAGGTTCTTGTGTAGTCAAGAATCAATCCAGAGCTCATGTTGCAACCGGTAGACAGAGCAAAGGTAATCTGTTCTACCTAGACTCAATGGAAGGAGCCTGTCTCATAGCATCAGACAAAGGAGAATCAAGCAAAATCTATCTTATATCCAAAGAAGACAATAGTTGGTTGTGGCACAAGAGACTCTACCACATAAACTTTGACAGTATTGTCAAAGTGAGCAAAAAGAAATCAGTTAGAGGACTCCCTGCGATTACAAAACCCATCAGAGGTGTTTGTAAAGATTGTCAGTTAGGAAAACTGACAGAAACAAGTATCAACAGTAAATCTTTCTCTGTTGAAAATGTGCTAGATCTTGCGCACACAGATTTGTGTGGACCGATGAGAACAAAGAGCTACTACAAAGATCGATACTTCATGCTCTTTGTAGATGACTTCTCAAGAATGATGTGGACACTCTTTCTCAGAGACAA
This sequence comes from Chamaecyparis obtusa, assembly GCA_027943335.1. Classification (NCBI taxonomy): domain Eukaryota; kingdom Viridiplantae; phylum Streptophyta; class Pinopsida; order Cupressales; family Cupressaceae; genus Chamaecyparis; species Chamaecyparis obtusa. Next base: position 1,040,234 of record BSBK01007864.1, read on the forward strand.
ATCAAAGGCGTTTCACATGTTTAAAATCTACAAGGCTCAAGTGGAGAAGGAGACCGGTAAAAGCCTAAAATGTCCGAGATCAGACAAAGGAGGTGAATAAACTTCTCAAGAGTTCATCCGCTACTGTGAGGAGCATGGCATAAAAAGGAAGCTATCCGCACCTAGGACTCCTCAACAAAATGGAGTAGCAGAAAGAAAAAACAGGATGTTGATTGACTGTGCAAGAACCCTGTTGATTGAGAAGGATATACCTCATCACTTCTGAAGAGAAGCTGTCAGCACTGCTGTCTACACACTGAACCGAGTTCAAGTCAAAAAAGAAACTGGTAAGACCCCCTATAAATTATGGTTCAATCACACTCCTAGTGTAGGTTACTTCAGAATTTTTGGTAGTGATTGTTACATTAAAAGAGATATGTACTCTGGGAAGTTTGAGCCCAAAAGTGATGAAGGAATATTTATGGGTTACTCTACCAAAAGCAAAGCCTACCGGCGTCTAAACATGAGAATGGGAAAAATAATTGAAAGCATCAATGTAATAGTTGATGAATATTCAGAACCAATTAAGAAGAATGGTCATAATGAATATGACAGTCTACAAGGTCACAATGAAAGAAATCTTTTTGAGTTCAATGAAGTAACAACTGAAGATGAAAGAGAAGAGCATGTAAACATACATCTGGAGCAGGAGGCTGTACCTGAAGCTGACAAACCCACTCATGATGATGAACAAGAAGTTGTTCAAAACCATGATGAAGAAATTGCTCAACCGGAAGAACCTGACCGAGAACAGAGACCGGTTCTCCCAGGGTATGTCACATATCACTCAATTGATAATATAATTGGTGACAAACATGCAAATGTCTTGACCAGGAAAAAGGCTAGAGAGAATATCTGTTTGTTCTCCTGTATAGAACTCAAAACCACAAGAGAAGCTCTAGAAGATGAAAACTAGGTCAAGGCCATGGAAGAAGAGATTGAGCAAATAGAAAAGAATGATACATGGGTGCTTGTGCCTAGACCACAGGACAAGAATGTCATTGGGACAAAGTGGGTCTATAGAAACAAGCTTAATTAAGAAGGGAAAGTCATAAGAAATAAAGCGAGACTGGTCTGCAAAAGGTATGCCCAAGAAGCTGGACTGGACTATGGAGAAACTTTTGCACCTGTGGCCAGATTAGGAGTTAGAATTCTTCTTGCCTATACTGCTCACAAGAAATTCAAAGTATACCAGATAGATGTCAAGTCTGCATTCCTGAATGGAATACTGGAGGAAGTTTACATTGAACAACCGAAAGGTTTCATATCTACACAAAAAGGTGATATGGTCTGTAAACTGAAAAAGGCTCTTTATGGGTTAAAGCAAGCTCCAAGGGCTTGGTATGAGAGGTTGCATTTGTACCTCTTGACCATAGGATTCACAAGAACCGGGGACAACAACAACATGTATCTCAAGACCGGAAAAGATGGGAACCTGATTGCTGAAATCTTTGTGGATGACATCATCTTTGGAGGAGATGACAGGATGTGCAAAGCCTTTGCTGAAGAAATGAAGAAAGAATTTGAAATGTCTATGATAGGAGCCATAAAATTCTTCATTGGACTACAGGTCCATCACCTAAAAGAAGGTATTTTTATCTCTCAATCCAAGTATATAAAAGAAATTCTTAAGACTTTTGGACTTAAAGAATCCAAACCGATTGGTACTCCAATGATAACTAACCTCAAGTTATCAAAGAAAGATGATGCAAAAGAAGTGAATGAAACACTGTATCGGTCCATGATAGGGAAATTATAGTATGCAGTACACAATAGACCAGACATTGCACATGCGGTTGGCATAGTTGCAAGATTCTCTGCAAACCCCAAAGAGACACATCTGATAGTAGTGAAGAGAATTTTCAGATACCTAAAGGACATTGAGGAGTACGGCTTGTGGTTTCCTCACAAAGCAGGCTTCCAAGTAAAGGTTTACACTGATATAGACTGGGTTGGCAATATTGATGACAGAAAGAGCACAAGTGGTGGTGCATTCTTTCTTGGTGGGAGGATTGTGTCTTGGACAAGTAAGAAACAGAATTGCATTTCACAGTCTACTACAGAAGCTGAATACTTTGCTGTTGCAATCAATTGCACACAGGTGATCTAGATCAAACAACTGCTGGAAGGAATCCAAAAACAAATACCTGAACCTATTGCAATTTACTGTGACAGTACAAGTGCAATAAATATATCAAAAAACCCTATCTTGCACTCCAAGACAAAACACATTGCCATCAAGTATCATTACTTGAGAGAGCTGGTACAAGACAAAGAGGTAAGATTGGAGAATGTTACCACAAAAGAATAGATTGTTCATATCTTCACAAAGCCACTACCAAAGAGTACTTTTGAGTATCTCAGAGGTAAACTAGGGGTGATACCCCTTCCTGATCATCAGTAAACTAGCAAAGGTGATCATCAGTTCATTATGCTTCAACAAAGGGTTTTGGGTGAACCCACAATAGTGGGTTACATTTTTTTGCCTGAACGGACACTGAACTCTACATTTTGGAAAAAAAAATCATATTCAGATGCATATTGTCGTTAAACCGTTTGAAATCAAAAGATGAAGTAAATTAGAGTCTTTTAAGATTTTTTGTCTAGATTCTACATATATATATATATATTTTTTTGAATTGATTTGAATGTTTTTTTCTTTCTCCCACGAAAACTGGTATGTTGCTGAAAACATATTTTTCAAAGAGTTACATTGTTTTCATAGAGCATAACTTTTTTTCTAAAATAGATATCAATGTGATTCTTTCAAATTTAGTTTTTTAACATCCATACGGAGGGCATGCAATTGGTTTGACAAAATTATTATGATTATTTCATATTTTATTAATGTTTGAAGTTGACTAAACCATAATTTTGACATACCTTGACTACATAGCTTATAACTTGTCGTGTATTTGTCCAATTTCATTTTTTTTTTTTTTTATAGAAAGATAACTTTAATACCTAGGGCATAGATATTTTTTAGAATTTTTTTTCTCTCATTTACTATTTTTCCATAAGTGTCAAACATAGAGGTAGACATATGGTGAAATATCTATGTTTAGTAAAACTAAAAATACAAAGTGATAATAAAATTAATATATATTAACATTATAATCATTGGAAAGATTTTTCTCAGTAGTACCTTACTACATAGATAGTTTTGTCAAATGGATTCATTTGATTTTCCAAAAGATAAATTCGAAGTGATTTTTTGTCAGCATTTTAATAGGTGCGAAGGAGACTCCATTATAGGTATGAATGAGGAGTATAGATGTTATATCTATATTTTTTTATATCTAAGAGGCTTTGAGCTATCCATTTGTAATTAAATCCTGCAAATAGAACCTCTCAAGGCTTAAATCATCATATTTTATCAAAAATTTGTTATTTCAGCAAAAATCAGCATGTCTAAAAAAGTGTAACCCTCTATTGTGGGATCACCCTTTCACCTCATTTTTTATGGACTGGTGAAAAGGACTGCTGCTCGAAGGGGGAGCAGATTTCATTAAAGTAGTCTTTCTGACTAGTCTTTGGCGTTATTGTCAAAAGGGGGAGAGTTTGGCAATAAACCAGTAGATGACCGGCAGTGGTAGTGGCAGTAACACAGAGATACAAGCACAGGACAGGTGACATCATTGTCCATTAAAGTTTTGCCATCAATGCCAAAGGGGGAGATTGTTGGCATTAAGTGATGGTAACCGGTAAGCTTACTACCGGTACATGGCAATTAAGTAAGTATTTTCATTGATTGACAAAAGAGGAAAGAGAAAAGAGATGTTTTGTCATCTCAATCTAAGGAGACCTATATGCAAAGAAACTAGTTTGGCAACCGGTGACATTATGCAAGAAAGAAAAGACTATATCTGCTCATCAAGAGCAACCGGTCACTAAGCAAAGTGCATCAGCAACCGAGTAGAGGATACAACCAAGGGAAGGATTCAACCGAGGACCGGGATACAACCGGTGTCAACTACGCAACCGAGGAAAAGGTGCAACCAGTAAGCAGAGGAAGGAAAAGTGACAGGTCAAAGTTCTTACCTGTTCACAACATGAGGATCTCAACCGATCAAGTGAAGACTTTGGTATGATAAGATGAACTGGGGAAGTCATAGTCAACTATCTGTTTGACTAACTCTTTGACCGGGATTTATTGCACTAAATCTAGATGACTTTGAGTTAACATGGTGATCGGTTTGAGGCGCGTTTAAAGGTTTTAAAGCCGAAGTCTGTGGCTTTAAAACAAGGGTTATCTCATGTGAAGGAAAGATGCTTGACACGCATCTATTGTTTTCTTCATAAAGCAGATAAAGCAAGAGCATGCATCGGATATTTCCTCGATGAACTAATACTCCACCGAGTGATGTATCCAAAAGGGATCTATAATTAGGTCATCCATGAGAGGCGCAATTAGGGAAAGAACTCTATATATTCTTCTGTCTATTAAGAATATAGGTTGCCTTCATTCTGCCAAAGAAAAGAGTGAGCCTGTACGCTGAAGAAGCTAGGGTGAATAGAAAAGAGAAGAAGAGAGAGAAGAGTGTGTAGAGAAGCACAATAGTAAAGGAGAACACACCTGCGATGACCAGCGATGTTTCTCAGTTGAGTATAACAAAGATCTTATCAAGCTATGCAAAGCCATTTGTAAAAGGTCAATCCTTCTATTGTTTTCTAACAATTGCAATAGTTAAATCCCAGTATTTTGGGTGGAATCTAATAGGTCCCTTGTACTAAATCCCTTAACTGGGTGACATCTTGTAAGGTGTTCTAAGTCCTCTAACAAGACAGACACTAACCGGCCTTATTGTAACAAATCTCTTAACCAGGTCGCATCTAATAGTGCGTTGTAATCCTTTAACAAGGAAGGCTCCTAACAGGGTGCACTCGAGAAGAGTGTAGAATTTGTGAGGTCTCCTCACACCATGCCTTTCACCCAAATTGGGTTTCCACGTGATAAATCTGGTGTCACTGTGTGATTGATTGCTTGATGTTATTTTATGCTTAAATCTGTTTAGCTTACAATTATAAGTATACTTCATCAAACTTATTTAAAGAAGTTTTATAGGTGTCAATTCACCCCTCCCCTCTCAGCACCAATTGAGACTGTCAAATGATTCTCATATTGCATTGGCATTATAACAAATACATAGCATGCAATCTGAATATTCAAAGTTTACCTGTTTATGCTACATAGACATTTCATCAAACACTTAGCCTGCATCTTGTAGATAGTAAGGTATTTGCAATGAGCAGATTGAATGTTTTCAAAGAGTTCTAATTTATTTCTGATTTACTCCAAGGAAGATATACCAGACATAATGAAACTTATCAAACATACACAACACTTGGAATCAGCAGCTTAAGGGATTGTAGTATAATAAAACTAGCACCTGGAAGCACGTCCCCAAATTGTCTTATTAGCAGCAAGTAATTATTCTGGAACTCATTCATACAGCTGTAAAGGAGCATAGCTTTGTGTAGGTCTGATATTTTCTACCCTTGTTGACTGAAGATTATTACAGCATAAAATAAGTCCAAACTTCTCCAAAGATATGTATCCCAGCCTAAGAATAGGGTGCTGAAACCTTATATGCAAAATATGTCAATGAAGTGCCAAGTAGATCATCAAAATCTTGTGAACAACAAACTGAAGTGTCACTGTAGCAACACTATTCATGGCACTGTTCGCGGCACTGCTCATGTTGCCTTCAATCTGCTTCATAGCTCTTATTTGAACTAAAACTTCTACCATTAAGTCCAAATGTGAACTCCTTATGAATCCACCAATCTTTGAAGGAGTGGGGTTTCATCCAAGCCATCTTGGTTCGAAGGGTTTCCGTCCTCAGAACAATCCAGTCATTGAATAACAGCAACAAGAGAAGTAACTTCAATATAATATTCTCATAACATATCCCCATATAAAAGAAGAGCTTTGCTTATATAGCTTCTTAAGTCAGTGAGCACTCTTACTTTTAGCAATGTGGGATGAAGGTCAGTTTTAATTTAAAAAGTCACTTTATAAAGTGACTTTAACTTTATAAACCATTAAATAATATTAATTTTTTCTCCATTTCACCCAAAATAAAGCTATGATTAGAAGGCATCCCTTTTAAGTTAATTTATTAGCCTATCGAGTTGGGAATAGGCTAACCAAGCTCTTAGAGAGATTACGGAAAAGAAGGGGACATTACAATCCTTCCTTCCTGAGATTGCTTGCCCTCAAGAAATCACAAAGCTGGATGTTGAAGATTATCTTCACTTTCCCACATTGCATCCTCAAGTAGTAAATTCCTCCACAAACCAAATATTCCCCGATCACCTTGTTTCTCAATTGCTTCTCTCTCACTTCAAACACCTTTGTAGGTTCCAAAATCAGCTTTCCCTCGTCATCCAAAGGAGGTAATCCAGGAGTAGACACAACATGTTATCCAATAGCATTCTTAAGGCATGAAACATGGAAGACATTATGAATCCGACTATCAGGTGGCAACTCAAGTTCATATGCCACTTCTCTAATCCTCCTCACTATCCTATATGGACCATAAAACCTAGGTTTAAGCTTTTCTGTGCTACTCTTCTTTAATGAACTCTACTTGTATGGTTGAAGGCTAGAATACCATATATCCAACCTCAAAAATCCTCCCTATCCTATGGCAATCAACATACATCTTATGCTGGTTTTGTGCACACTAGATATTATCTATGAGAGCCTTGAGGATATCCTGATGACCCTATAACCAATCCTTGGCTCAAGGAGCCCTATTGTCATCAAAATCCAAATCAATGAAAGACAAAGGCTCATAACCATAGATAGCCCAAAAAGGTGACATGCCAATAGTCATGTGATATGTAAAATTATAACAATACTCCCCAGGATACAACTGTTGGCATTAAGTGATGATAACCGGTAAGCCTACTACAGGTACTAGTGTTGTCATTGATTGGAAAAAGAGTATAGAGACTTGTCATCTCTATAAAGTCTACAGATCCAATAAGATTTGTATGAAAGGAAGATAGTTTGGCCAAAGTAGTGGCTGTTAAACGAATACCACTGGTCACTATACAAAGCATTAGCAATCGGGTAGTGTGTACAGTATAGCAAAGGAGGATTCAACCGATGACCTGGCTACAACCGGTGTAGTAAAAAACAGGGACAGCAACACCAAACCGGTGTCACCAATACAACCGAGGACAATGCAACTGGTGAGCCAAGGAAAGGGGCAGTAATAGGTCAACAACCCTTACCTGTTCACAGCATGAGGATCTAAACCGATCTATTACTGACTCCGGTATGAACCGAGGAAGTCATAGTCAAACTAACTGTTCCAATTAACTCTTTGACAGAGATTTTATGCTCTAAATCCGGAAGTCTTTGAGTTAAACTGGCGATTGGTTTGAAGCGAGCCTAGAAGTTTTAAAGCTGAGATCAGTGGCTTTAAAACTAGCGATTGGATTGAGGCGAGTCTGGAGGATTTAAAGCCGAGATCAGTGGCTTTAAAACAAAGCATTATCTCCTATGAAGGAAAGTTGCTTGACACGCGACCACTGCTTTCTTCATTAGACAGATAAAGCAAGGGCATGCATCGGATGTTTCCTCAGTAAACTAGTACTCCAGTGACCAATGAATCTAATGAAGATCTGGACTTAGGCCATGCTTAATGAGCTCAATTAGGGCTAGGACCCTATATATTCTTTTGTCCAAGGCAAATAGAAGTTGCCTTCATTCTGCCGAGTAAAAAAGTGTACCTGTACGCTAAAGAAGCCAAGGGTGAAAAGAAGAAAGAAGAAGTGGGAAAGAAGATTGTGCAGAGTAGCACAATAGTAGAGGAGAAGACACTTGCAGTGACCGGTGATGCTTCTCAGTTGAGCATAAACAAAGATCTTATCAGGCTATGCTTAGCCATCTATAAAAGGTCAAACTTTCTATTGTTCTCTAGCAATTACAATAGTTAAATCTCAATATTTGGGTGGACTCTAACAGGTCACTTGTATCAAATCCCTTAACCGGGGGGTGTAAGGTGTTCAAAGTCCTTTAATCAAGAAGGCATATACCGGGCTTATTGTAACAAATCCCTTAACCGGGTCGCACCTAGCAGTGTATTATTATCCTTTAACCGAGAAAGCTCCTTATAGGGCGTACTCCGGAAGAGTACAAAATTTGTGAGGTCTCCTCACATCGTGGTTTTTACCCTAACCGGGTTTTCACATGATAAATCTAGTGTCACTATGTGATTGTTTGTTTACTGTTATTATATGCCTACATCTAATTGCCTTTTAGCTGTAAGTTTACTTCACCAGGTTTAAAGAGAAAGAAGTTTTAGAGGTGCTGATTCACCCCTCCCCTCTCACCACCGGTTGGGACTGTCAACAACTACTTGACCCACACTCTCTGTTGACTTGCAACATAATTACAAAGATAACCTTCCACCCATTTATTCACGATCTCTATTTAACCATCTATCTAAGGATGGTAGCTAGTACTACTAGTCAACTCTACCCCTACCAATATAAACTCCTCCCATAAAATATTGAGGAACTTACTGTCCCTATCACTGATAATGGCCTTGGGTAGACCATGCAATCTAAATACCTCTCTGAAAAATAATTCTGCCACCTGAGAGGTTGTTCAATTAGCTGCAATGGCATAGAAATGGGCGGATTTAGTCAACCAATCAAACGCAACAAATATATTGTCCTTACCTTGTACCCTCGATAGACCTGTGATGAAGTCCATAGACACACTATCCCATTTCTACTTAGGAATAGGTAAAAGTTGTAATAATCCAATAGGAAACACATGCTCCGACTTGTTAGACTGACAAGACAAACACTCTCTAACATGCTTAAGGATGCCATGCTTAAGACCTTTCCAAGAGAATCTCTTTGATATGCCTATAGGTCTTAAAATACCTTAGCTTAGTTGCTAAAGGCACATCATGAACAACCCTCATAATCTTGTTCTTCAGTTTAGATTCAGGCATCAAATAAATTCTATTCTTATAATAAATCACATTGACAACCACTCTATACCTTTCGTCCTAAATCTGACCATCCATAAACTCACAAGAAAAAGTACTTTTGGAATACTCAACTAAGAGTTAAGACTTCCAATTAGCTGAAATCTCAGATATGGAACATAATGTATCAGTAGGTCTCCTAGTTAGTGCAACAGCCACAATGTTTCTCTTACCTTTGACATACTTGATGTCAAAATCATACGTTTATACCTCGCTGACCCACTTTTGTTGTCATTCATTTAACTCCTACTCCAAGAATAATCATAAGTTGTTATGATTTGTTATCACTACAAACTTCCCACCCACTTAGTACTACTTGAACTTTGTCAACACACGCATGATGGAAAGCATCTCCTTATCATAGGTGGAGTACAACTTCTCGTTATCTCTCAACTTCTTTCTCTCATATCCAATGGGATCCCTATTCTGCATAAACATTGCACCAATGCCCTCACCTGAAGCATCGCACTCCAACACAAATGGCTAAGAGAAATCTAGGAGGGCTAATACTAGGCAAGTACTCATAACCTCCTTAAGCCTATCAAATCTCTCTTGTGCAACATCTGACCATCTCAAAACTCCCTTTTGTGTAAGATCTGTGAGTGGAGCTGCAAACTAAGAAAACCCCTTAACAGGCCTGTTGAAATAAGAACAAAACCCAAAGAATCCTCTCAAATTTGAAACATTTCTCGGTAGCGGCCAATCCAAAATTGCTTGCATCTTCTCTTGATGCACCTTGACTCCATTAGCCGCTATCACATGCCCAAAATATAAAATCTATGTCAAACCAAACTCGCTTTCGGATTCCTTAAAAAATAAGGATTGCTCCTCCCCATGATGTTGAATACTTCATCCAAATGTTGTAGGTCCTCGTCCCAAGACTTACTGAATATCAAGATATCATCAAAGAACACCAAAACAAACTTACGCAACTGCTTATTGAAGATGTGGTTCATGCATGACTGGGATATAGCAAGTGCATTAGTGAGGCCAAAAGGCATCACCAAGAACTCATAATATCCGAAGTGGCATCTGAATGTCGTTTTATGAACATCCTCACGGCCACGTATCTGATGGTATCTTGATCGAAGATCTCTCTTTGAAAAGTAAACTCCATGCAACTCATCCAACAACTCGTCTATACAAGGAATGGGATACCTATTCTTAATGGTCCTCTTATTCAAAGCACAATAATCAATGCATATCTGTAGAGTACCATGTTATTCCTAACTGGTTACTGAGAGGGGGGGAATGAATCGGTAAACACAATTTCTATTCCAATTAAACCATACATATATTCTTTCAGAATTTAACAGAATATAATCAATCACTCACAAGCAGAAATAGAAATACACAGATCAACACAACATGTATATGTGGAAACCCTCGGTTAGAAGGAGAAAACCATGGTGGGACCGAACCCACAAATTTACTACTGCAGTAATAAAGGTGCCCTGTGAAGAGCTTACAAAGCACTTGTAAGAGTGCCACCCAGTAAAGGGATTTGATAGAAGACCTGTTAAGATCCTCACCCTATTAGGAGCCACCTTGCAAAAGGACTTAAAACACCAATTAAGATGCTACCCGGTTAAGGGATTTATACAACGAACCTATTAGGGTTCACCCTGATAGAGGGATTTGAATATGCTTTAACAATGTAAAAGCAATGATCTGAATTGACACTTTCTGTCTGATTAGATCATACCTGTTAACCTTTCCTCTCTGCTTGGTTGTTGAACCTCTTTGCCTTTCACCTCTTGTGACCGTAGCTTTTGTCGGAAGATATCTCTCCTCTGTATGTTCAACAACACTTCTTTTGTGTCCTATGACCTGTATTTATAAGAAATTAATCTTAATAAAAGATCAACTCATAGTACCACCAAGCTGTAAACTCACCCATAAATCATGTAGCAAAAAGCTTTGTGAAATGATCTTGAGTTTAGCTTGAAACATCCACATAGAAATAAAACTAACTCCTGTTAAAAAGCTAACTCCAGTTCTAATTGTGAACGCTCCTTATAATCCGGTTTTAACTGAAACAGCTCCGCATAATCTGGTGTAGATTATCATGCAATCGAACGGTATAGATCTTGTACCTGATTGTTCATACATCTCCTGTATGTTTTATAAGACCGGTTGTAGACACTCTATTTGGTCTACCGGTACATATACTCTATTAGGTCTATCGGTGCCTATTAAGGAGTATGAGTAGTCTACCAGTTTACCGGGGGATTGATGTTTGCCTTAAACTTATCCAATGACAACTTAAATATGCCAACAATCTTGCCCTTTGGCATTGGTGGCAAAACATCACTTTTCATTCCCTGTCATGTAGACTTCCCCTATTCTTGTGTTGTAATTCTTCCTTCTGCTCTGTAGCTGAATCTACCCTGTATTCTAACCTTCCCTTTCAAATCTTCAACATCCAGTTCTTTATCTTCTTCCCCTTTTTGTCTCCTAGGACAAAGGATTATGCCTCTGGATTATATCTGTAACTTAGTTTAGATATCCTTGTAAATTTTCTTTGTTGTTTGAAGAAAAAGATTCCATTGACCGGTGACATGTTCTAGATTTTTCTGTGCTGCTTGCACTGATACAATTATATTCTCCGTGTCTTCTACTCTCTTGTAGTCTGGTTCCTTGATCATATTTTTAGCCTCTGTTACAGTCCTTTGCATAAGATCAAATGTTGGGACAAGAAATAATTGGAATCCAATGAGATCTTCGATTCTCTTTGTTCTCTCTTCAGATGCCTTTCTCAGAATGAGAGCTAGGCTTGTCATTTCCCTACTAAAAACTGTTGTAGATGAGTTCTTTACATCAAATTGGGAAGAAAGAACTCTTATGTCTTCTGAAGTCTTAGATGACTTTTCTGTGATATCTTGAAAAAAACATCAAAGTTTGAAGTCCTTGTCATTAGACTTCCTGCAACTTGTAACCGTTGCTAGAGTACCTTTATGTTTATAGATATTATTACTTTTATCTCTTCAACCTGTTTATGGAGAATTTCTATTCTCTTTTTCTCATAATGATCAATGGCAATTGTCTCCAAATCGGTGACATCTTCTCCTATTGTTTGTGCCAAAATCTCCAATTGATCAATAATAGGTTCATCTTCATCAATATGTTCATCCGGTACAAAGTTGTACAGGATGTTACTTACACTTGTGAGGACCATGTCATGTTTCCTTTTTGTGAGCTCCTTTAGTTTCCTAGTTGACATCTTGCTTATGTCATCCACAATTTCGTTAACTTTTCTCTTCTTGGCTTCAGTTTCTGTTGCAAAGGTTAACTTCCTCTTAGATGAGGATGAGCTTGGAACATCAACCTATTCCTTTTGCTTTGGTTCTAGTATTAGTTGTTCTTCAGCAGGCTTTTCCTGTTCAGTATGTACAAGTAACTCTTGTTCCTGTTTGTTCTATTGTTCTTGATTTTCTTCCCCTCCCGGTTGTACTGCCTCTTTTGTTAGGACCTCTTCTTCTGGTCTTGCTACCTCTTGTTGTACTTCCCCTTCCATTAGTACCTCTTCTTCTGGGCGTGCTTCTTCTTGCTGTTGAACTTGTTCTTCTGGTGGGGCTTTCTCTGTGTGCTGCTCCTTAACTGCTTGTTGTTTATCCATAGTGATCTCTGCCTCATTTGACCCTTTATATGTAGTCATCTTGACTGATGACTCTCCCAGTACTTGTTCATCTGGTAGAGCTTGTTCTCCCAGATTCAGTTGTTCACTAGTTGTGAACGTCTCTATTGGAACTTCTTGTTGCTCACTGGTTGGTTCATGAGCAGTGAATTGAACTGGTGGTTCCAGTACTATCTCAGGTTCTTCTTGTGGACTTGTTGCCTTGAGAACACTGAAGTCATATTGTTGCCAGAAATCTAGTGTCTCTTGATAGACTTCCTTCTGATAACCATTTACTATTTTGGCAACTCTATTTTTAGTATCCAAATTCATTGATACTTCCTCCATTAAAAGTTTAATAGTATCTTCATTGAGACCAGGTTTTACCTGTGACAATGTCTCCTTAACAATTCTGTTGTTGGAGCCTAGACCGGTTCTCCATTTAGTCATGAGTATCGTATTGAGTTCAGGAGGAAATTTAGACCTGTAGTCTCTTGGACTTCTATTAAAATCTAAGAAGGTTTCTAACAAAGCCACTTCTAATTTTTGTTTATCTTCCTCTCCTAACACACTAAACCATTTAGCTACATTGGCTACTTCACCAAAATCCATTACTTCATCTACAATTTCATCAACTGTTAGTGTACGAGCCTTACCTTTGACTAATGACACCAGTATGGTTGGTGGAGCCATATCGCCACCTTTATCATCAGTGATATCAACGATAACCGGTCCTGCTGATGCTTTTGCTATGCCCGGAGCCTCAGCTCCTAGTATCCCCTTTCCTTTACCGATATCTTTGACCAATGGCTCAGTGTTCTTTTGGCATGCTTCTTCTGCCTTTTGTTGGGTCTAAAGAAGTTTTGTCCGTGTGGCAACACCTTCTTTGTGCACCTTGTCAACTTCTCCAACAAGCATTTGACTTATCCTCTTTCTTATCAAGAAATTTTGCTTGTGCAATTCAACTTGATGAGTTGCCTCGTCCAGAGTTACATGATTCTAAACTTCAAGCAATGCCCTAACTCTTAGCTCCTTTTCTCTTTCCATTGAAGCTTTCCATCTTGCTTCAATAATCTGTTGAAGATTGTCAGGTATTGTTTTATGAAGTTCAGTAGGAGTAAGGTTGAGCTTATGAATATAAAGAACCACAACTTCTATTTTTCTCCTATCTTCTTCATTAGCCAGTTCATACCTCCTTCCAACTAATGCCATACCACCTATATCCACTAACCCTTTCACATACTCATCAATTGTAGGTTTCCTTCTTCTTGGTGCATCCTCTTTCACCAGTTTAGCAGATTTCTTCCTTCGCAGAAGAGGAGTGGTGTCTTTAGTCTGTGTTTTTTCTATTTCTTCCCCTGGAGCGTTGGGTGCTTGTTGTGCTCTCTTCTTTTGAACTTTGGGTTGATCTGCTGTCGGTTTCTTCTTCGGTGTGGGAGACCTTTTTACATATACCTTTTTCGATTCTTTAACCAATAACTTTTTCTTCAGATTCTCCTGAATTTCTTCAAAGGTCCCAAAGTAGTAGGCTGACAGATCAAGATCACTTTCTTGTAAGGCATCTGCATATTCCTTGGCTGTCTTTGTAGATATCTCATACCCTAGTTCTGGTGCATATATGTTTCTAGGTTCTACAACCTGAATGATGCAGTGATTGGTGGTGACTAGGAAACACACCTCATCTTTGTAAGAATCAACAATAGTTGAGGGAATCCTTTCCCTGGCGTGCATCCTCAGCTGGAATGCCTCAAAAAAGTCATTCATGAATTTACTAAACTAGTTTCCCAATTTGTTGGCCATATCACTAATCTAAATCATTACTGGTCTATCAGTTCCCCATGTCACCTTGCCTATTCCCAGAAAGTAGTTCTAATAAGAAAAGAATAAACATACTAGTAGCGTTCCATATTTCAAGAACTTCTTCTTTACGACACCGAGCTTCTTTAAGTTTTCAAAAATCTGCCCTTCAAGCATGGCGCAAAGGTCATACTACGCGTTGTCATGCATGATCTGGTAAGCAGCGTGAATGGCTCCTCCCAGCACACTGTTGAGATTGCTCGATTGATAGATTTTATAACCTATCACTGCAGACGCAAACCGAACTCCTTCATCTTCAATATCATTAACGGTCATCAGCCGACTATCAGATTTTGATTTTGCCAATTTTGCGACAACGACATTCGAAATGGTTCTTAGGATGAGGGCTTCCCCTTTGTCGGTGTACTCGGTCACTCTATGCAGATCCTCCTTGGTGATTTGAATGCATGCAACTTTCGCAAGCCAAAAACTAGGTTCATGCACATGACTGAGAACTAGTTGTATCCAATCCGGTCGAAACACAGTTGGATAGCAAACTCTATTTATCAACCCTGAAGATACCAGCTTCACGTATTTATCCTAAAGCTTTACGTCTTTCCACAGCGAGAGGTACTCGCTCTGGATGAAAGTTTCACCCATTTCTTCTTGTTTAGCATGTATAAAAGTTGTGACATCTTCAGTCATCAGAACTCCATCTGGCACAGATGACAGTGCACCAGACATGTCATTTTCGCTGATCTGTACTGCCATGATATCGTAAACAGGTCGATCGAATTGATTTCCTTGGATCAACTTGGCAATAGATGATGATGATGTCATTGCTATTAACCGATTTGCACAGAAAATCGCTTGATCAGTCTTACAAAAATAACTTATCAATGACCGTGAATCAAAGCACGAGAATATTACTCAAACATAAGAAATCATAAATCACAAATCGCAAAGTAAAGAAAAATGAGTAATCCTCCTTCCTTTATATAGAATTAGGGTGTAACGGTAATTACCAAACAGTAACTATTTGTTGACAGCTATAGCATTATTTACCTTACCTAATCTTTCTTTCCTTTTTTTTTTCGACAACCGGTTCTCAGGCTTTTACCTGCTGAGCAAACCCTAATTGATATGACAACACTTACTTGTCCGATTTTACTTACCGACTAAGTGAGTTTATTGCTCACCAGTCCTACCGATAATAGTAGACGGGCTACCCATTCCCTCTAAGCCTTTTAGGCTCAGTTTGCTGAGGAGATGTCACCATCAGTAGATGATGATCTCTCTATCTTCTCCTCAGCGGAGTTCTTTGATTCCTTTTTGAACTAAATCTTCTTGACTTCTTTCTTGGTCTCTTTTCCCTTGTTGTCATTTTGATTGGGACACAAGGTCTTATTCACCGGTTTGACCGATGCTCTTCTTTTGTTCACAGGCCGGTTCCTACAATCTTTGGCCAGATGTCCAACTTTGTTGCAGGTGTAACAGACTATCTTGGTTGCCTTCTATGGATTTACCCTTCTCTTCTTGGGTGAATGACACTAGGAGTCATTATCCAAGCACAATTCCATGGATTTACCCTTCTCTTCTTGGGTGAATGACACTAGGACACAATTTCTATTCCAATTAAACCATACATATATTCTTTCAGAATTTAACAGAATATAATCAATCACTCACAAGCAGAAATAGAAATACATAGATCAACACAACATGTATATGTGGAAACCCTCGGTTAGAAGGAGAAAACCACGGTGGGGCAGAACCCACAACTTTACTACTGCAGTAATAAAGGTGCCCTGTGAAGAGCTTACAAAGCAATTGTAAGAGTGCTACCCGGTAAAGGGATTTGATAGAAGACCTGTTAAGATCTTGACCCTGTTAGGAGTCGTCTTGCAAAAGGACTTTCAACACCAATTAAGATGCTACCCAAATAAGGGATTTATACAACGAACCTATTAGGGTTCACCCTGATAGAGGTATTTGAATATGCTTTAACAATGTAAAAGCAATGATCTGAATTCACACTTTATGTCTGATTAGATCATACCTATTAACCTTTCCTCTTTGCTTGGTTGTTGAGCCTCTCTGCCTTTCACCTCTTGTGACTATAACTTTTCTTAGAAGATATCTCTCTCCTACTCTGTATGTTCAACAACACTTCTTTTGTGTCCTATGACTTGTATTTATAAGAAATTAATCTTAATAAAAGCTCAACTCATAGTACCGCCAAGCTGTAAACTCACCCATAAATCATGCAGCAAAAAGCTTTGTGAAATGATCTTGAATTTACCTTGAAACATCCGCGTGAAAATAAAACTAACTCCTGTTAAAAAGCTAACTCCAATTCTAACTGTGAACGCTCCATATAATCCGGTTTTAACTGAAATAGCTCCGCATAATCCGGTGCGGATTACCATGCAGTCGAATGGTATAGATCTTGTACCCAATTGTTCATACACCCCTCGTATGTTTTACAAGACCGGTTGTAGACACTCTATTTGGTCTACCAGTACATATACTCTATTAGGTCTACCGGTGCCTATTAAGGAGTATGAGTAGTCTACCGGTTTACCGGGGGGATTGATGTTGGCCTTAAACTTATCCAATGACAACTTAAATATGCCAACATACCACCCTTCATTTTCACCACAACCACTGAAGAAGCAAATGGACTAGAGCTAGGTCTAATATGTCCCGTGGCCAACAACTCCTTAATAGTTTCTCAATCTCCTCTTTGAAATGTCTCGAATGGCGGTAGGGTGTGATAATGACGGGCTTAGCGCCCTCCTCCATCTCTATAAGATGCTCAAACCCACGATCTAGTGGTCTACTTGGAGGAATATCTCCAAAGACTCCCTTGTGCTTATCAAGCACTGTTTGTATGTATGCATGATGTTGTTGCTCCCTGTCTAGTATGGACTTGGAGGACACAAAACACTAGGTTGCCCACTCAATGTCAATCATGTCTGAGTATAGCCTCCATCCAATGAGTTGAAACAATCCTAGGTCGACCATTTGGCATAGATTTCAACTCTACCTTCCCATCACCACTCATGAATTCCAATATTTATGATGATGATCAATTGTGTACTTGCCAACAGTCTTTAACCACTACATATCCAAGATCACATCCAATCCTTCTAACTTGATGACATAAAAGTCATCCACCAATGTATAGTCACCCAATTGTATTCTAAAAGCTAAGGTATCCTCCTTGAGCAATTTAAAAAATCACCACCTGCAACCTTTACATCAAATCCCAAAATCTCCTCAGCTTGTAATCCTTGTTTTTCCATTGTATGCACATCAATAAAGTTATGTGTAGCACCTGTATCCAATAGACAAATAACTTGTTATCCTCTAACCACTCCTTTCAAACGGAAAGGACAACAAGTAGGCACTCTCGAAAGTGTGGCAATAGTAATGGGGGGCTGATTAGTTGCTTGTTTTTCACTCTTTTCCATTGTGGGCTGCTCATTACTCTCTTCATTATTGCTTCGCTCAGACCTGATGTCCTCATCCTGCTCATCTTCTCCCTTTGAAATAACTTCAATCTAGTGTACCTTGCCTTTTCCAAGGCACCTATGATCGGGGGTCCAAGGTTCCTTGCATGTAAAACAAAGTTTTTTCCTTCTCAACTAGTTTCTAGTCTCCATGTCCATTCTAGGAGGCGTATTTTGATTTTGATTATGACTTCAAATTTGGCTTTGACCCCTTAAAAATCTTTTTGGGTGGTTGTATGAAAGATGTGTCTAGATCAAGGGCCATCTTAATCAATTCCTACAGTGTGTTTAGCTTGAGAACTTTCACAAGTCCCTTGAATTTTTCATTCAAACCTTCAGTGAGCAGCATTACCTTCCTTTTCTCTAACATATCTGGAACCATAACTGAGATCCTCTGAAACTCATTGATAAAGGAATCCAATGAACTGGTCTGTTTCAGCTGTGACAATTCTCTATAGAAGACTTCAATATCCTTCCTACCAAATTGAGCAATTAACTTAGTACTGAACAATTCATAAGAATTAATCCGTGGTTTTGTGTCACAAGACCATGATGCCACCAATCATACGCTACTCCCTCTAAGGGCATAGTAGCAAATTTGATGGCCTCGATTTCCTTCATGGGTTTAAGTGTCAAGAAGGTGTCTAACTTATGTATCCTTGTTTTGAGTTTTAGGCCTTCTTTCTTGCCTTGTCCTTGGGTTTTCTCTTCGCTACCTCATATATTGTATGAGGCTTAAATCTGCTTTGACATGATCCGGTAGTAAATCTGAAATGTCCCCTGACTAGTCCTATTGGATTTGGGACTGGTTTAATTCCAAGAAGCTTCTTTCTATCCGATAAGGTCAACAATTCTATACTTGAGATGGCAATATCACTTTTTATATAGTTTTTTGAGAATTTTGTGGATGTATATTTGATTTATTTTATTTTTACACACTTTCTCCATATTCTCTCAGTTATTTATATCTTCCTTTCATTCCATGTTTCATCATTGATATTCCTTCTAAGTCTCCATAGACCTTACCCCTTTATTTGTATAACTCTATATATCCTAACCCTTACGAATATTTCTTATTGTATCACATTGTGTAATTTCTTTATTCACCAACCTTAGAAATATTGATATGTCATGTACGTAGTCTCTTGTCGGATTGGCTATATGTGACGTTTATTGTCCTCACACAATAGGCATCCTCTCTCATATATATGCTGTAAACCCAAGTGTTTATCCTCTACGATATGATATGAACTCCTGAGCAATGTAATGTATAAACTGCAGCTTCAAAACCTCGATATGAACCATAATAATTATATTCTTGCTTGGAGTTGGTATAACCCACAATAATGATATAGTCTCCAGCACTCCATATTGGCTTCTATGATCTATATTAATACCTCCAATGATATTTATCTCCTGCGGTTAATGTCATTGTATGGTCGTCCACCTTTGATATCGACTATGATAATATAAGATGTCTTCCTTAGCCTCTATAATCCTGAGATGTCGTCTTTGAGTTGCCAATATATGCTTGTACCCAATGGTAATTCGCTATAAACAGACCAGATCCATTAAGGATGGATAAACAAAAGAGAACTAATCCACGATGATCTGAGTTGGCATCCCTTATCCATGTCACCGTCAATACATTGGATGCTTTTAGAGGGAATTGCTAAGTCTGGAATGTATTATGTCAACATTGTTTCTATTGCTACCGTTTCTTCTTACTTCTATGGCCACATAGGCTTGGATATTTATGTCAACATAATGATCTGATTCCTCCTCCTTTTTTCCCTAAGCTTTTGCGCACCATGTCTCCTTTATACCCACGTAAGGTATGGTGGGGGTCGCGACCAATTACTCTTTACTCGCTTGCGACTTCGTAGTGCCTGTTTCTTGATTGCTAATATTTACTTTTATTAATATCTATTAAATTTGTTTAGTTTTGATATATGGCAGATTTAATATAAGTTAATTATGTATCATATTGTTAATAATATATTATTATTATCTATATTGTTTATATAATAATAATAATAATATATTATTTCATTATTAATGATAGATTACGTTATGTTATATTATTATTTTCACTTGTACATTTTCAAATGTATGATTATATTAAGTATAGATATTATTTATATTAATCTATATAAGATTTAATATTTATATTGTAATTCATTTGATTATTATTATTTATTAAATCACGCACATATATATATATTAATAATAAATTATAGTTATGGATATTTTATTATTATAACAATTATATTTTATCATTTATTTATTTATTCATTTTATATTTTTATCCTTATTGGGTCATCGCATTATTATATATTCAATATTATTATTGTATTATATTATATCATTTCAATATTATATTAATTAATATAATATATTATTATAAATCATATAGTACATTACTTATATTATTCTCATCCTTCTAATTGAGTTTAAATATTGTCATTTCGTCTTTAGAGATTCTACAAAATAAGACGAGGATATCGGTCTAAAGGTCTTCAAATAGAGGGACATGACAAAATCTCATTCATCATGCATAGTCATAATACTATCAGGTATAACCTCTGCTGCTTCAACATTATTTACTTCCTCTGCATCATTACCATCAACAAAAGTAGGCATCAAAAGCCTATCAGATGAGCGAGTGGGTGCTCTCTCACCACATGGGGAACCGACTGTACTACTACGTTCACTATGATTGATCTGAGGTCTCCTAAGAACTGCACTTAACTGTTATATAGCTGTTGTGAGCTGCTGAAGAACATTTGACATCTGTTCTTGTCCAATCCGGATGCCTGTCAAGGTTTCCCATACTTCCTTTGTTTTGTCTCGGGTGGGCTATTATCTCTTCTATCCGTCGTCTCTACAACCTGTTCTGAACTCCTAGAAGATGTCCCAATTAATTCTGAAACAGTTTTTCCTTCAGGCAATGGTGATGGTTGTCAAGTTTTGCGTTGTTCCCTTTGATAATATCTTCTTTCCCTATCACTAGGTTGCATTAACAATCTGATGAAAACCCAAAGGCTGGCAGGTTCGATGCTCTCATACCACTGTAAGAACCCCTTCCTATTCTGCTCTTAATTTTTCAGTTTTGTATCATAGGCATTTTGTCAAACAATTGGTATGCAAGGTCTGATCTGGTTTTCCAGAATCCTTATCAACTGATTCTAATTGAGTTTTGGTACCAAACTTCATATAAATCCCTCAGGTTCTCAAATGCACATTTAAACAGACATTTTTGCATGAAATAAACACTCAGCAGATAACACTACTTATCTAAGCAATTTGTCAAATGATTACACAACCATTATAGTCTGAAAATGATTCTCACATTGCATGGGCATTATAACAAATACATAGCATGCAATCTGAATATTCAAAGTTTACTCATTTATGCTACATAGACATTTCATCAAACACTTAGCCCGCTTCTTACAGACAGTAAGGTATTTGCAATGAGCTGATTGAATGTTTTCAAAGGGTTCTGATTTATTTTTTATTTACTCCAAGGAAGATATACCAGACACAATGAAACTTATCAAACATACACAACACTTGGAATCGGCAACTTAAGGGATTGTAGTAAAACAAAACTAGCACCTGGAAGCACCTCCCCAAATTGTCTTATCAGCAGCAAGTAATTATTCTGGAACTCATTCGTACAACTGTAAAGGACTGTAGCTTTGTGTAGGTCTGATATTTTCTGCCCTTTTGACTAAAGATTATGATAGCATAAAATAAGTCCAAACTTCTCCAAAGATGTGTCCAAACCTAAGAATGGGGCGCTGAAACCTTAGATGAAAAATGTGTCAATGAAGTGCCAAGTAGATCATCAAAATCTTGTGAACAGCAAACTGAAGTGTCACTGTAGCAACACTGTTCATGACACTGTTCACACATTGTTCACGTTGCCTTCAATCTGCTTCATAGCTCTTATTTGAACCCAAACTTCTACCATTAAGTCTAGATGTGAACTCCGTATGAATCCACCAATCTTTGAAGGAGTGTGTTTCGTCCAAACCTTCTTGGTTTCAAGGGTTTCCATCCTCAGAACAATCGAGTCACTGAATAACAGCAACAAATGAAATAACTTCAATATAATATTCTCATAACATATCCCCAAATGAATGAAGAGCTCTGCTTATATAGCTTCTTAAGTCGGTGAACACTCTTACTTTTATCAATGTGGGATAAAAGTCACTTTTAATTTAAAAAGTCACTTTAATTTTATAATATCACTTTATAATATAAAGTGACTTTAACTTTATAAACAATTAAATAATATTAATTTTTTCTCCATTTCACCCCAAATAAAGCTGTTACTGAAAGGCATCCCTTTTAAATTAATTTATTAGCCTATTGGGATGGGAAAATAGGCTAACCAAGCTCTTCGAGAGATTACGGAAAAGAAGGGGACATTACAGGCTTTGCAAGGAGAAAGGTTTGGACCACATTGACATATTGGGAGATTCAATAATTTGAATAAATGCTGTTAAGAAGAGAGACATTTCAAACTGAAAATGGAAGTCAGCGATTTGAAAAATTGAAAAGTAAAAAAGTATATTGTTCCTAATGATAATGTTGACACCAAGGGAATGAAAGGTCTCTCTTATCCTGAGATAATAGGCTAGAAAAAATAAGATGAGGCAAAAAATAGGGTTTTGGAAAGAAAGGTAGCATATAACAAAGTCAAGATTGCTAAAATGTTGATTTTGGAATTGGAGGAGGTGCAAGAGGAGTTGGAGAATATAGTGAAATAAGGATTATAGTAAGATTCAATTCATCATTTCCATCTTTTCCAATGCTTAACAAAGGCATTAAATAGCTACCCTTTTCTAGTTAAACATGTAGTTATTTACACCTATATCCACATGGTTTCTTTGTGATTGTTTTTGATGCATTAGATGATAATAAGGAGTTAGACGAAGGGCCCTGGTTTTGGGACTCTACTACTTTCTCTTTTAAGCCATGGTCTCCTAGCTTTAACCCATTTACTATAATTCCCCTCAATTTTTGAGTTCATAAACTTCAAAAAGATATAGGAGACGCTTTGGGTGAATTTATTGCATCATCTCCAAATGCCCACAAGCATACAATAATGGCTTCTAATCTTGTACAAATGGATGATTCATTTGGTCTGCCAACAGAAGCTTGTTTGAAGGTTGGAAACGAGATCCAGATAAAACTCTGTAACCAGATCCAACACCCCCCCCCCCCATATGATAAGGGATTGGTCTGAGTTCGAGATCAGTCCCAGTTTGTCCAGCAGGATTGACGCTCTACCAGCCAGTGACAGTGGACTAACAGAAACAGTAAGCAGCAGGCAAGCAGTAAAAGAAGGGCAGAAAAAACAGAGCATAAACCTGAACTGGAGACACACCGGATCCAGATCTGGGGATTTTAAATAAGCTAAAATCCTAGATATTAATATTGACTAAAACTAAAGTCTTAATTTAATTTCCTTCCCTTCTCTTCAGAGTCTATACCTTGACAACAGCTGCAATGGGAGCACTTGCAGTAGGACAGCAATGAATCTGCAGAAAATTTCCTGCCAGTGATGAAGCTCCCAACCGGTGCTGAGAGGGGAGGGGTGAATCAGCACCCACTAAAATTTAAAAACAAATCTGATATAATGTAACTAAAACAGTAAGCAGAACAGATTCTAGAACAAAAATAGCTATCGCACAATCAAGCAATAAACAACACCAGATTTATCACATGGAAACCCAAATCGGGAGAAAACAACGGTGTGTAAACCTCACAAAGTTTGTACTCTTCTGAAGTGCGCCCTGTAAGGAGCCTTCCCTATTAAAGGATTACAAACGCACTGTTAGATGCGACCCAATTAAGGGATTTAAGAAATAAGGTTTGTTAGAACCTGCATGGTTAGAGGACTTGGAACACCTAAACAGATGTCACCCGATTAGGGGATTTAATACAAGGGACCTGTTAATGTCCACCCAAAATACTGGGATTTTGCTATTGCAATTATCAGAGAGAAATAGAGGGTTTGATCTTTTGGTGATGGCTTTGCTGAGCCTGATAAGATCATTGTTCTACTCAACAGAGAATCATCACCGGTCACTGCAAGTATGTTCTCCTTGGCTGTTGTGCTTCTTTGCACACTCTACTTTCTTCTCTCTTCACCTTAGTAGCTTATTCAATGTACAGGTTCACTCTTTTCTTTGGCAAAATGAAGGTAGACTATTTTCATCTCTAGCAGAAGAATATATAGACTTCTTGCCCTTTCTTCTTTTTACATGCACGACCTGTTTAAAGATCACCTTCGGATCCATCACCCAGTGGAGTCTCAGTTCACTGACAGATACATGCCATGCTTTTTCTGCTTTATGAAGGAAATGACAGATGCGTGCCAAAAGCTTTCTTTCGCTAGAGTTTTCTACATGTTTTAATGCCACAAACTCCGGCATTAAAACTTCGATTGCGCCTTGCACGGATCGTCTTGATAACACAAAGTCTTCCGGATTTTTGGTCAAAGAGTCAGACAATTGTTTGTCTACTGTGACTTTCCCCGGTTCATTAGTCATGATGAAATCTTCACTGATCGGTTTATATCCTTAGGTTGTGCACAGGTAAGAATCTTAACCCGTCACCATTCCTTTTACTGGTTGTACCGGTAGCACCCTTTCCTCGGTTCTTGTTACCGGTTACCGGTTGCATCTTCTTTGGTGACCGATTGCTCTGATGACCGATCTTTCTACGCTTGTTAATGTCAGTTGTTTCTGACCTATTGACCTGTCCTTGGTTTCTGACTGAATAACACTGTCGACCTTCCTAGTCATTACTGACAACACTCTTTGCCAATCAATGACAAAATTAGTTTTCCATATACCGGTTACATTCCTTATCGATTAATGCCAACAAACTCCCAATGCCAACAAGTGACACTCAATAAAACAAACTGCTTCATCCAGAAACAGTTGCAGTAGTCTTACAGTGATTTGTAATGGTGGATAATTTTTGAAAGACCTACAATGTTTGGAGTCCAGCTAAGCAGTTACTCAATACAGCAAATTGAAAGTCCTAGAAGCCTTTACGAGTCACTCAATATGGTAAATCACAAATGATAATAAAGAGACTCTCATGTTATGCGGCAATAAGAAAGGCCCTAAAATTTCAATATTTATTACGCAAAAGTAGAAAAAAGTACAAAAATTGTGAATGCCAAGACAATTTTTAGCATTTTCAAATAAAAATTCTATGCATTTGTGCAGATAAATTTTACGGGTGAATTTAAACAATTTCAGTGGGTTAATAATGACATTCACTAGCATACAAAATTCATGATTTAACAGAAAATTATTAATGATAGGATGAGAACCATCCTAAATTCATAGAAACTCACAATATTATGTACCAAGCTACAAATTAATTTACAAATAATATGTACAATTTTTATTTATCTTAAAATACTAATTCTTCCAAGTGTTTTCTTATAATCAACTATCAATGATCGAAGATCAAATAGATTAAAACACCAATTTGAAAATTACTCAAATAAATTTAAGATATTATAAACTAAGTTACCAGTTTTCTCAGAAAAAGTCCAAAATCCTGGTCCAGTACATACCTGGACTGGGTTCTATTCAGGTCTCCCATGGATTCTGACAAGGCCCCTCCAAGTGTACCCAGGTTCACTCAAGTACACTATATAGTGTACCCAAGCAAACAATGTATCAAATAAATTGAACAGATCATAAAGTTATAAACTAAGTTAGCAGTTTGCTCAGAAAGAGCCCCAACATCCAAGCCCAATACATACCCAGCCTGTGTTTTAGTTCAGATCCCCTGTGGATTCTGGCAAGATCCCAACAAGTGCAACCAAGGTTGCTTGAGAATGATGCAGCACATACCTGGGCAAATCTCAATGTAGTTGGAGAACCTAGGGTGAACCTAGGCAGAACCAGACAGCAAAATTCATTTTTTAACCTTTTTTTTTTTACTTTTTTGACCTCCTAAATTGACAAATCAACAGTAAAAACAACCCTAAACCCAAAATCTGCTCTCAAAAGTTCAAAACAACTTGCAACACACAAACAAACAATTACCTCATTTTGAAAGAATACGCATCTTCATCCAAGCACATATATTCCATCTTGCACCTTCTTTCCCACAAAAACAAAAATGACTACAAGTGGCAACAAAGTGTTGGGACATACAACTAAGCAATCTGACTTCGATGCTACTCCACCCAACAATAAACAATAGTCATCTCTAGAAGAGTTAGATACCCAATATATTTTTAGTGCAAACACCAATGTCACTCTTTGTGATTCCAATCTATACTCATCATCTGATGTTACTGATAATGATGATGATGACGATCTTTATGTAGATCCAAATGAGGCTCAATGCTGATTTTCCTATTAAAATATTGAACAATATCTACCATACACTTGAGTTTGACAGATTGACATTGAAGTAGTATTTATGCATCTTTAATTTTTATGTTAAAATATCAAGTTGTTGGTACGGGTATGGGTACAAGAACCAGATACATAGGTACGGGCAAACAAATTTTCCCTTCGGTACATGTGTGTGTGTATTATATATAAGACAAATTTAAAGAAATATACAGTAAAACTAAATACATTTGATAGTATGATACATCGTCATTGATTAATGCCGAATGCCAAAATGGTAGTGATAAAGATAAATATTAAATGCCAATTGATAATTACAAATTTAGTATTTATCTTTATCAATTGGCATTTAACACTGATAATTTTAGTTGTCTAAGTTCTTGATTCTGGTTTCCACAACCAAACCTTTTCATTGTAATTAAATTTCTTATAGGACGAGATTCCACAAACTAGTGGGGGTTTGGGAGTGATGGGTTTGAGGAGCAGCAATAATAAGCTGCACAAGGTGTTAGAGTTGAGGAAAACCCAATGATAGAAGGGGTGTGGGGAAATGTTTTTTTTCCCTGTAGGTCGGAAGTGGAGGTTTTGGGGCTATGCCTTTGTAAAAAAATAGACAAAAGGAGAAAAGAGAGAGTTAAGAGAGCAAAATGATATTTGTATTGGGCAAAATGATTCTTTTAGAGGCATTTTAGGGAGTTTGGATGCAAAAAAAAAAAGTCAAAAAATGACTTTTTTGTTACTTTTTGGCGCTCAAGGCCTTTGGGTACGACCAAGTACATACTTGGGCATACCTAGACTCCTAAGAAAATACTTGGGCGTACCTAGACTCCTAAGTACATAGTACATATCTAGGGCATACCCAAGTCTACCCCTAGGCGTATCCGGTAACTAAGTATTATAAAATGCAAATATGTGAATATTTAGGATTCTAAAATGTTTTTTTTAAACAGACATACTGAAAACAAAGCTGGTTCCCCCAAACAAAATTTAGCATACCAATGTCCCCAAGCACGAACTGGTAACTTAATATCTTAGATTATAAATCAAATACCATGAATAGACAAATTTCCATTCAAGCAAACATAAAATGATGTAATATAATCAGCTAAAATAATTTCATGTGTAACACATTTACTAAAAGGACAAGAAAAGAAAACAAGATAAGTAATTATTTTTGTCAATTATAACAAATTCATGTAATATTATAAAAAAAGTGCATACTTTCAAACACCCAGAAAGTTAAACTTACCTCATTATAACGGCTGTCAGTTATGCTTATGAGAGTAGGTATATTTCTTAGAAATGTCCTCCCAGTGTTGAGTGTTTCTCCAGTGCTAGGCAAGCTTCCAGGAATGCTTGCATTCCACTTTTGAGAGTTCGATGCATCAGCTTTCTCTTTTTTATAACCAACATCAGTAGCTTCAACATTTTCACCATCAGCATGAGTAACCTTGCCACTAGAGGGTAGACCTAGCCCTGAATCCCACACTTTTAACTGTCCAGGAATGGAAAGAAAATTAATCTAGTAAAAAAGATGAATTCAATTCCTTTTCATTTTTGACGAGTAATTGTAGAAGCAATCTCTATAAAGATTATACCTTCTCTACTGGTACACTAATAGGGGAGAGAGAACTGTCACTAACACTCTTTCCTCTGCTGAGCTCATGCTCAATTTTTTTTGATGTTAAATTTTGCTCTTTAACATCTAATACTTGTAGCGTGTGAGTTATTTCCTTATCATGGCTTATACCATGTTGTTGAGAAAGCTTTGCTGACCTGCTCCTGTCGTGGGACGAAGAAGCCTTCTTCTGTAAAGATTCTGCAAAAGCATAGTGATATGCATATTTTTTGAAACTATTCATACACATGCAGATAATTTAAAAAGGAAAAAAAGAAAATGCATCCTTAATTCTTCAGACTTACCATTGTCAGCTCTACTAATTACTTCCACATCAATATCTCCTTTCTCAATACCTGTAGGTGCATGGTTTCTATCAGATCCTAACTCCATTTGAATTGCATGATTGGGCTCCCCATCACTTACAACATTGACATCAGACTCTTCCCCATGGTTAACAGGTATTGAAGTTTCCGCTAAAGGAAACTCATCTACCAATTTCTGTAACCGTGCTTGTGTTCTGTCACAATTCAAGAAATTAAAAATCAGATGATGTACAACAAATTGCAAAATAATGTGCATACTATGATGTTAATTGTTTCTGTTGTGTTGTGGTTTGTGGCAATTTCAAATGCAATGCATGTCACAAAAAATAAAGACATAATAAATGATCACAAGCATCCACCATTGGGATATGTTATTAGAAATAGAAAAGCTATGAAAAAATATTTTTAGTTTGGATCACTGCATTAAGCAGTATTCTGACCCTTAGCCATTAAACCACCTAACAGTTCATGAAACATATAAAGTAATGGGCTGAAATGATCTCGTCTTCTTGATGACGATCATAGTGGGCATTTTGTTCTACTCGATGTGATGGATTGATCATATGCTTACAGTGAGTAAAGAATTGTAATGTCCCCAAATTTTGGTGAAATAAATAAATAAAATTAATTATTTTAAACTTGTCCAAATAAATTAAGTATCAAAAGGATGACTTTATTTTAATTAATTTAATTAAAAGTGGCTTCAATCAAATAAATATTATTAAAAGTCACTTTAATTAATAAATCTCTCCAGCTTGTTCGAGAAGTTACTTCATGAGGGAAATTCTAGAAGGTTCATCAGATTGTCATAGAAGGCAGGATTTGCAATGCCTTTGAGATGTTCTGATGTTTATTGAATTTGATAATTTGAATGAAGCAATTTTCTAAGGATGGAAACCTTTAAAAAATCAATAGAAGGGCTGGACGAAACCCTAGCTCTTCTTTCTAGGAGTGGATTCCCAATGGAGTTCACATTTATGCCAAATTTGTAAAGTCTTCATCCAAAGACAAATTTGCAGAAATAAGAGAATTGCAGGTCTGACATAAATTATTTCTATTTGAGAAACAAGGATATTTTATTATGAATAATCAAAGAGGCTCGGTGAATTTATACGATTAAATATTTAGACAGCTTTAGGAGAATAAGGTTTGATTAATATTGGAGATAAAGAGAATTATATTAAGAATGCTAATCTGAACAATATTTGTGGGCCCCAATTTATTAGTGAAAGCGATTCTTCTAAAGTCAGGAGCTTTTATCATTGCCGTGATTATCTGTGGATTAAAAAGGTATTGCCTGGTTTCATTTATATTTCCTTTCCAGCGCTCAAGGTTGGGCGATTATATTTCATAGTGCCCCGTTTGGGCATAAAGTAATAAATGTTGTGGTTGACATGAAATATTTACATTGCTAATGTGTGGTGATTCATATTGCTGGGTTTATATTTACTAAGCAATTAACTTTCCTGGTGGATGTATGGTTGGAGCTGTGAAGTCATATTTGCTATCCATATTGGAAGCATCAGGTTGGAATAAAAAGGGCATTACTTCCATTGGTTGTTGATGAATCTGGTGAGGACCATGGGAATTCTTTACTGCTATAATTAGTCTGCATTCGGCTTCAGAACAGGTTTCTATTGTGCATTCTTTGGGGACATATCACAGATATTTTCAGCCTGAAACAAGTAAAAAGGACAGAGCAATACATAATCTGTTCACATATATTTGTAGCTCTCTTTGTAAGCCTAATGAATGTTCAGTGTATGCATGATCAGACTTTTGAGTTAACTTTAAGAGGTCTGAATCTCCTTTGTTTCCTGAGAGCATTTGATTTGTGCCACTGCATGTTCTCACATTGCTCTGTTAGAAGGAAAAGCTTAATCCTCTGTGAATTTATTAAACAGTTAAGAACCTTCAAATGTATTGCAATTTGGATAGTGAACAATAAATAATACTTGGCATCAGCTATTGTCTGTTCTTGAAATTCAATATTGTTATTCTGCTGTCACCTTGTGAGTATTTAGTTGCACAGCATGATGTTGTGAATTATCCTATGTTACAGGATACGTATCAGACAGGTCCACACCGGATGCAGATGCACTTTGGTCCGGATGCACTCTGGATGTGCATCCACGACTGTGGATGCGCCCGGATGCACACCAAGCGCATCTGGAGTGCATCCACAAGCACGAATGTGCATCCTAGGCACATAGGGGAACATCCGCACCCAGTGAGATTTTTTTTACTTACAAAACATATCATATAGAGATTTATTTTATATTTTTTTCCCTAAAACTCTAAAATGGCCCTTTATGAGGCCATTCATAGTAAAAATATATCATTTTGTTTTCTGTTTTGTTCTCATCTCATAAGCACATCTGGGAGCATCCGCACCTAGTGAGATTTTTTTAACTTAAAAAACATATCATAAAGAGATTTTTTTTATATTTGTTTTCTCTAAATCTCTAAAATAGCCCTTTATGAGGCCATTCATAGTAAAAATATATCATTTTGTTTTCTGTTTTGTTCTCATCTCATTTAGTCTCCATTTTGGCATTTTGAAGGGCAGGTGATTATTTTCGAAGGCGACCGTTCGTGGGGTGCCAAATAGCTTCCACAAAGGATATCTAAGTCTCTAAGGTAAGCATTTGTCCCTATAATTGAGTTTTTAAATGAATTTTTTCAAGTTTATGATGATTTTTTTCTATTTTTTTAAGGAAAAAGAAACAAATTTAGCTCTTTGTTATAATGTTTTTGTATCTTTATTTTGCACTGTTATGCTTGCATTTCTTAGTTTTTTTCTAATTTAAATTTATGTAATTTCTTATAATAGCAAGAAATCAGATCGCAAGAATGGTCAATAGTCAAAGTTCAGTAGTTGGGGAAGGAAACCAAAAATTCAAAATTGATAAAGGATCTCCTTTATGGAGACATGCCACGAGGATTTCAGAAATTGCAGGTGGGGGATATATTTGGAAGTGTAATTTCCATAATTTACAAAAAATAAGCTCATATTCTCAAGTGAAACTTCACTTTATGGGCCTTGCTGGTAAAGGGATGGGAATGTGTATAGGCTCAGATGAGAAGGGGTTGTCTCCTGCACGAATAGTGGCATTCATAAAAGAACAAGAAGATGCTGATAAAATGGTTCTAAGAGCAAAACAAAATGCTTATCCAGCTAGAAAGGAAAAAAACAATGAATTTATCCACTAGTATAGTAGCGGCCTCCAAACATCCCTTCTTGCACATACCCTCTATAGAAGACAAAGATGAAGTACAAATTCCCACCAGCAAGAGAGGTTCGTTGGACAAGGCATTTAAAACGGAGGAAAGAGATATTGTTAAAAAAAATTGCATGTTGCATCTATGCCAATGGTCTTCCATTCAACTTGGTGAGATCGCCATATTGGTAGGAAATGGTGTTAGCAATCAATTGTGCACCTCCTAGTTTCACAAGTCTTGGGTTTGAAAAGATGTGTACCACCTTATTGCAAAGAGAAGGGAATGCTATAGAGACCTTGTTGCAACCAATTAGAGACTCTTGGATTGAATCAAGTGTTTCTTTTGTTTCTAATGGATGGTATTGTCCATTGATAAATGTTAATTGCAGTGTCCCCCAAAGGGACAATGATTTTGAGAGCAGTTGATTGTGAAGGGGAAATCAAAGATGCAGAGTTAATTTCAAGAATCCTCATTGAGTCCATAGAGATGGTGAGTAATGAGAATGTGGTCTAGGTTATTACGGACAATGCAAAAAACTATAGGGGTGCAAGTGCTTTGGTTGAGGCAAGATATGAGCACATTTTTTGGACACCATGCACTGTACACTCCCTCAACTTGGTGATGCAACAAATTGGCACTCAAATAGAGTTGGTAAAACAAATATACCAAGAGGGCAAGAAGATCCAGAACTATGTGACAAACCACCAAATGTCATAAGCAATGTTCACATCTTTCTTGAGATTGGAGTTGTTGAAGGTAAATTTAATTTATTTATTTTATTTTATTTATGTCATGTTCAATATCATTTTGTATATAATTTTTTTTAATATTTATTATAATTTATTCTTTTAAAGTGTCATTTACATATTGATATTGTTATTAACTTACTATTAACATGATCCTAGGTTGCTGAGACCTGATTTGCATCTCATACAATTTTTAAGAGACAACTTTTGAAGGTGTGAGAGGCATTGTGTCAAATGGTTATTTGCAACCAGTGGAATGTATGGAAGGCTTCAAATTCGGAGAGGGCCCAAAAGGTCAAGTCAATGGTCTTGGATGACAATTGGTGGGCTCGTGTGGAATATCTATTGGAATTCATTGAGCCTATCATGACTATGCTCCGATCTGTTGATGCAGTTGCACCTTGTTTGGGGGATGTCTATGATGGCATGGACCCAATGGTAGAGAAAATAAAAGTGGTAATTCAAAAACATGAGAATGGCCCCATAGAATGTGAAACCTTTTGCAAAAAGGTGGAATCAATCATTCATCATTGTTGGGAAAATATGACCACACCATTGCAACTCCTTGCATATACCCTATCTCCAATGATGCACTATAGCAAGAAAGTACTCTCTATGCTACAAAGATTATCACCATATAGAGATGTTAAAGTTGCTAATGGATACAAGCAGGCATTTACTAGACTCTTCCAAGATGAAAAAGTGGAGAAAGATGTTAGGAAAGAATTTGGCTTGTTTGTCTTAAGTAGTCATAGTCCAACAGCTATTAAAGACCAACCCGACATGGATGTTGTCACATGGTGCTACCTCCATGGTCAAGGTTTTATGTACCTCTAACAGCAACCTCTTGCAATCAAGATCCTCTCACAATTAAGTTTTGGTTTTTTTTCCACTTGTATTCTACAATTTAGTACAACATTCTTTAATTTACTTTGCATTTTAATTTTTTATTTTGCTGGTTTTCTATCTAGGTTGAATATTCTTGTGTCGCTGAATGGAATTGGAGTACATACTCCATTATCCACTCAGTTAAGCGTAACCGGTTAGGTTCAAAAAAAACTGAAGACTTGGTTTATATTCACACCAATTTGTGTCTTTT
Source organism: Chamaecyparis obtusa (assembly GCA_027943335.1). Taxonomy (NCBI): domain Eukaryota; kingdom Viridiplantae; phylum Streptophyta; class Pinopsida; order Cupressales; family Cupressaceae; genus Chamaecyparis; species Chamaecyparis obtusa. The sequence goes on from BSBK01007864.1 coordinate 1,073,634, forward strand.
GTCACATAGGGATCCCCACTATAAGGATGGGGCAGAAAAACTTTGGGATGTAGCCATGAGTGTGCCAACTTGGATGCAACCATTAAGGATCTTACTAGACTCACTACAGCTGATGATGATGACGACATACCTACACATGGTGCATCTAGTGCGAGTGGCACCGCTTTGCATTCAAATGATCTTGAACTTGCAACTACAGCAGCTGGAAATGCAACAGATATTTTTTTGATAATCCTTTTGATAATTGATGAACTACAATGACTCAATGAAGATAGAAGACAATTACCATTTTTTACTGTCAATTTGTAATTGTAATTATTTTCATTTGAATCGTGAACCTAGACATATAAGATATGGCTTATATGAATATTTCAGAACTATCAATTGGCATTTAATATTTATCTTTGGCATTTGGCATTAATCAATGATGAAGTATCATACTATCAAACAATTTAATTTTGTATATTTTTTTTATTTTTTTTGTATATATATAAATTTATAATATATATACACACACACGCACGCACATACCCAAACCACAAAAACGTTTTTGCCTATATCCACAAACCGAATACTCGTACTTGCATCCTGTGATGTCCCATTATTTTAATCAAAATAACTAACATGTAAATAGTGGCAAGGAAAAGTAAACATACCTTGTCTTGTACAAATATTCCCTGCATTTGCATAATAGTTAGATTCATTTCAAATAAATTAGTAAATCACCATCATATTTTGCGTAACCATCCATATAGGTGCATCACCATATTCATACATACATGATAATCCATTACCAAATCAATCATATCCTTGTTCTATACATACATCCATGCATGATACAATGCTCCATGCACATTAACACATATAGGGAACATCATACCATGCATAGATGCACACATATTATGCATTCACAGCATTCCGCATTAACATCATGGCATTCTACATCATAGTATTCAAAGCATCATGACATTTAGCATCATTCACTATTAAAGTATCATGGCACTCTGCAGTAAGCATCATATACATATAAATCGCCATCATGAGGACGATAAGAATGACATCATCGAGACCATTGCTCCCATGGTCAGGTGTAACTGCTGACTCGTGGACTTGATTATACACCTAGCCGACAGTATTCCAGGCTAACATAAGAAATAATGACATCTATTATTATAAATAATCACATTTGATTACTATGAGTAAATAACAATTCCATTCTTAGCAATGGCTATATCCATTTTCCATCAATATTTGGCATATATCGATTATTATGGTTAATCGGCAGTTACATACGATTACTCATAATGATTATTATTAGTAAATGGCAATTACTGGTAATGAAGACTGGCGTCTTTCCATCGTGCCTCTTCAGCACATATTAATATTAAGCCGATCGGCTTTCCAAAGGCATGTGAAGAAGAATTATTTATAGCCTTATTTCCCTTTGTGGAATCCGCTCGATAATAAGAGCATAGTTGGTTGCTGCACCAAACCATTCAGTGCAACCATATCAATCACATATCATAGACAGCATCATTAAAGAGCATATAATATCAAAGATATATCAGAGATGGCTCCTATACAAAGTTATTTGGATATTTAATATCAGAACATCTGAGACAGTATACCTCTTCTAGATATTGTTTATCCTATGACTTGCAGAACATATTATATCAAAGATCAAAGACGGCTCACAGGGTAATGTGCATACAAATACATTGCTAGATCAGAAACAGCCAATATATATATATATATACACACACACACACATATATATATATTTACATATGTGTGTGTGTGTGTGTGTGTGTGTGTGTATAAAGTTATTTGGATATTTAATATCAGAACATCTGAGACAGTATACCTCTTCTAGATATTGTTTATCCTATGACTTGCAGCACATATTATATCAAAGATCAAAGACGGCTCACAGGGTAATGTGCATACAAATACATTGCTAGATCAGAAACAGCCAATATATATATATATATATATATATATATATACACACACACACATATATATATATATTTACATATGTGTGTGTGTGTGTGTAAATATGTGTGTGTGTGTGTGTGTGTATATTTGAACTACAACATTACTTTCGGACTGCTAAGCATTCATTATTGCATTTGGAATTACCAGTCATATATATAATTCATTATCACTGTAATTCATTGTTGTTGCACTCGTACATATAGAAAGTCACACATTGCATTAAGTAGGTAATTTAGGAAGGAATTTTGTAATTCACGTAGTGTCCAAATAATCATAAAAGGGGATACTACACATCCATACCAGTAACTTAGCTAATTCACATTCAATGAGCAGCAAAATTGGACATATTCAATCCAGAAGACTACAAAGTGCAAACTACAAGATTCAAACAACAAAACATAAATTTACTTGTAAATGCAAGGAAGCCTGCAAAACATTTGACAGAATCATAGATTGAAATATCGCAAATATATCCGCAATATTTCAATTTATCACGATAACTTTTGCAAGCCAATAAAACCTATCAAGTTCGCACGGCGATAAGTTGAAAATATCACCTGATAAGTTGACAAGTTATCGCCGATAAGTCGCCAACTTATTGCGATAACTTGGCAACTTATCGCACGCGGATGCCAGTAAATTCAGACACCTAGCAAAAGGGCAAATCATTATTCTTTTATTTGGCTGAGCACGTTAGGAGAGGAGAGATAGGTTTTGGAGGAGAAAGAAGGTCATTTGAAGCCTTCAATAGCGATTTCTTGTGGATTGAAGTGGATTCGAAGAGATTTTTCAAGCAGATTTGGATTCACAAGTAAGTTTTCAAGATTCTTTTTCTTTTTTTTTCAAAAATCATTTTGTCTTGTATTAGTTGCAACTAAGTTTATACAAACTTTATAATACCATTTCCAATGTACTCTAACTCGTTTTAGAGCATAGTGAACAAGATCTAACACCATTTTTTAACAATTTTGGCAAAAAAATTTCATAGGTCTCTCAAGAATTTCATATTTTCTTAAAACTTTCATAAGCTAACGCTTTTTTCTGTTTTTTTCTTTCAAGTTTCAGCTATGTTTAAACTTATTTAAAGTTTTAAACTAATTTAGTTTGTTTTTAAATTTGTTTATTAAATTTCTAAATTTGTCTTTTCAATTTGTATGTGAAGTGTAGGTTGATTCATCATTAAAATGGCAAATACGGATAGCTCTACAATTGGTTCAGTTGCAGGGTCTGCCAGTGCCCCAGTAGACGCATGTCCATCTAGATATGTCGGCATGCACCCTAAAGGGGCTAGAGACAAGGCATGGGCATATGGTTTTGAAGGACCCAAATATAATACCATGATATGCATAAAATGTGAAAAACTAATTAGTGGAGGCATATCTCGTTTGAAATACCACCTTGCTGGGATCAAAAAGCATGACACAAGGTTTTGTGACAAAACCACAGATGAAATAAAGAGACAGATGAATGTCTTGCTTGCTACCCAAGAAGAGAAAAAGTTACAAAGGGAAAGGGCAAAAACTGCCATGAGAGCAGCCATTTTTGAATCGCAAGGTATCTCAGCAACTCACACTATTTCCTTTTTAAGAATCATTTATTATTTTCTAATCACCATTATTAGTTTGGATTTTGCTAAAACAATGATCATAATGAAATAATGTGGGTTGTGACCAGGTATCCCATCCAACCTTGACGAAGAAGAAGCACTTGAGGGCATAGTGGGCTCTCTTCGTGGCCCGCGAATCCGCAAACCTACCATCCCTTCGACTTCCGCCGGTTCTAGTAGACCACCGCCACACAAATCTTCTATACATAAATTTTTTGTGCACAGAAACACAACTGGAGCACAACCATCATTGGAGGGTACTGGGTGGAACAATGATGTGCATCGGCAAGTTGACATTCAATGTGCCAATTTTTGGTTTTTTAACAACATCCCCTTCAATGTTGCAGCAAGTCCCTATTAGCTGAATTTTGTGACAGGAATTACTGTGGCAGAAAAGGGCTACAAGGTGCCTACTCCTGTAGACTTGAGTGGCAGGTTAGTTCACTTGTTTTAATTTTTAAATGTTTTACAGTTTACTATTTAGTAATTTACAATTTTACAATTTACTTATTTTTGTTGAATGCAAGTTTTTTTTTAATCAATCTTGTGTACTTAACGTTAATTTTACTTCGTGCTTATAGGTTGCTCAAAGATGTTCTAGAGCCAGAGATGTGGTAGACGACCAAAGAGCACAATGGAAAGAATTTGGCTACGCCATACTTTCAGATGGATGGACGGATGGAAGAAACCGTATCATCATCAATTTTTTGGTTTCTTGCAAGGATCAAGTGGTCTTTATGAAATCCTTGGATGCCTTGAATAAGGTAAAGACTGCAGAAACTTTGGCTCTAATGTTAGAGCAAGCTGTGATGGAGGTGGGGCTTGATAATGTGGTGCAAATCATAACCGACAATGCAGCGGCATATGTGGCAGCAAGTAGGATCCTCCAAGATAAGTATAGCACACTTTTTTGGTCTCCTTGTGCAGCGCATGTCCTGGATCTTCTTTTGGAGGATATAGTAAAATTGGATTGGGTGAGACTGATTATAGAGGATGCAAGAAAGATAACAAAATATATCTACAATCACTCTTGGGTTCTTCGCTTGATGAGAGAATACACCCATGGGAAGGAGTTGGTTAGACCTGCAGTCACAAGGTTTGCAACGATTTTCTTAACGTTGAAAAGTGTTATTACTTCTTTGAACCCTTTGAAGCAAATGTTTGTGAGTCAAGCATGGCTAGACTCAACTTATTCAAAGAAGCTTGATGGAAAGAGAGTTGCATACATTATCTTTGACAACCACTTTTAGATGCTGCTACAGAAATTGTGAAGGTAACTTGGAAACTTCAAAAGTTGAATATTCAATTTTTTTGTATTCAAGAATCAAGTCTTTCATTATTAATTTGTAACTCTAGTCTCTACTGATTAATGATAATATTTTTCTACTTTTCAATTGTAGGTGACAAAGCCCTTGGTTAAAGTTTTCCACTTGGTAGATGGGGATCAAACCCCAATGGGGTATCTTTATGAGGCCATGGATGGGGCCAAAGAGGCTATTAAAAATTACTACAAGGGGGACAACCTCAAATTTGACTTCATATGGGACATTATTGATAGGAGGTGGAACAATCAGCTCCACCAATCCATTCATGCGGTGGGGTACTTCCTCAACCCTCATTTTCGCTTCTCTCCATCCTACGCGGATACCAATGGAGAGGTCATGGAGGGCTTCACTGATTGCATGCAGAGGATGGTACCCGATGTTGAGGTGAGAGAGCTCATTGTGGTCGAGATGGAAGTGTACCAGAATGCAATGGGCAAGCTATTCTCCTCAGACGTGGCAAGGAGAGGAAGAAACACTCAAACCCCAAGTACAATATTTGGATTTTTAGAGTCTTTCACATGCATGATAAGTAGATAAAAACTAAGTTACAAAAATATGTTTTCACCTTGCTCTCTAACTTTTTAATATTTATCTTGTAGATGCTTGGTGGCGAAATTGGGGTGGAAATGTCCCAAATCTGCAAAAACTTGCCCTTCGCATCTTATGTTAGCCTTGTAGCTCATCCAACTGTGAGATTAATTGAAGCTTATTTGAGGCCATCCACACGAAGAAGAGGAACAAGTTAGCACAAAAACACCTCAATGACCTTGTCTTCGTGCAATATAATCTTAAGTTGCGCATAAGAAAGGTAGAGTTAGCACCAGTTGGTCCACTTGATTTGGACGACATAGATCCTTACTCTGATTGGACATCACAGGAGCAGCCTCCATTGTTTACAGAGGATGAGATCTATGATTTGGAGAGTCAAGCTATGGAGGAGGGCGGATTCACAGCGGGATTGGATGACATTCATGAGGAGGATCAGGGCACTGAGTTTGAGAGTGAGGAGGATACAGATGATGAATCATTGCTAATGTCAGCACCATCTTCATCCAAGATGAAGGTTGAATCACACCCACAGCCACAACAGACTTCTAGGGCTAGAACCCCTTCGAGCCCTCGAATTCCAGTAGTTTTTACTAGAGCTGCTAGGAATGGGAAGAGGAAGATGTAGACTATTTTGATATTGTACTTGACACTTGTGTTTGCTTAGAGTTTTACTACTTACAAAGACAATTTGCTATTTTTAGTTTGCTTCAGAGTTCAGACTATTAGACTATGGCTATGAGCCATCAGCATTCCACACGAGGATGCGATTTTGTATCCTATTTATATATATCTAGATCAGCTTGTTTGATTTGTTTACTCATTTATTGACTCATATCTTATTTGCATTTATATATATCTAGATCAGCTTGTTTAATTTGTTTACTCATTTATTGACTCATTAGATGCATCTCCTTACTGAATTTTGCAAAAAAAATGCATTTCTAATTAAATTTAAGCAATTTTTTAAGTTCCCAATATTTTCCCGAGAAGTTCCAGACTTATCTCCAATATTTGCCGATATCTCTTTTTTTGCCCTCGCCGATAAGTTACTGATAACAATATTTTGAGCTATGGACAGAATTACTTTTAGGGATAACTATTAATTTCTGAATGTTACATTCATACCAAGTGTTTGACTAAATGTCTACTCTATGCCTTTGTGATTTCTGAAGAAATTTGAGTTCAATACTAGTAAGGGTTCTTACAAGAATAGTACTCATCTTGTTATGGACCATGTCCATTATGAGCTGTGATGCATATACATTTCTTTAAACAGAATGTTATGAATATAGTTGGGTATCCTGTCTTGGCTGTATTCAGTTAATGCTTAGCTATAAGAACATTAAAATGACTAAGGAAACAAAAAATCAAAGAATCATAACTTCGTAAGATATAGACTGATAAAGGAGGCAGGACCTGGCAAGGCATTTTAAAAACTGGGTCTACATGTAATGATCTACCCCAGTTTGCTAGAAAAGTTTTGCACTTAGCAATGTAGGCAATTTCTTCAGACAATTTAATTGCTTGATGGTCACGAGTTTCAGATTGCAGAGTTTTCTTGAACAAGTGAATGTTTGCTAATGAATAGGGACAAGCCTTTTTGCATTTATTCATAATCCATTACACAATGCTTGAAGCAATACAATTTTAATTAAAAAGCACAAATTCAAAATGATTTAACAATTATCATAAAGTTCTGAAGACACCAAGAGCACCTTGATTACACATCACCATTAACGTTGCAAATCTGAAACTAACTCTTTTGCGGACAGTTTGAAAATTAATTGAGATTGTATACCTTCTATTAGAGAATCACCAGATAATCTGGCTTGTATTAGAGTTCGTATTTATACTTGTACAATATGATATTCTTGGAACTCATGGCTGCAACAAAATAACAAGCCCACAATTGAAAAACTCGGACTTGCCACAGACTTAGCAAATCAAAAAATTGGACTCGGACTCGAGAAAGGAATCGGCAAAAGAAAAAAAACATAGTTTAACATAAAAACAAAAGAAATTAATACATTTAGAGATCATAAGAGTCATAATTGATACATTACACATGTCATATGAATCTCAAACACTCAATATTTGAAATATCATCATAGTTGCAACTTTAAAATGTATAACAGCAGCATAAAAGTTTACAAAATTGGATATAATGATCTGTCCAAATGTGAAAAACAGCAAACTAAAGACTACAACCTCCTCTTCCTCTCTTAATATAACTCAGTTTTTCATGCCTTGAACTAGTAGGTGTTGAGGCATCTAAAGGAGGAGTTGATTCTTCTTTTTCAACATCAAAGTCCTCGTCTTCGTCATCCTCCATCTCACTAAAACAGCCAATGTTGTTTCTTCTACTGCTGCACCTCTCTCTAAATCTGCAATATCTTCTTCAGTAAGGAGGACATCACCACCATCATCTTGTTCATTGATGGTCCAATCACCATATGGATCAATTTCATCCAGGTTAATGGACTCATGTGAAACACCCTCCACCTTTCTAGTGCAAAGGCGAAGGTTATACCGAACAACGACAAGATCATTGAGTCTCCTCTGGGTCAACGTATTCCTCTTCTTTGTGTGAATGTTCTCAAATACACATCAATTTCGTTCACACCCAAAAGAGCTACATGGCTAGGACAAACTACAGATGGCTATCTTTTGAAGATTAGGAGTGCCAGCACCATAATTCTGCCACCATAAATCTACAAAAACATTTAGAAATATTAGAATTAGAAATTTAGAATTGAATAAAAAATGTAAGTTTGTAACAAATTAACAATTATTATCAAGTTTCTAATTTTTCCTTCTAGTATTAAACAAAATGTTTTACCTGGTTGTTATTTTTTCTCCTGTCAATTGCTTGTTGTGAAGAGAAGAGTCTCCCCTCTGCACCCTTGTAGATCTTGAACAACAAACATTTCCAAATTCATAAATAAGAATTGTCAAAGACTCAAACTCAACAATGAACATTTCCAAATTCATGAATCATAAATAAGATAAGGAAATGTCAAATCTCACCTCCAACTCATCAAGAACCTTGTCTCTCAAGTCATCATCAGGAGCCATCTTATCAAGCATGTAATAGCACCTGCCATGACCTCCTCATCAGCCTTAAATGAATCAAAGAAGTAGAATCTTAGGTTCAAGTAGTATGCCAAGGCATGTATCGGTTGGTGGAGTTGGTGCGTCCGCTTACAATCAATGATGTGCCAAAGGACTTCATATTTTTTTTAATTTCCACCATAGTATTGTGAAATGGCCTCTTTGGCCCTATCCATGGCCTCATAAATGAAACCCATTGGCATTCCCTCTCCATCCACCATACAAAGAACCCTTACCAAAGGTTTTGTCACCTAGAAAAATGAAAACAAATTTTAAATTATTACAAAATTAACCCCTCTATAAAACAGCAAGTAGATTATCTTGTATAAAGTTTATATTTGGGTTTGTTACTTACCTTGATCAACTCGTCTCCAGTTTTGCTAAACCCATCATCAAAAACCACACTTACTATCTTCTCTACCTCAGGCTTTTTGGAGTATGTAGACTGCAACCAAGCATGAGAAACAAACATTTGCTTAAGATGAGGAATGGCACCAAGAATGTTTTGCAATGTAAGGAAATGGCTAGCAAATTGTGTCACTCCTGGTCGCACAAGGTCCCTGCCATTTGTGTGTTTTCTCATCAAAGAGAGGACCCAAGTATGGTTGTAGATGAATTTGGTGACACTTTTAGCATCTTCAACCACCCTTTTCACCTAGCTAATCTTTCCAATGTCCTTTAACAAGAAGTCCAAGTAGTGTGTAGCACAAGGACTCCATGTAATTGTGGGATGCCTCTCCATAAGAATTCTACCTGCAGATACATATGCAATTAATTATCCATGATAATTTGGACAACATTCCCAACTCCAACTTCCTAGATCACCCCATCTAACAAATTGCATAAAGTCTCAGTAGTTTTTATTTCATTTAAGGCATCTATAGACTTGAGGAATATCATGGAACCATTAGAAGCCACCATGAAGTTGAGGAGAGTCCTATTTCTTCCATCTATCCATCCATTGAATAAGATGTTGCATCCTTTTCTCTTCCAAAAAAATTTTTGATCATCAACTACAACCTGTGTATTTTGCATTGCTTTCTCTAGCAATGGCCCACTGAAGACATAAGTTGTTGGGTCCTTACACCCCTTGTTTGCAACTGTAAATGCAGTAACCAAACCTTCCCAATATGGGTTGTTTGCCGCATTGAAAGGCAAATTGTTGTAGTACCAAAAACTTCCTGCTACTATCATTGTTTTCTCATGTTTTTCTTTGTTCCATCATGTACCTTGAAGTGAACATTGTTCTCCTGGAACATTGTGTGGGGTAAAACATTTGGGTCTAATGACAGAGGATTCCGAGTCTCAGTAATCTCATCCTCATTGTCAGCAGTAGATGAATTTAGGTGATGATGATAGAAGGTTGCACTTTTGCGAGTGCGACCAAGGGGAGCCAAAATGGATGCATTTGGATTCATTGTAACTATCATGGCTTCTTTTTTTTTTTCCCTTTCTTCTTTATGGAAGTCCTATTCAGCAAAAAGGGCCTTCATGTGTCTAATAATTTCCGAAGTTGTATTGGGGCAGCCTTCCACACCTTGTTCAGATATTCTAGCAAGGTGGTATCTTAATCTATTCACTCCACCTCTCATCCATTTGCCACATTCCGTGCAAGTAACCTCTCCCTTTTTATGTTCCTTTATTCCATACTTCCATGCCTCATCTTTTGGTTTTCCAGATTTTGGGGCTGTCTTGCTCTTGCCCTTTCTAATTGAAGTTGGCATAGCTGTTATAACATGAAAAAAAAATCAATAGGGTTTATGGAAAAACAACAAAAATTGATAATGAATCATTTGATAACAATAGTATTCAAAAACAAGATAAAAATGCAAGGAAATAAGTCAAAAAGGGAAATAGAAAAAACTTTGCCAACATTTTCCCTTGTTTTTCAAGATTTTCTTGACTTCTACTGGAAGGAAAAAAAAAAGAGTGGAAAAATTCTTTAACCGGATGTATTCTACTGATTTGATGTTGATTCTTCAACCTCTCCACAACCTAAAACCCTATTATGACCATGAGCAAAGAGGAAATGAGAGAAAAAAGTTTTTAAAAGAACCACTTTATTGAAGGACCGGGCGTATTGACTAGGCAATGCAAGTCCGAGAGAAAGACTCGCAAGTCCCAATGCAGGACTCACGCGAGTCCATGTCAAAAACTCACGAGTCAATGTGCAGTGACTCGCCTGGACTTGGCTCGCAAGTCCAAGGCGAGTTGACTCAGCTCGCGAGTCCGTGGCGAGTTTTTATACTATGAACAAGCCAATAACAACTATAGTCCTAAATAGTATAGCAATGTGCAACAAACCCAAAAACAAATTAAACAAACTAGATATGTGACAATGATAAATATGCCAACATTCCCCCCTTATGACATCACTGTTTTAAAGTGCTAATAAGAGAATCCTGAAAGCTTGAAAACTTCACACATGAAAGAGGCTTGGTGAAGATATCAGCACGTTCCTGTGTAGAACAGAACTGGAGTTGAATGTTGTTTTGCTGAATATGTTCTCGTATGAAGTAACAGTCAACTTCAATATGCTTGGTTTGTTCATGATACATTGGAATACAAACAAGCTTGACAACACTTTGATTGTCACAATAGATGACTATAGGTTGGTTTTGTGGTACCCCCAAATCCTTCTAATATGCGAAATAGCCAAACTACTTCACAAAATGTTACACTTGTTGCACGATATTCTGCCTTTGTTGAGGAACAAGCACTTGTGGCTTGCTTCTTACTTCCCCGTGTTAATGTTTTGTAGGAGCAGGAGACATCATTCATACCTGTGATGGGCATGATACTTTCCTTTGTTGATGTTAAATCGTTCTCAAGATTTATCAGATCAATTTTGAAGAACTATTCCTTTTCCCATGTTATCTTTGATGGTTCCTCTTCAGGAGGATCTGCATATTGTTCCTGCGATGGAGTTGCTGCTCGGTTGGTTCTCTCTCAGATTCTATATTTTCTTGGTGTTCCTGCGCATGAGATTATAGCAGTTGTAATTTTGTGGCTAGCTATTTGCCACTATATTCTTCCTTAGCTCATTACCATTTTGATATTTGATACATCGGAGGTGAAACGGCTCTCCATAACCGTTAGCGTTAATTATGAAGGCTCATATTACTTCAAGTCTTGTGGAGTTATTCATGGTCGCTAACAATGATCGTGCATTGATCGTCTTCCTCTTATAGTTTCATATTAAAAGTTTGTTTAAAGCTCGAGACCAGGTGCCTATACATACACCGAATGACATAAAGAGTAACTGTCATTGGGTGTTAATGTTTTCTCAAGTCATGACTCCTTGCCTTCCTACCATTGTGATTTTTCTGGGCAGTGTCAAGTAAAGGCGGAGTTTAGTGTATGCGGTTACGATTCTAGAGACAGCCATGTGTGACATTATCATAATTGTGCAAGAGCTGTTATAGAGTTTGATTCTATCTTCTCGGCAGCTGCTTAATGCATCACCATATCTACTACAGACTTTATTTGTTCTTTGCTTGATTATCGTAGTTTGTACAGATTGTGAGACATGATTAGTGTAAGATCATTCTTGTGTGTGGCATTATCATGTGTGACAGAGAGTTGTTTTAGTATTTGCTTCTTGTATTATGGCATCGAACTTTTGTATCTGTGTTTGTTCAGACATTAGAGTTTTTTCTCATTGTAGTATTTGGTTGAAACTGTGATGTATGATCCATGGAAGATCATTTGTGATGAGGCAATCACTTATACTGTGTAATCTGTGAGATTCGTATGGTGCTGTTCATATTGTAGATTCTAGCCGGCTATGCTCAAACTGCTGAAAGTCTTCTATTGGTGATTGTTAAGAGTTAACAATCATGTTTAGTTTATCTCCTGAGTAAGCTTGAGAACATTGTATTCAGATTTTTTGTGTATAATAAACAATCGTTTTGGGTGTGGTTGGGTTTTTCACCCTCAAGTGGAAGGTTTTCCCAGGATAAATATTTGTGCCATCTGTTCTAGTGCTTTTCTGAATTTCTATATGTTGCATTTGTTGACTTCTGGTTCAAAATTTAACACCCCAAGAAATAGGACCTGAACCTAGGAAGAAAAGAAAACCAAAAGTGGATTTCCTATCATCATCAAAACCTGCATAATCTGCATTTGTATATATTGTCGAGAAGAATTGATCACTTCTTTTATATTCCAAACCATGATTCATGGTACCTTGGATATACTGTAGTACTTGTTTTGTTGCTTCAATGCTTTCCAATGACAAATTTTTGGTTCCTGCATGAATCTTGATAGAAAATTAACAAAAAAACTAATATTGGGTTTGGTGTAAATCAACTCAATCAAACCTCCAATCATTTGTCATTAGAAAGTTGAATTCACTCAAGGAGATGTATCCAATGTAAATAACTGCAACCCCGATTCTATAGATAGAAAAGAAGTCTCTTGCAATTGAAATATAAGAAATGAGTCCCAGACCTTAAAAGATCATATAAGGGGGCATTAGATGAGCATTCAAAGAACAGTATGCAAAACACAAGGATTGATGGAATCCATTGAGGATTCACACTACGCAATATACTCAATACAAGAATAAGAAAAACATAGTAGTCACACTGACATAAGAGATTTATAATAAGGAAAATCAAGTAAAAGAGCAAATTTCAAACACGGCAGGAAAGTAATGGGTTACATGAAGTGTCCTTTTCTCTTTTAATTATGTGTTCATTCTAAATGCTTTCTTAATCTAGCACCATACTTAGTAAGTCATCAAGAACAACAAAAACATTTAACAACACTCTTAACATTTGTTGTCACTCAAGCCTAGCAAAATTTTTTATGATACAACACTACCATGTAATGCTTGCTAGAATGCTTGTCACTGTCGAATTTATCTATAATAACCAAATGACTGTGCCATGTGGCACCTATAAGTGTGAAAGGGGTTCTTTAGCTATCTATTAGCTAGTTCTCCACTTTAGCTCTCTTCACATTTAGTTAAGTTTACTTAGGGACTTTTTCCCTTTATCTCACATTGGTTGTGTTTTTAGTCTCTTAAGTGGTAAGTGCTTTATATACTCGCCCATTGCTCTCTTATGAGCATCTCATCCCATTCCACTGCATTGTAATTGGATTCTACAAGTTTTGCTCATGCATTCTCCTAATGCTATTTTGTTTCTTCAGCAATTGCAGTTCACTCGTGGAGGATAACTCTGTGTTGTTATTTTGATCTCGTATCATTTGCATTCACAATTTTATTTCTATTTGTTTGTGCTAGTTTTCTAGGTCATTCATCTTTTCAGATTCTAACATAGTATCACAGCTATTCTATTGCAAGAATCGATTTAATTTCTTTATTTGAGAGATTTAGGGGTTCTTTATTTGAGAGATTTAAGGGGGGCTAGTAACTTTTCAGCAAGTTTCCCAAAAACCCAGTATGCTGTTCTCTTGCATTTACATATGAACTTGAGAATCAGAAAATTTTGAGGGAAGACTTTAATCTATGGAGCTTTTGTGAAAATATTTTGTAAATTAAGGGTGTTTGCAGCATTTTGTTAATCCTAGTGGCCTTTTTCAGTTGTTCCATGATGTCCAGAAGGTTCAAGAAAGTCAGATCAAGCTTTTATTTCACTAAAATCAAAGAAAGAGTGGAGGTGTTCTTATTTTTGCATTAAATCTGAATTTTTGCTAGTCAAATCAAAAAATAATTTCTCAATTTTTTTCTTTGCCCCACAAAACTATTTGGGTATCTTTTAGATTTTAGAAATAGTGAACAGATATGGCAAAAACTGTTGTCCAAAAAGCATTAGCACAACTTTTTCTTTCGGCTGGTTGAAGGTTGAATTTAATTCATTTTCTCATCTTTTGCTTGCTACATTGAAAAAAAAATTCTGGGTATTTTTTGTAGCCCAAAAATATCCTTCGGTTTCTGTTATCTTTTTCATCCAATGAACAAATATTACAAAAATTGAATTGGAAGTATAAGTTTTTAGCTACGAGAAGGCTGTCTGGCAGAATAAATTCAGTTTTTCAAAAATTCATAGCTTTTGCCTCAGATATCGGATTTCATTGAATATTGTTGGACAGATAAGGATGAGTACTTTCCATCCATGCTGAGCTTTATCAATTTTCTTGTCATTCTCTTTAAATATTGCATGCTGAAGTTGGTGTTGAGCAAAGCTACATAGCTAATTTTTCTAGATTTGTGTTGCTTTTTTTGGCTTTTGTGGGCCTTAACACTACTATAATTTGGGAAAAGCTTTGTAATTGCACTATGCTATAAAGTGCCAACATTTTAATATTTGGGGGATGATTCCTGATACTAGTGAAAAGAGTGGAAGTGCATTGGTGCATTGGTTTCTCTTGATGTCTTTTATGTAATCATGAACTGAGAACAAGTTCCACTTTTGGGGGGATCCATCATATCATCTAAACCAAAATTTCATCCTTCTGTGGTCAAGCTTAATCCAAAGAAATATTTGTCTTGGAAGCAAGGGATTTTGAACCATTGCAGTGAGCATGGTCTACTACCCTATCTCCTTGGACTCATTCCTAAGCCTCATGATGAATATTAGAAGAACAAGTGGATTGACAAAAATGACAAAGAATGGATTGGTAGGCATTGTTGTTTACGAGGGATATATTCATCACATAGAACACACACAGTGCTCTGTCACTGCTTGGTCCATCACCCGACAATTGTTTGGAGATTGTGATGTTCCCTTCACCGAGGAACCTACTACACTGACTTGTGAAAGCACATTCTCAGAGAGTGATCAATTGTCACACAGTGTTCCTTCACATACTATTGTTTCCATAGTTGAGGACACTTCATCTCCTCCAGTTGAGGATGCTTTATCTACTATTGCTTCATACTTGGACTCTAGTGGTTCAATGCAGCAGGTTCACATTGATCTTCTAGAAACAGATGCTTGGGACATATTTCTATCAAACATTGCATCCTTGTTTGTAGAGTCCCACATTGCAAATTGGAGCACACCATTGAGGACATTCGTGTTCTCTTTCATGATAAAACCTTAGGAGTTGATTTTTCTCCCTCAAATAATTCAAGGGTACTTGTAGTCTCTCCTTAAAATTTCTTTGCCTGCATCTGCTTCTACAATGACAATTTCTGCAGTTTTGACTCAGTTATCATTCATGTCGACATCTTTTGCAAACATACCTGATTCCTATAGGTTGAGTTGTCACTTCAATAGAGAGCACCATACATCCATGGTTACTGGACCTGAATCTACTATGGTGCATGATTCATCATATCAGTATTTTTCACATTTTAGCATTGGCTTAGAGATCCTTGAGCAGCATTTGGAGAGGACATCTTCAGACTCTCTTGTTCCATCTCTACATCATATCTTGTCACCATTTGACATTTGTGTGGAGACATTTAAGCAATATTTGGAGGGCTCGTCATTGTATTTGGACTATTATCTACATTGGTCTTCGTTAGATTTTGGATTGTCATTGTGTCCTAGAACACTTGATTTGTTTGAGATACATTTCAGCATTGAAACAAGGATATTTGAGTAGCGTTCAAAGGCTTCATTTATGTTAAGTTTTCTTTCCTCATATTCCTTTCAGGAATGGGAAGATCTCATGCATACACCTTTCATATTGTTTCTTCCTAAGAGGAGGAATGTTGCTCAGCAATTGTGGACCATCTTCTACATCTAACTTCAAGCAATTACCATTGGCTTTATCCACTTTGGAGGGGGCTTCTTTGTTCTCTTTACTCTCTCTCTCTTTTGGGCCAAAGGAGGAGGGAATGGGGGGGTGTTCTCTCTCTATTTGTAGGGGGATTCTCTTTTTCCTTAGGGGGGCTTCTCTTTGGGGGGGACTTCTTGTACATGGGCACCTCATCAGGCCTTGTTGTCGAGACCCATCTTTAGTGTACATTTTCCCCTAAGTTGCACTTAAGAGGGGGTGTTATTGTGAAAGGGGTTCATTAGCTATCTGTTTATTTATTAGCTAGTTCTCCACTTTAGCTCTCTTCACTCTTAGTTATGCTTACTTAGGGACTTTTTCACTTTATCCCACATTGGTTGTGGTTTAAGTTTCTTGGGTGGTAAGTGCCTTATATACCCATCCATTTCTCTCTTATGAGCATCCCATCCCATTCCAATGCATTGTAATTGCATTCTACAAGTTTTGTGCGTGCATTCTTCTAATGCTATTTTGTTTCTTCAACATTTGCAGTTCTCCCGTGGAGGCTAACTCTATGTTGTTATTTTGATCTTGTATCATTTGCATTCACAGTTTTATTTCTATTTGTTGGCACTAGTTTTTCTAGTTCATTCATCTTTTCAGATTCTAACAGCACCACAACATGCCACATCACTTTTCAACTCATGGACAAGTAGCTTCCTTGTGCTGCATGTTCCAACAAGATCATACCTTCTCAACATATGAACTCCAAGTAAGTGTTAAGAACAATTAACTATCAATGATGAAAGGTGTACAGAACTAGAATCAAACCCACAACCACCACATTGGTGAGGAAACACCCCAACCAAGTGAAGTAAGCCTTGTTCCTATTACAATAACGTGAGATAAACCTCTTATAAAAGTATTGACCAAGCTCCACTGAGCATACAAAGTGAATAGCAACATGGGATGATCGATTGCTCCATAAAGGAATAACCCTCTTGCAATTAACATGTAGTTGTATGCATGATCAATTTCTCCATTACAATGAACAAGGCCATGTCACCAATGTGACCAAAACCCTTAACCTTCAATAAGTTTGGGGCTCTGAATCAAAGAATTTTCCAATAAAGAAGAAATGGAACACTGATGATTTTTTAAAATGTATCTGAATATATAGTCAACTTAGAAATTTTGCCTCTAATCAGTAGCATTTCTATGAGAAAGAAAAAAAAAGACAAGAATGATAACAACAATGCTATCCACATTTGATGACTACAGCCATACCATAAAAGAATTCTGAGATCATAATGAAAAATACAAAATACATGCACAATAACTCACTTTTTAACACTCTCCTTTGCTTGAACAAAGCGAAGATGCACTTTTACGAACTTTTTAATTTTGGATCCAAGCCTGCAGGTTGAAAATTCATTAAAAAAATACATATTCTATAGTAAAATAATGTAGAACTTAGGTAACAACATTAAAGACAACTAAGATACACTGCAACGATAATTTTGGCAATAAATCTTCTTTAGAATGATTTAAACCAGGTTGCATTCAAAAAAATTGGACAATTTGAATACAAGAAGAAATGTAAGCGCTAAAGCCTAAAGCTGATGTACTAAAAGGATAATTCACATAATATTTTAAATTTAAACAAAAACAATGTCTACAATATTAGTAATTTAAGTTGTCATTAGTGTAAATTCACAAACACCATACACCGGTAAACACTCGCCGGTCACTCACGTTACTTAGATGACACCGGTAGACAAGGAACAGAGCATATGCACCGATGGATAAAGAAAAGTAAACACACCCGTAGATCAATCAGAGTACACAGTACCGGTCTCAAAGTGCATACAAAGTTGAACCGGGTATAAGGTTACACCGGTCTAAACTGCCTAAAGATCCGCACCGGATTATGCGGAGCAGTTTGAGTTAAAACCGAATAATACGGGATATCCACCACTCTGAAGCGGATTTAACTTTTTTAACAGGAAGTTAGCTTTATTTCTACGGATGTTTTGCAAGGTAAACTCCAGATCATAACACAGCTTTTTGCTATTTGCATGATTTATTGTTGAGTTTACAGCCAAACAGTTCTATGAGTTAAGGGTTTCATTATGGTAAACTCTTGTATAAATACAGGTCATAGGATGCAAGAAAAGTAGTTGTTGATTGTTGGTGATTGCATAGAGCAGAGGAGAGACATCTTCTGAGAGAAGAGCTACAGACATAGAGGTACCAGAGATCAACAGCCAAGCAAACCAGAAAAGAGGTATGATCTAATCAGACATTCGGTGTCATAACAGATCATTGCTTTTATCAGTAGTGAAAGCAAATTGAAATCCCTTTATCAGGGTGGACCTAATTGGTTCATTGTAAAAATCCCCTAACAAGGTAACATCTTTGTTGATGTTCAAAGTCCTATAATCAGGCAGCTCTTAACAGGGATCGGATCTTAATTGATATTTTGTAAAATCCCTTAACCGGGTACCACCTTAACCAGTGCTTTGTAAGCTCCTAACAAGGCGCCTTCATTCTGCAGTAGTGAAGTTGTGAGCTTCGTCTCACCGTAGTTTTTTCCTTCTAACGGAGGGTTTCCTCGTATATATCTTATGTTGATCTGTGTACTTCTTTTAAAGTTGTGAATGTTTGTTTCTCCTATGCTTAAATTTCAAGAAGTACTAGACAAGATTTGGAATTAAGTAGGAAATAGTTCTTACTGATTTACCCCCCCCCCCCCCATCTCAGTAACCGGTTGGTAATAACAATTGGTATCAGAGCCAAGTTCTCTATACTTCAAAGTCTAACAGCTTGAAAGAAAGATCATGGAGGGTTACCAGTATCAGAAATAGCTAGAGGAAGCTAACGACATTATTGCCTCTCTGGAGAATAGACTGAGGAGATCACTTGCAAAGAGAAAGGAGCTCGCTCTACAGTTGAATGAGAGCAATGAAACCATAGATGAACTCTCTGGGCAGAGTGGATCTTACGAAGCTGTGGAGGCAATATCTGAACTCATGGAAAAGAATCAGATCCTGACCGATCAGATCTCTAATCTTAAGAGGGAACAAGAGGATAATGCCCTAAGGATGACTGAACTAATCGAGAAAAAGAGAAAAGTTGAAGATGAAAGGAACTCAGCAGTCAAGTCTTTAACCGCCTCTGAGAAAGCAAGGGACCGGGCAGTGGAAGCCATAGGGGCGAATGAACTCATCACTCTACAACTTCAAGAGGACAAGCAGAGTGTCACCCAAGAAAATGCCCACATGCAAAAGGGCTGGCATGACAGGAATGAAGCATGCAAAAGACTGTCATTGGAATTGTATCAGCTAAAGGAACAAATGAAAGAACTTGAAGAAAGAAATGAAATCCTGAGAAGATACAATGAGAGCTCGATGAAGCTTGATGAGCAACTCAAAGCTCAAAGAAAGCACAAAGATCACACTGGCCTTGGATTCACCGGTAATAACACCAAAGAAACTGGTGAGTCTTCTGGTGCAAAGTTAAGCAAGAAGGATAAGAAGAAGCCGCTAGCACAAAAAGGTAAGAAGACCTTTAACACCTCTTGCAATCATTGTGGGAAACCGGGTCACAGAACTAATAACTGCAGGAATGCACCGGTAAGGCCGAACAACATCTACTGCAAGAACTGTTGCAAGGTTGGCCACAAGACCAATGAATGTTGGTCCAGCCCCCCATCTGTGTCCAGTGGAAGCAGGGGAAGCTTCAAGGGCTACTGCTATACATGCAATAAGTTCGGACACAAGGCTGAAGAATGCAGATCAAAGACCATGGCATTCAGATCCCCGAGACCGGTATTCATCAAGAAAAACAAGAACCGGAACACAGCAAATTGTGCAAACTGTGGGATACACAATCACTGTGATTCACAAAGCAAATCACCTAACACAAGAAGGGAAAACACTTGGAAGGCAACCGGGATAGTCTGCCATCACTGCAACAAAGTTGGACACCTAGCTAAAAATTGCAGGAACCGGTCATCCAACCAAAAGAAGGAATTGATCAAACCGGAAGAGAAGATCAACAAGGAAGAGAAGACTGAGAAAACAGTTAGACAAATTTGGTTCAAAAAGGAATGAAAGAGCTCCGCAGAGGAGAAGACAGAGGAAGGATCATCATCTGCAGATGGTGATATCTCTTCAGCGAACTGAGCCGTAAAGGTGTAGAGGGAACCAGTAGACCATCTACCGCTCCCGGTAAGACTGGTGAGAATCGGACTCACACAGTCTACATGGATAACTGGTCAGGCAAGGTATAATCAACCGGGGTTGACCTAACCGAAAAAGTAGGGCAACCGATAGGGAAAAACGGAAAGAAAAGTTAGGTAAGGCATTTATTATTGTAGCCGTTTAACGAATAGTTACCGTTTAGTAATTACTGTTATGACCTAACCCTATAAAAGAAAGGAGAATTACTCACAAGTTTTTACTTTGCTTACTTTCTGATTTACGAATTCTTGTGCTAAGTATCATTCTCGTGCTTTGATCACTGAGAATTACTGTGTGTAATACCAATCTAAGCTACTTTCTGTAAGTTACCAGTTAGCAAGAATGGCCTCTTCATCCACTAATGTAAAGTTGATCAAGGGAGATCAAGTGGATCGACCTGCATACAATATCGCGCCAATTCAAAATAGAGAGAATGACATGGCTGGTGCGCTCTCGTCTGTGCCAGAAGGAGTCCTCTTAACCGAAGACATCACGGCATTCATTCACGCCAAACAGGAAGAATTGGGTGAAACGTATATTCAAGGCGAATACTTGTCACTTTGTGAAGAAGGGAGACTTCCTGATAAGTATGCCAAGCTAATATCATCTGGACTTATCAATGGAGTATGCTACTTGTCCGTCTTCTAGGAAGATTTAATTCGACTAGTTCTCAGTCGTCTTCACGAACCAAGTTTCTGGCTCACCAGGGGTGCATGTAATTCGATCACCAAAGATGATCTGCATAGAGTGACCGGATACAGCAATCGAGGGGAAGCACTAACCCTAAGGACCATCGCCAATGCCGTCGTCAATAAATTAACTAAGTCAAAACCTGATGGTCGACTTATGACCGTGAACGACATTGAGGATGATGGAGTCCGGTTTGCGTCTACTATACTTGGCTACAAGGTTTATTAGTCAAGCAATTTAAACAACATACTGGGTGGAGCAATTCACGCCGCACGCCGCATAATGCACAACAATGCCCAATACGACATCTGTGCAATGCTCCAAAGCCAAATATTTGAAAATATGAAGAAGCTCGAAGTCGTGAGGAAGAAATCAATGAAGTATGGGACCCTTCTGGTATGTCTCTACTTCTACTACTCCAACTTTTTCCCAGGAGTCAAAAAAGTTATATGGAAGACAGATAGACCGGTTATGCATCAAATAAGCGAGATGGCCAATCAACTAGGAAACCAGATAGGAAGTGCGATGACCAAACACTTTGAGGCATTTCAATTAAAAATGCACGAAAGAGAGAGGGTGTCATCAACTATTGTTGACCTGTACAAGGACAATGTATGCTTTCTGGTAACGATTGATAACTGCATCATTCAAGCAATGGAACCAAGAGAAGTATGTGCTCCTGAGCTAGGGTATGAGATCATTGCCAAGACTGCTAAGGCATATGCTGATGCCCTAAACGATGCAAATTTGGATCTTGCTGCAAACCGATTCGGAACATTCACTGAGATTCAAGAGAATCTTAAAAAGAAGGCACCAATCAAAAATGTCTACACCAAAAGGTCCCCCACACCGAAGAAGAAATTGGCGACAAACCAGCCCAAGGCTCGGAGGAAGAAAGTAGAACCGGTACCCAATACTCAAGAGGGAGAACGAGAAGAGATAGAGACTGAGGAAACAGTTCCTTTGATTAGAAGAAGAAAGCCCACAATTGATGAATTTGTGGCAGGACTAAAAGAATCTGGTGGTTTAGGTTCTGTTAGAGGCAGATATCAACTAGCCAATGATGAAGACAGAAGAAAAATTAAAGAAGATGTACTGTTCTGCCTTCAAAATTTCAATCTTCATCCTAGTGGACTTCACACAACTCTACCTGATGATCTTCTACAAATTATTGAAGATCGGTGGAAGGCTTCTAAGGATAGAGAAAAGGAGCTAAGGATACGAGCTCTTTTGGAGGTCTAGAACCACCTCAGTCTAGATGAAGCCACAGAACAAGCTGAACTTCATCAGCAAACCTTCTCAACAAAAAGGAGGATAAGTCTCATGCTTATTGGAGAAGTTGAGAAAGTGCATAACGAAGGAGTAGTGATGTGGACTAAACTTCTTCAGGCACAACTAAAAGTAGAGGAAGCTCAACGAAGAACAACAGTTCCGCCGGTCCCAGACACTGGTAAAGGGAAAGAAGTGCTTGGAACTGAAGCACCAGTAATAGTAGACATAACTGATGACAAGAGCAACGAGCATGTCAAACCAGCCATTCTCGTCTCTCCAAGCAAAGGTAACACTCAACCTATGTCTGTCAATGATATTGTTGATGAGGTGATGGACTTTGGAGAAGTAGATAATGCTGCAAAATGGTTCAGTGTATTAGAAGAAGACGATAAACAGTCAGTTATTGTAGCAATAGTGGAAACATTTATGGATTATCGCAGGACTACAGGTCAAAGTTTCCACCGGAATTGAATTCTAGGCTACAATTAAAATGGCGAACCGGTCTAGGCACAAACACTAGAATCACTAGGGAAACATTGCTAAAGGTCAGACCTGGACTCAATGAAGAAAGAATAAAGCTTCTATTAGAAGAAGCATCCATGAACCTAAATACACCATATAGAGTTGCAGAGATATTAAATGGGTATGAGAATCAAGTCTACAAAGCGACTCTAGACTTCTGGCACCAGTATGACTTATGTGCATTGGAAAAACTAGGTCCTCAGGATCAAACAAAATGAATGCAAGCACCACCGGTCGGACTCACACCTAGTGTAGAATCTTCTACCGGAAAGGAAAAAACTCAAATAGAGGAGTTCACAGCTGGTGAACAAGTAAATGTTGAACAAGGGATTGATAGCAGTATACCGATGGGTGAACTGCATGCAGCTGCAGAGCAACTGGATGAACAACTTCAACAGGAACAACACATAGAAGTTGAAAAGCAACTAGAAGATGGTGCTCAGGCAGAGAAAGAACCACCTACATAGCAAGTTTTACCTGAAGCAGAGGTTCAACCAAAAAATACAGCTCAACAAGGAGCTGACGAGATTAAGGGACAAGAGGAAGAAATCCTAGTGCACACTGAGAAAGCTCAACCAGAGCAAGAGCAAAGGCAACAGGTCCAAGTTGACATACCAAGCTCCTCATCTAAAAGGAAGTCGTCTTTTGCTAAAGAGAAGAAGCTAAAAAGAGTAAGGTCACCAATACTATGGTGGACATCAGTAAGATGTCAACAAGGCAGCTAAAAGAGCTGACCAAAAGAAAATAGGACATGGTCTCCTGACCACCGTAAAGAACATTGTGAGCAACTTTGTACCAGACGCTGACTTTGATGCAGATGAACCAGTCATCAGTCAACTTGAAGTTCTGGCACAGGCAATCGGTGAGGATATAACCGATCCAGAAATAGTGGCAATCGACCACTACGAGAAGAAAAGAGTGGATATTCTTTACAAACAGGTTGAAGAAATCAAGGTTAATTTGACAGCCAACCTAAGAGTGTTGCAATAGCAACTACAAGTGGCAAGTAGTCTGATGACAAGAACATCAAATTTTGATACATTCTTGCACGATTTGTCAGAAAAATCAGCAAAGGCCTCAGAGGAGATTAGAGCCTTGTCCTCTCAGTTTGACATTAAGAACAAAACTGCAACAACTTACAGCAGGGAACTGACAAGTCTGGCTCTTGTCAAAAGGAAGACTACAGAAGAGGAAAATAAAAGAATACAGGACATTGTTGGTTTTCAGATGTTTCTAGCACCAACACTTGACATTATGCACCAAACAACAAATTCTACAAAAGCTCTGATCAATGAACCAGCATACAAAACTGTGGAGGACATGGAAAATATCATTGTTTCTCTGAAAGCAGCCCAAAAGAACATAGAACATGTAACCAATCAGTGGGCACCTTTTCTTCACTCTGCCAAACCAATATATAAGGATATCTTCACAAAACTAAACATGTGAAGAGAAGCACAACCATTTGTCCTATGGAGGCAAAAAGGGGAAGAAGTGCAGACAGACGAAAGCTGAAGAAGAGTAGAACAGGGAAAGCAAGAGAGAAGAAGGTTGACAGAGGAAAGAAGAGCAGAACAGAAGACCAAAAGACTACACTGGGAGCACTCAGACAGGGGAAGTGTTCTACAGGAAAGAAAGTAAGTATGGTTTGTGTATGGTTTTACCACCAATGACAAAGGCGAAGATTGTTAGCAATTTAAGTTATCATTAGTGTAATTTCACAAACACCATACATCGGTAAACACTCACCGGTCACTCACGTTACTTAGATGACATTGGTAGACAAGGAACAGAGCGTATGCACCGGTGGATAAAGAAAAGTAAACACACTGGTAGATCAATCAGAGTACATAGTACCGGTCTCAGAGTGCATACAAAGTTGAACCGGGTATAAAGTTACACCGGTCTAAACTGCCTAAAGATCCGCACTAGATTATGCGAAGCAATTTGAGTTAAAACTGGATAATACGAGATATCCACCACTCCGAAGTGGAGTTAGCTTTTTTAATAGGAAGTTAGCTTTATTTCTATGGATGTTTTGCAAGGTAAACTCTAGATCATAATGCATAGCTTTTTGCTATTTGCATGATTTATTACTGAGCTTACAGCCTGGCGGTTCTATGAGTTAAGGGTTTCATTATGGTAAACTCTTGTATAAATATAGGTCATAGAACGCAAGAAACGTTGTTGTTGATTGTTGGTGATTGCATAGAGCAGAGGAGAGACATCTTCTGAGAGAAGAGCTACAGACACAGAGGTAGCAGAGATCAACAGCCAGGCAAACCGGGAAAGAGGTATGATCTAATCTGACATTCAGTGTCATAACAGATCATTGATTTTATCGGTAGTGAAAGCAAATTGAAATCCCTTTAACAGGGTGGACCTAATCGGTTCGTTGTAAAAATCCCCTAACAGGGTAACATCTTTGTTGATGTTCAAAGTCCTGTAATCAAGCAGCTCTTAACAAAGTTCAGATCTTAATTGATCTTTTGTAAAATCCCTTAACCGGGTAGCACCTTAACCAGTGCTTTGTAAGGTCCTAACAGGGCGTCTTCATTCTGCAGTAGTGAAGTTGTGAGCTCTGTCTCACCGTGGTTTTTTCCTTCTAACCGAGGGTTTCCACGTATATATCTTGTGTTGATCTGTGTACTTCTTTTAAAGTTATGAATGTTTGCTTCTCCTTTGCTTAAATTTCAAGAAGTACTAGACAAGATTTGGAATTAAGTAGGAAATAGTTCTTACGTATTCACCCCCCCCTCCCCTCTCAGTAACCAGTTGGTAATAACATACAATAAGTCTTGATGTATCGCAAAATTATCAAATCTATGTTTCTTAGGTATTTACTAAAACTCACATAAAAAACTCTTCTTGGGATTTTTCGCATGTGCTTCAAATTTCAATAGCTTTTGCCTTATGGGGCATCAAATTCAAATTAAGGTAGCTTTAGATCCTAGCTTCCGTATAATCTATAATGTTAAAAGATTGGGACCATCAGATCCGTCGTGGTTTCTTCTATCAAGATCTATTATGAGGTAGAACGACCATGGCTAACAAGGGTTTGACACTGTTAGCCTTATTTTGACACCACAAACTTTAAACTTTTGTGTCAAATCCATAAGTCTTGTCAGCCATTGAAGCTTTTATTGACCCAATTCTAACTATGAAATAATGACGTCACATGTGTGATATTTGCATCAGTTCTTTCCTCCCTCACTACAATGCACTCAAGAAATAAGATTAATGTTGTCCATTTGAAGAAGAGGCATCCTCTGTTTTAGTTGAGATTCTGGGAGGAGCCATGATGACGCAGCAAATCATGGAAACAATTAACTTTAAAAATCTGTCAAAGATGGTACAAAATCCTTTTGAAGGAGCATTCCTAGTGGTGTTTTGACCAATGTGGCAAGTTTTCAAATCAACTCACCACTCGGTGTCAAGAATGTTAAAGCTTTATTTTTTGTTGGCAAAATTACGGAAATGAATTAATTAAAGATTTATTTAGTCCATATGGATTATATTTCTGGGTTTTGGTGAAGAAAAACGACAAGTCCATGCATATATTCATAGATTACAAGGCCCTAAACAAGAATCACTATCCCATTCTGAGGATTGATGAGCTACATGTGTACTTTTCAAAAACAGATTTGACATCCAATTATCAGATAAGGGTTCATGAGAGTTGTGTATTCCAATTATCAGATGCTACTTCAGACTTTATGAGTTCTTAGTTATGCCTCTTGGCTTAACCAATGCTCTAGAAACATTCCAATCTTGTATGAATCAAATGTTTAATAAGCAACTCAAAAAGTTTGTGTTAATATTTTTTGATGATATTCAAATTTTTAGTACATCTTGGGAGGAGCATATGAGGCATTTTGACGAAGCATTGAAAATCCTTGAGGCTGAATCTATGTTTGCTAAAGAGTCAAAATACGAGTTTGGAATGAACGAGCTCTTGTGCCTTGGTCATGTAATCAGCTCAACAGTGCAACTATTACCAAGAAAAGATCAAGGCAATGTTATATTTGCCTCCATCTACAAATCTCTTACGGTTGAAGGAATTCTTTGGTCTCTGTGGTTTCCAAAGGAGATTTGTGAAAGGCTTTTGATAGTTGGCTTCCCCACTTACTGTTCTTACTAAAAAGGTGGTGTTTGTATGGTCTAATGCTGTGCAAAAAACATTTGATCAATTCAAACAAATCATGAGTACATGCCCTATTTTGGCCAAAGCTTGAGTGTGATGAATATGGTGAAAGAATAGGTTTGTCCTAATGCAAAATAAGCACTCAATTGCCTTTGAAAGCAAGACGTTGAGAGGCAGAGAAACAAGTTAATCCATCTATGACAAGAAGAAACTTGCTATAATGAATGCTTTGACAAAGTTCAAGCAATATTTGGTCAGTAGTAAGTTCATTATTAAAACTGATCAATAGCCTCAAGCATTTTCTTAATTAGGAAGGTCTTAATGGTAGGCAACAAAAATGGGTTAGTGAGCTTCAGGCTTATCATTTTGACACTGACTATGTCAAAGGGAAGAAGAACATTGCGGCTGAAGCTATAACAAGGCCACATTTGAGCTCCATGGTGGAAATCATTGTTGATTATAATGAATAGATTCTTGTTGAGTACACCAAATCACCTTTGCAATTGGCATCTTGGAGGAGACTTAGCAAGACGAAAGGTACAAAGTGGTGACTGAACTCATACTTTACAAAGAAAAATCTTTTTACTACTTCAATCAACCCTCAAAATTAAGATTTTGAGGACTTTCAATTATACTCCCTTGGCCGGTCAGCAGGGGTTTTTGTGATGTCCCCTACTAGCTAGAGACATCATTCTACTTATTGATTAGCCTATCATTGGACCCTCGTAGGCTAATAGAGACGGATAGAGGGTCAATTTGTGCACAGAGGAGATATGCTTATCTGATGGTTTGACTTTTGCAAAACTCAGCACCCTTGATTTGGTATGGAGAGGTTTCAGACTCTGTTTGTTTGAGTTTTGCTATTTTTAGCAACTTTTAGAGTCATAGAGATGGACCCCTTCTATTTTTAGAAATATTATTTGATCACATGGGAAATTATTATGCCAACTCCAGTTCCAGACGATTAAGCCAAATTCTCATTTTGAGGGAGTTATTCAGTTTTCAGTGGTCATATATTAATTAAATGGCAAAGGATTTAATATTAAGTTGTAAATTGACTTTCTATTAAATCACTTAAGTGATGGGTCTAAGTATCATGAAGGGGGCCAAATTAATGTATTAATTTATTGGCATGTTTTCCTAAGTCTAAATCATTAAATTTATTTAATGATTATATTTTTAATGCCTTAAAGAAAGAAATCGCAGCTTTTCAAGGAATTGCGATTTAGGGTTGGAAAGCCTATTTATGCTTGCTAGGGAAAGAAGGAAGGATGCATTGTTATTTTACAAATTGATCATTGTGATTTTGAGCTCTGAGAAGGGGTTTCAACTTTGTCATTGAAGAACGTAGTTCTTTTGTGTGTATCCATTTGAGCTGGTGAAATATCTAGTGAATTTGGAATTTCAAAGAGTTTCATCCAGAGACTCTATTTGTGCTTCAGCAGTATTAGTTTCAACATCAGGAAGAAGAAGATAGTATTTAATTGCAATTTTATGGAGGAATAAGTCGCAGCCATTATCCTCTTTCAGATTTATAGCCACAGCATTGTAGAGTTGAAATAAATAAGTTCCTACAGTAGCTGGTGTATTCCCCCAGGTTTTTTTATGCATTTTGTAGTTGCCTTTGTTAATCATTTTCCAATAAAGGATTGTCTTGATTCCCTTTTGTATTTCATTTGGAAAATAAATAGAACTTTCAGTAGTTAATTGAATAGTCTCAGAATTTCAGATTATTGCATATTTGCTGTTTATTTCTAAAACCCTTGAAAATCAAAAAACAAAATCATAAACTTTCAAACAACAAATTGAGATAAACGTCTGCAGCAGTTAAGGACCGATTTGGGGTTCTTATAGTGGTATCAAAGCTAAATCCTACCATCCTGAGAGTTTGATTATTACATGCAGCCAGAGGAGATTGGTCCACACAAGTATTATACACGCAGGAGAGCCTTACTTGAAGGTGAACAGGTCTTAGAACCACAGTCGGTCACCATGGGCGGCAGGCGTGATGGCAGCCCACCCAGGATAAATAGGAACAATGAAGATCCGGAAACCAAGGAGTTTTATAGAGCCATGGCTACAGGGCAGCAACAAGTAGCTCAGGCATTGCAAGCTCTTACCACTATGATGGAGCGCATGAACCCTCCAGCAAGACAGGATCGGGAACAAGAGGATAACGGGAGTGCTATAGGTTCTCCATGGGCATAGAGGACACACTCTAGGACAGCAGATAGACCCACACGTCCTACCTTTGTTAGGGAGGAACCAGTGCAGGATCCAATAGAGGAAGTTGGGGATGATATGTTTGCAGACATCCTTATGGCTGCAAATGATGAGTGGGAATTATTGGCCCCACATGTACGAGAAAGGATGACTTTTGAAAGGTTTGTGAATCAAAGGAGAGAACACTACCGTGCAGTCAGATAGCACAGGAGACCCAGGGGGCAGAATAATGATCTAAAGCGTGCTACAAGCATGTTTTCCTTGTCCACTTTTGATGGTAGTGGTAGATTGACAGCGCAAGCTTGGATCCACAAGCTTGATACCTTCTTAGCGTTGAGGCCTATGACAGAGATTGAGGCAATAAAATATGCCACCTTACATTTGGAGGAGTAGCACACGATTGGTGGTATCATGGGTTGATCACTCTTCAGCACAACCAGGTGACTTCTTACCAGGACTTCGTGGACAGATTGGTTGAGACGTTTGATAGGAAAAATCCAGAGGTCTACTTTAGAGACCTAGCACAACTCAAACAAACAAGGAGCTAAGAGCATTTTATTAATGAGTTTCAACGGTCCTCAGTTATGGTTGTTATCTTTTGTAGACTGTCGTCTATGATCAAACAAGGACTAATTCGTATCCCAAACTAAGTCAGGTCGGCCCACATTGATTAAGTAATTAATGTTTGTCTTATGCCCAAGTCGGCCTAGTATATATTATAGCAAGTCGGCCCTCTTGGCATAAACTTTGTGGCTCCTATGTATAGGAGATTGAGTCTTGGAGAAGATCACCGAAAACATAATGCGACTCTTCCAAAGACTCATTAAATAGCAGCAATATCCAAGTCAGCGACTTCACCATCAAAGTGGCGCAGCACAAGTATAAAAGGCAGGGAGTTCATCAACCATGGAAGGCAGCGGATCCTAATAAGGCAGAGATTACTCCATTTGTTTGTGTGAACTCTGGCCTAATTATTCCAGGCGCAACTCTGCTCTATATTGGTGAACACTATAGCATATGAGACATAAAAATGCACCATTGAATGTGCGCCCATATCTGTCCCAAATCGGCAGTGTACTCCAACATTTGGAATGCGAATTTAGGGCAGAAAAGAAGGGCGACTTACAGTGCGATTGTCATGTCCCCTTTCTAGAGACATGTACGTTCATGACGGGTTTGCCTATCATAGACTCTCATAGGCAAATAGTTTGGAGAGAGAGTCATTGTGTGGATCATTTGATTGCTTATTGCTGACAGAGCCTACATTCGGCAGAGCCTACATCCAGTTTGAGGCCTACATGCAGTTGTAGTGGAGCCTACGTCCAGAAGCGAGCCTACATCCAGTTCGAGCCTACATTCAGTCTAGTTGGGCCTACATTCGGTTATGAGACATCTTGGCCTACATTGTTATATTTTTGAGTTGAGAAATGTACTTTATTATTATAATGTTAGTTTATTATAAAGTACATTATAATTAGATGTTTGTAGAAGTTCTAGTAACTTCTCAAAAAAAAGAATAAATAGGGGGCTTGGGCTATCATTTCTACATGCTTGGATTTGGGATTTCTTCTACTTCTTCATTGTGAAGCAATTTGTAGCCTTGTGGTCTGCAAATACTATTCGATCTTTGGGAATGAATCACTCCCCTAGATTGGCATAATTGAGGTAGTGAAATATCTACTGAAGGGTTGCAAGTTTGGAAGTGGTATTCAGCCATTTCAAGTTTAGCTTATTTGGAATCCTCAGATTTACTTGAGGGTTTCAGTTTTGGTTGCAAGAGGAAAAAAACAGTCTGAAAAAGCAGATTTGAAAAAGCAGTCCGAAAAATTATTGCAGCCATCTACAATCAGGTTCCTCATTTCTCATTTGGCATTTGGCATATTTTCTAAGAAATGTATGTTTTCAGCTGAGTATAAAATATAGCTTCAGCACTTTACTATTTTACATTGTACTTGTCTTTGTTTGCCATTTGGCATTATTGGTAACAAAGGAAGGCTAGGATTTTGCAAGTGAAAGGGCATTGTAATTTTCAGTCTATCTATATTGCAAACCTAGGGTTTGATGATCATATCATTGACTAAAAAATATATGGCATTGTTGTAAATTGTTGATATATGAATGGCATATGGTTTTGAGCAATTTCCTACATCATTGATAGTGTTTTAGATGGTATTTGGTTGCTATCTATTATTCTGAAATTTTGGGACAGCGAACTCATATATTGCAAAATAATTTCCTATATTCAATATTTTTCTTTCAGCAGTGTATTCAGTGCATGCCAACTTTTTGACAAATTCTCTTAGTTCAGTAGTAGTGGTTTTTAGTGGCCTTTATAGTAAGGGTCATTACAGTGGTATCAGAGCAGTGTTCTTGCCATCCTGTTGGGTAAGAAACCTATATGCATCCTTCAGCATTTGGGCATCACAGGTACTACACACGAAGAAGAGCAGCACTAGAGGGTGAAAAGGACTTTGGAGATACTCTTACCATGAGTGAGAGACAGTCACAGAGCCCACCAAAGATTCCTGATGATGAGAGGGAATTCTTTCGGATGATGACTACGGGACAGCAGGAGATGGTCCAGTCCTTGCGTAAGTTGACCACTATGATGGAGAGAGTGGTTCAGCCCAGAGCACAGGAACAGGTTAGAGGTACACTTGATCATGATAATAGGAGCGTGGCAGGTTCACAGGGTGCTCCTAGGCACAGGTCTTG
The DNA here is from genome assembly GCA_027943335.1 of Chamaecyparis obtusa. NCBI lineage: Eukaryota > Viridiplantae > Streptophyta > Pinopsida > Cupressales > Cupressaceae > Chamaecyparis > Chamaecyparis obtusa. The sequence goes on from BSBK01007864.1 coordinate 1,105,668, forward strand.
GACAGCGGATAGACCTACTCGTCCTACTTTCCTTAGAGAGGAGACTCAGGAGGCAGGAGAGGGTGATGTGCAGGATGATTTTCAAGATGATCTTAGAGCTGCTACTGCAGAATGGCAGGCATTACCACCACATGTGCGTGAGTTACTTAACTTTGATCGCAACCTAAATCAGAGGAGAGAGCACATGAGGAGTACTCGGCAGAACAGGAGACCTAGAGGAGGCCATGACAGTGAGTTACAGCGAGCTACTAGCAAGCTCACTTTACCTTCTTTTGATGGTAGTGGACAGATGACAGCACAGGCATGGATACATAAGTTGGATACTTTCTTAGCATTGAGACCCATGTCAGAGGTAGATGCCATCAGATACGCCACCTTGCATTTGGAGGGCGCAGCTCATGACTGGTGGTCACATGGTATGGTTACCTTGCAGCACAACCAGGTGACATCGTACCAGGATTTTGTGGATAGGCTGGTGGAGCGTTTTGACAGGAAGGATCCTGAGATATTCTTCCGTGATCTTGCACAGTTGAGACAGACAGGCAGCTTGGAGATATATATCAGTGAATTTCAGCGATTGTCAATTATGGTGCAGGATGTATCAGAGAGGCGATTGGTCATTTTATTCACTGAGGGATTGTTTGAACTCCTCAAAGGTTGGATCAAGGCATTTGATCCATCATCACTACAGGAGGCCATGAGGAAAGCTCGTAGTATGAAGCTTACAGCACCTTCTAGCAGATTCACCCCTAGGAGTTCTACTTCTTTCAGAGATAATAAGAAATTTGATAAGGGGAAGGGGAAGAAGGTTGATACCAAGGGGAAATCCACTCTACCCTTGGATACAGAGGCACTTAATGACCTACGCAGGAAGAAGCTATGCTTCTATTGCAAAGGTCCATATGATAGGGATCATGACTGTCCTTTGAGGCCTAAGGGGAAGGCCAATAGAATTATGTGGGTGTACTATGAGGACTCAGATTCAGATAGCACAGCACATGAGGATGAGCACAGTGACACAGTGCCTGAGGTAGAGGCAGAGGCAAAGGCTTTAGAGCCTAAGGTGGAGCCAGAGCTACATTTGCAGCAGGCACGCTTATCTAGTATTCAGCAAGAGGGGTCCTTTAGATTGCGTGGACTTCTAGCAGGACAGAAGGTGATTACCCTAGTTGACACAGGTGCTACGCATAATTTCATTGATGCACGTTTGGTTGAGCGTCGTGGCATTGAGACAGAGGAGTTTGAGGGTCTCTGAGTACAGGTTGCTGATGGTTACACTCTTAAGTGTAACAGGATGATCAGAGATATGCCCTTACGCTTGAGCAATTATGAGTTCAAAGCGGATTACCATGTAGTTAACATGGGTGACCTAGATATTGTATTGGGGATGACTTGGTTGCATTCATTGGGTGAGGTCACTTTCAGACTCAGGGACATGGAGATCAAGTTTGAGGCAGATGGTAGGCAGCATGTCTTGAGGGCTATCAGAAATAGTGATATTAGGACTATTTCTTTCAGGCGCATGGAGAGGATGGTTAGACACGATGGGATCGAATGGGCAGCCATGTGTACTCTCATGCCTACACAGGAGGAGCATCAGATGACAGAGTATCACCCTGATATTCAGAGATTGAGAGAGCAGTATGATAGGGTGTTCAGTGACATTCCACCTGGCGCACCACCTGATAGAGGGATTGAGCACATCATTGAGTTAGAGGAGGGTGCTAAACCAGTGATGATCACACCATACAGGCATCCTAAGAGGCTCAAGGATGAGATAGAGAAAACCATCAAGGAGCTACTTGAGATGGGGCACATTAGACCGAGCAAGTCTCCTTTTGCTTCTTCGGTAGTTTTGGTGAAGAAGAAGGATGGTTCAATGCGGATGTGCATTGATTATCGGATGTTGAATAAGAGGACTATTAAGAATAAGTATCCCATCCCTCAGATTGATGAGTTGATAGACGAGCTTCATGGGGCTTGCTACTTCAGCAAGATAGACTTGAGATCAGGGTATCATCAGATCAGAGTCAGAGAGCAAGATATAGAGAAGACTACATTTAGATGCCATTGTGGACACTTCGAGTTCGTGGTCATGCCATTTGGGTTGACCAATGCACCAGCCACTTTTCAGTCTACGATGAATAAGGTCTTCCATCATCAGTTGAGGAGATTTGTATTGGTTTTCTTCGATGATATCTTGGTATACAGTCGGACATGGCAGGAGCATGTAGTACATTTGGAGACTGTATTGAGTATATTGCAAAGGGAGTCCTTGTATGCCAAGGAGTCCAAGTGTGATTTGGGTATGGCTGAGCTCTTGTACTTGGGTCATATTATCAGTGCAGATGGAGTGCGGATGGATCCTGATAAGATCCGTGCTATAGTGGAGTGGCCTATTCCAGAGAACCTGACACAGTTGAGAGGGTTCCTAGGCCTATGTCGATTCTACCGCAGATTTGTGAGTGGGTATTCACGTCATGCAGCCCCTATGACAGATTTGCTGAAGAAGGGGGCCTTTGTTTGGACACCAGAGGCGCAGGCTTGTTTTGACAGGTTCAAGGAGATCATGACTTCATGTCCGGTGTTAGCTTTGCCTGATTTCTCGAAGCCATTTGAGCTTCAATGTGATGCATCCGGAGATGGTATAGGTGCTGTGTTGATGCAGGACAAGCACCCTATTGCATATGAGAGCAGAAAACTCCGTGGACCTGAGACATCTTTCAGCATTTACGATAAGGAGATGTTAGCCATCATGCATGCGTTGGCTAAGTTTAGACAGTATCTAGTGGGTGGTAAGTTTTGCATTAAAACTGACCACAACAGTTTGAGGCATTTCCTTAGTCAGAGAGATCTCAACAATAGGCAGCAGAAGTGGGTAAGTAAGCTACAGGCTTATATTTTGATATATCATATGTGAGAGGGACTCAGAATGTGGTAGCAGATGCATTGTTACGTAGACCACATCTCAGTGCATTGATTGAGCTATCAAAAGATTGGCGACATATGATAGTGGCAGAGTATGCTAGAGACCCATGGGCGTCAGGGATAGTTGATGGGTCAGTTGTTGATACCCGGTATACACTTGTAGATGATTTGATTATCTACAAGAGCAGGATCTTTCTAGCCCTAGGATCGAAGGTGAAGCGATCTATATTGAGAGCTCTTCATGATTCACCTACAGCTGGTCACCCTGGGTACTTCAAGACATATAGACAGGTGCGGGAGCGGTTCACTTGGAAAGGACTGAAGACAGATGTATTGCAGTATATTCATGAGTGCCCTGTTTGTCAGCAAAACAAACAAGAGCACACCTTTCCAGCCGGGCTCCTACAACCACTTCCCATTCCTGATCAGAAGTGGGAGTGCATATCCATGGATTTCATTACGAGCTTGCCCAAGGCCCAAGGGCATGATTGTATCTACGTGGTGGTGGATAGACTGACGAAGTATGCACACTTCTTTCCCATCACTACTACTTACACAGCAGTACAGGTAGCTGAGGTCTTCTTCACAGAGGTCTTCAGATTGCATGGGATTCCCCGCAGCATAGTGAGTGACAGGGACAGCAGATTTTTGAGTCACTTTTGGTAGGAGGTATTCAGACTTTGTGGCACTGAGCTTACACCTAGCACCAGTTATCACCCGCAGACAGATGAACAGATAGAGATAGTCAATAAGTGGGTGGAGGGCTATTTGAGGAACTATGTGGCTGGTCAGCAAAAGGCATGGGTGAGATGGATACATTTGTGTGAGTATTGTTACAATACCACATTTCACATGTCGATTCAGATGTCACCTTTCAGGGCTCTATATGGGTATGATGCGCCTAGCTTCATTGATTTGCTTATGTCTGATATTAGAGTTCCACGTGCCGAGGATTTGCTTCAGGAGAGCAAGGACATTGTTGATGCTCTCAAGGATAATATAGCCAGGGCACAGAATCAATACAAGCAGTATGCAGATCAGAAGCGGATTGAGAGGAGCTTTGAGGTTGATGATATGGTTTACCTCATGCTTCAGCCATACAGACAGTCTACTCTCAAGAAGAGTGGGTCGGAGAAGCTTAAACCGAGATACTATGGGCCTTTCAGGATCATTAGGCGTGTTGGTGAGTTGGCTTATGAGCTTGAGCTTCCAACTGATAGTAGAGTGCATAATGTGTTTCATGTGTCGCGCCTCAAGAAGGCGTTAGGGCAGCATGTTGTGCCTTCTACAGTGTTACCACCCGTAGATGATGAGGGGAAGTTGGTTTTGGTGCCAGAGTCTATCTTGGATAGCAGGGAGAAACAGCTTCGCAGGAGAGTTATCAGGGAGTATTTGGTGAAGTGGAGAGATCTTCCTGTTGAGGATGCTACTTAGGAGTCTGAGGAGATTTTGCAGCATCCAGCTTTGAGATTGCTTGAGGGCAAGCAATTTCAGGAGGGGCGGACTGTCATGTCCCCTTTCTAGAGACATGTTCGTTCATGACGGGTTTGCCTATCATCGACTCTCGTAGGCAAATAGTTTGGAGAGAGAGTCATTGTGTGGATCATTTGATTGCTTATTGCTGACAAAGCCTACATTCGGCAGAGCCTACATCCAGTTTGAGGCCTACATGCAGTTGTAGTGGAGCCTACGTCCAGAAACGAGCCAACATCCAGTTCGAGCCTACATTCAGTCTAGTTGGGCCTACATTCGGTTATGAGACATCTTGGCCTACATTGTTATATTTTTGAGTTGAGAAATGTACTTTATTATTATAATGTTATTTTATTATAAAGTACATTATAATTAGATGTTTCTAGAAGTTCTAGTAACTTCTCAAGAAAAAGAATAAATAGGGGGCTTGGGCTATCATTTCTACATGCTTGGATTTGGGATTTCTTCTACTTCTTCATTGTGAAGCAATTTGTAGTCTTGTGGTCTGCAAATACTATTCGATCTTTGGGAACGAATCACTCCCCTAGATTGGCATAACTGAGGTAGTGAAATATCTACTGAAGGGTTGCAAGTTTGGAAGTGGTATTCAGCCATTTCAAGTTGAGCTTATTTGGAATCCTCAGATTTACCTGAGGGTTTGAGTTTTGGTTGCAAGAGAAAAAAAGCAGTCCGAAAAAGCAGATTCGAAAAAGCAGTCCGAAAAATTATTGCAGCCATCTACAATCAAGTTCCTCATTTCTCATTTGGCATTTGGCATATTTTCTGAGAAATGTATGTTTTCAGCTGAGTATAAAATATAGCTTCAGCACTTTACTATTTTACATTGTACTTGTCTTTGTTTGCCATTTGGCATTATTGGTAACAAAGGAAGGCTAGGATTTTGCAAGTGAAAGGGCATTGTAATTTTCGGTCTATCTATATTGCAAACCTAGGGTTTGATGATCATATCATTGACTGAAAAATGTATGGCATTGTTGCAAATTGTTGATATATGAATGGCATATGATTTTGAGCAATTTCCTACATCATTGATAGTGTTTTAGATGGTATTTGGTTGCTATCTATTATTCTGAAATTTTGGGACAGCGAACTCATATATTGCAAAATAATTTCCTATATTCAGTATTTTTCTTTCAGCAGTGTATTCAGTGCATGCCAACTGTTTGACGAATTTTCTTAGTTCAGTATTAGTGGTTTTTAGTGGCCTTTATAGTAAGGGTCATTATAGCGATTTGGAACAGCAACATAATGCTTATCATAAATTGCTATTACCTTCCAAGAATCGCCATTTACTCTACCTAGGGTTTGGTGTACAGAATTGGTATTATCCTGACATCCTTCTTTGTCAATTTTGTCTATATATTGCTTCAGTTTTCAATGGGCTTCTATAGATTGTATTTTCCTTGCATAGATTTGAAAATAACAACAATGGTGCCAGACATATCAGAGAGGAGGTTGATAGTATTATTTACTGAAAGCTTATCCGAACCAATCAGAGGTTGGGTAAAGACTTTTGATCCTTCCACATTGAATGATGCTATAAAGAAAGCTAGGAGTATGGAGAATGCAGCCCCAGTAAATAAATTTTAGCCCAAGGCAGCTTCCTCCAGCAAGGACAATAAGCCATTCTTTAAGAAACCAGAGAGGACTGAATTTAAATCCGAAAATAGAGATCAATCTTTTGCACCTTTTGACAGGGAAACACTTAATGATTTATGGAAGAAGAAATTGTGTTTCTATTGCAAAGGACCTTATGACATGAATCATGATTGTCCTTTAAGACCCAAGGGCAAAGTAAACAGGGTTATGTGGGCTTATTCTGAGGATTCTGATTCTGAAAATTCAAACCAGCAATCTGAAAATGAGGAATCAGCTGAAGAAAAGGAAATCACAGGTGATGAAAAGCTGAACCAAATGGCTACAAGTGATGAAAACACTGAGGGTAGAATTAAGGAGGCCTGACTCACCAGTGTGTGGCAGGAGGGATCATTAAGGATGAGGGGAGTATTGGCAGGACAGCGAGTTATCACCTTGCTCGATACGGGTGCCACTCATAATTTTATTGATTCCAGGCTGGTTGAGAGACGTGGGATTCAGACAAAGCAGTTTGCGGGTCTGAGAGTGAGGGTAGTTGATGGCTACGTCCTCAAATGTGATAGGAAGATTATAGGTCTACCCTTGAGGATTAATAACTTGACTTCAAAGCTGATTTTTTATGTTGTAAACATGGGTGACACAGATTTAGTACTTGGTATGACTTGGTTGCATGACATTGGAGTGTTCACTCTCGATTTGAGAGACATGGAGATGAAGTTCCAATCGGATGGAAAGACATGTATACTTAAGGTCATCCATGACAGTGAATTTAGGATGATGTCTTGCAGACGCATGGGGACCTTGTTGAGACATGACCAGGTTGAGTGGGCAGCCCGCTGCACTTTGATGCCATCATAGGGGGAGCAACATTCCAAGTATCATCCAGACACACAAGCGCTGAGAATCAAGCATAGTAAGGTGTTTAGTGACATTCCACCAAGTAGTCCTCCTAATAGAGGTATTGAGCACATCATTGAGTTGGAAGGTGTCAAACCAATTATGATTACACCCTACAGACATCCAAAGAGATTGAAGGATGAGATTGAGAAAACCATCAAGGAACTACTTGTTATGGGGCACATTAAACCAAGTAAGTCTCCTTTTGCTTCTTCTATGGTTTTGGTGAAGAAGAAGGATGGTACTCTTAGGATGTGCATAGATTACAGGGTCCTGAATAGGAAGACTATCAAAAACAGGTACCCCATACCACGGATTGATGAGTTATTAGATGAGTTACATGGAGCATGCTTCTTCTCCAAAATTGATTTAAGATCGGGCTATCATTAGATCCAAGTCAGAGAGCAGGATATAGAGAAGATGGCATTTCAGTGTCATTGTGGCCATTTTGAGTTTGTAGTTATGTCATTTGGGCTAACTAATGCTCCAGCTACTTTTCAATCCACAATGAACAGGGTTTTTCAGCCTCAATTGAGGAAATTTGTGTTAGTCTTCTTTGATGACATCCTGGTTTATAGTAGGACATGGGATGAGCATGTGCGACACTAAGACACTGTGTTGAGCATTTTGAGCAGGGAATCCTTGTATGCAAAAGAATCCAAATGTGATTGGGGGTTATCAGAGTTATTATATCTAGGTCACATTATTAGTGCACAAGTACGCTTGGATCCTGAAAAGATTCGTGCTATTGTTGAGTGGCCTTCTCCAATGAACCTGATACAGTTGAGGGGATTTTTTGGGTTGTGTGGGTTCTAGAGGAGGTTTGTTAGTGGATATTCGAGGCATGCAGCACCCTTGACGGATTTGATGAGGAAGGGGGCTTTCTTGTGGACTCCTAAGGCACAAGAGTGTTTTGATAAATTCAAAGAGTTGATGACTTCTTGTCCAGTGTTAGCACTACCAGATTTCAGTAAACCATTTGAGCTTTATTGTGATGCATTTGGCGAGGGCGTTGGAGCGGTGCTTATGCAGGACAAGCACTCGATAGTGTATGAGAGTAGGAAGCTCAGGGGACCTGAGAGGAGCTTTAGCATTTATGATAAGGAAATGTTGGCCATAATGCATGCTTTGGCCAAATTCAGGCAGTATTTAGTGGGTAGCAAATTCAGCATAAGAACAAACCACAATAGCCTGAAACATTTCCTGGCGCAGCGAGATCTTAATGACAGGCAGCGGAAATGGGTAAGTAAATTACAAGCATATGACTTTGATATTACCTATTTCAAGGGGACACAGAATGTATTAGCAGATACCTTGTCACGAAGACCCCACTTGAGCTTGATGACGGATATATTAGAGGACTGGAGACATTTGATCCTTGCAAAGCATGCAAAGGATACATGGGCATCAGGATTCATAGACGAATCGGCTCAGGATAGTAATTTCACCCTAGCAAATGAGCTCATCATTTACAAAGGTTGCATTTATTCGGTGGCAAGGTCAGAGGTGAGGAGGATGGTATTGAGAGTTTATCATGATTCACCTATGGTAGGACATCCAGGTTTTTATAAAACCTACCAGTAGATTCGTGAGCGCTTTTCTTGGAAAGGGCTCAAAGCTAAGGTGTAACAATATGTTAGAGAGTGTCCTACTTGTCAGCAAAATAAACAGGAACACTCTTACCCAACCGGTTTACTACAGCCGCTTTCGATTCCTGATAGGAAGTGGGAGTGTTTGTCCATGAACTTCATCACAGGACTGTCGAGAGCCCAGGGCAGAGACTGTATATATGTTGTTGATGATCGACTCACAAAGTTTGCCCACTTCTTTCCAATCACAGCTACATACATTGCTACGCAGGTGGCAGAGTTGTTCTTTCATGAGGTATTCAAGTTGCATGGCTTACCCCGGAGCATAGTCTGTGATCGGGACAGCAGATTCGTGAGTCACTTTTGGCAAGAGTTATTCAGATTGTGCGGGACACAGCTCACTCCGAGTACTAGCTACCACCCCCAAACGGATGGATAGACTGAGATAGTCAACAAATGGGTGGAGGGATACCTCAGGAACTACATAGTAGGGCAGCAGAAGGCTTGGGTTAAGTGGATTTATCTGTGAGTATTGCTACAATTCCACTTATCACATGTCCATCCAGATGTCACCTTTCATGGCATTATATGGGTATGAGGCACCAAATTTCCTAGATTTGTTGTTGACCGATAGTAGAGTGCCTAGTGCTGGAGGTTTGTTACAGGAGAGCCAAGACATTGTAAAGGCTCATAAGGAGAACATCACTAAGGCACAAAATCAGCAGAAGCTATGTAGATCAGAAGAGGACTAAGCGGACCTTCGAGGTAGGGGATATGGTCTATTTGATATTACAGTCATATCGCCAATCCACTCTCAAAAAGAGTGGTGCCGAGAAACTTAAGCCACGATACTATGGACCCTTCAGGGTGATCAGGAGAGTTGGTGGGGTGGCTTATGAGTTGGATTTGTCGGCAGAGAGCAGAGTCCATAATGTTTTGCATGTGTCATGTCTCAAAAAGGCGTTAGGACACCAGATTGTTCCTTCTACAGTGCTTCCACCCTTGGATGATGAGGGGAAGTTGGTTTTAGTGCCAGAGGCTATCATTGAGTTTAGGGAAAGGAATTTGAGGAGGCGTACTATCAAGGAGTACTTGGTGAAATGGAAGGACATGCCGGTTGAGGATGCCACTTGGGAGAGCGAGGAGATTTTACAGCATCCAGAGTTGAGATTGCTTGAGGACAAGCAATTTCAAGAAGGGCGGACTGTGATGTCCCCTTCTAGCTAGAGACATCATTCTAGCTATTGATTAGCCTAGCATTGGACCCTCGTAAGCTAGTAGAGACGGATAGAGGGTCAATTTGTGTAGAGAGGAGATATGCTTATCTGATGGTTTGACTTTTGCGGAGCTCAACACCCTTGATTTGGTATGGAGAGGTTTCAGACTCTGTTTGTTTGAGTTTTGCTATTTTTAGCAACTTTTAGAGTCATAGAGATGGACCCCTTCTATTTTTAGAAATATTATTTGATCACATGGGAAATTATTATGCCAACTCAAGTTCCAGACGGTTAAGCCAGATTCTCATTTTTTAGGGAGTTATTCAGTTTTCAATGGTTATATATTAATTAAATGGCAAAGGATTTAATATTAAGTTGTAAATAGATTTTATATTAAATCACTTAAGTGATGGGTCTAAGTATCATGAAGGGGGCCAAATTAATGTATTAATTTATTGGCATGTTTTCTTAAGTCTAAATCATTAAATTTATTTAATGATTATATTTTTAATGCCTTAAAGAAAAAAATTGCAGTTTTTCAAGGAATTGCAATTTAGGGTTGGAAAGCCTATTTATGTTTGCTGGGGAAAGAAGGAAGGATGCATTGTTATCTTGCAAATTGATCATTGTGATTTTGAGCTCTGAGAAGGGGTTTCAGCTTTGCCATTGAAAAATGTAGTTCTTTTGTGTGTATCCATTTGAGCTGGTGAAATATCCAATGAATTTGGAATTTCAGAGAGTTTCATCTAGAGACTCTATTTGTGCTTCAGCAGTATTAGTTTCAGCATCAGGAAGAAGAAGATAGTATTTAATTGCGGTTTTATGAAGGAATAAGTCGCAGCCATTATCCTCTTTCAGATTTACAGCCACGGCATTGTAGAGTTGAACTAAATAAGTTCCTACAGCAGCTAGTGTATTCTCCCAGGTTTTTTTATGCATTTTGTAGTTGCCTTTGCTAATCATTTTCCAATAAAGGATTGTATTGATTCCCTTTTGTATTTCATTTGGAAAATAAATAGAATTTTCAGCAGTTAATTGAATAGTCTCAGAATTTCAGATTATTGCATATTTGTTTTTTATTTCTAAAACCCTTGAAAATCCAAAAAAAAATCATAAACTTTCAAACAACAAATTGAGATAAACGTCTGCAGTAGTTAGGGACTGATTTGGGGTTCCTACAATTTTTCAAGACTTAAAGGCTGATCCGAGAAAGATTTCCATGAAATGGGTTTAAGTAAAAAGTCCTTAAGTTTGTTTAACAATGTCAAGTGTGTCAACACAACAAAAAAGAACACACTTTCCCTACTGGATTGTTGCAGTCCTTGCGTATTCACAAACAAAAACTACGAAAGTGTCTAAATTGATTTTATAACTAGTCTTCTTAAAGAGCAAAAAGGGATTGTATATATGTTGTTATTGATAGATTCACAAAATTTTCGCACTTCTTTTTTATTTCTGCAGTGTTTACATGTAATGTCTCCAAATTGTAGTTTAACTGATTTTACACATAAACAACAATTCCACAATAACTCACAAAAGCGAATCCCATTAGTCATTAAGAATTTTGAGAACTAATGAACAAATACATCAGTTAGTGAATAAGGAGATTAAGATAGGCATTATGACTAGCTAACTATCTCATAACCAATCAATGATAAGTCTTGGTAGGAATCTCGAAAGAGCACCAGTAAATTGCCGAGCCCAACCAAGCCTGAGAGCATGCAACATTCACATCATGGTAACTTGCCCCTTATCGCACAAGTGGCAAGAACATCCAGCTACAACCAGTTTCATCCCTTGGGGTCTTCAATTCGCCTCTCGGCCCACAAGAGGCCAGAATGTCCAACTATGACCAATTCCATCCCTTGGGGTGGCGTACTTAGTTCAAAGAGTCGGTAAACCACATCTCCCTAACTTACTTCCTCCAACTTTACATTTGATTGATTATGCTATAAATAAATGTATGGACATATATTTGCAGAAATATAATGTCTTACTGTAAGCAATATTTATTGATTGCCTATAATCGGATTAAGTCCGTTGAATGCTCTGAAATAAATATTTATTGATGAATATAGGCAGATTGGCTGCATGAAATATTAACCATTCATACTAAGTATGTTATACACAAAGACTATAGAACTTGATCCGAGTTCTTTTCATCAGATTAATCTTTATCAGTATGCGTAATCTTCTATGCTTAAGTAAGATCCATGTAAGTTAGATCTGATTGATTCAATGTCTCACTACTTGATAATTCAATTGTTGTTGAATGATTGATATTTGTATGAATGATTGATTGACTGAATGAATTCTTTAATGATTGATGAGTGATGATGTAATGAGTGTTAGTTTGATATATTGGTGAATTGAATAAATGCTGATTTGGTAGAGTAGTTTTCTGATTGATTGGTTTCTTGATTTGATAATTGATGATTGCTTTTGTCGATTCTTGAGTGATGATTGATAATTCATCTTTGAATGATCGGAATGATCTCTTTTGTACTTCATTGGTGTAAGATGGTTGAAAATCTCTGTGGTATATCGCAGAAAGCGCAATATATCGCACGTCCAGAGGCTCTACAATATAATCACAGCTTAAATCGGCTTCGAGAAAATGAATACGCGCCACGATATTTTCATGTTGAAATCGCCAAAAAGTCGCGGGATATATTGTTATAAATCGCCACCACTAAAGTCAAAAAACTTTAAATTAAAATAATGAAAAATTCTAGGGTTGCGGCTCTAGTTTTAACTTTATTCCGTCATTTTTGAAGCTGTCGTGATCGTTTTTGGCTCCGTCATTTTTTACTACAACGAAAAAATTCCCTGCAGACTGCAATGGAAAAAATCTGTACTCCATTGTTTTTCACTACAGGCTGCGACATCTAGGTTTCTATTTTTTTTTCAAATTTATTTGCAATTCAATTTTTAATTCAATTGTATTTTATATTTAGCAAATATTTTTGTTTTTACATTATATATACAGTTTACATTTTAAATATATAAATACTTATAGTAAACTAATATAATATTATAATGTGTTTTACATTTTAAAAATAAATATAATGTAATAATAAATATATTTTACAAATATTTAACTATATATTTATAAAATACATTGTATTTCTGATTTCAAATGTCAATAATAAATATATTTACAATGTATTTTAACTGTATATTTATACAGCTAAATATAAATATATTGTATTTCTGATTTTAAATGTAAATAGTATATATATGTGTGTGTGTGTGTGTGTTCCCAAATTTTTTAATCATTGTTATTTCATAGACTTGGCTAATGGCTAATATTTGAATAATATGTTCTACAAATTTGGTGTATGTGTGTTTTTAAGATATTTTAAGAAATTATATATTTTCAAATGTTCAATAAAGGTGCCGATTTATTGCCGATTTTTTCGCCGAGTTATTGGCGATTCCAAGTTTTTTAAAAACTTTGGACCGGCCGAGTTATTGCCGAGTCCGAGTTTTTCAACTTTGGGTGTAAGGGTCAGCACTTTTCATAAGACTTGAGTCACCACCCTGCATTGCTGCCCTTCAAACATAATAAGTTTATTTCTCAATTAATCTCTCTTGCCCCTCCTCGAATGAAACCTTCTTCCCTTTATATCTTCCAATGTAAGGGAGAGGTCAAATCTCTTCGTTATGTTTGCCCTTTTGCAACAGTCACAACCTTTCACAATTACCACCCTCCTAAAGAGTCATGCCCCTCCATCATTTCTACCCCTTGGGAGAGTCACAAACTTTCATAATTACAACACTTCGAAAGAGTCACAACCCTTCATAACTTTTGCCTTTTGAAGCAGTCACTTCCTTATTTTCTTCTCTACTAATTCTTTTTTCCTTTTGAAGGAATCACTTCCTTATTTTCTTTTCTACTAATTCTTTCTTGATTCAATTCTTCCTTTTTCTCTTTCTTCCTCTCTCCTCCTTTTTAAATGTTCTATTCTCCCTTTTATATCCCATGTTTGAAGGAGTCGCAACTTTCCATTTCAAGCATTTTGACCATCCAATAAACTTAACTAAATTTAATTTTGTTATATTTTATCTTTTTAATTTAGATTTATTTGTATTCTTTTATATATTAGTTTTATTATTATTATTTCTTTTTAAATCCTATTTCAAAAATGGGACATTTCATTACAACAGCTCAACTGGCTGATTTGTTCCTCCAAGAAGTGTTTAGGTTGCATGGAATGCCAAAGAACCTTATGAGTGAAAGGAATGGAAAGTTCCTAAGTTGGTTTTGGCAGGACCTATTCAGATTAAGTTGGACGATACTCACTGATAGCACGAGCTATCACTCATCTATTGAATGAAAATAGAGGTCGACAATAAGTGGGTGGAAGGGTATCCCAGAAACTACATTTTAGGACAGCAAAAAACTAGATTTAAAATGGTTGCATTCGGATGACTACTCTTACAAATCTACCTATTACATGTTTATTAAGATGTCTCCATTAATCGGTTTGTATGGGTATGAAGCTCCTAGCTTCTTTGACTTAATTGTTTGGTGATGCTAGAGTGACCCAAGCTAAAGATTTACTGCAGCAAAGTCAAGATATAATGAAATCATTGAAGAAGAATCTCTAGCATGCTCAAAATCAGCAGAAGTTGGCTGCAAATCAGCACCATGTAGAGTGTGCATTTGAAGTTGCAGACAATTTATTTGATGTTGCATCCTTACAGACAAACAGCTCTCAAGAATAGTGAATTTTAGAAGTTTAAGACGCATTTTATGGCCCATTCAGAGCCTCTGAAATGATTGGAGAAGTGCTTATGAGTTAGAGCAACCTAAGAGTAACAAGGTGCATAATGTCTTCCATTAGTCATGCCTCAAGAAAACATTTGGACATAATATTATTCCCTCTCCTATGTTGCCACCTTTAGATGAATAAAGAAAAATTGTTGGTTCTATAAGCAATGTTTGATTTCAAGGAGAATACTTTGAGGAAAAGGACCATCAAAAAGTACTAGGTGAAATGGAGGAAATTACCCATGGAAGATGCTAATTTGGAGAGTGAGAAGATATTGCGACATCCAAATTTGCAATTTCTTGGGGTCAAGCAATTCTGGGTAGGGATGACTTTACTATCCCTTTCTCAGGCATAGTCAATTTAGTGATAGTTATCCTATTTCCTAAGTTCCCATACGCAAATTGGTAATGAAACTGTGACTCTATAGATCTTGAAGAGCTCAAGTTTAGTATTTCTTATTATGATAAAAGATAGTTTCTATTATCGTCTTAATGGTTATCTATGTAGATATTGTAAATCTCTTGTAAATATTAGAATGTTTCTAATATTTAGTTATTTGTACCTAGAATAGAATTTTTCTATTCTTTACGATCGTTTCCAAAGGAAACATCGTTTATTCTTTTTGTATATATAGATTGTTTGATCTCTATTAATATATCAAGTATTTTACCAATTACTTGTTGTAATATGGTATCAGAGTGAATACTTTAATTTTTTTGAAAAATTTATAATTTCTTTCAGAAATTATTTGCATCAAATTTTCAAAATTATTTGTGGGTTAGTTTTTTGCAGAGATCTTCTCAGGGTTAGTGACTATTGTTTCTTCCAACGCAACGCCATTCTCTTGCTTGAAACCTACAACCCGCGCGTGTCGTTTTTGGGAAGCTTTAAAAACCATTTTTGGTGTTGGTTCTTCAAAAAACAGGGACGTTTTTTCCTCCAAAGTGAAAAACGACCCTCTGTGGTGTTATTCTCTCAGCATCTGCCATTTTTTGAAAGAAAACTCAATTTTTCTGCAAATTTTCAAGCTATTTTGAACCAATTAGGATTTTCTTCGAAAACCCTAATTTTCTGTATTAGATCGAAATTTTCTTTCTAGATTCTTGGTGGTTTTTTCGAGAGCTCAACTAGGTTGTCGTCCATTTTTTGGATGCCTCAATTTTTGTGCCTTGATTTTTGAGCCAGCAAATCCAAAATCTGACAGCATATTCCTTCTGGGTTTTTCGAGCTCTCTTCTGGGTACCACTTCCTTTTTTGGGGGGTCTTCCGACATTTTGCCTCGACGTACGTGCCTTCTTAGTGCTACACATTTTTCACTGAAAATCATGCCATGGCATCTCTGACAAATATTCTACTCGAAAGAAATCAAAAGTTCAATGGTTGAAATTATAGCACGTGGAAGCAACAGATGCTAACCATCTTTGAATATTGCAACAGTGATCCGGTGGTTCTGGGTACTACTAAACGTCCGGATGTTGTTGGTCCTGATCAAGTTACATATGACCAGCATAATTGGGAGGCGGTGATGCTTCTCAAGTTATCAATGGTTGATGATCAGCTCCCTCAGATTCCATCCGTAAAAATAGCTGTCGAGATTTGGGAGCACCTCAAAACTCTGCATGAGACTTCAGATAAAAGCAGGGCTTTCTTTCTCAAGAACACTCTATTTTCTATTGTTATGGATGAGCGGAAATTGCTCCAGGATCACCTGAATAGGATTCAGGAAATTCGTGATCAGTTGTTTGACATTGGACACAAGATGGAGGAAGACGACATTGTGGTAATCACCCTCAAAAGTTTACCCAAGTCCTACGAGCATTTTATCGAGACTCTCAACGTCACTTCTACAGGTGTTGACCTAAAGTTCACTGATCTCTGCACACTTCTGCTCCAATAAGATCGGTGGAAACAGCAATTCGGTCGCAGTTCTAGCACCACCTCCATAGAGCAAGCCTTTGTTGCTAAATCCTTTCAGAAGGATAAGGGCAAGTCTCATTCTCAGTAGTCTTCTCAGTAGAAGCCCTCTACTACAACATCTAAAGGCTCCAAGAAGAAGAACATTCAATGCAACTACTGCCACAAGTATGGTCAAATGAAGGTTGAATGTTGGAAGTACTTAGCTGCCCAAACTAAGCAATTTGGTTCGATGCCTAAAGCGAACAGTGCAAAGCACACTGAGAAGACAAAATCTACCTTTTATGCCTTCATGGCTAAAAGACCAGCAGATCATGTCAAGCCATCTGCCTGGTACATAGATTCAGGTGCCTCTCGTCATTTCACCCACCGTAAAGACTGGTTCACTGACTACCAAACTTATTCAGATTCAGTTATTTTTGGTGGTGGGGAAGAGTACACTGTTGTCGACAGAGGCAACATACAGATTCAATCTGTTGGGAGGAATCTCATTTTCCTCAATGTGTACTATGTTCCAGAGATGGAACTAAGTCTACTCTCAATCAGTCAAATGTTGCGACACTCTCCACAGTTGGATGTCACCTTCAGTTCACACTAGTGCACCATCACTAATCGGGAGACTCAGTCTATTGTTGCAGTTGGCCTTGAGGATCATGGTCTTTCTAGACTTGTTGATTCTAGTATTTCTCAAGACCTACCTATGGCTGCTCGGCAGTCTTTGGTCAATACACTTTGGCATCAGCGATAAGGGCACTTAAATATGCACTATCTTGCTCAACTTGCTCGAGATGAGCTTGTCCTCGGTTTGCCAGAGATTCAGACTCAACAGTTTGGAGTTTGTGATGCATGCTAGGCTGGGAGGCAACATCGCACACCTTTTCTTGTTGGCAATTCATGGCGGGCTTCTCAAGTACTTCAGCTTGTTCATGCAAATATTTGCGGCCCTATGGCTACTCCTTTTGTTCTTGGGTCCAAGTATTTTTTGTTGTTCGTTGATGATTTCAGTAGCAAAATGTGGGTCTATTTTCTTAAAAAGAAATCAGATGTGTTTATTGTGTATCAAAAGTTTAAACCTCTAGTTGAAAAAGAGTCTGGGAAATCTATTATTGCTCTTAGGACAAATAATGGGAGCGAATTTTTTTCTACTGAATTCTCTAGCTTCTGTGATATTCATGGCATCAAGCGCCAATTAACCACACCACAACAAAATAGTGTAGTTGAACATCGGAACAAAACAATCACCGAGATGGCTAGATCCATGCTCTAACACAGACATGTTCAAAAGCAGTTTTGGGCAGAAGCAGTTAACACTATAGTCTACCTTTTGAATCAATCACCCACTCTGGCGATCAAAGGAAAGACTCCAGAAGAGGTCTGGTCAAGTTGCAAGCCTAGAATCAGTCACTTGAAGGTTTTTGGCTCTCTTTCCTATGTTTGGATCCCTGATGCGTCACGCACCAAGTTGGATGCCAAGAGTCAGAAACTCATATTTGCTGGAAATAGTAGTCTTCACAAAGCCTACCACTTGATCGACACTAAGACATCTCGTGTCCTGCACAGTCGTGATGTCATCTTTGATGAGCAGCGAGGACCATTCATGTCGGTCTCTTATGTTCCTAATTCAATAGACCAGCCTATGAAGGCTCGTGATTTGGGAGTTCGGCTTCCATTAGGTCCACCTGATGGGAGGGCTCCAGTAGCTCCAGTACTACTAGTGATTCCTGTACAGACACCTCCGGTCTCACGTACAGGATCACCTAGATATGCAAATGCTTCACTTGATTTTGATCCAAATTCTTCTGATGAAGACCTTGATCATAGTGCATCTCCTAATGCTAATGTTGGTCCTCCTCTCCGGCCTAGATGGTGGGTTAAGACACTTGCTGATCTTTGGGATGATGAGCTCATCGAGGGGAGAACAGCTAGGGAAAAGAGAAAACCTACAGAGACTGTTAATATTGCTCTCATGGCCAACATTCACAGGGTGTTTGAACCTCAGACATACTCAAAGGGCTAAAGGAATTCCAGAGTGGGAATAGGCCATGAATTCTAAACACCAGAGCCTGTTGAAGAATCACCCCTAGCTCCTTTCTGCTCTTCCACCAAGGAAGAAACCCATTGGCTGTAAATGGGTCTACAAAATAAAGTATAAGTCTGATGGTACTTTCAATAGGTTCAAAGCTCATTTAGTTCCAAAGGGCTGCTCTCATTGTCAGGGCATTGATTACGAGGAGACCTTTGCTCCTACAACAAAGATGAGCACTATCAAATTAGTCCTAGCCATGGCAGCTCAATTTGGCTAGCAGGTCCATCAGATGGACGTTAAGAGTGCTTTCCTAAATGGTGACCTACAGGAAGAGGTCTACATGACGCAACCTCCTAGTTTCAAGGTTGTTGGTAAAGAACACCAGGTAATCAAACTAGTGAAAGCTCTCTATGGCTTGAAGCAGGCCCCTAGGGCATGGTACATAAAAATCAAGGCTTCCAGAGGAGTTCTTCAGACTCAAATTTGTACATCAAGACTACGGACAGTGACATCATCCTTCTGGTCATTTATGTGGATGATTTGATCATCATTGGCAATTCGACATCTTTGATTCAAGGAATCAAACAGAGTTTATGTCAGTCTTTTGATATGACTGACCTTGGCCTCATGCATTATTGCCTCAATGTTGTTGTTTGGCAGCAATCTTTTAGTATATTCATTTCTCAGTCCAAATATGTCAGGGCTATGTTAGACAAGTTTCATATGCAGGATTGCAAGCCTGCACCTACACCTATGGAGTTATCAGCCAAGTTTGATTCTCCTCCAGTTGATGATACTACATACAGGCAACTAGTAGGCAGTCTCATTTATCTCTCTGCTACTAGACCTGATATCAGCTTCATCGTTAGCTACATTTCACGCTTTATGACAGCTCCCAAGGCTAATCATTGGATGGCTGCTAAGTGTGCGCTTCGTTATGTGAAGGGCACTACTAATTATGGAATTCTCTACTCTCAGAGTCCTAATCCTAGACTCAGTGGATTCACAAATTCAGATTGGACAGGCTCTGTTGACGATAAAAAGTCAACCTTTGGATATGTGTTTAGTTTGGTATATGGTGTCGTCACTTGGACCAGGAAGAAGCAGCAGGCAATTTCTCTCTCCTATACAGAGGCCGAATACATAGGGACAGTTAAGGCAGGTTGTGAAGTTGTCTAGCTTCGTCGGATGCTTGGGGATATGCAGATGTAACCAGCAGGCCCGCCAACTTTGTTTGTTGATAACGAAGGCGTTATCAATTTAGCAAAAAATCCAGTCTTCCATGAAAGAAACAAGCATGTCGATGTTCACTGTCACTACATTCGACAATTGGTTGAAGACGGGACAATATATTTGCAGTGTGTTCCTATAGAAGATTAAACTGCGGACATTCTCACCAAGCCTCTAGGTCCAGAAAAGTTTCCAAATTCAGAGGACAGCTTGGTGTAGTAGATAGATTAACCATTAAGGGAGGGTATTACGATAAAAGATAGTTTCTATTATTGTCTTAATGGTTATCTATGTAGATATTGTAAATCTCTTTTAAATATTAGAATGTTTCTAATATTTAGTTATCTGTACCTAGAATAGAATGTTTCTATTCTTTACAATCGTTTCCTAAGGAAACATCGTTTATTCTTTGTGTATATATAGATCGTTTGATCTCTGTTAATATATCAAGTATTTTACCAATTACTTGCCGTAATATTCCTTGGTTTCTATTTGTTGCATTAAGCCCGATTTACAATAAGATCACAATGACATTTTCAGATGTGTTTTTTAACTCCTAGGGTATTCTCTAAACTTCTTGGAGAGCATGTCTATTTTTAGTAAGTCATCAAGTTGGTACTTGTCATCATACCACCGCTTTAGCTTCCTCATGGCATGATCAAAATTGGATTCCAAAGTTGTTGTAGTACATCCCACAACTCTGGTAAATTATTTTACTTCTTCACTTAAGCTCTATTGTTTTATTAGTATTCAACAACTTACACAATATCATTTTAAAAAAGGGTGTTTATGTTCCTCAAGTGGATGCCTAGAAGAAATAAGGGGTTTTTTTTCCATGAAAATTTTTATTAATCTTTCAAAAGGTCTTCTTGATAACAAAAGTGAATCAATTTACAATTGTAAATTGGGCACTTTCCCTTCAAAAACTATAATGAGAGGTTGAGAGGGCTCATTTTGCATATGTTGTTGATTTGATACTATTATGTTGTTGGATTGGACCTACGAGTTCTTCCACAATCTTCACAAAACAAAAACCCTCTTTATATTTCTAGCTTCGTATTTGAAAGATAATCCCTACCTAGATTGCTTATTCCATAGATCACCATTCATAGACTAGACTTTTCAGTCGTTTCAACAATGGATATTTTTTATGTGTTCTAGTTGCTGATTTTTGGAGAGCTTTCCTTTTGATTTCCAAAGTTTGTTTGCAAGTTTTCTAGTGATTTATCTACTTGTTGTTCGTACCATACTTGACAATTCTACATGCCTTGGGATCCAAGTTCACGGTGGTTAATTTGCTACACCCCAAAAAAAGGGTTAACTGATGGTTGTTAGACTTGTCTGCCCCTTCTAACAATGATTCCTTGTTGGTTCAAATGAGTTAAAGGTGGTGGTGTTGGAATTGTACCGCCTAGTACAGGCCATACCAATTCATAGTTGTGGCATGAGGGTTAGTGGGGAGAATCGCGCTCTTTCTCTTGTCTCTTTTGGCATGACCATTGGCCCCTGGTCTTTGTGTGGCTATTGCAAACTTTTGGTGTACTTTTCTGCCACTGGAAAGTTTTCAAAGAGATATTCTAAGCTGGGCAAAGAATATCAGTGCGGCGATTTTCACATCAAATCTACATGAACCATTACCATCCATCAAGGAGTGATATCAGAACAGCATTTTGATGGTCCCAACTCGTGCTCAAAGGGGAGGGGTGAATCAGCACCCACTAAAATTTTAGTACTAAATCTAATATACTCTTAACCAAAACTGTAAGCAGAATAGATTCTATCACAGAAATAGTAATCACACAAACCAACAGTAAACAATACCAGATTTATCACGTGGAAACCCAAATCGGGAGAAAACCACAGTGTGAGGAAACCTCACAAATTTTGCCTCATCTGAATTGCGCTCTGTAAGGAGCCTTCCCTGTTAAAGGATTACAAACGCACTGTTAGATGTGACCCGGTTAAGGGATTTTAGAATATAATGCATGTTAGAACCTGCCTGGTTAGAGGACCTAAAACACCTAAACAGATGTCACTCGGTTAAGGAATTTAATACAAGGGACTTGTTAATGTCCACCCAAAATACTGAGATTTTGCTATTGCAATTGTCAGAGAGCAATAGAGGTTTTGATCTTTTAAGAATGGCTTTGCTAAGCCTGATAAGATCATTGTTCTTTTTTTTCAATTGAGAATCATCACCGGTCACTACAGATATGTTCTCCTTGGTTGTTGTGCTACCTTGCACACTCTTCTTCTTCTCTTCACCTTTTCGTAGCTTCTTTCAGCTTACAGGTTCACTCTTTTCTTTGGTAGAATGAAGGCAAACAATATTCATCACAGGCTGAGGAATATATAGGCTTCTTGCCCTTTCCGCTTTTTACATGCACGACCTGTTTAAAGATCACCTTCGGATCCATCACCCAGTGGAGTCTCAGTTTACTAAGGAAACATCTGATGCATGCCATGCATTTTTTTTCTGCTTTATGAAGGAAAAGACAGATGCGTGTCACAAGCTTTCCTTCACTAGAGTTTTCTACATGTTTTAATGCCACAAACTCTGGCATTAAAACCCTCAATTACGCCTTGCACAAATCGTCTTGATAACACAAAGTCTTCCGAATTTTGTGCAACAAATCCTGGTCAAAGAGTCAAACAACCATTTGTCGACTGTGACTTTCCCCAATTCACTAGTCGTGATGAAATCTTCATTGATCGCTTAATATCCTTAGGTTGTGCACAGGTAAGAACCTTAACCTGTCACCATACCTTCCTCTGGATGCACCGGTTGCATCCTTGGTTCCTCGGTTCCTATTATCGGTTGCACCTTCCTTGGTGACCGGTTGCTCTGATGATCAGTTAGAGCTTTATTACTATGAGTCACCAGTCTCCCTGCGCTTATTATTGTCAGTTGTACCTTTCCTGTCCTTGGTTTCTGACTGAACAACACTGTGGACCACCCTAATCATAACTGAAAACACCTCTTTGCCAATCAATGACAAAACTAGTTTGCCATATACCAGTTACATTCTTACCGGTTAATACCAACAATCTCCCCCTTTGGCATTGATGACAAAACATTACCGGATCTTCACCGGTCATAATCTCCCCCTTTGACAATAATGTCAAAGGCTAGTCAGATGACTACCTTTATGAAGCCTACTCCCCCTTCGAGCAACCATCCTTTGTCACCAATCCTATTAAGATGAGGTTGAATTCTCTGTTGAAGCACAATGGATTGATGAACATCTTTGTCTTATTACTAAAGATCAGGAAGGGGCACTACCCCTAATTTACCTCTAAGATGCTCAAAGGTATTCTTCAGTAAAGGCTTTGTGAATATGTCAGCAACCTATTCATTTGTGGAAACATATTCCAATCTCACATCTTTATTTTGCACCTACTCTCTCAAATAGTGATACTTTATAGCAATGTGCTTTGTTTTGGAGTGCATGACAAGATTTTTAGATATGTTTATTGCACTTGTACTGTCACAGTAAATTGCAATCGGTTCAGGTATATGTTCTTGGATTCCTTCCAATATCTATTTGATCCAGATCACCTATGTGCAATTGATTGCAGCAGCAACATACTCAGCTTCTGTTGTGGACGGTGAAATGTAGTTCTGCTTCTTACTTGTCCATGACACAATCCTTTCTCCAAGAAAGAAAGCACCTCCACTTGTGCTCTTTCTATCATCAATATTACCAGCCCAATCTGCATCAGTAAATACCTTTATCTCGAAACCTCCCTTGTGAGGAAACCATAGGCCATACTCCTCAGTGCCCTTTAGGTATCTGAAAGTTCTCTTCAATGCTATTAAGTGTGTCTCTTTTGGATTAGCAGAGGATCTTGCTACAATGCCTACTGCATGTGCAATATCGGGTCTACTATGCACTGCATACTGTAACTTGCCAATCATAGACCGATACAATGTCTCATTTACTTCTTTTGCATCATCTTCCTTTGATAACTTGAGGTTAGTTATCATTGGCGTGCCAACCAGTCTGGATTCTTCTAGCCCAAAGGACTTAAGAATTTATTTGACATACTTGGACTAAGAAATAAAAATACCTTCTTTGAGCTGATGGACTTGTAATCCAATGAAGAACTTTATAGCTCCAATCATGGACATTTCAAATTCCTTCTTCATTTCCTCAGCAAAGTCTTTGCTCACTTTGTCCCTTGTTATTCTCCTTTATAGTTTCCTGCAAAATCAACGTTAGTCCAAAATAATATTTAATATTTATATGACTCACTCTATTCTACGTTAGTAAGGGGGGGAATTTGATTCTTAAGGCTGCCTCTAGGTCGGGCTTCACAGAATTCCTGATTCTCGGCTTGAGGGATATAAGATCCACTCTAAGCAACCGGGCTATCGACACGTCATCCCATAGAGCACTGCCCATAAGAATCTCTTGGAAGCAGTTAAATGCATTCCAAGCCTACGCATATGCATATGACTGGTAATCAGTATATATACAGCATACGTGAGATAATAATCTCGAGACTAGGGAAATTACAACAATTTCCTCTAGTCCCCTCCAGATATGGGGATCCATCTGTATCATCCTTTTGGTGAGATAACAATCTCGAGACTAGGAAATTATAATAATTTCTTCTAGTCCCCTCCAGATATGGGATCCATATCTTAATGAACATAATATTCATTCTCTATGGTCCCATATCATCCACATATAAATGTACAAAAATTTAATGTAATTACATGATTATATATTCAGGTTTATAAAATCCAAAATAACATCAATGTATAATTCTCATAGATCTCAATTGCACATAAAAAATATGAATTTAATATTATATTATTCATAATTAATTCATTTATAATTCATATATATCCCTTTATAATTATCTATATATTCATTTACATTTTATTTTTTATATATAATAAAAATAAACCTTTTGAATATTTATATATATATATAATCTTTAACATTCACACACACACACACACACATATATATATATAATTTTAGATATTTATATATTTGATATCTATACAATTCTTATATTTCAAAACTATAATTCATATTAAATAGATATTCTACATAGCTCGGATATATATTATAACTATATATATAGAGATATGATAATTCTGATTTCATTAGTATTAGTAAAGAGATATATCTATATTGACTTCTATATTTTGATGTTAATATTATAAACTGATGCTTACTCTACAGTAAATAAATACCTGACACCCTCTATTGGTCCATGTTCTCAATAGCTTTCACATATAATATTCTGCAAACAAATATTAAATAATAGGCACGTAACAGCATACTCTTACTGTTACAGAGTAAACCAAAATATAAGTGATACTCTTACCATTGCAAGGTGCTTGATAGTAGACCGACATAGACTTGTTTTTGATATCTTCCTTGGTGGAATAACCTATCAAACTTCATTAACATCCAAACAATAATTACATTACTTGGCTGCTGTTTTTTAATGAGATTGTTTATTCAATGCTGACCATCTAGTTTACACTGACTTATGATGTATTCCCGATCTTCTATTCTTTCATTCAATGATCGATAAAATTAACTTTGTTTTTTTATTAACTTTTATCAACTTTGTCTTGACACTTATTAATCCCAAATTTCCATGTAAGCAGACCCACTTTACTTCCTTTTTTTTTTATCTCCCCTTGTTTCGGTCATTTTTCTCTGCATAATTTATGGGAGTGGGAGGGGGAGTCACGTCCCCTCCTCACTGCAATCGCTACCCCTTAGGAGGTGCGACTGGTCGCAGCCAAGGCTGCAACCCAGTCGCATTGCTCACATAATCTTTTTTTTTAATTTTTCTTTTAATTTAATTTATAATATATATTATGATTTATATTATTATATATATAATATAACATAAATATTATATATATATATATATATATATATCTATATATATATATATATATATATATTATAATATGTATTTTACAATATATACATATTTTATTAATATATTATATAATATTATATATTTATGTTTATTATTATTGAATGGTTAATATTAATAATAATATTATGTATGTCATTATTAATTGATTGTTATTAATAGTTAAATAATAATAATATTAATGTTTTAATTTATATATATCATTATTATTATTAAATGATTATTTTTAATGATTAAATGATAATCTAAGTTGCCGGTTCGAATTCGGGTTCGAGAATCCAATTCGTGGATTCGTGAAAAAAAATTTCCAATTATGGATTCATATGGAGTCGTGTGTGTGTATATATATATAAACTAAATCATTTCATACTATGAATCTATGATGCTTGATCATTAATCAATGCCAAATGTCAAAGTCTTCATAACTAGGTCTTAGGTAGTCTTTGTTGGTGGCTGTTTTCAAGTCCCTAGGTCTGGCAAATGAGGTTTAAGTGATTTTGGCCTATTGGGAAGTCATGTTTTTCTAGGATTTGGGTGAGAGCTAAGCTAACTCTGTCATAGAGATGGGGTCGAAACCAAGTGATTTGTGATAAAATGAGTTAAAACCTTTTGAGAATCCTTTTGCCAGCTTCAGTTTGACCTTAGAAAGCCATGATGGATTGTGGGAGGTAACCCTGCTGAAGGCTTGCCGAATCCTGAAATTTGGCTAAGTCTGGAATTTGCATCTTAACTCCTATGAAGCTGGAACCTATCTCAAACATCCTGGAAAGTATTTATACAAATATAACTTAAAGTATAAGAAATTAAATAAATCAAACTTATACTTAAATGTTATATTTGTATAAATCCTCTTGCCCCTCGATTGGAAAATTGGGTCAATTTAGGGTTAGATGAAAAACAAAAAATATCAAAAAATGGCATATTAAGTGCTTTATGCCTTCATAGGCTATAGGTCCCTAGGGATCCGCGTGGGGTCCTCGAGGATTCATGCTGGATGCCCCCGGGTCTGCAAATCCGGACCCGGATCAAGGGTGCTGGGCGCGAATCCGGCTACGTAGATGATAATGTTATCAATAGTGTTTAATTTAATAACGGCAACGTTAGTTAATTAGGAATGATAATATATTATATTGATTTTGTTTTTTTTTTTACTTATTATTTAATTATTACTCATTATTCCAATGTCGTATTTATTTATTTATTTTATATTTAATTTTATTATTATTAATTCCATCTCAGGGAAGGGGACATTACATAATCCAATGAAGAATTTTATAGCTCCAATCATGGACATTTCAAATTCCTTCATCTCCTCAGCAAAGTCTTTGCTCATTTTGCCATCTCCTCCAAAGATGATATCGTCCACAAATATCTCAGTAATCAGGTTCCCTTCTTTGTTAGTCTTGAGATACATATTGTTGTTATATCTTGTTCTTGTGAATCCTATGGTTAGGAGGTATGAGTGTAACCTTTCACACCAGGCCCTTGGGGCTTGTTTTAGCCCATTGTCTTTTTCAATATACAGACCATACCACTCTTCTCAATGGATGAGAAGCACTTTGGTTGTTCTATGTAAACTTTCTCCTCCAATATACCATTCAGGAATGCAGACTTTACATCCATCTGATATACCTTGAACCTTTTTTTAGCAGCATAAGCAAGTAGGATTCTCACTCCTAGTCTAGCCACAGGTGCAAAATTTTCACCATAATCCTGTCTTGCCTCCTATTCATCATCTTGAGTTGGTCTTATGTTCTCAGGTACATTATCCTGGTCCAAAGGTCTGATTACCTGCTCTTCTTCTTCATCAGCAGCAATCATTTCATTATAGTCCAAATGATTCTCAGCATCATGTTCTTGGTGACTGTCTGATTTATCATTGTTGATCTTCTCCTTTGGTTCTGAATATTAATCTATCTCTACATTGATGCTTTCAACTTTTTTTCCTGTCCTCTTATTCAGACACCGGTAGGCTTTACTTTTGGTGGAATAACCCAGAAATATGCTTACATCAATTTTTGGCTCAAACTTACCAGAGTAAACATCTCTTTTGATGTAATAGTTATTGCCAAAAATTCTGAAATAGCCTACACTGGAAGTGTGACCAAACCACAACTCATAGGGAGTCTTACCAGTTCCTCTCTTTACTTGAACTCAGTTCAGTGTATATACTGTTGTGCTGATTGCTTCTCTCCAAAAGTGATGGGGAAGATCCTTCTGAATCATAAGAGTTCTTGCACAGTCAATCAGAGTCCTATTTCTTCTTTCAGTGACTCCATTTTGTTGCGGGGTTCCCGATGCTGACAACTGCCTCTTTATCCCCTGTTCCTCACAGTAGTGAGTGAACTCTTGAGAGGTGTATTCACCTCCACTATCTAACCTTAGACACTTCAAGCTTTTACCGGTTTCCTTCTCCACTCGAGCCTTATAGATCTTGAACATGTGGAAGGCCTCAGATTTTTCTCTAAGAAAGAGTGTCCACATCATTCTTGAAAAATTATCTACAAAGAGCATGAAGTACTTGTCTCCATAGTAGCTCTTTGTCCTCATAGGTCCACATAGGTCTATGTGTACAAGATCTATGACATTTTCAGCAGAAACGGATTTACTACCGAAACTTGTTCATGTCAGTTTTCCTAACTGACAATCTTTACAAATACCTTTGTCAAGTTTTGTAATCTCAGGCAGCCCTCTGAATGACTTCTTCTTGCTTACTTTGACAATGTTGTCAAAGTTTATGTGGCAGAGCCTCTTACACCACAACCAACTGTCGTCCTCTTTGGTTACAAGACAAATTTTATTTGTTTATCCTTTTACCAATGCTATGAGGCAAGCTCCCTTTGTTGAGTCTAGATAGAACAAGTTCCCTTTACTCAGTCTACCGATAGCAACATGAGCTCCTGATTGGTTCCTAACAACACAAGAACCATACCCAAACTCCAACAGGTATCCCTTGTTATTTAATTGAGCTACACTCATTAGATTATACTTGAGTCCTTCCACCCAATAAACATCCTTGCATACAGCTTCATTGCCTAGTGCAATTGAGCCTTTACCTTTGATAGCACAGGGAGCATTGTTACCAAAGGTTACCAATCCACCATCATTGAGCTTTAGGCTGATGAACTTGTTCTTATCACCAGTCATGTGGTCAGTGCAACCACTCTCAATGATCCAGTCATCATACTGATGAGATCTTGAGATAAGTGTCATTTCACTTATCACTTGGCTTTCTTCTTTTATTGCAACAAATGCAATTAATTTATCTTCAGATTCATTGTCCAGGACTCCTTCAACAAGGTAGCACTCCTTTGCTTTGTTCTTGAATCGATTGGTCTTTTCTTTATTTTCATTATCTGGACACCTTGCAGCAATGTGTCCTATCTTATTGCAAGAAAAGCATTTTAGTGGAAGTTTATCTTTGTACTTCCCTATTCCTCTTGGAAATCTCCTTGCGATGAGTGTGCTTCAAACTCATCCTGTTCCATCTCTTCAAAGAGTAGATTTTCAACAAAACTTCCAACCTTACCGGTGGAACTAGTACCAATTTCTTTTTTTTTCTTGGTGGAAGACATATTAACAAAGGACTTAAAAGCAGCTTCTAGCATGGGTAAGTTGTTATCAAAATTACTCAATTCAAATGCGGTCAACTTACTGATTAGGGAGTCAAGAGTGACTTGAGACGTGGTCACTGATCTAAGCTCCTATATGGCTGACATTTTGATAGCATATTGTGGCCTTAGCGTTCTCAGTATTTTGCTTATTACATCTTCCTAACTCAGTGTTCCAACAAAGCTTTCGATGGAGTTCATCACTTCTTTGATTCTATTGTTGTAGTACTCAATATCCTCTCCTTCATTCATCCTCATATCATCATATTTGCCTCTGATGCTCTCTACCTTTTCTCTTTGAGCATGTGGGTCACCACCATACACAGTTTGTAGCTTAGCCCACATCTTGCAAGCAATATTCAAATTTTCAATCTCTGCATATACATGATCAGGTAGTGTACTTGCTATCATATCCATTGTAGTTGTGTGTTCTGTTCTGATCTTTTGTTGATCAGGCGTCAAGGTACCGGTGGGTTAAGTGTAATCATTGATTACATGATTCCAATATTAACCTCCGGTTGTCTTCATGTACAACTTCATTCTACTGCACCATAAGGTGAAGTTTTCCTTGGAAAACTTTGGTCCTTCTTTCCTCATCATTGGAACTTTTCCCTGTTGTGGTTAAGCAGCTTAGAAAAGGAACAAGGCTTTGATACCAATTGATGGTCCCAACGGGTGCTGAGAGGGGAAGGGTGAATCAGCACCCACTAAAATTTTAGTACTAAATCTAATATACTCTAACCAAAACTGTAAGCAAAATAGATTCTATCACAGAAATAGCAATCACACAAACCAACAGTAAACAACACCAGATTTATTACGTGGAAACCCAAATCGGGAGAAAACCACGAACTGAGGAAACCTCACAAATTTTGCACTCTTCTGAATGGGGCCGTGTAAGGAGCCTTCACTATTAAAGGATTACAAACGCACTGTTAGATGCGACCCGGTTAAGGGATTTTAGAAAATAAGGCCTGTTAGAACCTTCCTAGTTAGAGGACTTAGAACTCCTAAACAGATGTCACCCGGTTAAGGGATTTAATACAAGGGACCTATTAATGTCCACCCAAAATACTGGGATTTTGCCATTGCAATTGTCAGAGAGCAATAAAGGTTTTGATCTTTTAAGAATGGCTTTGTTGAGCCTGATAAGATCGTTGTTCTTTTTTTTCAATTGAGAATCATCACCGATCACTACAGGTATGTTTTCCTTGGTTGTGCTATCTTGCACACTCTTCTTCTTCTCTTCACCTTTTCGTAGCTTCTTTCAACTTACAAGTTCACTCATTTCTTTGGCAGAATGAAGGCAAACAATATTCATCACAAACTGAGGAATATATAGACTTCTTGCCCTTTCTGCTTTTTACATCTGTTTAAAGATCACCTTCGGATCCATCACCCAATGGAATCTCAGTTTACTGAGGAAACATCTGATGCATGCCATGTGCTTTTTTTTTTTTATGAAGGAAAAGACAGATGCGTATCACAAGCTTTCCTTCACTAGAGTTTTCTACATGTTTTAATGCCACAAACTCCAGCATTAAAACCCTCAATTGCGCCTTGCACAAATCGCCTTGATAACACAGTCTTCCAGATTTTGTGCAACAAAGCCCGGTAAAAGAGTCAAACAACCGTTTGTCGACTGAGACTTTCCCCGTTTCATCAGTCGTGATGAAATCTTCACTGATAGGTTAATATCCTTAGGTTGTGCATAGGTAAGAACCTTAACCTATCACCATACCTTCCTTTGGATGTACCAGTTGCATCCTTGGTTCCTCGATTCCTATTACCAGTTACCGGTTGCACCTTCCTTGGTGACCAGCTGCTCTGATGATCAGTTAGAGCTTTATTACTATGAGTCACCGGTCTCCCTGCACTTATTATTGTTAGTTGTACCTTTCCTATCCTTGGTACAACACTGTGGACCACCCTAGTCATAACTGACAACACCTCTTTGTCAATCAGTGACAAAACCAGTTTGCCATGTATCGGTTACATTCTTACCGGTTAATGCCAACACATTTAACCATCCTATTCATCCTTTTTCATGTATGCTACTATTATTCCTCAAGTTGGGTGATGGGTATATGGATTTGAGTACATTTGGGGGTGTTTACATATCCTATTTTGTATATCATCTAGAGTTCCGAGTCTCGGACTTGGCTTGGACTTGCCAAGGCCGACTTGACTCGACTCGTGACTCGGCTACGACTTAGCAATGACTCGGCAAAAGGAAAAAACCCTTATAATTCAAAGATTTTTAATGATTTAAAACTTGTTTCATGTACCCATTATTGAATAAAGCTTAAAGACACTATAACATCATCAAATAGAAGCCAATTTGATCACATACATAAACATACATCCATCACATAAATACAAACATAAATTGTAGCTGCAGGAAATAGAAAACATAGATCTATAAAATTATAAATATTGTCAAATGTACATAAAATCCATGACAACAAATGTTCCCAAACATATGTGTAAACAAAAACAAGTCTATGACTTAGGCTCTAGCTCAACCTAAGCCTCTGAGTAGTCTGTTTGCCTCCTACAAAGGCGTCTAAGGTAGCCCCTAGATGACTGAGAAACCATAGTCTCTGCTCGTGAGGTGCCACTCTAATCAACATCAACTATGCAGGTGCCTGATTATGCTCTATCATCCTCTACCATAGCCACAGCCTCAGCCTCTCTATCTACTTGGTCAACCCACTCATGGTCCACCTATGCCCTCCACAATGTGATTTATGGACTCCTTGATGCTCTTCTTCTCTGCTGGTTGCAAACCTATGGCCTCTTGTTTTTCTTCATCTCTCTCACTTTTCCTCTCTTCTTCTCATAACAAGCAAATAGAATGCCTTTTAGGGAAAAATAGAAAACATATGTAAAACAAAAAGAAGGCAAACAATGTTTTTGTTTTTTTGTTTTTTGCAAGTTAAATCACTTGCTACCGCCGTGGGTCATGACCGTCGGACTCGGCGAGTCATGCGCGTCATGGTCCATGACCCGTCAAATCATGGCAACGGGTCATGAAAACCCGTCTAGCATTGCACGGCCCGCTGACCCGCACAACTCGGACAACTCGCCGCAAGTTTTGGAACACTAGTTTATCAACATTGCTATCAGCTTATTTATTTTAATCAACATTTTATGACTCCAATTGGCTTGTTTATGTTCGAGCTAACACTGTAACACTGGATGATACTGCCAATATTTTGTTCTAAGTTTTATGGTGATACTTACCCCACTAGACAAGTGGTTCTCATTGTAGTCACCCACCAACAGGTAAGTCGAAGATCTTGTTATTAACTTTCATGCATATCATATTGTAAAATTGGATGGTTTACTGCAAATTCTAATTGCATTTCATGATCCACCATTTTAGTGTTGATATACCCGTTATGGCATTGAAAAAGTTAGCATATTGAGTGTTTAGGTCCAAGTCAAACTTAGACATTCTGCCAATGGCTTTGATTGTATTCACATTATCTACAAAAGAGGTGTAGATAAGGTCAACTACACCACCTGTGTGCTTTGGACGTCTTGCTACCAATACTTTGTAATTGCATCCATTCGATAAATGTGTTATTGGAACCAAGGTTGAAAATAGCTGCGATATATCGCAGGTATCGCGATATATCGCGTGCCAAAAATGCAAAAGATATAATCGCCCCATATATCGGAGGCGATACATTAAATAAAGCGCTACGATTTTAATGAAAAATCTTGCCAAAAACTCGCACGGAAAGCTCCAATAAATTGGTGACTTGTCAACCGAACAAAACCAAAAACAAAACAAAAATTAAAATACTGAAAAAGCGGTTTTTTTAGGGTTTTTAGCGGCCACATTTTGTTTTGTACATATTAGACGCGTCGTGTAATACCAAATTAGACAAGCACAATACGCCCCATGTTTTGTTTTGTTTTTTTACAGTCATCAACTCATCGTGATTCGTAGGTGTTGTTTGCAAGCATCGCAGGTGTGCAATTC
The DNA here is from genome assembly GCA_027943335.1 of Chamaecyparis obtusa. Taxonomy (NCBI): domain Eukaryota; kingdom Viridiplantae; phylum Streptophyta; class Pinopsida; order Cupressales; family Cupressaceae; genus Chamaecyparis; species Chamaecyparis obtusa. The sequence goes on from BSBK01007864.1 coordinate 1,138,858, forward strand.
AGGGATCGCAGGTGTTGTTTGCAAGTGTGCGATTCCAGGTGTTGTGTTTGCAATCATCGCAGATTCCCAGGTGTGGTGTTGTTTAAACTTTAAACTTTAAGGTATTTCAAATTTCAATTTGTTAAAGTAATTAGTATTTAGTATTTAGTAATTAGTAATATTTTTCATATAATATAATATTTAATATAAGGCTCAATGGCTTGTATGGAGGTCCATAGTATTTATTATTTAATATTTAGTAATATTTTTTATCTTTACTAATTAGTATTTAGTATTCAGTTTTACTATTTAGTATTTAGAAATTACTATTAGTATTAACTTATTAACAATTAAATGTTAAATAAAATTTCAAATAAATACAACAAAATATGTTTATCGAAATATTTGTAACATTAAATTTTAAACTAATAAACTAATAGTTAACTTATATATATTTGTAAATTTGTTAAATTTGAAACTAATAGTAACATATATTTATAATTATATATTATATTTAATATTTATTATTAAGTGTAACATTCAACCAATTTCAGTTTCACAGTATATACGCAGAATTGCAAATCACCATTTTATTTTTTTACATATATCAGTATATCTATTACAGTTATACTATATAATAATATATAATATATTTGATCTCAAACTTAGACAATTATTTGGTGATTGCCCTCTCTAATCGCCTCCTACATTTTGATCTCAGTTACTTCATAGTTCATTTTGATCTAATATATGATTCGTTTTCCTTGTACTTGCAAACTTCCAATGTCAGTAACTGTAGAAAATGGTTGGTGGCAAAAAGAGGGACTCTTTATGCATACATGGGACACCAAGTCCAAATCAAGGAGATGTCAAATGTAACCATTGCCCTAAGGAGATGAGTGGGGGCATAAGGCGACTCAAATATCACCTTGCAAAGATTCCTAGAAATGATATTATAGTGTGTGATGGCTGTCCGGAAGAGGTTACGAGGGAGGCTTTGGCAAGCCTTGAAGCATATGCACAAAATAAGGTAACTAAAAAGAGGACACCAGAGGCCATGGCAGCCCCAATGGGGAGTTTTAGTTCTACAGGGTCACAAACAGGTGCAGAGGCTTCTTCCATTGGACCACAAGTACGAGGATCAAGAAATGTGGGCAGGTTTATATCAGACTTTTGGGTTCCACGTAACACTCCTAGTGGTCAGCCCAAATTGCAAGGCATTGCATGGAACAAAGAAATGCATGCAAAGACAAAGGTGGCAATTGCAAGATTTTGGTTCTACAACGATCGTCCCTTCAATGCTTTATGTAGTCCATATTGGGATCAAGTGGTCGCTGCGATCTCCGTGTCTGGTAAAGGGTTCAAGCCCCCATCTCGTTATGAGGTGAGTGGACCGTTGTTACAGGATGAGTTCTGAAGCATTCATCAACTTGTGGAAGAGCAAAGAAGAATTTGGGATCAGAGAGGTTGCACTATTATATCCGATGGGTGGATAGATGGTAGGAATAGGACGCCCATCAACTTTCTTGTTGCTTCAGGATGGCAGTTAGTATTTTTAAAATCAGTTGATGCCTCTAATCAAGTGAAAAATGCAGAGACTTTGTGCAACATGTTGGATGAGGTGGTGGTGGAAGTGGGAGTGAGTAATGTCATCCAGATTGTGACTGATAATGCAGCTGCATATGTGGCAGCCGGTAGAATTCTGATGGATAGGCATTCCACATTATTTTGGAGCCCTTGTGCTACCCATTGTCTTAACTTTCTCCTTGAGGACCTAGGGAAACTGAGTTGGGTGGAGAAGGTGGTCGAAGATAGAAGAAATATCACAAAGTACATCTACAATCACACATGGGTCCTGAGTCTTATGAGAGAATACACTAAAGGTAAGGATCTCGTGCGATCAGGGGTCATACGCTTTGCTACTAATTTTCTCAACTTGCAAAGCATATTAGACACATTGCCCAACCTAAGGCGGATGTTTGTGAGTGTGAAATGGTTGGAGAGTCCTTATGCCAAGAAGCCTGAAGCGGAGAGGGTTACGAAAGCTGTGTTTGATGTTAGATTTGGCAAGCTAATAGAGGAGATCATCAAGGTAAGTTTTTGAACCTTGATTGGTGACTCATAATTTTATTATTTAATTTTCAGATAATGTAATTCGCTGATTTTGGTTAAATTTTTTATGTCCAGGTGTCAGAACCATTGGTGAAGGTTCTTCGAATAGTGGATGGGGATAAAAGCCCCATGGGGTATCCATATGAGGTCATGGATAGGGCCAAAGAGGCTATTCAACACTTGTGTAAGTCAAATGAGACCAAATATAGACCCATATGGAACATAATTGATCATAGGTGGAACCGACAACTCCACCAACATATTCATGTTGCTGCCTACTACTTGAACCCCAAGTTTTACTTCTCCAACACTTTCAAAGCAGATGCAGAGGTTCAAGTTGGCATAGACACATGTATTCGGAGATTGGTTGGTGATTTGGACCTTCGAGACCTTGTACTTGATGAGTTACAGAGCTACAAGAGGGAAGATGGGCCATTGTTTTCTTCACCTGATTGCAAACATAAGAGATACACTTTGCAGCCAGGTAAACAATAACATGTGTTTAGTTTTATTATACCATTTATTTTTCTCATTAAGTTTATTAGAATCTTCACCACATTATAAATGGTTTAACTTTTTTTTAATCCTTGCAGATCTGTGGTGGGAAGATTATGGTGCCACAACACCTAATCTTCAAAAGCTTGCCATCCGAATATTATCGCAGCCCTGTAGTGCTTCTGGTTGTGAGCCAAGTTGGAGTGTTTTTTAGAACATACATACAAAGAAGCGCAATAGGTTGACTCAAAAGTGCTTGAATGACTTGGTTTATGTGCGGCACAACCTTCGATTGCATGAAAAGAAGGTGTGAGGGCAGGCTTCATATGAAGCACTTGACCTCGATGAGATTGATCCATATGCAACAAATTGGGTTGCTCCCCCTGATGGTGATGATGTGGATGTGGATGTGCATGTGGATCCTTTGTTGACTGATGATCAGCTAGCTGACTTTGATATGGAGGAAGATGATTGGGCTGCAAAAGTGGCAGTACGTGAGGAAGAACATGAGCTTGGTCATGATCCATCAGGGGCTTCTACTGAGGCGCCTATTCAGCCCCCTGTTAGGGATGACGCAACTGCTTCAGCACCACCCACCCAGCAGCAGCGATCTCTTTTGAGCTTTAGTCGTAGACGCAATTTATGACTTCTACTTCTAGTTTTCATTGATACTAAAACTTGAACCTACTATGTGTTCAGAACTTGTAGTTTCATGGAGTTTGACATTGATATGTATTGAAATTATTTTTATTTAGATGCTGCACTTGTTTTTTGGTATATGATTCTATGTTAATCTGCTAAGTTCTAATTGCTATGTATTTAACTCAAAACATTGATTCATATATGGTGGATATCTCAAATCAGTATACGTTCTACAAATTTGGTGTATATGTGTGTGTTTTTAAGAATATTTTAAGAAATTATATATTTTCAAATGTTCGATAAAAGTGCCGATTTATTACTGATTTTTCTGCCGAGTTTTTGGCGATTCCAAGTTTTTCAATTTTTTTGGGCCGGTCGAGTTATTGCCTAGTCCGAGTTTTTCAACCTTGGTTGGAAGCACCATATATGCTCACCTTGCCCACTCTGGGATCTAGGTGACCAAAATGTGTGGAAGATATTGCATTGTAATTTCACATTCAATTGATGCAATTTTCAAAACAAAATCTAGGGTGATTATTACACATATTTCCATACAAAAGCAAGAGCATACTCAAGAGGTATCATCAATTAGAAGCAGGGAATAAATTATAACACACAACCATTAGTAATGTTTGGAGACCTATTGAGTGGAGAGCAAACTAGTAATCTCATCCTATTGGTTGTTTTCAAAGGTTTATGTGAATTCACCTAACAGCCTTGCTCTAGATGAAGATTAAGTTAATGTAAAACTAGTAAAACATGAAGAGATCCTTATCCTGTGCTTATAAATAAATTGAACAATTCAAACTTATTTTTTTGTTCAACAATGTCTTCGATGTTCTACAAGACTAGACAAGCATACACCATGTCAGTTAAATTACCAGCATCATAACTCAATCTATTTCAGATTGACACTGTTGGGGTTAATAATTATACTTTATGGGTGTCTATTTAAATGGTCATGATTTTTAAATTTCAAATTCTTTTGTTTTTTCAAAGTAACTTTCAGTTAGTTTAAATTTATTTGTATTTTAGAATTGATATAGTAATTCTTATATTTATTTTAATAGCCATGCCCTGACTGTCCTCAAAATACAGATATAAAATATTTTATCTCCAAAAAATCCATCCCCATGTCCCCCTCCTCAAAGAAAAACACTTGTAAAAACAAGCAAATAATAGCTCTATCTTACATTGATGATAAAGACAAAGTAGGTGTCCTTAGGGCTTGTGAAGCAATTTGATTGAAGTTGGGGATTAATAGATAATTCAAATGGAAGCAATGGTGCTTTATTATGACAATAAAACAGCAATTAAAACAATCAAAAGATTCATAACTACAGTAAGTGATGCACATTGAAAACTATTTAGGTGCATTTTCATCATATACAACTCACTGGTGATAATCACAATATCGTAACTGTGTTTCTCAAGAAAACAACCAAGACACTGACAAAACCTCTTGGACCTGATAAATTAAGCAAGTTCAGAGATATGCTTAGTGTAGCCTCTTATATTAGCATTAAAGAGGTGTATTAGAATATATGTAATGGTTATAGTGGTTTCAATAGCTATGAGATGGTACTATGAGCGGATGATAGTTACAAAAGTCACTTGATGAAAACTAGACCAGTTCCAATAGTTATAAATGTAATGCAAATATGAGTATGCACTCCTTTCCCTCTCTAGATTCTTTAGTGTTATTCATTAGTCATTGTTAACCTTTAAGTATTTATAAAAGTGGCATCACCTTGAGTTGCAGAATATATCATGCAGTATGGTACCTGATCTGCAAAATGTTAATTTATCTACTCTATAGTATTTGCTCTCTGTGTATGGATTGTTGCTGTATCACACAAATACACCCCTAAACATATAAAAGCGTAGTTTCAATACAGGATTTTTTCAAAGAGATGCAATGCACAAAACACAAATCTAGATAACATTATTATAAAGTTGTAAACATTTAATTTTCTGCATAGAGGAATTCCAAAAATAATCCAGATAGTGCTTCAAAAGGCTCTTAGTGACTTCACAGATGCTCTATAAACACTGCATTTAACCTTGAATTGCACTTGCATTGCCTAACATACCTCTTGTGGTGCTCTTGATCCTTATATAGGGTGATTTGAAGCTGGGTATTTCTAGCTGTTATCCTATTCACTTCATGAGTCTTCTCCATGAGACAAACCTTAAGGTAAATAGTGAAGAAATTGTTAAGCCAATAAATCATAACTAGTATTACTCAAATCTATTTTGAACTTCTTAATTTACGATTATATTCCTAATTCTTTTCAGCTTTGGGTAGTTGTTATGAGATTGGTGTGACTGGTTGCCAATGGTTGTGGTATAACTGCCAACTGTCAAGCACATTATTTGAGTTTCTCATATTGTATTCTATATTGGAATATAGTGACTATTGTTATTTATCTATATTCAATTGGTATGTCCTGTTATACTGTATATAGTACAATTGCTAGCTAGTAAACATTTAGCCCCATTGAACTATACAAAACATAATAGTACATAATAATTGAATGCAGAAAAATAACAGTAATTGCTTTATACCAAGATAATGTTTGATACAGTGAATGTAGACAAGGGAGAACCTTGCACTGAACAGACCCCCTTGCTGATTATGAGAAACTTATTGGAAGTGCACAATGGTTACCAGTTAGACTACAACCATTAGTAACCACTTACAATGATCTCAAGTCTTAACAACCACCCAAAGCCAATAAATAGCTAACAAAATAGTCGGCAAAAGGATTACTAACCAATTAATAAATTCAAATAGATTAATGACAAGGTATAAATTTAATGATAGAAAATAGGATTCCATCCCCAAAAATTGTAGAAATCCAATTTGCCTGTTTATGTAGAACAAATACTGAAACAACACATCTGTAAACCACCTAAAAATAGGAAATATTTCATCTTGGAATAAATATGAGTATAATTCTATCATTTACAGATGATTTAAACAAGGGAGGATGTAATATTATTCTATTTATTCAGCAGATCAGAATAGTACGATTACTGAGAACCTACTAGACTAGAAAAGTGCAATATAATATCATAGCAGAACAGAATCACAGTGCATTAATAAATAAAGGAAATTCAGCATCTAATAACTAAGGCATTTAGGATATATATATAAACCCTCGGAATGGATTTCAAGAATGGGTTCACTACTAAGTTATAACATTAAGAAGAGCACAGACAAACACCAAAAAGTACAAATATAAAAGAGATCTAATAAAGATCAAATTTGTCTTGTATTGCTAAAAAGCATTTTGTGCATTTATAAATAGAAAAATCCATCTAATCCATAATCGGGCATTATGCTTTGAGCTATCCCACAAATGGGATAGTATTATGTTAATAAACATGTCCACAATAAGACAAACAACATATGTGTGTGATAGAGAAGAAACTAAATGTTTTTTATTACATTCCACCATAATGTGTTATTTCCTCATCCTTAGGTGTCCTCGTAGCTTCTCATATCTCTCCCTGCTAGATGCTTTTGTCCTTACATCTGCAAGTTGATCATGTATTAGACAATTAATCAACTTTGCCAACTTGTCTGTGCCTTTGGTCATGTAGGGTAATGATGAGAATCAATGTATGTCATTCAGATACTGAAAATTAGATCTTTGATGAGATGAACTGTACTTTGGATGTAAGAGATCAATGGTGTAGCATGAGCATGCTCCAATTGTATGTCAGAGAAAAATATTCTGAACTGAATTGCTTCACAGGTAGCTGCAATTTCTGCTTTATATTCAACATTAACAGACGATTAAATGATTGGCACTTCTTCCTGAATCAACAATAAAATTACTTCAAAAGTCTTATATATCCAACATTGATTTCCTCTCCAAATTTCCAGTGCAGTCCGAATCGGCAAGAAAATTCAAAAAATTATTGCATTTTAGGAACTTAAGCCCAAAATTGTGTTCCCTTAAAAGCCATTCAAACAACACAGCAAATGTCAGCACTAGTCATAGTAAAATATATTCGACTTCCTACAAATTGCCAATATATTGTTCCATTTTAAAAAAATTCCATATGTTTGATGTAATTTGACTCCCATTTCAACCAATATTACCAATGTCTTATATGTTCATATGAAAAAAAATTATAACTTATTAGAAATTTTTCTTGTAATGTATTATGTTGTCCACAATTTGTGTAATAACCAGCAGTCTTTCATTTTGAATAGAGACTAGTGTTAGGGCAAAGCCCTAAGAATCTTATAATAAGGACCCCAAATTTGTTATCTGGATGCTATGGTCATATAAATTGTTATTCAGAATTATAAGTTCTGGCTTGACTATATTATACATTCTCAATGGCAATTGTACTTCAATAAAAATTAACATTGTGATAAATGTTTAATTCAGATTACGATGCAAATCAAAATCATTGGATTAATGCTCTAATACCAATGCTTGTGTTGATTCAAAATAGAATAGAGTATCTAGATTAATATTTGTTTGGCTTCAAGATTTTAGAGTGATATGGAATCAGAATAGTAACTAGGACAAATGTTTTCGAACTAATGTTTAGAATTATGATATTTCAGATTATTTTATGAACTTGGACAAGGCCAAACCAAGTAGGAGGGATGCTCAGTTTTATGGAAAAGCATTTGTGACTAGTGACAGTGCATAAGTGATCCAAAAGGAAAAAATTTAGAGGCCATGTGTAGTCGTGGAACCTGATAGCTTAATGCAACCAGTGAAGGCAAAAATCAAAGACAGTAAACCTAGTGTAGATGAACCAGGATCATTGAGAGAAATCATGAGGACAAAGGTGCAGGAGGAAGTTTCTGTAAACAATAGGAAAAAAGTCAGTTTTCTGGGAAAATAAGGCAAGCCAAACTAGGAACAACATGGATAAACAAGTCATATGTAGCTGAAGAAGTAATCTGTTCTGGCCTGATAACAGAAAATAATATGGATAAGATGGGTTGGGAGATAGCATCACTTTCACTAATATTAAGGGCCATAATGGTTCTCATGCAAGCAGAAAGAGTTACTTCATGATCCTCACTTATAGAAGCTATGAAATGATAAAATATTTGAAGAATAAGATCATCACAATCTAAATCAATCAAGAGAGCGCATGACTTGACCTTTGCTATCAATTCTAAAATCTTAACCCTCTTAACAAAAGAAGGGCCTTTGATATCATCTAACCCATTAAATCTTTCAATAATTAGTTGTAGTATCTGCCTCGTTATGTCATCATTAATAGGTGCTTTAGGAGCTGAAATTCTCATAATTTTACCGATACAAATGGTGACTACAAGTCTCACGTCTTCATCTGAATGCCTCATAATCTGGGCCTGGACTGGTGCAATCAATGGAGTTTTCGTTGCCCATTTCAAAATCTCAGAATCTGATTGGTCCAAACTTGCTCAGCAAATCTCCACTTCTTTTAGTCTGTTAAGAAGAACTTCCTTTGTCTGATACCTAGATTCCAATGGTTTTCCAAATACATAAAGCATACTCCCATTGCATTCAGAGAACGCTCAAACTTAAGATGTTTGAATGATTCTCTGAATATTTTGTCAAAGGATTTTTTTCCTCTATTAGCCATCTTCAATCACTGAGAAATCAAAAATGCAAAAACTCAGAAGCTGGCAGGTTCTTATTCTCAGATACCACTATAATAGTCAACCCCAATTTAAAACCATTTTTTTTCAAAACTCACAAAGGTTACAGATTTCTATCATGTGGGCATTTCATAAAACAGTTTGCATTGTGTCAGTTTCTATTATTTTTCAACGTCTTTTCAATAGGATTTTCTATAGCCAATATACAAACAGAAAGTATGCCATATAATTTTGCTTCAATAACATCACAATATTTGACGGAGGCATTTTGTCAAACATATAACATGCACATAGATTATATGCAAATTTCATAAATCTGACCTCAGGCCGAAAGCTCCACAATATATGGTGTCATTCCATAATAATGTTGCCCGTATAATGCAGATACAAGACAGCCTTGAGAAATTTAAACCCCTTATTCGAAGATTGTTGCTGTCACATACAACTACACTGCTCTAGCATAACAATGACTGACTTTAAGTGCACATTTTGTTTTAAATTATGAATCTACTCAAAAAACTCTGCCCAACGGGTCTCGAATTGCTTCTAACAGCTGCACTTTTAATACTATTCGCAGTTATAGTGCCTTGACCCTAAACAGCCACATCCAGCCTTCAATACAGGAAGTCTGGGCCAAAAATAGCATTCAATCTGCCCAGTCACAATCACATAACTCTCATGGACTTAACTGTTCCATCCGTCACTCCCAAGAGCATTTACTCAACCAAGAACAAATCGCTTTCATCGCATATTCACACCTTATCATTGAAATGGTGTCAATCATAGAATTGCCTTTCACAAACATAAGGCTATCGATTCATTATCAATCTCAGTCATTCTCTTCTTTGATGCTCTTAGATGGAAATCCGACATTGATGGGTATTCTTCACTTATTGATTTAGGATAATGGATCAATGAGCCAAATAATGCCATTTGATTATTGATATGCAAGACTAGTCATCAATCAGTCGATGCTATAATCTCCTTATTGCTTTGTCTATATAGATGCTTCCCTTCATCGGTTGTATATATGGAAATTGTCTCTGCAAATGTTGACCAGCTGATCTTCATGAATGTATGATGCTCAAGATACAATTCTTAATAGGTTTCTTCCATCAGTTAATAGGATTCATAATCATTATTGTCCTTAATTGGATGAATCTTCAATATACCTTGATTGATCTGAAGCAATTGATCACTTATGGTTAATGCTCAACGGTTCAAACTTCTTTGCAATCATCATTCTATCTTATGGGGATGATCCTTGATCAAGATGCTTAATTGATCTTTGTAGCTCTCCTATATAATTGATTGTCTTATCCAATGAAGATGCATCCTTGGTATGATTGACATGTTGCTCAATATCCTTCCTGCAAAGGTGATCATCATCTTGGACTTATCCTTATTCCTCCTAATGTAACTAGGAAATTAGACTTACTCATAAGACTTCACGATTTTCAGAATATCTTATTCCTAACTGCTTATGTACATTTACTTCTACTTGACAATTTGCTTGTATATCTACTTTTGCTAACTTCTACCTAGCTATAGGTATTCAAGGACTGCCACTCCTTGACCATAGAAGTACTTCATTGTCTTTATGCTATTAGTTTAACGATGGGGACATCACATTTCTCGATGATCCTCAGCATTGTCTAAGGGGATGTTTGATGTTGGCAATGAGCTCAGCTAGTCAAGCTGGGTACCATGACACTTTTTGAGGTGAGTTTCGGCTTCTAGCATGTTCTTCAAGATTCTCGGAGAGAGTATCTATTTATAGCACGTCACCCGGTATGCCCTGATTTCCATTCTTCATCATTGATTTTGATTTTGATGCTTTCTAATAGTTTTCACAACTCGTGGGTATTATTGGCTTTAATTTTATTATTTTACTAAGGTGGTTTAGTTTTTATTAAAATAATTATAGCCCTAAGTGTTTTAGCTCCTTGGAAAGGGGATGAAGGTGTTAAATCATGGACTCATAAAATGGGGACCTTGCATATCAAATATTGTTATTATTTCAAAAACATGATCTTTTTCCAATTAAAAGCAAACTGTAAAATGCATCTTCTAAAGAGTTCAGCAGTAAAAGCATAAAAGGAGGATTTGTGAACTCATTTATATTATGTAGATTATTCTTTTTTTTCAGTGAAACCCTTGTGATTGTGTGGGTTCATCATAGCAGAATTGAGGACGAAAACCGTCTAGGAAAAGATTAGTTTTGATCGTGAAACAACCTCCATGTCTAGCTATAGGCAGAGTCATACAAATTTTCCACTTGGATCCAAAGTTTTGAAGTTTTACAAAATTCAATGGTATCTTGTAAACAAGACAAATTTCTCAATTGAAAGTTTAAGGGGGTTGTGTTGTGACCTTTTCACACATCACCCCATTGCATATGGGGACCCCCTACTTTTCAGTTCGCTTGGCCCTTTTGGGTTTTCATTCTTGGTAGTTTTGGGATCATTCTCCGAAAGTTCCAAGTGAGAAGTGATGAGTTTGGCTCCCTACCTTTTAATGCTTCAATTGTGAAAGCTTTTCTAACTGAGAATTGTGATTTCGAATGACAATTGAGTTGAAAGACCTTCCAAAAATGAGCCACTGAAATTTTGGGTCGTTTGGTGAAGTTAATATTTTTTAGGGTTTGCTTTTTTTAGGGATTTCTATTTTTACTAAGTCTCAGATTGGCTTAACTTTGAGTTTTTAAGTAGTTCCTATTTTTTAGGGTTTGCTACATTTTAGGGACATCTATCTTTAGTAAGCCTCAAACTGCCCTAATTCCAATTTAAATGAACTTGCTATTTTGGCAGGCCAGGTGACCACTAGCTAGGAATGAGAAAATGGATATCTAGAAACATGATCAAAAAGCAGTCTGAAAAAGCATTAAAATGCAAAAAAAAGGGTTCAAAAGGTGTAAACGCACTAAAATGGGGTCAGTGAGCAGTGCGTTGCTCATTTCTACGAAGGTTGGAGAACAAGGCAAATAACTTATATAAGGGGACGTGTTCAATCGTTGGGTGAGCTCCAACGTCAAAAGCAATGCAATGAGCTGAATTGGGAAAGCAATGCAAGGCGAGTTGAGACAGGAGAGCATGAAAAGTGAGCTAACATGGTGAAGTGTTGGTCAAGCCTAACACCAGTAAGCGTGGAAAACATAAAAATGCCAGAGTATGGAGCATGATTGCATGGAGAAATAGAAAAAATGGCTAAATCCCAGTTGAAAATAAAGAAAGTTTGAAAGTTGGAAAATCTAACACTGTGCTTCTTATATGCCTAAAAGTGTAAATTCAAATAATGTGGGGAATTCCAAAGAGGGTTCACGAAATGACTATGTTTTTTAATATCAAGGGAATCCTTCAAACATTGCAAAATCTGCTATGATAACTCAAAGTGCGCTTAGAGAACTTATACATACAATGACATAAAAAATTAGAAAATCCTAAAATCTGTCACCATGCCTAGTAGCATGGAAATCTAGAAGTACTCGGAGAAGTTTGAAAATGCACAAAATCCTCAAACCAAGTCTCGTCTGCAATCAAAGACAGATTTTATGCAGCCAAGGGAAGCTTGAAAATATTGAGATCCTCCATCAATGACTATTTGCACTCACCCAACACTAATCTGTACATGTAGAGAAAATGGTTTTGAAGTGTAAAATCCATCATGATGGGCCATGTGCACTCATCAGTGTGAAAATACAAAAGTCATAAAATTCCTTCCGAATCCAAAATTCCTTCATATGGCCTTTGTTGCGTTCAGGAGCATCATCTGGTAGTATCCAACAAAAACATTGCAAAACAAAAGAGTTCACCACAAGTCCTGGTGAGCACTTAGAGCGCAAATCATACACAATCAAAGGAAAAGAATGCACCACCATGTTGAAATCGTGCGCAGGAGCACAAGTCAATAATAAGCATGAAATTTGTTCCAAAACAGTGAGATCTTTCCCTCAAGCAACAATCACAGATGCCAAGAAGGTTTAGAAATCTGAAAGAAAGGTTGCAGAATCTAATATCCTTCACCAGGCGCAAACTGTGATTTAGAGCGCAAATCTGTGGTGCGGATAGGATCCCTACTCAAATAAACAAATCCATCATATGCCTCAATATGCGCTCCCAGCACGATTTCTCCACAAGCAGGCAATGTTGTCTAAAGTGGAAAATCTATGAGGCTTGAAATGCGCTCATAGTGCAAAACTGCCATGGTCAAGGAATGCATTGAAGGAAGAAATTATGTCCCATACCCTCAAATGCGCTCAAAGTGCAAATATTACATGCTCACGAAAAACATTATTAAGTCAAAATCCTTCATTATAGTCTATATGCGTTGAGAGCGCAAATATTACATGGGCATGGAATATTAAAAATAAAAATCCCACCATAAGCACCAAATATGTGCTCCATAGCGCAAATATTATATGGGCAAGAAAAATTATTGAAGATCGAAATCCTTCATTAAGGTCAATATGTGCTCGCGAGAATGAGATAGTTATTTCAAATATTGAAATCTTTGCTATGCCTATGGTTATAAAATGTTACATCTAATTAAGACTCCAAGATGCGATTTTATAAGGCATTTGAAATGATGAGAATATATCCAAAGTTAGAAAATGCTCGCCCATGTTCACCTTGCGACAAGAAGGGGTTTGACAAGCATAGGACTAAAATTTCACCTAATTCCATGCCCACAGGTAAAGTGCAACCGAGAAAAAAATGGCAAAAAATGGATTTAATTTTGATCAAAATTACTTTTGGAAAATATTGGATATTGGAATTATTTTGGAAAATAATTTATTATTGGAATTTTTGACATCCAATATTCAATTAAAATGTTGGAAATAATGTGATGACCAAAGTATTAAAATTCCAACCCCTTTGAGCACACACACATGGACGAAGCTTGTTGATGAAGATAAGCACTCAAAATGGCATCGTTTAAAAACAATGGAAACTTGGAGACAAGAGGCGATTTTTGTAAGAGAATCTCTTCCAAAATGGCATATGAAAGAAAATTTAATGCAATTGCTTAAATTTAACTCATTTCAAATATAGTGTAGGTTGAGGATTGAATTTCTATATAAGAGATGCATTCTCATTTCATTCACATCAAAGAATTGCAGAGCCAAGAGCAGAGTTGAAGATTTTGTAGAATTCACAAAGAGATGTGAGGTTTCAAGAAGCAGGTAAATTTTGAAGAGAGATTTTTGGAGAGAAAATCTCTTTCTAGAGATGTGAACTTGCAAAGAGTTTGAAAAATCAGAGGAAGAGGCTGTGAAAATTGAAGAGAAGAGATTCTATAGAAAGTTTGAAAAGTCAAAGAAGGGGCAAAAAATTTTGGAGAGAGAAAATTTCTTTCTAGAGAGAAGTTTTATAGAGAAATTTCTAAATTTTCTTCTCCGAAATCAGAATCTATTCCATGAATGAAGAAATTTAATTTGCATTTTATTCCTCGCATGTTCTTATGTTTGTTAATTTGTTCTACAAGAAGGAGAATGACAGAACCCAGAGGATCGAGTTTGTCCAGATCGACCTTAATCAAGATCAAGCAGAGAGGATTTTATCCAAAGTCAAAGGTTGTGTCAAAGTGGAAGGATGTCGGTAATACAAATTTGGGTGGCCTCGACATGAGTGAATTCAATAGAAGAATGTTCGGCTACAAGGACCAAACTCCCACATGCCTAGCCAACCAGATAGTAAGAAGCGAGATTGTAGGTGCAAATGGATTTCTTTTGGCCATCCAGCATGAAGAACTAATCGTGGAGTGTGTGAAACATTATAATTCAGAAGACAAAATGATTAGAGACCCAGATGACAAGATGTTGGCTGACCTCTCTCCTCCGACATACAAGTCAATGGTGCTAAAGTCAAAGGAATAAGCACTCAAGGTTTACATGTGTGGGATTGACCATTGTGAAGGAGTTATCAACCGAAAATGGCTACGGAAGATCAAGGCTCACCATTCTAAACTACCCAAGCTATTGGTCTAGCTGGACCTCCAGTGAGAGCATGGTGACTTGGTGATGATGTTAAGAAGGATATTTGGGATTCCATAGTCCTTTATGTTTGAGCCTTGGATGTGGTACTTCATTGAACATGTTACGGAAGGGATCAATGCTATGGATTGGGTAGGAATGATCAGTGAAAATCTAGACAAGCAACTCAAAAACTTGGAAAAATCAATAGAGTTCTACATGAGCTCTTATGTGGTATACATGTTGGCCAGGAAGATGAGGTATTAAGGATTGTGGTGCAAAGGACCAATAGGAGGTGGTCGAAGCCATGTGAAAGTGCATGAGTGTTATCCCCAATTACAGCTCTAGCCAAAGAAGACTTCATGAGGGTCAATGGCACCATCGCCATGTGCATCATCAGAACTTTGCAAGGCGGCCTCCACACAAGGCTTTTAGCTGAGGCAATGAAGTTGGTAGAGAAATATGGAGCGTGGTTTATCCAGTTCCCGACCTTCTCCTACATTTGGCTGCAAGGGTTTTCTTCAGAACCATATAGATTTCCAAGGTATCTGACTAATAAAATGATACTATTGGAAGTCACTAGGCAACTGATGACATATGACAAGATTCAAAAGAGGAAGAAGAAATTGGAACTTAAATCCCCAATCACCATAGGAGATGAAGATGAAATGTGTCCATGTCTACAGCTAGCTAAAAGATCAACAGATGAGCTACATTTCTACCATCTAGCATTTTACCCAACAAGACTAGATTATGATCCCTACAATAGAATCAGAGTGGTGGCTGGTGTGAAATACCAACACAAGGTTCACCTTGAAAACTTCTAGGTCAATGCTACAAATTAGTATGAGGTCAAAAGGAGAATGTTTTCTAAATTGCCACTCAACATGATCAGGGCATGCAAAATCATCCAAGTACCAGACCAAGTAGAAGAAGATACAAATGTAGTCTAGTCTAGATATGAGATGGAAAAAGAGAAGATAATTCAACCATATGATTGGTCCAAGAAAGAAATACTAGATCTCAATTCAATATCAGGATCTTTCTTGCAATTTACAAAATGGTGGGTTGAGCGTCAAATCGGCAAACTGAAGGTGACCAAAGATAGCCTGACGTATAAATTGATGGAACATCAAGCATTGTGAGATGATAGACTAAGGCAATCATCAGGGGTCAAAATTGAAGGAGAAATTCCACCAAAGTGTAATGTTCCTAAACCACTAGTTCCACCTGAGCGCTGTGTGATTAGCAGTACAGAGGCCAATTATGCTGGTGGAAGAGACTGTTATCCTCCCTATGTGTGGAAGTGACCGTACAGTTGCTAAGAAGGAGCGTACGACAACAAGGAGTAACCGTATGAAGCCTGGGAGTGACCGTACGGAAGAGACTGAATGCCCGTACGGTGGAGGTTTGATGTAGCGTACGGAAGAAAAAGGGGAGCCGTATGGTGAGATCAGAGTTGTATGGAAGTCAAGACCCGTACGGTTGGGAAGTTGGATGTCGTACGGTATGGAAGCTTGGAAGTACAAAGGTAAGTTTGCAGGTCGTATGGAGAGGCAGTATAGATGGAGGTTGTAGTACGGAAGGAAGGAAGTGTGTGGAGTACGGAAGGAAGTGAGTTGGAGTACAGAAGGAAGTGAGTTGTAGTGGAAGGAAGTGTACTGAGTATGGAAGGAAGTGCGGTACGGAAGGAAGTGGGTTGCAGTACGGAAGGAAGTGTGTTGAGTACGGGAAGGAAGTGTATTGGAGTACGGAAGGAAGTGGGTTGGAGTACGGAAGGAAGAGTGTTGCGGTACGGAAGGAAGTGTGTCGTGGTACGGAAGGAAGTGTGTTGAGTACGGAAGGAAGTGGGTTGGAGTACGGAAGGAAGAGTGTTGCGGTACGGAAGGAAGGGTGTCGTGGTACGGAAGGAAGTGTGTTGAGTACGGAAGGAAGTGGGTTGTAGTACGGAAGGAAGTGTGTTGAGTACGGAAGGAAGTGTGTTGCAGTACGGAAGGAAGTGTGTTGAGTATGGGAAGGAAGTGTATTGGAGTACGGAAGGAAGTGTGTTGAGTATGTTGGAGTACGGAAGGAAGTGTATTGGACTATGGAATGAAGTGGGTTGCAGTACGGAAGGAAGTTGGAACTTAGAAGTACACCAAGGGATGGAGGTGGTACAGAATGATGTTGGAAGTACGCCAAAGGATGGAAGTGGTATGGAACTTGGAAGTACACCGAGGGATGGAGGTGGTACAGAATGATGTTGGAAGTACGCCAAAGGATGGAAGCGGTATGGAATGATGTTGGTAGTACGCCGAGCAATGAGAGTTGTTCCGGTCTTTAATTGCCACCACATAAATCGAACTTAAACACTTGCAAGATGAAATATGAATAATAGATATTGATTTAGATTTGCCAAATCTAGGACCAAAAAAGAAACAAGCAGAATAGGGTGACGGTTGATTCCCACCGAAACTGCGCACAAACCAAATAGGGAGGATATTTCACCTCTGAAATGGTGGACAACAGAATCCCAACAGGAATTCGCAAAAATACAATAAAGTATCAAATCTCCACATGAAAAATACTTCCTACACGCCGGTCATAAATACCCCTTCGGAGAAACTCCCGAGGGTTTACAAAAGAATGTCGACACGGCAAACACCTATGGAAAAATAATAATAAAAATGGGTCCCCCCCTTTTATTAATTAAAGGTCCGTTTATAATATTATTTAAATTCTGGGACCAATAATTAATAAAGAATAATTTATTAAAAATGGGGACATTACACAAAGAATGTTGAACGAGAAAAAGGAAAACGTGTTGCCCAAGAAGTACAGTTGAGAAAAAGGCCTAACATGCATAGTGAAGAGCCTCTGCAAAAGAGACAAAGGCTAATGATAGCACCAGCATCCCCCAGTAGGACCCCAAGCTTATAGGAGATTAAGCCTTTCACAAAGGAAGAAGTTGGAACCAGTGGGAGAAGGATGTCACAAGGAGATCAATTAATTCAGCCAATGTAAGATAGAGAAAGCGTTATGCTTGTCAAGAATCTGCCCAATGGAGAAATCAAGCGCAAGGAGATGCGGTTAAAGAAGACCTTGAGACCATATAAGGTGAAGTAATTGTAGAGGCAGAAGTCCCCGCTACTAAGGTAGAAGTCCCTACCACACAAGCAGAAATTCCCACTACAAAAATAAAAGTCCATGTCACAGAGGTTGAAAGTCCCATCGCAGAAGAGGAAATTAATGAAGAGATGATGCAAGGGCATAAATGGATGTCAAATTATGATCAGTACGCTATCGTTCCAGGTTGGTTAATGGAAAGGATGTAGAGAAGTCGTGAGAAAGAAGTTGACCCTGCATTGGAGTTGAAAGAAATCCTAAACCGAGTCAACAGGCCAGAGGGAAAGGGAAAGGGAAAGGCAAAGAAATTATCAAAGATCATCTAAGAAGAATCAGGGTCAAGAACTCTGCAAATTGCAGTACCCACAGTGGATAAAGCCAAGGACTAGATCACCTCGGAAGAGTACAATTTGATAACATTTGATCTAGGACATGCCACCAAGGAGCAAGTCATTGAAGAATTTGAGGAATCTACACATGCAATGAAGGAGAAGATGAAAAATTTGGAAGAAAAATACCAAAAGGGGAAAAATGAGTACAAGGCTTTTTGTGCAAGTATTTGAACAGCTTATCCCACCCTGTCAAGGAAGAGAACCATACTTTTGTTCCTCTTACAGTCCTTCTAGCGGAGCCCATTGAAAATATTGAGAAGATGACGAGAATCACCCAAGGTGTGAAGATATGGGTGGAAGGCATTAAGGAGGCAGAAAATTTTGTTGAAGACTTGGCATTGATGTACGGAAGGGCATTGACTATCCTTTCCAGGATATAATGCATGGATGAGTCATGGGATGATGAGAATAGGCATTGGCTATCCCCATACATGTTTCTTGTTCTGGTTTTCTTTTTCCATAGTTTTCTCACAGCATTCTTCCAACGACCTTAACTGCACAAATTGATTCTTGGCAACAAGATGACTACTGATGGTAACAGATTCCAGATCCTCCAAAGTCGAACATGATCACAGTGATTCCCTACACAAGAAAACAAAATTGGGCTGATTGTCATGTCCCCCATTTAAAACCCTAATGATAATGTCTCCTTTTAGAAATAGTATTTAATAACGAATAATAATAAAATTAAAATAAATAAAAGATAAATAATAAAAAATTATATATCATCTAATTGATCATAGTCAGTGGTTAGCTTATTGTCAACAACCAACATAGCATCAAGCTTGGTGGAATAAGTTTAAGCACAAAAGATGGTATACGGTGAATATATTATGAAGTATAGCCATCAATAGTGATCATGCATATACAATACGCAATGTACGAGGAAGCAATGATATGAGAGGATTGTATTGCAGCAGTGGTTAGTATGCCCAAGAAAGTGAACAATGATTCAGTAAAAATGTTAGTAGACATAACAAATAGTGACCAGATCCTACAACTGACTACATTATATAATTGACTATATTGAGACTACAAGCAGCGACTCACGTGCTTAAGACAAAGACCATTAGAAGAGAATTAAGGAGCGTTGAAGTAAGAAGGGCAGCAATACAGAGCAGCACCTTTAAAAGAGCCTAAATTAATTATTAGCTATAACATAATACAAGCGATTCAATTAGACAGTGATTACAGTTGTAAGGTGCAATCTATATAACAAATCTATCTGTTATGAAGAGACAAAATGAAGTAGAGATACATCTCTTAAACATGCAAGGGATGCAACCCTTGAGTCTTGTAAAATATAAATTGGATAACAATTCCATTCTCAGAAAGGCATCAAAGGATGAAGAATGAGAATAGAACTTATGTCTAGCATATAAGGAAATGGGATCTCAATGGCTTGAGATAATAAGTGGATTACTATATATTTTTTATTAAAGGGGCTAGAGAATTATATATATCTGTTAACTGGAATGGAATCAATTATATATATATATATATATATATATATATATATATATATATATATATATATATATATATCTGAAGAATATATGAGAAGTATATATTTGAATTATATATCTGAATGTTCTAATGTATATATCTGAATTTCCTATGATATGTTTTTGAATGGTCTAATATATCAAATTATAAGAATGATCTAATATTTATGTATATTATATGTATCTATTAATAATAATGAAATCAGAATTATATATATGTATGTACGTATGTATATATATATTTGTAATACATAAGAGACACACACACACACATATATATAAGACTATTATAATGACCTAGCCTTGAACCTTTTGCTAGTGCCTTTGGAAGGGTAGGTTGGTTTGTATAGGGAGAGGCAGGTAATTCCACCCCAAATTAGGTGACTCCCACGTGGTGGTATTGACAGTTGTTCATGAAACCTTTGGGCTTAATTGTGGAGACGGTTTCAAGCACCCTATGATAGTGATTTCCCATCCTCCATTAGGGTTAGGAAAGAAGTAAGGATTAGGTGCAAATGTAACAATTGTGGATTGTATTATAAACAAATTAACTATCTCTTGATTTAACTAAGGCATAATATTGCATAATAATGCATAATGATGCATGTTAAACAGGCAGTCCCTAGTAGGGATCATTATACTAATGCTCATGTATCAAACACACTGGGTAGGAAAAACTTGTGAGACCCCTGGTGTTGGTCCAGTTCAAAACAAGTACCGATCTTGGTCTAGTACGCCTGTCGGTCTAGCTAGGGTGCATAACAAAGATGATACTATGGTTCAACCAAATTTGTGATACTAATTGATACAATATTGGTACTATGTGATAACCAAAGTTGTTTATATGATACTATGTGACATTCTAACCTTAATTCATGCTTCTAGGATGTATTTATATATACACACATATACATACTTACATTGTTTCTGTAATAACAAACCCAAAACCCCATTTCAAAATTTAATCATAACGGCAAACCGGGTTCTTGAACCCAAATCGAAGCCTGAATCCAAACTAGCAACTTAGGTGTGGGTTCCTAATGTTAATATGGATGTTGGAGAAAGGAGGCTATAAAGAAGAGTAACTAAGGAGTATCTCATTAGATGAAAGGACTTGCCCTTAGAGGATGCTACTTGGGAAGGTGAATAAACATTGTAGCATTCAAATCTTCGATTGCTTGAGGACAAATAATTCAAGGGAGGACAGTAATGTCCCATTTTTAGGAGTAGTTGAAGATGATTGTTCAACCTATTTAATTCCCATAGGCTAATTTCAAGATATCAAGGAATAAATGATATAAATTAAGTTGTCCAATAAAGTTAATTTTACGGAGAACTTTAATTGATTTAATAAAGTGACTTAACTGAAAACTAAAAGAAAATATTAAAAGTCACTTTAATAATCTGCTTTAATGAATTATTTTAAGCCAAAAGTTGAAAATCCCTACGAGAATGTTCTAAGGAAAATATAAAAAGAAGAATTGGGAGCTCGTTTAGGGGGCTTGCTTATTTTTCTTTTTGTGGAGTTTGGAGCTTCTTATGGAGCAAAACCCCAACGGAAATCAGTTCCAATAGTGAGAGATCTACCCTAGCTATTGCATGTGTAATCACTCATGTTCCATGCAAGGATTTGTCAATTAAAAACAATTTGTGAAGTCGTGCAAGCAAGACAAATTGTATAAAAAATTGGAAATAACATGATTTCCAAAGAAAGAAAGCAAATCCCAAAGTTTGTCGAATGATTGTAATGATTGGGTGATAGTCTTTCTAGTGGCTTGGGTGAGTAACATCTATCTTGTTGGTCGTGTTAGTCATACTAGGCTAGGTGTGGGAAGTAACAAGGTAGCATGTGGATTGGGTGAAGGCAATTAGACTTGTATTGACTAACCAATAGCTTACATCAAGTGGAAATGGAGTTTGTTTGTTGTTGGGCATTAAAATTTAAACCTAGGAGTGATTCCTTGCATGGTGTTGGTTATTGAAGCCATTATTAAGAGGAGGTTTGGGATGATTTTGTGGTAGTATTTTAGCTGCTAACTGTGAGGACATGTGTATGGGCTTCTAGAGGCATGGTAATTCATCATGACCCTTGGAGTATAATTGAGGAGCACCAATATGCCAAGCACAAACCTTAGGTTCATAATGCATTACAATACTACAAACATTAGTCAAATCCCCATTACATCAAGCCAATGAAATGTGGCAAGAGATATCCAACAACTAGGTTTAAAGACTCCCCTAAGATATTATAGCCTATCAAAGAAAAATGATTATATGACTACCCAAACCAACTACACATTCCTACATCTCATGGAAACATGATTGTCCTCTAGAGTACTACAACTAGACTTCATTTGATACCCTAGAATACACTTTCATCAATAGGGTAGGGAACTCACTCAAAGACCAACCCTCATAGCATCTTAAAACCTGTATTTGTAGCATTTTGTTACATGCATTATAGCAGCTCATTAAGGTTGCAAAAAGGTTCATCTATCAAACAAGGCATTGAATGCACCAACACATCCTTTTGTAAGTGAATTGTTCTTAGATCTAGTGTTCGGCAATGTAGGACAGCCAAGATGTCAGTTCAGCGTTCAAAGAGTAGCCTAGGACATGCTTCTAGAGTGGCTAGGATTTAATTTATTATGTTAAGGCACCTACACCCATTTACAACTTCACATGGCCTTGCATGTGTATTTGTGCCTTTGATGGGCTCAATGTCATTTGGGAGGATTTCAAGGAGTGTACATGTCCACCACATCCAATTCCAATCATTAATGACATCTTCAAATTTGCAAGGCAAATAGGTCAAACAATGTGCATGAGCATAGGAGATCTGCAAAAAACTTGTTCCTAAACAATGCTGGAATGGAGAATAAACATCTTGTAAGCTTGATAACAAGATTTTGAGAAGTTGTGCTTTAGGGTGATGATGGATCACGAGTCTAGAATCAAGGCTTGGAATGTCAATTGACAATTTTCCATATGGTGGATGAGAGCGTTAGGAATCCCCAAATTTGCAAGGCAAATGGGTCAAACTATGTGCATGAGCATAGGAGATCTGCAAAAACTTGTTCCTAAACAATGCTGGAATGGAAAATAAACATCTTGCAAGCTCGATAACAAGACTTTGAGAAATTGTGCTTTAGGGTGATGATGGATCAAGAGTCTAGAATCAAGGCTTGGAATGTCAATTGACAATTTTCCATATGGTGGGTGAGAGCATTAGGAGTGTACATGTCCACCACATTCAATTCCAATCATTAATGACATCTTTAAATTTGCAAGGCAAATAGGTCAAACAATGTGCATGAGCATAAAAGATCTGCAAAAACTTGTTTCTAAACAATGCTGGAATGGAAAATAAACATCTTGCAAGCTCGATAACAAGACATTGAGAAATTATGCTTTAGGATGACGACGGATCAAGAGTCTAGAATCAAGGCTTGGAATGTCAATTGACAATTTTCCATATGGTGGGTGAGAGCATTAGGAATCCCCAGATTTTGCAAGAGGAGAAGGCACACAAGGGAGTCTAAATTGGGAAACATGCACTTGCCACCACTAAGAAAGAGAGGAGGTGAAAGGAAGATATGTGATTTTCCAAAACAATTACAAAAAGAGGATACCTGCTACAACTAGAATGAAACAAAGGAAAATGGTAAATCTCAAAAGCCCAAGAAGAATGAATATGTCACGTCCCCACCAAACTGAGAAACCGCAGCCTTATTGATTAATCAAATCAAAGCCTTTAATCTATATTTCAGATGGGTAGTTTAAGGATAACAGCAGTTCAAATAAGAGAATCATTTAATATTAATCTAAGGGAAATTATGCCCAGTAATACCAAAAAGGAAACTCATTAAAATAAATAAAGAAAATACTTTAAGGCAGAGATTTCCCAGAATAAAAGATAATTATAATATAATCAAAGTTCAAGCCAACGACTAAGAGGAAGAGTTGTGTCTTTCAAAGGCCAGAGATATTGAAGGGACATGACTTCTCCCTCATATTTGAAGATAGAAGAGGGATAAGAAT
The DNA here is from genome assembly GCA_027943335.1 of Chamaecyparis obtusa. Taxonomy (NCBI): domain Eukaryota; kingdom Viridiplantae; phylum Streptophyta; class Pinopsida; order Cupressales; family Cupressaceae; genus Chamaecyparis; species Chamaecyparis obtusa. The sequence continues at coordinate 1,162,726 of BSBK01007864.1, forward strand.
TCACTTGAAATGGGACATCCATGGAAGTGTAAATGAAATGGGAAACAAAAAGTAGAAATCAATTGATTATGCGTAAAGCAAGGCATTAAGAAATCAGAATTGAGTAAGAGAAGAAATATATTATAGCAGCAACTAGACCAAAAGATTAATCTGTGAATATATAGAATTATACACATATTTTTATATGTTCATGCCATAGATACACTAGCAGCAATTATTGAATTTTGTAAGTAATCTAAATGTTTCTTTTAATTACATGAAATTAAAAGATTTTTCTAATAATCTATTTTGAATTTGGAGAAATTGATTGCAAATAGGAAGGTCACCCTTCCGAGTTCATGAGACCCAAGTACACCACCCCAAGTTGAATGTTATGCTTGTGGGCCATGTTGGAATGCGAAGTCATCATGGATTGCCACTAGTTGTGGTTGAGTCATCATGGATTGCCACTAGTTGTGATTGAGTCATCATGGATAACCACTAGTGTGCCATTAAGGCACTTGCCGTAAGCACAAACTTTTTGAGACTTACTATAAATAGCAGGTTTTTATGAGGTGACTTACAATAAATAGGAAGTTTGTTTGGTGACTTACTATAAATAGTAATTTTGACATGTGTTGAGCATGTAGTTGTACAAGTCATACTTACTAAATTTAGTAAGTTGTCTACAATTAGGACTCTGCAACTCGGTTGTTATATGCAACTCAAAGTCATGATTTAAAGTACATTTTAAAGATTGTTGTAACTATGAAAATTCCTAAGAATTAATACAAAAGATATTTGCCTGTGGCTTTTTTCCCTAGTATAATTTTACCAAGTATTTCCACGTAAATTTGTGTGTTATCTGTAATTGATCTTCTCTGTATTATTTCTGCACTAGTAATTTTTATAACAGGCCAGGGGGCTTAGAGTGCTTGGGCTTGAGGTCCCATCAAGTATGTCACCCTGTGATGGAATGGACAGCCAGCCTTCCACGCCCATGGTCCAAGAGGTGGAAAAGAAGACCAGCATTCCATGCTCTTGGCTTAAACAAGAACGGCCAGCCTCCAACATGGATTGACAGATGGAAGGGCGGCCCACCTTCCATGCTCTCATAGTACAAGGGCAACCAACCTTGAGACTGTTGTTTGCAAATGTTTCAACAAATTCCTAGTAAGTTATTATGGGAATCCACATTGGAACGACTAATGCCATGTTATATGATTTTTGGATGTATATTAATGATTAGTCAAAACTGATGTTCTCGACTTATAATTTAATGTGAATTTTTGTTATATGATTTCATAATGTATATTAATGATTAGTCAAAAAATGATGTAATGTCAATTTCCAAGTGTCTAATATTGTGTACTGGACCTAAACCAGGATTTATCTATTGGCATTTCAATTCGCAAATTTATACTCTTAACTATGTTCCGTTCCTTAACTTTTAGTTGGAATTGTGATTTTAGGTCAAAATATAAGAATTTTCCCAAAGCGAACATTATAGAATAAATAGAATAGCGAGTGTCAAGTTTCAAGCTTACCAAGTAAAAGATGCAATTTAGGAAAGAGGTGACAAGAAAGTCCTAAAACTTCCAACAGGAGGGAAGTGTTGTCGAGGGAAAGTGAAGCTCTCCAAATTCAAAAATGAGAAAATAAAACCAAGCATCTAGAAATGAGCTCCAAAACATTCTTTTATAAAACCCAAGGACCATTCTCAAATGTCCTCTCAACTTCCTACTCTTTTTAACATTTCATTAACTTTTAAATATTTATTTTAATACTTTAGTCATTTTCATAAAATAATTAAAATAAGTTATCCGTAAAATGTTACTATATTAGACAGCTTAAAGTTATTATTTTAATCTATGTGCTTATTGCTAGACTTTAGCCTACGAGAATTAAATAGGCTAAGTGGTCACCTTCAACTTCTCCTCAAAAGGGGATATTACACACCTCCCTTACTAAAATTGCTTTCCCTCTCTGAATTAGTATGCTGCAAATTCTATTAAAACTCCCAAGTGGCATTCTCAATGGGAAAGCCTCTCCATCTAATGAAATACCCTTTAATTATTTTCCTCTTCAATCTCCTCTCCTTGACATCTAGAATTTCATCAAGAACCAAAACCAATCTTCCCTCCACATCTAGTGGTGGAATTTCAAATGATGTGCTGCCCAAGTGCCTTCTTAAGGCAAAAAACATGGAACACATTATGAATTATACTATTATTACGCATCTCATGCTCATAAACTACTTCTCCCACCCTTTGAACAATCATATAAGGGCCATAAAAATGATGTTTAAACTTTTCCCCACCACTCTTCTTCAAAGAAGAGTTCTTGTAGGGTTGAAGGAGCAAGAAAACTAAGTCACCCACCTCTAAACTCCTCTCAACTCAATACCTATTCGCATATATCTTTCGCTGATTTTGGGCATCCATCCTTTAGTAACCTGGGGATGTCTTAGCTATCCTAAAATCCATTTTTTAGCCTTAGAAAGTTTATTATCACTAAAAGCTAAATTCAAAAATAATAGAGCATTGTATACATACATAGCTCTGAAATGGGTCATTCCAAACAACATGTGATAGGGTGGACCGTGGTGTTATAGTAGTACTCATATAAATGCAGCCATCCAATCCAACTCTTCTAATACCACGCAACATAGTTGCTCAGATATCCTTCCACCCATTTGTTCACAATCCATGCCTGACCATTGGTCTAAGGGTAGTAACTAGTACTATGGGACTCTATGCCAAACAACCTAAATATATCCTACCAAAAAGCAGTAAGAAACTTGCTATCCCAATCATTGACTATATTCTTTGGCAATCCATGGAGTCTGAACACCTCCCTAGTGAACAACTCTACAACCTGCAGTGCCTTACACTCTGATGAAATGGCAAAGAAATGTGCAAACTTGGCCAACCAATCAACTACCACAAATATGCAAACTCTTCCCTACACTTTTGGTAGACCTGTAATGAAATCCATAGATATACTGACTTCTTCTTTCGTATAGGCAATGGCTATGACAAACCTACTCGGAAAGTGTGTTCTAACTTGTTCCGCTATCAAGTCATACACTCATAAACATGTAACAAGACATCATCCTTGAGGCCCTTCCAAGAGAACCTCTCTCTAACCTATTTGTAAGTCTTAAATTATCCTGGATGTTCACTCAAGGATGTATCATGAATAGCTCTCAACATGTGCTTAAGCTTCGATTCAAGAACCAAGTAAATCCTATCTTTGTAGTAAATAATATCAACTACCACCCCATAGCTATCATCCTAGATTTTCCCATACATAATCTTGCAAGCCAATGTGCTTTCGAAGTACTCAACCAAGAGATGAGCCTTCCACTTAGCTGAAATTTCTACAAGAGAACAAAAAGTGGGCTTTCAAGAAAGAGCATCTGCAACAATATCCTTTTTTCCCTTTTACATACTCTATGTTGAAGTCACGATCCTGTACTTTGTTGACCTTCTTTTATTGTCTTCCATTCAAATCTTTCTACTCTAAGAAATATTTCAAGCTATTATGATTTGTTATAGCAACAAATTTTCCACCTAACAAATATTGCTTTAACTTTGCCAATGCATGCATGATGGAAAGCATCTCCTTATCATAGATGGAACAATCTCTCTACATCTCAAAGCTTCCAACTTTCATAGGCAATAGGATGTCAGTTCTACATAAACACTGCTCCAATTCCCTCACCTAAAGCATCACACTCCAACACAAAAAGAGAGAAATCATGCAAAACTAATACAGGACAAGTACTCACACATTCTTGAATTTGTCAAACATGCGATGATCCTCATTCATCCATTTGAAAGCTCCATTCTTGGTGAGATTTGCAAGAGGTGTGCCAAGTTAACAAAACCCCTTAACAAAACTCCTATAGTAATTGCATAAACCAAAGAATCCCCTCAAATCTATCAATTTCTTTAGTGGTGGCCAATAATAAATAACCTACATTTTCTCTTGGTGGACCTAAACACCATTTGCATTGATCACATGCCCTAAGTAGAGAATCTTAGTCATTCCAAACTAACACTTGGAAGCCTTAGAATACAAGAACCATGCCTCCATGATGGCCAAAACCTCATCAAGATGCATCAAATGATCCTCCCAAGTTCTATTGTATAAGAGAATGTCATCGAATAACACCATAAGAAACTTCCACCTATTTATTGAAAATATGATTCATGCAGGATTGGAAAGTGGAAAAAGCATTAGTCAAACCAAATGAATGCCCAATTCGCGGTTTAAAAACACTAACACCAAACTGACTCAAGACCTAGCGACAACCGCAATTTTGAAGGCACTCTCCAACTCACTAGATACAAAACTTAACATTGCAAAAGCTAGAGACCACACAACCAAACACTTTAAAGAACTCGCTAACTCGCCATAGTTAAAGACAAAGACTAAAAAGACCAGTGAGCTAACGACCAAACCAAAGACTCGTTTACCAACTTTGACTAAGACAAAAATGACATGGACCAATTAGAACGAGACAATTCAGACTTGACCATTTACAACCAACAACGCTTGGGCAAAAGTGAAGACAATAAACCCTAATTTCCATGAAAAACCAGATTCAAAATGCAGGAAAAAACGTTATTAAAAACCAGAGAACAGAAACTACAACATGAAACAAGGATGCCAGCCATGACTTAGCCAAAAACAATTTACAGTCCTAACAATATCTAGGAATGCCCAACAGTGTAGCTAGTCCCACCTTTCACCTCCTTGGGTGAATGCTAATATTCCACATGCTCACCATCTCAATCACTCAATTTGCTATAGTTAGAACCTTCTACATTCTCTTCCTCACCATCAAAAACTACCTGATGTAATGCAGCTTACCTTTTCCCAAATACCATTGGCCCAATTCCCAAGTTTCTTTAAAACTAAGACAGCTTTTTTCTACGTCGTTCATTATGAACCCCGTCATTTCTGTTATTTCTTTTGAGCCATTCCTTCTGAAAAAAATTCTTATCTTTCTTGTACTAGAAGGGCTTAAATCTATTTTTAGGGGTTGAACATTCCATAATTCTAGCCCTCTTGAGGGCATCCTGTAATGTGTTGGGATCAATCACTTTGATCCAACCACAAAGTGCTTCTAACAATCCCTCCATAAACAAAACAATCAATTTATGCTCCTGGGCATCTTTGACAATGACTAATAAACTCTAGAACTCTGATATACATATGAATCAATTGAACCAACCCATTTCAACTGTGCCAACTCTCTGAAGTGGAGTTTTGGATCCCCATTGTCAAATCTATCGATCAACCTCTAGGTGAAATATGCATGGGAAGTGATGTTACATGTCCCAAAGTCACTAATCTATGGTACCACCATTCATGTAAAGAGCCTGCCTAGCTCCTTCTAAATATAATTCCCTTTTCTAAAATTACTTGCAATAATTGTATCTTTGTGTTTTGTTTAAGTTTATTTGAAATGAAATTTCCCAGCAATTTTAAATATCATAAATAATATCAGACTAAATATGTTTTGAACAATCATCAATTATTTAAAACTATAGAAGTGGCAATCCTTATAAACATCAAATTATTCAACAACTATTGGCACCTAGCAATTGTATGAATGTTGTAGAATTAAAAATAACATACAAGAAAGTCAACGCAGCCTGTATGAATCTTCAACCACCTCCAAGAAAGAGAACGCAACTTCTCTAATTCCAACGCAGCCTGGTTGGATATTCACGCAATCAATTAAAATTGATTTCTAGCCTCCAATATTAATTACACAGCTTGTTTGGTAGGAAACGCAACTTGCTAGCAAAGTGACGCACCCTCTTTGGGAGTCATGAGCTAGCTGTGAGCAAATACGCCAGCCTCTGGATGAAACACAACTTCCTTCAGTGAAGTCTGCAACTCTTGCTACCCCACACTGCCTTCTGATTGATCACAGCACCAAGTAGAAGATAAAACAGCCTTCTACTCAACACAATAAACATTGGGAAGAAAAATCGAACCACCTCTGAATTCAGAATTTGTTCACAACTCAAATTTGATATACTTCAGCATCAAATTCAGAATTTGTTCACAACGGAGCCATAACCCTCAACAAGGTCCTCTAATCACCAGTATTGGCCTACAAGGACCCGGTAATAGGCTAAATCCAATAACTCAGATGCTAGCTCAGAATGGGGACATTACAATTCATGAGCTGCTTGATTAAGATGAAGGATAGCATACTTGATTGCCTACATCTCTGTCATTGAATTCCACTGAAATTATGTGTCTAACTTTTGTACCCATGCATGTTTTGTACATTCACTTGAGCCATCATAACAGGGGATAGTAAACTTACCCACCTTAGGTGGCAAACCTTTGTTGTGTCCTTGTCCCCTCTCACCTCTAGGTCTGTTTTTATATTTACAATAATCTGCCAAAGAAATAGAAGCATGAAAATCATCTTCCAATGACTAATATCCACTTAAGCAATTTGCCCAACCTTCACCACAACCCTGCTGTCCTGTTTGTTCCCTAGGCAGTGCCTCCAAAAATTCCAGCATTAGAGACCTGGAAGTAGTTCTACAGTTCTACTAGCTGTCCTAATCTTGTGCATGGGAACATTAGTGTTGCTAGCTTCTCCTCACTTACCATTATAGCCATTGTTGTGATTATTGTTGTCAGTGTTCACATGATCCCCCTGATTAGTTCTATTATTTGCATTTGTGGTCTCCATCATCCATGTTATGGTTTGGACCAAGTACTGTTGTCCTCTAGCTAAATCACTGGGTGTAGCCAAAACACTAGAATCCTATTATTCCTGTCTATCATGCCTATCCCCCATATTTTCTTCTTCTGAGTCTGAACTTGAGAGAACATTTTCTCTCCTGCTCCTATGTGTGATATATTCTCTACCATCAAGATTCATCACAAGGTTTTAGACATCAAGTTTTTATTTCAAACCTACTATGCTGGCAGGCTCTAAGCTTTGATACCACTGTAAGAACCCCCAACAATTTCCTTCTAAATTTTTCACTGTTCATCTCTAGCACTGGAAGGTTATGCAGTTAGTTTGCATGCATGAATTGTTCCCCAATTGTAGGTTTATATGATGTTTGATATCCAGTGATTTGCATTCATAATTTAAACGAAAAGTAGCACTTAACAGAGATTATTACCTAGGTTGCATGGGTACTCGTACCCACACCCCTGGGATGTGTACCGGGTACTGGTACACATACCCACGTACTGGGTACTCGTTGGGTACTTGGTGGAGAGCATCATAGTTAAAGAACTTGATTAAGATTTCTGATTTTTGTTTCAGTTTTTTGTTTGCCTATCAGCTTATCAGCTTGCTGTTTATCAAGCTTAATTCAATATGTAATCAGTTCGAAACTTTGATGCAATACTGATTAATAGTAAACTTTATCACTATTCAAGTCAGAAGTTTATCATTTGCAATATGTTATTTTTATATGATTTATGATCTTCTTGTTCATGTTTAAAGTTTGTTTTCTCTGTTATGCATCTAAACATTTAACATATATATTATTACAAACATATTGCAAATCTCAAACTCGAAACAATACATTACATCTGCAAACTATATCACTGTTCTTGGTTTGAAAACTCAATGTCATGCCTCATATTTTCAGACTTTCTCTAAAATATTAAATTATATTAAATTAAAAAATTGATGTACCCAAGTACCCTTGTCCCCTATTTTGAAAAATAGTTGTACCCGTACCCGTACCCAAAGTACCCAAATACCCCGTCCCCGTGCAACCTTGATTATTACAAAGAACTGTAGTTATTATTAGCAGAAAATTGCAGATTTTAATATTAAAAAGATCCTAACCTTATGTCAAGTTTACCATAACTAAAACAGAGATCTTTGTCCTTACTATAGCTGGAAACAGTGAAGTACATCAACATTAACTTCTAAAGAGTAAACAACAATAAATAACACAAATATCTGAAACTGTGAGATACAGTCCAAACACCGAAGTATGAATTTGGTCACTGAAAAAGATTGGAAGTCTGCATAAAATACATGCTAAGTCTGCCCGAGTAGCCATCCCACAAAATGTTGGTTCTCACACCTTGAATGTGCCCATTATTTCATGCCCTAACCTCAGAACTGCCCTTAACCTATGCCAAACAGAGGAAAAACACTCACCCAACAAAGCACTGTATGCAATGTCTGATTTGGAAGGTCGACTAGCTATAATATGTTGAATTTGACGAGTTTGACCTGATCTTTGTCCAAGTATTGTGCTAGGATGGATATAGGTGTCACCCAGCAAAGAATTATTATTACGGCTGCCAATAATAATCAACCTGCAATTTGCCTTCAAAATTTAGTAGTGACCACTCTACACAAGATAAGATTTAATCTGCCTTATCCAGTCGCCCAGCTGAGAGGAAGTCACACACCCAACACCCTGCACAAAACCATCCCCAAATCTGGCGTCTGACTGAATGTGATTTACCAGCTCCAACTTTCCAATATGGCACCCAGATTTCTTAATCAAATAAACCTCTTAGCTCAGAAATTTATCCTTACAAAGACTCCACAAATTTCAAACTCCAAATGCTGAATGCAATATTAAACCTCGGTGGCTCCACCAACACCAACTAGGGTACTTAGTTTCACTACCAAAACTGATTGCCCTTAGGGTTTCTACTCAAGAAGTTTAGAAATGAGAAAATAAAACCAAGCATCTAGAACTGAGCTCTAGAGCATTCATTTATAAAAACCCAAGGAACCTTCCCAAATGTCCTTTGCACTTTGCACTCTTTTTAATATATTATACTCAATAGATAAAGTGTCTTTTAAATATTTATTTTAATCTTTACTTCGGTCACTTTAATAAATCAATTTAAATAAGTTACCTGTAAAATGTTACTTTATTGGACATTTTAAATGATTAATCTAATTTATTCCCTCATTGCCAGACTTTACCCTACGAGAATAAATAGGCTAAGTAGTCACATTTGACTACTCCTCAAAAGCGGACATTACATTAAAGGTATCAATAAGAGATATAATTTTTCCATCACAGTGATCACAAATGATTTTGGATTTAAATATGTACAATATTTTTACATCTTGTGGTGATCCAAAAGCACTCGTGGTCATCTTAAAGTCCTTTTTGAGAAAATATCTCTCTCAAATAGTTCTACCCATAGGTGATAGAAAAAATTCCAAGTTTGCAATCTTATACTTCAATAATTCTATATATAGAATTTAATTCTATTTCTCTCATCCAAATTAGTTTGACTTATCGTGGAATAGTTCAATTAGATATCCACAATGCTAGAAAGTATATGCATTGGCAACAAGCTAGAAAGCTGAAACAACATAGATAACTAATTAGTTAATTGGCCTATGAGTATGCTACCTTAGATAAATCACAGAAAAATTTTGTGAACAAAAAAAGAAATTAATGTTGAAAAGTAAACAGAAAAAGATCAACGGAACTCGGGTATACAAAATCAAACACAAACAGAAAATGGAGATGAGATCTTTATCAATGGCAGTCCATATTATTATGTACAAAGTGTAAAAGTAGGAAAAGTAAGGCTAGCAACTTCAACATTAAAACTGGAAGAAAGACCACAACACAGTCTTGTTTCTTGAGTCTAAAACTAAAAACAATGATTCTTTCTAATAGACAGATTACATCTCCAATGGATATACAAATTAATAAAAATAAGAAAACTAAGAAATCATTGTACTTGGATTCCCTTCCCAAAGGTCTTGAATAAATCTGTTGAAGAATCAGTCCTCACATTAAGCATACAAAAAAATTAAGAACCGCAGTACGGTATATAGTATATACAAGTAGCAATCAAAAACTTTTTGTGATTAGAAATCAAAGCCTGCTTCTAAATCAGTAAAGCTTAAATGCAAGTGTCAGTAACATTTTAAGACAAAAAGTTCACTTGCAAGCATTTTTCCTCCTATTTTGAACCATTTCTTCAATTTGTCATGTCCTAAAGCACACAACATAAGTCAAACAAGAACTCAAATACCCATTTGACTAGTATTTCAGTCAACTGCTTTGCAAGATTTCAACTTACTCTACTTACATTTGTTTTAACCAATATTTTCTTTCAATTTATCTTTGAACAAATCTCCCAAATGTCTGCTATTTAAGTCTTTCAACTAACTCTAAATGGGTGTTGACAAATATTTACTTTCAAGCTTTCTTCAAACAAATCTCACTAAGATTTAACTTGCTACAATGTAAGCTGATAGATATAAAATGTTTCAGAAAAGGTCTTAAGGCCTCACCTCTAGCTCATTTTTCTTATCATTCTGCGCATTGATATCAGATTGGACATGCCATAGCTGCATAATGATTACAAAGTCATCTATAAAACAGTTGTAGCAAGTAAAATGTTTCCTCTTCTGCTACAGTTTTCTATCTTAGCTACCTTTAATCTCCACTTGCTATATTACATAAAACATCAAAGAGAATGAATACAGAAACAAACCTGTTCTTGAAATGCATCTCTTGGACTACCATGTGGGGACTCAACTTCTTGCATATGGTCACCATCACTGTCACTACCTGAGCTCTTGATGTCATCTGAAACATCACTAGAGTGTCCATCTACTCTCTTCCTCTTTCTCTTCCTCTCTCTGCAGATAAATTTAACACTAACATATAAGTTTGAACCCAACTAGGTTCATACTGTCAAAACAAAAAAATTTACAAGGAAAATATTGCAAAAATAGAAAGAAATGTAAAATATCAATTTGGTGGAAAACATTGACTTCAGAATCATCATAAGCTTCTAAAGAAAAAGACAGTAATTAATGCAACTAAGCATGGATTGCAAAACCAAAATGCTCTTTGTACACAGATTATAAAACTGCTTAAAAGCATGCATACTGATGAGACCAACTTACAGCCAAACATTCACTATTAAATAGAAGAAAAAGGGACACAGAAAAAACTTTGAAAATAGATTGATAGCTCTTCATTATTCTCCAACCATTCTGCTGCTACAATGAAAAATAAGCCTTTTTTAACAACCACCCAAAAATTTCCTTTTTCGGAAGATTTTTACATGATCCGGAATTGCCATTTTTTGTAATTTTCAAATCTATCCTGATGACTACAGAACTTGCTAATTATTGAAAGCTAACTCCAGTGACATTAACCATCTACTCACTTTTCTGATTACATGCATGAATTAAAAGATGCTTGAAAATTAAAATCTAGAAAAACTCGAAATAAACACTAAAAGCCCATCTTGAGGCATTAGATGAAGGAACTTGGTCCTAGAAACATGTTGAGATTTGGTCCAATAGAATGAATTTCATTGTCATATTTTAGAACTTTAGGATGGTTCTTCACGGAAAATTTCAGCTCAAACAAACAACCAAGTCAAAAGTTATGACCTCCATCAGTTTCCTCTATTTAAAAAAAGAATAGCTTCTACAAGCTCCTATCCTCAAACTGCTGCCACATAACTTGACCCAGCTTCTTCAATTCCCATTTTGGTATCCAGGTGCTTTCTACTAGTGCTAATCCTTTCCACTATACAAGGTATCAATTGTATTCTCCTTGTCAAGTACGAATGGTCTTCTTATCTAAAATCTGTGCAATCTTTTCCCTTTTCCAACTTGGAATGTCTACTACCAATCCACTTCCTCCTCGTTATCATCATCAAGATCTTCACCACGACAGGTATACAACACCGGGGAAATATCCAGAGCGGCTGGTAAATCTAACTCATAAGCATTATCATTGATTTTCTTGAAAACCTTACAAGGACCAATTTTCTTATACTTCAACTTGTGGCATATTCCTATAGCAAACCGCACTCTTCACAAATAAACCATCACCAAACCTTTATTAAAGACTTGATGTCACCAACTCGTACCCAACATAGTTTTGTGTCACTCATTACTTGCCTTCAACTTCTGTCTCACTTCGGTTTGCAATTGTTGAGGGCATTCTACAAATGCTTCCCCATCATGTGGTAGCTGCACCAAATCTTAAACACCCTTGGGACTCCTATCATAAACAATTTGAAATGGCAATCTACTTGTTGATCTATTCACAGAACTACATAGGCAAATTCTACTTGGAGTAGTGTGTAATGTCCCCTTTCGAGACATTAGAAATCAATTAAATAGTTAAATTTTAAGTTGCCAAATTATATCCAATTTAATGATGACTAAATTTAATTATTTAATTAAGCAGTCAAAGTGACTTTATGTCAATAGAGAATTATTTAATAAAGAAAAGTCACTTTATTATTTGAAGTGAAAAAGAATACCAAAGGTCAAGCAGTGGGAAAGCCAAGAGTTTTCTGGAGAATGCTATAAAAGTACAAGCAAAGCATTATTCAAAACATGTTTAGAAGTTTTATTGAAGTTGATGAAATTGTTTGATGCCTTGACATTAGATGGAATTTCTAGAGATGAAAACCTTCAGGAGTTTGTGAAGAGCTCAACGGAAACCTAGTTCTTCTTAGAGTGGATTCATGACAAAGTCCACACTTGAGCGGAATTTGTAAGGTTAAATTGTTACAGAAGCATTTTGCATATTATTGTTTTGAAAAAATTATTTTGAAGAATATCATGTTTAGGAAATAAAATAATATTTTATTGGTCTATGTTGTTTAAACGTAAGGTGTGTTGATAAATATTTGGGCAAAGGACTTTATTTGAACGGGCAAATATATATTATCGGGCCTTCATCTTTTTAATACTCATTGCAAATATTTCTGAAGATTTAATGGAATTCATGGCACATTGTAGAGATTGAAATTTTATAATATTGAGGGCATCTTCGTATTGGTGATCTAGAAATATTAGCCCCAATATCTCTGAACGTTTGGATGTGCCAATATTATAAATATTGGGTAATTTTAATACTTGAGGCAATAAATTAATATTTCAAAGCGAGGTCTATGGTTGGCTTGAAGAATGAATCAACTATATTAGTTTAAAGTTCATATAAAAAGGTTTTAATCTTGTTTTGTGGGGCCTGACTCTATTGATTGTATTACCAAGCTTTGGCGTAAGCAAGTTTATAAGATTATTCATCAAGTCAAATATTCCATTGAACATTTGGTATGGACTAAATTATTGATCAAAGATCCCATAGCTTATTTTATATCTGTAGTGAGGAATATAAGAGCCGAATTAAAAATCAAGTTGTCATGAAATACCCTGGAAATGGGCCTGGTTAAGGAGGTTGATTAAAATTGTTAGGTCTATTTCATGGTTCCATATTCATTGTCGTGAGCTTTCCTATTCTACTACAGTAGCTATCTAAGCATAGTCATATTGCTAGTGTGGCTTCCAGATTTGAGAGATGGACACATTATATGCAAAGTTGGATTGAATTGCAATCGGGTTGTGGTTCCTTAGTCACCTACACTAGAGAAAACATCGAACTAGAGCTGGTTATTACTTCTTGGTGTGATAACCATGGTATCATTGGTGGCAATCTGCGGGAGCACCAAACCATTCATTTCATTCCCTTCATGTCGATTTTTGTTGAGCCAGACACCTATAGCGTAGAAGAAGAGCAGTATATCCTCCAGGTCGCTGAGATTGCCTCTGTTAGCATCAAATGATGGTAATCAAATGATGGTAACCGGTAAGCTCTCTATCGGTCCACGTATTGTCATTGATTGGCAAAAGAGGATAGAGATTTGCCATCTCTACACAGGCTGAAGAAATCTACAATCAAAAAGGGCCTGGTTTGAATTTCATTGTAACCGGTCGATACACTAAGCATAGTGTATTCCATTTTCAACCAAGAATCGAGCTAAAACCGGTATAGACAAGAGCAGCTAAAAGCAATATACAACTAGTGTCTATAACACAACCAGGACAATATAACCGGTGATCCACGCGAGAGGAAGCACACCGAGGACAATGCAACCGGTGAGACAAGAAAGAAATATTATAAGACTCTGGTATGAACCGAGAAAGGACGGATATATTATAAGACTTCAGTATGAACCGAGGAAGTCGTAGTCAACTATCTGTCCCAACCAGCTCAGTCTACCGAGATTTATTGCAATACATCCGGGTAATCTTGAGTTGACTTGGTGATCTGTTTGAGGTGCAGGTAAAGGAATTCAAGGCGCGACTGAAGGATTTAAAGCCGAATTCAGTGGCTTTAAATTAAGGTGTTATCTCCTATGGAGGAAAGTTGCCTAACACGCAACTGTTGTTTTCTTCATGATGTGGATAAAGCTTGAGCATGCATCGGATGTTTGTTCAGTGAACTTTTACTTCTCTGAGTGACGTATTTGTAAGATCTTAGGATTAGGTCATGCATTTGAGGCGCAGTTAGGGCAACAAAACTGTATATATTCATATGCCTGTTGTGAAGAAGAGTTCCCTTCATTCTACCAAGTAAAAGAGTGAACCTATGTGCTACAATAGCAAGGGTAAAAGAGAATAGAGAAAGAGAGATAATAGATTGTGCAAAAGAGCACAACAGTAGATGAGAATACAACTGTGGAGACCGGTGTTGATTCTCAGTTGAGCAAAGAATAGAGATCTTATCAGGCTAAGCAAAGCCATCTGTAAAGATCACACTTCTATTTTTTTCTAGCAAACTTTAATAGACAAATCCCAGTATTTGGGTGGACTCTAACAGGTCCCTTGTATCAAAATCCCTTAACCGGGTGACATCTTTCTAGGTGTTTAAAAGTCTTTTAACCAGGCAGGTCCTAGCAGACCTTATTGTAACAAATCTCTTGATTGGGTCGCATCTAGCAAATGCGCTTTTATCCTTTAACCGGGAAAGCTCTTAACAGGGTGTACTCCAGGAGAGTACAAAATTTGTGAGGTCTCCTCACACCGTGGTTTTTACCCTAACCGGGTTTCCACGTGATAAATCTGGTGTTACTTTGTGATTGTTTACTTACTGCCATTATTTGCTTAAGTCTGTTTTCCTTTTCGTACTATAAGTTTACTTCACTGGATAGAGTAAGAAAAAGTTTTTACTAGTGCTGATTCACCCCTCCCCTCTCAGCACCAGTTGGGACTGTCAGCCTCAACTCTATGTTGTGTACATTCTGGATGCTGGAGAATTAATCTGACCCTATCACACTTTTGTGCATGTATAAGTGCTTCTGGTCTGGCAGGTGTAGGTTTCTGTCTGCAACATATCTATAGCTCAGGATTTGTATTGAAATTCTATTTGAGAATTTTCTAAGCTATTTATGTTGTGAAATATAAATGCTCAGTTCCAGTTGATGATTGTAGCTCAGCTCTTTCACTGCACAAACTTGATTATATCTGTATATATTTTTGTATTCGAGGTGATATGAAAATACATTTGCCAACTGCTTGTCAATATGTTTGTATTTGAATCCATTGAGAAATTGAATGACAATGCAAAAATTTAGTTGAAAACAAGCAAGGGTTTCCATTACAACTGATTGACAAAAATTACAAAGAGTTATATGTGGGAATTTGCACAAGATTCTTGAGGGGAATCTTACAGTTCAAAGCATCGAACCTGCCACCTTGTTGGTTAAATTCAGTGGTTTGTATTTATAGACAGCAAGTTAGATCATTATGGAAAAGATCATGAAGGATCGTGCTCAAGCACAATGACAGTCAACTCAGAATTTGCAGCAAGATAAAAGGGAAGAAGTACTTAGCCTATTTGAGGAATATGAGACACTTCCTACACATGTTAAGAGACATCTACCCTTCATTGATAACATGGATTTTCATCCAAGGCTACATCACAAGACTGTTTTGGCAAAGAAACAATACCGTAAGATAGCTGATGATCTTCTTGCACAAGGAGTTTGCAAATGTCGGAATGAAGAGTTTTTAGCAGTCACTAATCAGCCTACACGTGAGCAAAATTTTGAAACAGTGCTTGATAGAGAACATGCATCAAGGAAGGTAGAGGAGTTTGAGAATGTTGATGGTTTCTATGACATGCATATAAGTACCATTGATGGGTTTGTTGATGTTGTGCATGATGAGTTCCTTAATCTTTCTTATGGAGGTAGTAACGGTGTAGTGTGCACTCATGTGCTTCCAGAGGAAGAGCAGATGAAGATTGAAGAAGATACTGTCATTGGGATTATAGAACCAGCTACGATAGATCAACCACAAGGAGGTATGAATTCATTTGGTTTCCCTCTAATTGAGTCTAGCATTGTTTCATCACCTCTGCCTCGTCTTGTAAAAGAATCAAACCATAGTTTGAGAATTCTTGAGTTAGATGACGTTCATACGCATGATAGAAACTCAGGAAAATTGGAATGTAATGAACAAAAGGGCTTCGATCACACATCCCCTGAGTAGAGTGGTCAGCAATGTTGCATTTGGAATCCGGGTTTGATGGATCTCTCTTGCAATGGACCCATCCATGACTGTACTGCAATCCCAATTTCTTCTCACCAGATAGACACGGAGAAAGGTACTAATAATAATGCTGATGTAGAAAACATCTTTTCAAATTTTTGCCACAGCAACTCCGAATTCATGCCTCATCACGAGGAAGGACCCCTTTCAAATGAAAATAATAATGTGGCCGAGTCTTTCAAGATTGGTACTCAAATTGAAAATGATAAACATGAGGGAAAAGATAGCAATTCAAATTGCCTTTGGGATGATTTCACAACAGCATTTGAAGAGAAGCGTGAGGGAAACGAACTAATCCACAGTTATGCTGATGGGAAAAGTAAATTCTTGAGGTTCATGTATAACCCCTTGTTTGAGGTAAGTGTTGACATCGCTCATGGAAATCCACTCTTTGAATTGGCAAATGATATAGATCCTCCATATATTGATCATGATGATTTTGAAGAAAAACAGTCTTTTATAGCAGCTACTTCTATGAAACAATATGACAAGGCAAATGGTGTAGGAGTTGAACAAGTTGAAGAATGGATTCAAGAGCCTCACAAGGAAATATCTTGCAGCCCTATGACATCTATTTATAAAGATTTCTTTGAGCTACTTCTACCTCTAAAGCCTTCGGAGGAACATAAGACAAATCAAGAATTGGTGGTGTTTGTTGACTCCAAAGAAAGCATAGAAGAAGATCTCAAAAGTCCAATTTGGGACAGCATTCATGTACCTTCTCATTCTCATGAGTTAACAGCCCTTCACATGGAGGGACAAATGAAGAAGAGTCTACAAATGTAGGCTCTCAAAGTGCAAGTGTTGGGCATGGAATCTTCAATGATGTTGACATGGGAAAAAATTGAGAGGGATGACAACATGACACAAGGGTATGATGACCTTTCTGATTTTTGCAACAGCTGTCATGTTTACTTGCTCCATCATACGGTAGCAATCCATTCCACAAGAAGAGTCGGTTGTATTGCATGGGAATGAGGCATTGCAGGGAGTTGTAGGTATTCATCCTTTCTCAGGAGGAAAGATGATGAAGATTGAGGAGGATAACTTACTTAATCCTACAAGGAGGAAGGATATGTTTGATTGGCGTGATAGTTGTTCTGATTTTCAGATTTGTAAGAGCAGTTCTCTACCTTTATGCAAACTTGAAACAGCAGCCTATGATTATATCTCTTAAGGCAATCTTGGGATTCATCTAATCCTTGTTAGAGATTGGAATAGTGTTGTGATTTCATCTTATCCTACCATTGGATATATTAGTTACTTCATTACTAGTGTTATTCTCAGTAGGATGGATGTTATTCTAGTTTACACCAGCAGCTTAAGATCAACTAATATATCTTTTCATATGCCTATGATGGGTGTTTTGCACTTTCATGAGAGATAATTTGGAGTTGGAAAGTTGTTCGGTATTAAAAGCTCCTTGAGATACTTCTATCTCATCGTATTTGACAATTGTGACTGCATGATGATTTGGGATCCTAGCATTAGTATGTTTGGTGCATTACTTCAATCGGCTCTTGATGAGTTGCTTCACAATTCCAGGTATGGTGTTGTTTACATCAAAGTAGCGCAGCAGTTTGGTGGAGCAGTGTTCTTGAGGTTGATGTGGGATTTTGGTATTTGGTTTCAGCATACAGATGCAGATTGCTTAAGGACAAGCAATCTCCAGGAAGGGAGGACTATAATGTCCCCTTTTTAGGACATTAGAAATCAATTAAATAATTAAATTTTAAGTTACCAAATTATATCCAATTTAATGACGGCTAAATTTAATTATTTAGTTAAGCAATCAAAGTGACTTTATGTCAATAGAAAATTAGTTAATAAAGAAAAGTCACTTTATTATTTAAAGTGAAAAAGAATACCAAAGGTCAAGCAGTGGGAAAGCCAAGAGTTTTATGGAGAATGATATATAAGTACAAGGAGAGAATTATTCTAAACATGTTCAAATGTTTTATTAAAGATGATGAAATTGTTTGATGCTTTGGCATTAGCTTGAATTAGAGGAGACGAAAACCTTCAGGAGTTTGTGAAGAGCTGCTAGGAAACCTAGTTCTTCTTGGAGTGGATTCATGACCGAGTCCACAAATGTGCGGAATTTGTAAAGTTGAATTGTTATAGAAGAATCCTGCATATTATTGTTCTGAAAATTTTATTTTGAAGAATCTCATGCTCTGGAAAGAAAAAAAATAATTAGTTGATCTATGGTGTTTAAACGTTCAGTGTGTTGATAAATATTTGGGCAAGGGATTCTATTTGAACGGGCAAATATATATTATTAGGCCTTAATCTTTTTAATATTCATTGCCAATATTTTTGAAGATTTAATGGAATTCATGGCACATTGTAGAGATTGAAATTTTATAATATTAAGGGCATCTGTTGTACTGGTGATCTAGAAATATTAGCCGCAATATCTTTGAATGTTTGGATGTGCGAATTATAAATATTGGAAGATTTTAATATTTGAGGCAATGAATAATATTTCAATGCGAGGTCTATGGTTGGCTTGAAAAATTAATCGACCATATTAATTTAAAGTTCATATAAAAAGGTTTTAATCTTGTTTTGTGGGGCCCGACTCTCTATTGGTTGTATTACCAAGCTTTGGCATAAGCAAGTTTATAAGATTATTGATCGCGACAAATATTTCATTGAACATTTGGTATGGATTGAATTGTTAATCGAAGCTCCCATAGCATATTTTATAACCAACGTGAGGAATATAAGAGTCAAATTAAATATCAAGTTGTAAAATACCCTGGAAACAGGCCTAGTTAAGAAGGTTGATTAAAATTACTAAGTCTACTTGATGGTTCCATATTCCTTGCTATGAGCTTTCCTGTTCTACTGCAGCGGCTATTTAAGCATAGTCATATTGCTAGTGCGGCTTCTGGATTTGAGAGATGGACATATTATCTGCAAAGTTGTATTGAATTGCAACTGGGTTGTGATTCCTTAGTCACCTACACTGGAGAAAACATCGAACTAGAGTTGGTTATTACTTCTTGGTGTGAGAACCGAGGGGTATCATTAGTGGCAGTCTGCAGGAGCACTAGATCATTCATTTCATTCCCTTCATGTCGGTTATTTGTTAAGACAGATACTTGTAGCATAGAAGAAGAGCAATATATCCTCCGGGTCAATGAGATTGCCTCAACTCAAAGTTGTCTACATTCTAGGTGCTGGAGAAATAGCACCTTTGCGCATGTATAGGTACTTCTAGTCTGGCAGGTGTTGGTTTATGTCTGCAACATATCTACAACTCAGGATTGGTATTGAAATTCTATTTGAGAATTTTCTAAATTGTTTATGTTGTGAAATTTAAATGCTCAGTTTCAATTGGTGATATAGCTCAACTCTTTCATTGCACAAACTTGATTATGTCTGCATATATTTTTGTATTGGAGGTGATACCAAAATACATTTGCCAATTGTTTGTCAATATCTCTATATTTGAATCCATTGAGAAATTGAATGACAATGCAAAAATTTAGTTGAAAGCAAACAGGGGATTCCATTACATTTGATTGACAAAATTACAAAGAGTTATAAGTGGGAACTTGAGCAAGATTCTTGAAGGGAATCTAACTCATAAGCATTATCATTGATTTTCTTGAGAACCATACAAGGACCAATTTTCTTAGACTTCAACTTGTGGTATGTTCCTATAGGAAACCGCACTCTTCACAAATAAACCATCACCAAATCACCT
The DNA here is from genome assembly GCA_027943335.1 of Chamaecyparis obtusa. NCBI lineage: Eukaryota > Viridiplantae > Streptophyta > Pinopsida > Cupressales > Cupressaceae > Chamaecyparis > Chamaecyparis obtusa. The sequence continues at coordinate 1,182,798 of BSBK01007864.1, forward strand.
TCATGATGCAGGAGCATCTTGGGTTCGGAGCAATCTTGCATCAACCAAAAATATTTCTACTTAGTATTGTTCCTGTTTTCCAATCTGCGAGATCAAGTTGGCAATTCATCATATGTTCGAGTTAGCTTATGCAATGATCGGATTGTATCCAGGACCTATCTTGGACCATGTTCCTAGGTTCGCAGCTCATTTAGATCATTGTTGCTCGAGTTATGATTTGTTCTCTCTCGGGTGGCGTGTTCTTGCCAGTTTGTGACTCGTTGGTGAATTTTGATCCTACAATGGAAATTTACGGCTTGCAAAGCTCAATGGCGCATACATATTTGTTCTTGGATCGTGTCTGGACCTAAATCTCAGTTCGTTGGGCCTTGCACAGTTTATGGATCGAGTTCCTTATGATTTAGGACCTACCCTATTTGCTTTAACACATTTCGTTGTTCTTGGGGAATGTTCTTTGTTCTTGGGCCGACCTGCGTGTTGCGATGCCTATTTATGTAATGTAATACTTCTCTAGAAGGGTCTCTCAGTTAGGAATCAAGGATAATCTTTAGAATTGGGTTTAAGATCTCTGAATGAAAACTGTAATCAAGCAGGTCGGTAGTAGCCTAGCATGTATGAACACATGTTGCCAACTGAATGTAACTGATTTCCAGTAAATAAATACAAATCTTGCTTATTCTCTTTGTATTCCCTTGTGTTATTTCGTTGTGTTTACTCTTGCTGCCCGATTGGACTAATCTCTCTGATGTCTCTCCATCAGTGACTGCATCAAGTGGTATCAAAGCTAAGTTGTGTTCCTCGTGGAGTTGATTGTTGAACCTGATTGTTGCGAAGCCCTAAGTTGATTTGGTTGTAGGGTGGCAGAGTTGAGACCTGACCTACAATTACAGAGGGTGTTCAAAATGGTTTGGGGAAGGAGAGAAGCAGATCCAGGCATGATGGATATGTTGAGACAAATTGCAACTAGATTAGAAGCAATAGAGACTGCCCAAAGAATAGGTAGACCTATTGAGGATGTAAGTGATGATGAGGCCGAGGTAGTGTTTGAAAATAATGAACCTGAATTAGAACAAGGTGATGAAAGATTTGTGAGGGCTCTAACTAAAGTGAATGCTAGACCACATTTCAATTTACCGGATTATGATGGTAAACTTGATGCTGAGGAATTGCTTGATTAGATCACGGAGATGGAAAAGTATTTTGAATATGAGAACACTAATGCAGACAAGAAGGTGAAGATTGTTAGCACTAAGTTGAAAGGACATGCATCTTTATGGTGGGAACATTTGAAGATAGATAGACAAAGGAGAGGAAAAGAAAAGATGAAATCTTGGGATAAAATGGTAAACAAGTTTAAGGGTAAATTTTTACCCGTGATTATCAAGTTAGTTTTTGAGGAAATTGCAGAACCTAAAGCAGAAGGAATCTACTGTGAAGGAATATATTAAGAATTCTATAAGTTGGATATCAGATCTAGACATACGGAGGATGAAGTTGAAAGAATTGCAAGATACCTAAATGGCTTGAGGACATCTATTCAAGATGAAATTAGTTTGGTCAAAATAGATAGCATTGAGGAGGCTTATCAGTTTTCCCTAAAAGCAGAGGAAAAGTTGACCAAGAGGCATGAACATAGACAGAGAGGAAGAGGTGGCAGATTTTAGAGAGGCAGAGGTAGATCATTTGCAAAAAGAGGTAGATCTTACTCCAGTCAAGATAAAGACAAGTCTAAATGGAAAGAAGAAAGTTCATACCAAGAAAGAGGAGGTTAGCCTAGAGGTAATGGTTACAAAAGAGAGGACAGGAATTGGTTTAAAGGAACTTATTTCAAATGTGGGGAAGGTCATAGTGCCTTTGAATGTACTCATGGGAATTCAAGCAAGAAGACCGGTAGCATTAGCAGAAATGCACTCGTGAAGGAAGAGTCACCTGAATCTATGAATAAACCAGAAGATGGAGAAAACCTGATGGATGGTCCAAAGAGTCTTACGTAATAAGGAACTTGATCAAGAACCGATGTTAAGGAAGAGTATGTTCAAGAAAAGATGTAAAGTTGCAAGAAAATATTGTAAGGTCATCATTGACAGTGGGAGTTCAGATAACCTAGCATCAAAGGAGTTGGTTACAAAGTTGCAATTGCCAAGACAGAAGCACCCTAAGCCGTATCAGATTGCACGGGTTAAGGATGAACATAAGGTTATGGTAAGTGAACAGTGTCTTGTGAAATTTAAGATTAGATCTTACCATGATGAAATTCTTTGTGATATTATGTCAATGGATTGTTGTCATATCTTGTTGGGTAGGCCTTGGCAGTATGATAGACAAGCAATACATGATGGTAGACTGAACAGGTATAGTATAATAGCAAATGGGATGAAGCAAGTTTTGTTGCCTTTAGTAAGATCTTAAGAGTGAGAATTGTACTACAATAAGGGTTTGCTTGGTTGAAGGAAGGAAATTCTTGGATAGCTTGAAGAAAGAAAGTATGTGTTATGCTTTGATTCCTAGGAAACCTGATTCGGGAATAGTGGATGAAAAACCACCAAAGATAAGGGATTTACTGATAGAATTTAAAGGCATCATTTCAAACAAGGTACCTGATGGATTACCACCTGTTGGGAGTATCAATCATTATATGGATTTGATTCTGGGAGCTAGTTTACAGAATAAAGCACCATGTAGAATGACACCAGCAGAAAATGACAAGTTGAATAAACAAGTACAAGAATTATTATAGAAGGGTTTGATTAGAGAAAGTTTGAGTCCTTGTGCAGTACCTGCAGTATTGGCACCTAAGAAGAATGGACAATGGTAAATGTGTATATGATTCCAAAGCTATTGATAAGATCACAATAAAGTACAGATTTCCTTTGCCTAGAATTGATGACATAATGGATTGTTTGAGTTGAGCAAGGTAATTTACTAAAATTGACTTGAAGAATGATGCTAGTATCAGTTTCTGGGTTTGATTGTGTAGAATTTTTTCCATCAACATTTCGGATCATACTACATGATCCATCATCAAGGTGCTAGAGAGAAAAGAACATGATGGATCATGTAGTATGATCTGAAACATTGATGGAAAAAATTCTACACAATCGAACCCAGAAACTGATACTAGCATTAATATGGATTGTGGAAATCTAATGGATCTGATTGAAGAATGATATCATCAGATCAGAATTAGAGAAGGGGATGAAAGGAAGACTACTTTTAAGACTAATGAGGGTTTGTATGAGTGGTTGGTTATGCCATTCGGTTTAACTAATGCACCTAGTACTTTCATGAGGTTAATGAATGAGGTATTGAAGAAATTCTCAGCTAAATTTGAAATTGTGTACCTAGATGATATTCTGATTTTCGGTAAGGACAAAGAAGAACATTTGTTGCATCTGAGACAAGTATTGTAGAGATTGAAGGAAGAGCAATTGCTAATTAACATCAAGAAATATACTTTCATGAAGGAGGAGATAGTGTATCTTGAATTTATGATTTCAGCTGAAGGATTGAAGATGGATCCAGAGAAGGTTAAAGCAATTTTGGAATGGCCTACACCAGAGAGTGTTGGGGAAGTTAGATCTTTTCATGGATTGTCTAGTTTTTACCAGAAGTTTATCAGGAATTTCAGTTTGGTTTGCAATCCTATGACAGAAACTATGAGAGGGGATCAGAAGGATTTCAAATGGACACATCGAGCAGATAAGAGTTTTGACTTATTGAAGTAGAAGTTACTGAACAACCGGTATTGGTAGTACTTGATTTCACTAAGGTATTTCAAGTTGATTGTGATGCAAGTGGGAATGCAATTGGAGTTGTATTGAGTCAAGAAGGTAGACTTGTTGCTTTTTACAGTGAGAAGTTGAATGATGCTAAGAGATATTTAGTTTATGATCAGAAGTTTTATGTCATAGTTCAAGCTTTGAAGAAGTGGAGACATTACTTGATGCCGAAGGAATTTGTGTTGTATACTGACCATAAAGCATTGCAACATCTGAGTAGTGAAGGTAAGTTAAATCAGAGACATGAGATGAGTTGAGTTCTTGCATAGTCATACTTTTGTGTTGAAACATAGAAGTGGACAGTCAAATAAGATTGTTGATGCATTGAGTAGAAGAAGGAATTTGCTAACAAAGATGAGAGTGGAAGTGTTGGGATTTGATGAATTGAAGACCTTGTATGAGACAGATCCTGATTTTGTAGAACCATGGAAGGCTTGTAAGGAACCTATTGCAGTTGACCGAAGCAAGTGGCTGGATTATTTTATTCAGGAGGATATGTTGTTTAGAGGAGTTCAGTTGTGCATGCCTGGAGGATCAATGAGAAATAATCTGATTAAGGAGAAGCATAGTGGAAGACTCACAGGACATTTTGGAATCAATAAGACAGTGAGTTTGTTGGGTGAGGTATTTTTGGCCACAAATTCATAAGGATGTTCAGAGTTGCAGAGTTTGTCAAGTTGGTAAGGGAGTTAATCAGAATGTTGGATTGTATACAACCTTACCTGTACCTAGTAGACCTTGGGAAGATATTAGTATGGATTTTGTTTTGGGATTGCCTAAGACACAAAGAGGTAAAGATTCTATATTTGTGGTAGTTGACAGATTTTTTAAGATGTCACATTTCATTCCTTGTAAGAAAACATCAGATGATGTTCATGTTTTTGACTTATACTTTAGGGAGATTGTGAGATTGCATGGGTTACCGAAGAGTATAGTTTCAGATAATGATAGTAAATTTGTGGGTTATTTTTGGACACTTTGGAAGAAGTTGCACACTGATTTGAAGTTTAGTTCTATTTTTCACCCACAGACCAATGGACAGACAGAGGTTGTGAACAGGAGTTTGGGTAATTTACTAAGATGTTTGGTTAGAGATAAGTTGGGTAATTGGGATTTGGTTTTGCCCCAAGCAAAGTTTGCATATAACAATTTGGTGAATAGGAGCAAAGGAAGGACACCATTTGAGATAGTTGCTAGCATGAATCCTAAAGGAGTTACAGAATTAAGGGATCTTAGTCATGATGGGAAAAGGAGTGCTAAAGCAGAAGGATATGCAGATCTTATGAAGTCATTACATGAGGAGGTTAACTGTCATTTGGAGCGTAGTAATTTGAAGTATAAGGAAAAGGTTGATAGAACCAAGAGACATAAGGATTTTGCAGTAGGAGATGAAGTTATGGTTCATTTGAAGAAACGAAGATTCCCAATTGGAACTTATAGCAAGTTGAAGATGAGGAAATTTGGACCTTGTAGAATATTGAAGAAGTTTGGCACTAGAAATGCTTTTGAAGTGGAATTGCCTGAGGATATGGATATATCACCAATATTCAATATTGCTAATTTATATGAATGTCATGAGCCTAAGGATGATTCAGAAGTGACATAGGAGTATCCAAAGAAACAGATGGATGAGATTGAGAGGGTTTTGGACAGTAGAGTTGGAAGGAGTACCAAGGGAAAGGAATATTTGGAATATTTCGTGAAGTGGAAGGACAGACTAATTGAAGATTCTTGGATTTCTCGAGCTAAGTTGGATCATTTTGATTCTTCTTAGTTTGCAAAGTGAGAGACTCACTTTCTCAATAACCTCGGGTGTCTGATGCAGGAGCATCTTGGGTTCGGAGCAATCTTGCATCAACCAAAAATATTTTTGTTCAGTGTTGTTCCTCTTTTCCAGTCTAAGAGATCAAGTTGGCAATTCATCATATGTTCCAGTTAGCTTATGCGATGATCGGATTGTATCTAGGACCTATCTTGGACCATGTTCCTAGGTTCATAGCTCATTTGGATCATTGTTGCTTGAGTTATGGTTTGTTCTCTCTCTCGGGTGGCCTGTTCTTGCCAATTTACAACCCGTTGGTGAATTTTGATCTTGCAATGGAAATCTATGGCTTGCAAAGCTCAATGGTGCATACATATTTGTTCTTGGATCCTCTGTGGATCTAAATCTCGATTCGCTGGGTCTTGCATGGTTTATGGATCAAGTTCCTTATGATTTAGGACCTTCCCTATTTGCTTTAACATGTTTCCCTGTTCTTGGGGAATGTTCTTTGTTCTTGGGCCGACTTGCGTATCGCGATGCCTATTTATGTAATGTATTACTTCTCTGGAAGGGGCTCTCAATTAGGAATCAAGGATAATCTTTAGAATTGGGTTTAAGATCTTTGACCGAAGACTGTAATTAAGCAGGCCGGTAGTAGAGTGGCATGTATGTTGACAACTAAATGTAACTGATTTCCAATAAATATATACAGATCTTGCTTGTTCTCTCTATATTCTCATGTTATTTTGTTATGTTTACTCTTGCTGCCCAATTGGACAGATCTCTCTGAGATCCCTCCATCAGTCACTGCATCACTTCATTAAAGACTTGATGTCACCAGCTCGTACCCGATATAGTTTTGTATCTCTCATTACTTGTCTTCAACTTTCGTCTCACTTTTGTTTGCAATTGTTTAAGGCATTCTACAAATGCTTCTCTATCATTACTAATTCTGTCTCCAAGTGGTAGCTGCACCAAATCTAAAACACCCTTAGGATTCCTATCGTAAACAGCTTCAAATGGTGATCTACCTGTTGATCTATTCATAGAACTATTGTAGGAAAATTCTATTTGGGATAGTGCCAAATCCCATTGTTTTGGATTCTTTCCAACAATGGACCTTAGTAGGTTTCTCAAACTCCGATTGACAACTCTATTTGCCCATCTATTTAGGGATGATAGGCATTGTTGAATTGTACATGAGAGCCTGGTGGTCCACATAAAAGGTAAATGGCATCGCCAATAAAGTGTCTGAATTTCTGAACAGAGTAGACCATTCCAAGGGCCTCCCTTTTTGTGGTGTTGTGATTCTTCTCAGCATTCGACAGCAACCTGCTTGCAAAATATATTGGGTGATCGAGTCCGTGCCCTCCTTCCTGAGCCAGAGTGGCTTCAATGGCATAATTTGATGCATCCATGTACACATAAAATTCCATGTCCCAACTAGGGAATGCCAGAATAGGAGCAGCCAACAACCTTGTTTTCAGATCCTCGAAGGCTTCCTCTTGCTCCTTCGTCCAAGCATACAGCTCCCCATTCCTGGTGAGCCTATCCATCGGATATGAAATCTGTGCGAAGCTTTTTATGAATCGGCGGTAGTATCCAATATGGCCGAGAAAGGATTTGACCCCAGTCACGTCCATAGGGGCCTCCATCTCGACTATTACCCATGCCTTGTCAGGGTCCGTTTTTAATCCTTCTTTACATACTATGTGCCCGAGAAACTTTCCTTATGGCACCATAAACCGACACTTCTTTGGGTTAAGTGCCAGACAGGGTCGCCGACACCGTTCCATACACTCCCCCAAAGCCGCAATGTGTTTTTCCTATCCACTGAATATGGACCAATCGTCCAAGAATGCTTCAAAGTTTCCGGTGGACATCTTGTCAAAGATATGTAAAATAATCCGCTAGAAGGTCGCCGATGCATTGCAAAGGCCGAAGGGCATTCAATTGTATGCATATACACCATCTTCCACTACGAAGGTTGTTTTCAATTTGTCTTCCTCTGCAATGGATATCTGGTTATATCAAGAAAACCTATCCATGAAAGAATAAATCTTGTGGCCGGCCACTTCCTCCAATATACTATCAATGAAGGGGATGGGAAACGGATCCTTGATTGTCACTACGTTGAGACATCTAAAATCTACGCAAATGCAGATCTGATTGGCTTCCTTCTTTTGGGAGATCACAATTGAGGAAACCCGTTCCCTTGTGTCAACTCGAAAGATGATACCAGCTTCAAACATCCGTTTAATTTCAGTTTCCACCCTTGCAGCATAGTTCTTATTCATCCTATATGGCCTCTTCCACACAGGTTGGGCTCCGGGAACCAAAGGAATTCGGTGCACGCATAGCTCCGGGGGTACACCCTTCAGATCCTTGTAAGTCCTGGTGAACACATCCTTGTATTCTATGAAGATTTTGAATGTCGTCGTCTTTAATACTGGGTTCCAGTCGTCCCCCATCAGGATGGTTTTTGGGTTCTACTCATCTCCGAGGTTTATCTCTTTCAGCTTCGCCTCTTTGTATCGTATCAGTTCATCCTTGGGGAACTCATGGCAGGGCTCTCCCGAATTCTAGCTTCTCCTTCTTTGTATTCTATGTATTCCTGAGGGAACTCATTCGGATCTCCCTCGATTTCCAAAATATTACAAGATGGAGGGAATAATTCATAGTCATTCATTTGCCAATGAAATAGGCCATCCATAGAGTTTGTATCTGTTAGGAATGGGAACACTGAGAGGGGGGGGGGTGAATCAGTGTTCACTGTATTTTATCTTTTTACTTAATCTTAAACTGAATTTAAATGCTTAAGTACTGAAATGAACATCCACATAAACATGAAACATGAAATCAACACATAACACCAATATTGTTACGGGGAAACCCAAATAGGTAAAAACCCCAGTGGGAATTGACACCCACTAATATTTTGTACTAGTGTTTTATGATCCTTGTTAGAAGATCCTTAACCCTGTGAGGAGTTGCTTTACAATATATTAAGTACAGTAGACCTTGTCAAGGGTCGGACCCTGTTAAGAGTCTTTTACAATAGACCCTGTTAGGGGTGTGGACACACTGTCCTAGAGCTCACTACTCAAATGGTGAAGGCTGCAACCTTCTGATCTCAAATACACACTATATCTGCTGAATGAACAGTTACTATGACACTGCTTGTCTGATCAGTTCCTTTGATACGCTGATGCTTTGACCTCTTGCAAAGCTCTAATACATCTTATAGACTCTTTGCTCACTTCTAGTCTCCTTATCACAACTCTATTACAACACTCACCCCAATTACAATGGTCGCATCTCATATTTATATGCGCATACAAAACAAATAACTAGGTCGGCCCTTTAACTGATTACATACAACGCTTCCAATTGAATTGGCTCAAGCATGTTTACAAACAAACATATTTACATGTCGGCAACCTAATTACAATAGGCTCATGGCCTTTACATCATAAGAATATAACCGCAAATCAAAATGCCAACAGTCGGTTGCTTACTCTATTCTTCTCTGGCACACACTGGCTGTGTAACTTCAACTGTCTGTAACTTTGTCATACTTGCATATCTGATCATGCGCTCATAGACTAAGCATGAATATAGTCTAACCAACTTATCTTTCAAGGTGCATACCATAACTCGGTCGTACACACGTGCACTGATGCTCTAAGCTTCAGGTACTCTGTACACTGTCCAGTCTTCAACATTTACCCGATTTCTGATCTTCTCATCAAGTGCGCTAACTCCAAAACACTATATGACTTTGTTGCCATAATGACAACACTATACTAAGTCATATACACCAGTATAGCCAACTTGCCAACAATCTCCCCCTTTGTCATTGATGGCAACAAAGCAATATGGCCAAGTTGCTAACTGTCCCTTAATACAAAAAGCTTTTGTCTTATATTTCCCTTATACATATCTATAACCCATATTCTATACATACTCCCCCTTTGACATTAATGACAAAGGTGCTTCAAAATTGTATCTACAAGTATTTACTATGAGAGAACATCTGGATATGCTATCTGCAGGTTTTGGATCTCCTTTTTCCAAAATGTGATCAATGAATTAACAATTTGGAGATGGGCGCATAGTGCATACTGCAGCTTCTCCATCTTCTCCAAATCTGTGCTAGGACCTTGATCATATGTCACCATGGTGGCAACGATCTCCTTGATATTCTGATTAAGTATATCTAATGAGGGTGCAAGAGCATTCCTTAGCTAAGTTTGTCTTGCCCTTATCTTGGACATCTCCCTTTCTGCCTTCTCAATCTTATCAATCTGCCCTTGATATACATTGTTGCACATGTTTACATCAGTGGAGGGGTCTTCTACTGATTTCTTTACACTTTCTATCATTGTTTCTGCTTCTTGTATCTTCTTGAGATGATCATCAGTGAGCTTGTCTTGATCCATATAGTCAGCAATAATTTTTCTGCCTTTTGCTGCAAATTCCTTCAAAGTTGCTTGTCCAACTTTGAGTGAACTGAGGTCAAGTGAGAAGTTGTTGATTAATTCTCTAAGCCTTTTCTTCATGTATTTCTCTTTTGCAACTTGAGATGCAGATTCTTCCAAGCTAGCAAAGCTGGTCTTAAAGGCTGTGAGGATGTTGCTAACATCATCAACTGAATTCACCTTAGACACTTTCTTGTCCGAAGGCAGTAGACTATTCAATAAGTTGACTGATTCAAGAAACAATGGGTTCCTCATTACTTGTTTCTCTTTGGCTTTCTCCATAGCTAAGACACTGAACTTGATCAGGTCTTCTTCTCCCCATGAATCCAAACTGGTTGTTTCAGGTGTCAAACTTGACAAGAATGCTGCTGAGGGAGTGATAGGAGTGCTATGCATCACTTTTTGTTTTACCTTGATTATTTCAACTGATAGTTTATCTTTTTGCTCACTTCTTTTTACCTCTTCTTCTCCCTTTTGTTTTTCAGCTTCTTTTTCTTTTTCTTCTTCTTTCTTTTCTTCTTCATTTGTTATATCCTCAATCAATACTTCTTCTTGATGAATGGGAGGAGTGTTACTACAAAGAGTTTCAACCTCGTGTGCTTGCAAATGCCTCTTCAAACTTCTCCAAATCCATTTCTGTGGCCGCCAAAGTGATTTTTACATTATCAATAAAAATTGAGTCATCTTTGAATGTCTCTGATATGGGCGCTGACTTATCTTCCTTTGATATTGTTTCAACTACAGGCGCTGAGTCCTGAGGACCTGTCATAGGTACATTAGTAGTCTCTGACTCTTTTGCAACCATTGTGGGAACTTGAACTTTGGGCGCAGTAGCTGGATACATGAGCCTATTCATGAAGACTTTCTTGAATGCCTTCTCTGTTTCCTTAGCCACCAATTCATAGTTTTTGTCCATTATATGCAAGGTCCTTGACTTGGTTCTAAGATGTGGCTTTACCAGATCTAACAAAAGAGATTTCTCCTCTAGAGAACATACAGGAAGGGTTTCATCTAGAATCTTTTCTCTTATCCTTAGATCCTCTTCAATAGCCTGTCTCTTTTGGAACTCCAAGATGTTCCATACATTATCAGGGATCATAGTCTTCAGTTCTAGGACTGTCTTCTTAAACTTCAATGTCATGTAATCCTTCAATGTACTCTCAGTACATGCCTTGAGAGATATCTGTGGCATTGTGGGAATAATCTTGTCTAGGTACAAATCAGACACATTTCCAACAATATGGAAGTACATATAGATAATTAGGGACCCAAACCTAAATATCTTGGTCTTGTCATGTTTGATTGCCTTAATGTTATCTATTAACTGTGCGCGCAAGATCTCACACAAGTTGAATTCTCCATTCTCTTTCACAAGTCTTATAGCTGCAAGAATTGTGGCCGCAGACACACTGTTCACCCTGCTGGTGTGTTGGAACCTGTAACCTAGTATCATGGACATCAATTTGATGTCATCTTGCTCAATAGGCTCTATGGTCATTCCGCACCTATCACTTCTTGACTTGCAGGTTTGCTCAACAAGCTTCCTCACATCTTTTCCGGCTGGAAGAACGGCGCCTATCTTTGAGAGGCCTGTTATCTCATGAATTAGGTCACCAGTAATTCTGACCAGCACTTCACCTATCCAAAATAGGTCATCATGAATCCTGCTCAGTAGAATCTTGATCCATTCTAATTCGTAGAACTCATATGCCATAGCATACTCCACTATAGGATGATTATTCCACTGCGCATACTCATCCATGAAGGTTTTGTCTGGTTTCAAAATAGTTTCCATGTGCGCTCTTAATCTATCCAATCCTACTAGTTCTTTCTTACAGTGTATGTATGCCCTAATGTCTTTGACATGCATAACACCCATAGGCATGCGAGAGAATGCCCCTTCTAGGTCGTCCAAAGTGGATTTGAACGGGTGCCTCTTAAATACATATCGTTTCTTCTCTGCAATATCAAATACTATAGGAGTAGCCATCACTTACTTGTATAACGCTTTCTTAATGGTTTCCAAGAGATTCTGAATCGGCGCAACGAACTAGGGTTTCCGCAACCGATCAAATGCACAACAAATCACTTGATGAATCAATCTACAGTCTTTCACAATCAATTCCTAGGGCTCTTCTACTCTCCAATCACTCTCAATTCGAATGCAATGAGAGATTTACAAACTCTGGTGTACTTTAAAGTAGAAATTCTGCCATTAATGCTTGTCGCGTAAACTACGCTGTCACTTGAAAATTTCTAACTTCCATTCTGTAAACAATCAGCTAGTGCGCTCTTGCACATAGGTTCTTCTAGCCTCCAAAAGCTTAAGTCCAAAGGCGCATACTCTGAAAGTGAGTATACCAACCGCGCAAGGGTCTAGAGCTAAATTAGCTCCCCCTATGACCCTGAGGGCCATTCATCCAGATGTAGAGGGTGCGTCCACTGTGGATGCATCCAATACATTCTCATCAACCTTATACTTCTTTGTTTCTGACAAAATCAAGCTCGCATCCTCTGAAGCTTTCACAAACTTAACTTCTCCTTCGGGATCCAATACTGGTTCTTCGGGCTTTTTAGGGCTTTTATGACCTTGCGTCCTTGATCTGCAAAACTTTGAGATGTGTCTAGCCTTGTTACAAGAGTGACAAATGACTAGAGGCCTTATATTCCTTGGCGCATTGACATGGGTCACCATTTTACATTGTCTAGCTAAGTGACCATTATAGTTACATATCTGACATGTAACATTCTAAGAACTTCTTACATTTGGCTGGTTCTGATTTCTCTGATTATGCTAAATCCTATTCTTTTGACTTGTTTTGCACTTCATAGCTCTATGACCAAATTTATTGCATGAATAACAGTAACCATTGAAAGGTCTTACCTCTGTATAGTTCCTTGCTATGTGTCCATGCTTGTTACATGCATAACAAGTGCGGTCTACTGGCTTGCGCTCATTCTTAGGTGGTTCAATATGATCCTTAGTCTGACTTCCAGTCTCCTTAGCATCTGAGGTGCCTTCTGGTGCTTTCATTCTTGCTTGCATGTTGTCAATCTGATTTTGTGCTTCATTGTATCCAATGCAGCTAGTATCTCCTTTAGCTCTTCTTGCATACAACTGAGATTCTATCAAATCAAAACTAGTGTGTAATTTATCAATGTGATTCTTAGCATCTTTCAATTCAGATTCCAAACTTTCTTTGTTGTTCCTTAGCTCCAGGATTTCCATGTTTGCTTGCCTCAATTCTTCATACAATTGAAGGTTCTCTTTGATCTGTTCATTATAGACTTCCTGATTGTTAGTCAGCTTATCATCTAATTCTTCAATCTATTCTTTTAGAGATGAATTTTCTTCACTGAGTTTTTTGATCATAATCCCTAAATCACTGGTAGAGCATTCTTTCAAATCTTTTCTTAGCATTTTGATGACTACTTGAGCATTACTGACTTTTTCATTAAGTTCTTCAATTTCTTTTTCAGATCTGTCCAGGTCTTGAAGAGCAGCATCAAGATTTCTTTTCAAATGTTTCATTTCTACTTTGTCCATGATCTCCTCAAGTGGTTAAACTTCTTTGCTGAGGACCAAAGCTCTGATACCAATTGTTAGGAATGGGAACACTGAGAGGGGGGGGGGGTGAATCAGTGTTCACTGTATTTTATCTTTTTACTTAATCTTAAACTGAACTTAAATGCTTAAGTACTGAAATGAACATCCACATAAACATGAAACATGAAATCAACACATAACACCAATATGGTTACGGGGAAACCCAAATGGGTAAAAACCCCAGTGGGAATTGACACCCACTAATATTTTGTACTAGTGTTTTATGATCCTTGTTAGAAGATCCTTAACCCTGTTAGGAGTTGCTTTACAATGTATTAAGTACAGTAGACCTTGTCAAGGGTCGGACCCTGTTAGGAATCTTTTACAATAAACTCTGTTAGGGGTGTGGACGCACTGTCCTAGAGCTCACTGCTCAAATGGTGAAGGCTGCAACCTTCTGATCTCAGATACACACTATATCTGTTGGATGAACTATTACTGTGACACTGCTTGTCTGATCAGTTCCTTTGATGCGCTGATGCTTTGACCTCTTGCAAAGCTCTAATACATCTTATAGACTCTTCGCTCACTTCTACTCTCCTTATCACAACTCTATTACAACACTCACCCCAATTACAATGGGCGCATCTCATATTTATATGCACATACAAAACAAATAACTAGATCAGACCTTTAACTGATTACATACAACGCTTCCAATTGAATTGGCTCAAGCGTGTTTACAAACAACCATATTTACATGTCGGCAACCTAATTACAATAGGCACATGGCCTTTACATCATAAGAATATAACTGCAAATCAAAATGCCAACAGTCGGCTGCTTACTCTGTTCTTCTCTGGCACACACTGGCTGTGTAACTTCAACTGTCTATAACTTTGTCATACTTGCATATCTGATCATGCGCTCATAAACTAAGCATGAATATAGTCTAACCAACTTATCTTCCAAGGGGCATACCATAACTCGGTCGTACGCACGTGTGTTGATGCTCTAAGCTTCAGGTACTCTGTACACTATCCAGTCTTCAACACTTAGCCAATTTCTGATCTTCTCATCAAGTGCGCTAACTACAAAACACTATATGACTTTGTTGCCATAATGACAACACTATACTAAGTCATATACACCAGTATAGCCAACTTGCCAACAGTATCATCCGCTAGTTTTAGTACCCCTAACTCGTTGGGCTCCATGCTCTCTTTCCCTTTGTCTGCTCCGTCGTTCGATTCCAAAACTGAGGAGGATCCGATTTCCTCTCCTACCATATGCGTGGTGAGGTCGACGACAAACTTTCTACCTCCTTTCTCGAATGATAAAATGTTTCTTTTCCAATTGTGGTTTGCTTTGGCAGCCACCAGCCACCCTCTCCCTAGGATGGCGTCGTACCCTTTCTGCTTCAGCAGAATTACTATGAAGTCCAAGATGAAAGGTTGTGTCCCGATGGTTACTTGTTGTGCCATCAAGGTTCCAAGGGGTTTGATGTCATGTTGGTCAGCCCCCAGTAAGTTGAAGGTCGGTGGCCACAATGTCAGTTTCCCTAGACTCTTCAAAGTTTCTTCAGGTAGAACGTTCACCCTTGATCCACCATCGACAATTGTGTTAGTGAGAATGGTACCCAAGATACCCATCTCTACTACTGCAGGATTTCGCCCACTGTTTATAGCCAGTGTCATGGGGTCCGCTGCGGAGCCGTCAGGAACCTCCGTTCATTCACATGCACTTGTTGGGAAGTTTTGTCCTAAAAACAGGGTTGTTTTTAGATGCGGCATTGTTTCAAGTAGCTCTTTGACCTTTATCGGTATCTCTAATTGCATCATCTGCCTCAAGATGTTTTGTTCTGCCACGGTTCGAGTAGAAGTGCCCGAGGTATCCATGAAGTCCCTTCAGTCTTGCATTTCCCTCTCAATCTCGGCCTTCACCTCGAGTACTCTTTGTTTTTCCGTACGAGGGTCAAGATACGTGGCCTTTTTTGTTTGTGCTCATGTAATTGCCAAGATCTCCTTTTCTCTACCCCCTCTCTCCACGTCAAGGAGGTTGCAGCCGAGCTTCGAGCAGTTGGCTTCCTCATGGTCCCCCGGTCCGCACAACCAACACAATTGTTGTGGAGCGGGAGCCTCCTTCTGACAATCCTGGGCAAAGTGTCCCCATTGGTTGCAATTTATGCATTGTATCAATGGTCTTCCCTTCGCATCATACTAGATCTGAGGGCGGTTATTATTGTTATCATTATTCCCTCTACCTCCCCGTTAGTTATTTCTATAGCCGCCGGACGATGCAATATTTTGTTGACCATCGGTTCCAGATGTGGAGGGTTGCTCTTGCGTAAACAACACTTGTTGATTCCTAGCCCTCAGATTGTAGGGACATTCTTTGGTGGAATGTCCCACAATCTGGCAAATGTCGCAAAAGGATTTCTTCGGACAAGAACCTTTGGTGTGTCTCGCTTCTTTGCAATCCATACACCACATAGCGTCTTCCTCGGTTTTGCTTGAGCTTCCCTTGGTTGCCTTAAATTCTTTCATCATTCTCTCGAGGTCTTTCTGTAAAGCATGCACTTTCTTACTTGATTCTCCCTCGCTACTTTTGGCCGCGGATTCACCCTCTGACGACTTAGTTTTCTTGGAGGTCTTGCATTTACTCTCGAGGTCCATCGCACAGTTATATGCATTATTGTACAATGTCGGGGTACGATTTTCATCTTCTTGCAGAGGGAAGTTTTTAGTCCTTCAACGAACCATCGCTTCTTTAGTTCATCGGTTGGGGCAGATTCCATTTTTCCAACAAGTTCCTTTAGTCGTCGCCCGTAGGCGCGAACTAACTCGTTCTTCATTTGTTTTGTGTTGTAAATTTCGGCAAGGATCTCATTGTCATCTCTCAGCAACTGAAATTCTATCTGGAAAGCCTTTTTCACTATGGCCCATGTTGTCAAACTAGTTTTATCCACATCGAAGTACCAGTCAATGGCCCCTTCCCTCAATGTGGCAAGGAACTATCTGACCCACTCGTCCTGGTCTGTAACTCCATTAGCAGTCCATATGGTTTCACAAGTTGGGCAATGGCGAATAAGATCCTCCTTCGCTTGGCTTATGAAATTGGGCAGTTTCTGTTTATTCGAGGCCATGGCTACCGGTTGTTGTACCGGTTGTGCCCCTTGGGGTTGGAGAGGTGGGGTTTGTGTCTACCCACCCGAGTTAAACTGCAATACAATGGGTACCACGTTCCGACTACTAAATTGTCTTCCTACGTTCAGTGTACGAGGATCAAACAGTGTGTCTTGGCTATCCAGTGCTCGTGCCCCTTCGGCACCTCTAGCCATGCTGGATCCTTCGTCATTCTTGCTTCCTGTTCCCTCTACTCGTGGCGAGATGGACAAGTTTCGGAATTGTTCCCGTGTTCCCTCAATCAGATTCAGCCTTTGTCGTGTTTCCTCCAACAATTCTTCACTACTTCTTACCTGTCATTGTTCTATTGAACGGTAATTGTCTCCTTCGGTTGTTACACCTCCCGTGACACCCCCATAGTTACCTTCGGTACCATCTCCATGGTCCCCTTCAGTTAACCTGTCGGTTGGTTGTCCCTCAGCGAGTTGTCTAAACTATCGTCGACGTTCAACTTGTTGGGCAAAGATTAGGACTTGATGCATAGCCTCCAAGACATTCGGTTGTTCCTTGTTATTCCTATCCTTATTTAAAAGATTGGGCATCAATTCTAGTCACTCATCATATTAAAACATAACACAGAACACTTTTTATTTATTCATGTTTCGGTACAACAAATCAACTGTGATCTTGTTATTATGGGTTTTACAGTGTTCCTTTTATTTCTTCCCCTAGCTTACAGCTCTTCTTCCTCCCAGCAACTATTCTCGGCGATGTTCCTCAGGATTTCCTGTTGGTGTTGTTCACGCTCTACGTCCTCCCTTCGGTTTCTATGGGCAGTGGTTGTCTGTGCCAACAAACGGGGTAATTGATACAACAGCCTATTCGCAGCAGGGTTGATGTTCAATGCATCCCATACAATGTCTTCGGCGACTTGTTCTCATACGGCTTCCCTTTGTGCAAATGTTTCAATGGCCGAATGTAACTGAACGCGAAAATCGATTGTCAAAGCATGCTCTCCTTCAAAAAAAATTTTGATTCCATCCTTATTCGTCCTCACATTGATATTCTCCTCAAGTGGTATTCTCATTTATCCACTCATTTCATAACTTGCCAGATTCGTTTGGCAACAGCGCCAAATGTTTACCCTCTTGGGGTAACAAAGACTAATTGCATACAGAAAGTAAAGTATTCAACAGGAAATGTAAAGAGAACATAACAGCATTGTATTCATATAATAATCATCAAGTACAAGTGTATTTCTACGTCACAAATGTCATGTCTTGCTCAAATAGAAGAATGCATACATATAATGTCCGAGGGGATGCGAGGCGAACCGTCGCATCCGTGTAACTCCCTCGGACAGGCTAACCGTCTAACTACCCATTTTCCCAACAACATAGTGTTGCCTTTTTGGCCACATACAACAACAATTCAACAAATTCCTAGTGATGGGGGTTTTTTTTGGCAGTTTAACCATTATGGAAAAGAGTATAAGAGCTCATAGTTATGAGCGAAAGCTCACTTATGCACCATCCCTTATGTTAAAGAACAAAAGGATGTCGACATGAGAAGTAATGGATCAAAGGCTATTTCACATCCTTGTGCCAAGGAAAGCTCGCAGAAACCTCCTAGTGTCTTAAAAAAACCAGCTGGCCCACATATTTTCATGCCAATGTCACCATCTTCTAAAGAGAATATTTTAGTTTCACAAAAAAGAGGCCCATTGGACAAGGCCTTCAAAAATGAAGTAAGAGAGGTTGCAAATTAGTGCATTGCTCATTGCATTTATGGCAATGGACTTCCTTTCAACATTGTTAGATCACCTTATTGGTGGGATATGGTGAATACCCTTTGCAATGCACTTCTTGATTATGTAGATATTGGGTATGAAAAGGTGTGAACCACCTTTTGGCAAAGGAGAAAGCTTCAATAGAGACATCAATGAGAGTGATCATCGATACATGGCCTAAAATACGTGTGCATCATTTTTGATGGAAGAAAATATTGCAAAAGTAGACCATTGATCAATATTACCATAGATTGAGGACTCGGCGGACTTGTCACAAACTCACCCAGACTCGTGAGTCTCATGGCTTGCTAAGTTGACTTGCCACAAACTTGTGAGCCAAGTCCTGGCAAGTCCTCGATTGAGACTCGCGCGAGTCTTTGGTCGAGTCTTGCGAGTCTTTAAGACAGACTCACACAACTTGTTCTAGACTAGTGGAGAATTGAGAAAATCTCAAATCTACAAACAAATATTCATTTGTCAAAATCACAATCAACTTTTACATTGCAATGGCTTTATAAAGCCTTCCATCGTACAACTACATATAACCACCTAAAACCTAACTAACTAGCAACTAATCCTATGTTACGCACTATTTTCTAACACCCCCCTATAGTGCGAACATACAAAATTTTATTGTTGCCCCCCTTCAATTGAAAAATCTCTCCCAATGCCAATTTGATAATACATCCTCTATAAGTACTAGGATATGGTAAATACCCTTTGCAATGCACCTCTCAATTATGTAGATATTGGGTATGAAAAGGTGTGAACCACCTTTTTGACAAAGGAGAAAGCTTCAATAGAGACATTAATGAGAGTTATGATCGATACATGGCTTGAAATAGGTGTGCATCATTTCTGATGGATGAAAAGATTGCAACAATAGACCGTTGATCAATATTACCATAGATTGAGGACTCGGTGGACTCGCCACAAACTCACCCAGACTCGCGAGTCTCATGGCTTGCCCAGTTGACTTGCCACGAACTTGTGAACTTGTGCATCATTTCTGATGGATGAAAAGATTGCAACAATAGACCATTGATCAATATTACCATAGATTGAGGACTCGGTGGACTCACCACAAACTCACCCAGACTCGCGAGTCTCATGGCTTGCCCAATTGACTTGCCACGAACTTGTGAGCCAAGTCCTAGTGAGTCCTTGATTGAGACTCGCGTGAGTCTTCGGTTAGGACTTGTGAGTCCTTAAGACAAACTCACGCAACTTCTTGTAGACTGGTGGAGAATTGAGAAAATCTCAAATCTACAAACAAATATTCATTTGTCAAAATCACAATCAACTTTTACATTGCAATAGCTTTATAAAGCCTTCCATCCTACAACTACCTATAACCACCTAAAACCTAACTAACTAGCAACTAATCCTATGTTAAGCACTATTTTCTAACATCCCCCTATAGTGGGAACATTGGAAATTTTATTGTTGCCCCACTCCAATTGAAAAATCTCTCCCAATGCCAATTTGATAACACATCCTCTATGAGTACTAGAACTGTGGCATTAAATACAGATCCACTATCATAATCAGACCTGTGCAAAAGCTACTCCAACCTCAAATATATTTCTTGTTTGAGTATCTAACACCGCAATTGCCTTTTGATCGGCTAGCAACATATTTGATATAGAAAAGCCACAAATATTGTGCAAGACTTCATTTCCAAATGTTCTATGCAAAACACATCCCTCATCTTTAAAACGATTTTTCTTTTTGAACTCTTTGCTCTGGAAACAGCAACTCTCTTCTATGCACAAAATCAAACTCCTGGCTTATTTCTAAAACTTTTTTTTGCTTTTTACAAACACAGCAATGACCCCCATGATGATCATTATTAATCGAAATTCTCCAAAAGAGAAATGTAATATCCCTACCATAAATTCCATGGCAAAGCCCACCAAACAGAAAAACAAGATCAGGTGATAGACTTTTCTAAAATCAATACCTATATTCTCTTTATCATTAATGTATAAGACTGATATAGAAACCAAGAACATAGACACAATTCTTGTAATAAAACTACCCTGTTGCCAGGGCACTTTGTAAATGCTCCCATTTTGTTCAATAACCCAACACCTTGCTCAACGCTTCATTGTTTCTCCTATAGCCATTTGGATGTATATAGGAACTATCGTGTTCTCCTGTTCTTATTGTCCCATATAATATATATTCTAAAACGGCAGCCATATAGATAGGAACCCCTGTTCCTGCATGTTTCACATACTTCACTGTCTTGTTAAGCACATAGAAACAGTAAAACAAAAATAAAATGCACTTTGTTCTTAAAGTACTTTTGTCTTCCAAAACAATTATGGATGATTAATCACTGCAACATAAAACTAAAGTGTGTTTACATGTGATCCGCGATACACAGAACCAACTTAAGCTCTCTTAAAGCCTTGGCGATTTCATTAAAGATTTTGTAGAGCTTTTGTTCTTGGAGGGCGTGTGCAAGTGATTCAGCCTATAGGTAACTATCATCCTCTTCTGTCAACCTCTTCAGTGAGAACAAACTCACCATTTGGCGAAAATTTGACAAAAGAAACTGACATTATAAAAGTTTCACTCACTACTGCATTCTGCCCCAACATAACACTCCATGAATGCACAAATAAAACTGAAAACTGTGCTTTTTAAATGGCAAAGTGAATTCACAATAGACCAACACAATATCACCAAATTCTTCTTATGGATGGTTTGCATGATGGCTATGGACTCATAGATTGATTCTTCGATAGCATTGCTATAATGCATTGTGCCAAGAGTTCAAAGTGCCAATGCCACTCTCAAGTCGATGCACTATTTCAATCTTCACTTTTGACATAAACTTCAACATTTTGCCCCCTTCAATGTCATATACAAAGTTCTTCCACAAAATCCACAGTTCAAATAACTTTTCCCAATTCTGTTACTGTGCTTCTTGTAATAAATATTCAAGGAATCTTGACTTCATTGAAAGAAAACTTGACATAGAAACCAAAATAGGGAAACTTATAGGACAATAACTAGAAAACTAAATCTAAGAATGAACAGAATGAAAGGAAAAAGCTACGGAAAGAGAGAACAGAATGGAAGGGACAGACAATGCACATGAATGGCAGATGCCAACAAGTTTGCTGTGAGGAGCATGGGATCCCAATGAGAATCAGTGACAAACATGCCAGAAGAATAGATACTACAAACTCTAGATTTCACACAAAGTGCACGGGATGCTGCTAGTTCTTTGTTTGCATCACTTGACCTTACAACAAGTGGATAGGCACGGAAAAAGGTAATGGCATTGTGGAGGAACACAGGATCTGCAATCCATTGCCATAATCAACTAGACAAACAAGGCATGAGTGCAGTGAAAACCAGAGGCCTTTTTCCAAACCTGCTGTGATACCAAATGTTGGAGAATTGAGAAAATCTCAAATCTACAAACAAATATCCTATGTTAAGCACTATTTTCTAACATAGACGCTCAGTGAAGTTTAAAACTCAATTTTATTTTATTTTTGCTCATTCTAAGCACGTATTTTTGCTCAAAACACGTCTAAGGTGTGGAGTAGGATTTGAAGAAGGCAAGAAAATGAGATCAAAGGGACAAAAGAGAGCTAGGTAACTGATTGTTGTTCTCTCTTTTTTGTTTCCGTCAATTGAAAATCAAAACAATCTTGAAAAAGAAGGGAATATGATGGCAAAAAAGATTCCATTTCTTTTCCTAACTTATTTCCTTGTATTTTTAGCTTCTTTTTTAATACCATTTTCTTCAAACAATTGAGAATCGTTTTTTGTTTATTTTTCACAAAACCCTACTGATTTTTTTAATTTTTTCATGTTAAAACAGCAATGCAAACTCCAAGGGCAAGGCCAAATCGATCAAAAGACAAAACACGGGAGTATGGGATGACCAAAAATAAAAGTAAGAGGTCACTTGTACCAAATGTGGTAAATGGATGACAGGTGGAATCAATAGATTAAAATACCACATTGCAAAAATATTTGGACAAAATGTGGATATGTGCCTTGCATCAACTATAGAGAAGAAGGCCCTTCTTGTTGAGTTTGATATGAGAAAAGAAGAAAGGCAAAAAACAAAAGAAGCCATGGCAGCAGCAACGAATCCGAAAGTGTCCACTTTGGGTCCCTTTAGTGGCCAAAGTTTAAGCTTCCATCATCCACATTCATCTATTGGTGACAATGAAGCTAAGGCTAGTGAGACTCCTCTTTCATCGGAGACCCAAATTACTTTGTTTCACACAATGTTCCAAGAGACAACCTTCACTTGAAGGTACTGGATGGAATAAAGAAAAGCATCAACAAGCAAGGATTGCAGCAACAAATTTTTGGTACTACAATAATTTACCTTTCAATGCAGTGAACAGCTCATATTGGGAAAGTTTGGTGAATGCATTTACAATTGTAGGCAAGGGATTTAAGACCCCAAGAGATAAAGACTTCAATAGGGCATTGCTAGAGCAAGCCACAAAAAATACACAAGTTGTAGTTGATCAAAAAATATTTGAGAGGAGAAAAGGATGCAGCTTCTTATCAAAAGGATGGACAAATGGACGGAATAGGACTCTCCTCAACTTCTTAATGACTTCTAATGGTGCAATGGTATTCCATGGAGTCTATTGATACCTCACATGAAATCAAAAATGTTGAGACTTTGTGCAATTTATTAGATGGGGTGATGCAAGAGGTTGGAGTTGAGAATGCTATCCAAATTATCATGGACGATGCCATTGCATATGTAGCTGCAAGTAGAATGCTTATGAAGAGGCATCCTACAATTACATGGAGTCTTTGTGCTGCACGTTGCTTGGACTTATTGTTAGAGGACATTGGGAAAAATGGATGGGTGAGAAGGGTGGTTGAAGATGCTAAAAATGTCACCAAATTCATTTACGACCATACTTGGGTCCTTTCTTTGATGAGAAAACACATAAATGGCAAAGACCTTGTGCGACTAAGAGTGACACGATTTGCTAGTCAGTTCCTCACATTGCAAAGCATTCTTGATGCCATTCCTCAGCTTAAGAAAATGTTTGTATGTGATGCTTGGTTAGATTGTGCATTCTCCAAAAGAGTTGGGGCGGAGAAGATTGTAAATGTTGTTTTTGATGAAACATTCAACAAGAATGCGAAGGAGTTGATCAGGGTAAGTAACAAACACAAACATAAACTTTATACAAGATAACATATTCATTGTTTTTTTTAAGGGTTAATTTTGTAATAAGTTAAAATTTGTTTTCATATTTATAGATGATAAAACCTTTGGTAAGGGTTCTTCATATGATGGATGGAAAGAGCATGCCAATGGGTTTCATTTCCGAGGCCATGAATAGGGCCAAAGAGGCCAATTCACATTACTATGGTGGAAATAAAAGAAAATATGAAATCATTTGGCGCATCATTGATCATAGATGGACAAACCAACTCCACCAACCAATACAAGTCTTGGCTTGCTTGTTGAACCCGAAATTCTACTTCTCAAATTCAGTTAGGAATGATGAGGTCATGGCAGGTATTGTTGCATGCATTGATAAGAGGACACCTAATCGTGAGTCGAGAGACAAGGTCCTTGATGAGTTGGAGGTGAGATTTGCTATATCTTATTAATGAATTTAGCAATGTTCATTGTTGAGATTGACTATCTAGAAACATCCATTTTACATACATAGTAACTAATTTTCTATATTTGATTTATTATTTAATTTTAATTTTTTTTAATTCAAGGTCTACAAGGGTGCAAAGGGGAGACACCTAATCTTCAAAAGATAGTCATCCATAATTTGTCCCAGCCATGTAGTGCTTCTGGGTGTGAACACAATTAAAGTTTATTTGAGAACATTCACACAAAGAAGAGAAACAGGTTAACCCAACAACACCTTAATGATCTTGTGTTCATCTAGTACAACATTCGCCTTCGAACTAGAAAGGTGGAGGGCATTTCACATGAGGCCATAGACTTGGATGATATTGATCCATGTGGTGATTGGACCATCAATGAACAAAATGATGGTGATGATGCCTCCTTACTGAAGAGATCTTGTAGAATTAGAGAGGGAAGCAACAAAAGAAACAGAAGCAACAACATTGGATGAAATGGGGATCTTGAAGAAAAATCAACTCATCATTTAGATACCTCAGCACCTACTAGTTCAAGGCCTCAAAAATTGAGTTGAATTAGGAGAGAAAAAAGGAAGATGATGATTTTAGTTGATTGTTTTTCTCATTTGGACATATCATTTTATATAATTTTGTAAACATTTTGAAACTTATGTTGTTGTTATGAATTTTAGAGTGTGAAACTACACGTATGAATAATGAAATTTCAAATATTGAGTGTTTGGAGATCCTATGACATGTGTAAGGATTCAATTATTGCTCTTATGTTCTCTAAATGCATTGATTTCTTTTTTATTTTTGTAGAACTACAGTTTTCTTCTTTGCCAAGTCCTTGTTGAGCCCTAGCCAAGTTTTTTGCCAAGCCCTATTTTGGGTTGCCGAGTATATGTCGAGTCCAAGTTTTCAAACTATGAATGTTATAATAGTACCCCCTACAAGGGTGATGTGTTTTAAGGCAATGAATTGTGACGGGCAATTAAAAGATGCAAGTTTGTTGCCAATATCCTCATAGAATCCATTGAAATGGTGGGGCTTGAAAATGTTATTATAATGCACAATGCTAAAAATCATAGGGCAGCTAGGTCTATGATGGAGGCTACATATAGTCACATTTTATGGACACTGTGTGCAATCCACTTCTCAATTTGATATTCCAAGAAAATGGCACATAAATTAAATGGGTCAAACAAGTCTACATGAAAGCCAAGGAGATTCAAATGTTTGTGACTAATCATCATGTCACAAGCCATTTTCAGGACCTTCAACAAGTAGGAGTTGTTGATTTTTTTAATTTTCATTTTTTATTGTTGAAATATGACACGTATTTTTTATATCATGTTAGGTTGCCAAGACATGAAATGCATCTCGCAAATATGTCTTAAGATGACTTGTGAAAAGGTACTAAAGGCCTTGAGTTCTATGGTCATCAACAACTTCTGGAATGTATGGAGGCAATAAAGCATAGAAAGAGCCCAAAAAGTAGATGCTTCAATGTTAAATAAATAGTGGGCTCGTGTCAAATATGTTTTGAATTTTGTTGAGCCCATTATGAGCATGATTAGGTATGCTAATACTAATCGCCCATGTTTGGGTGAAGTTTATGATGGCATGGACTCCATGGTGGAGAAAATAAGAGCGATAATAGAAGCCAAGATACATGACCCAATGTTGACCATTGGAAAAAGATGACCAGCCCCTTACATCTCTTAGCATTTGCTTTATTGCCTAAGTATTATAGAAAAGAGGTACTTTCATTGTTAAGGAGAGTAGCACCATATAGAGATGAGGAGGTTGTTGCTAGCTTTAAGGCTGCATTTAGAAAGATATATTCAAATGACAAAATCCAAAGTATGGTCTTGAGCTAGTTTGGCCAATTCATAGCTTCAAAAAATCATAATGTTTCTACTCTTTTAGACATATATAGGAAAAGTGTTGATGAGTGGTGGTATCTACATGGTCAATGCTCCATTTTCTAGAAGTCTTGCAATTAAATTCTCTTCTAAGTATGTATCTTTTTAGTTTTTATTTTTCTCATTTTTCATTCGATGCTATCATGCTATATACTATATTTTATAATAATATAGTTTTATAATTTATGTTTTAGGTTTAACCTTTAAGTTTTGATTCTTGAATTATAAAATTTAATGTTGAATGTCATATGCAAACCTAACAAGTTGCAAGTTCTTCTTCAATTGGACAGAATCAAAGTACATACTCCATCCACTTGGTCAAGTGCAAAAAAAAGCAAAGGATTTGGTCTACATACACCCCAACCTTCATCTCTTCTCACATAAAAAAGACCTGAATACAATGAGGGTGTGTCAAAGAGTTGAGATCTACCCTTGAGTGTGCTGATTTAGATGCTTCAGTTGTACAGCTTGCCAAGGTCTCCATAGATGATGCAGCTTTAGCACTTGACATAGCTAGAGGGAGTGGCTATACAATTGATTGTCATTCAAATGAAATTGAATCAAATATTGACCTCAATGCTTTAATGAAGAAGAATATGAATATGAAATATCGAGTTGTAATTTGAATTTTCATTGTGTAATGACATTTCGAGCTTTGAGTATTATCATTTATGCAAATTCTGAATATGAGGCATTTGATATTCTATGTATTGGCAATTACGGATTTACGAGTATCATTGTTCTTATAATTTATAATTTTGAATGTGTGTGTGTTCTCCTGTACCCATGCCCAAGGAAGAAAAATTGTCAGACCGGATTTTGGTTCCCATACCCACACCTGTACCAAAACCAGCAAGTTAGGAAAAGAGTAATTAGAGATTATAAATTATTCTCTCAAATGTCCTATTTAAAATAATAAAAGGATTTTCATATGCAAGTCCCCTTTACTTTTCCCAAGTCATCCACTTTTGAGCGGAGATAAAGCAACTTTAATATAATAAACACTTGGGTATATAATTTAACATTAAACATTAGGAACCTAAACTGAGCATGCAATGTTGAAACTAAGTAATGATGGTTGGTGCCAACTTGGTAACTTACGAAAAATACTTTATTAATAATTAAATTAAGTTGTCATAAAATTTATTATATTTTGACAACTTAAATTTAATTATTTATTTTATTTCTAATGTCCAAATAAAGGGGACATTACAGAAATCGTCTCTACATTTGCGTGAGAAAATATATTCAGGGTGTATTTGTATTATCATATAATGGTTGGTGAATAAAGTTGGCAAATAAGTATTTTTTGCAGGCAAAACATTAATCGTGGCAATAGCCTTGTATGGCTAATCTCTTAAGAGTCTCCGCTTGAATGTTTGAATGGAAATTATCAAGCAAATTGGTAATGTTGGCATATTAAAATAATTTATTTGGCTAAATGTTAACATGTTGTGGAAATATTTTAGAGGGGAAGGAATTGATATGCAAAATCATTCAGTTAAATCTTGTGAGCCTTAGCTAAGTCATTTTGATAAATTTGTAAACTATTGTTACCATGAGTAATTAGCGTGTGGCCATCTCTGCAATTTGTGGTCTTCAAATAATTGAGCAATATCAATGCCAAATAATTTATTCTAACATGAGTAAACAAGCAGCAAACTGATCGAAGAGATGCCGCTTCCTGAGTGAGGCAGGAGTTGGGTATTGTGGTTAATCACCCATTTTTAGAGTGTGGAACTCGCTCCAAAGTCGTGGGTCTTCTTCATTATAGTGGCTTTTATTATTGGTGGAGGTAGCAATGTGTGTAAATCTGGATGGATATTGAGCACCCTGTGGAAGCGATTTACTCATGTGCTCACAGCAACTGAGCCAATACTATATCTGCTATTGCATTACCTCCTTTTTCTGGTTTTGAGATTCCGTTACATTGGCTATTTGCTGCCTTTGTTGGGAGTTTCATAAACACTATTCTTGTCATTTTCGGGCTTTAATTCTGAAGACACTGAACCTTTCTTCATAAGCTGTGACATGAGTCTATGTCAAGGCACTTACTTGAGGACTATCTACAAGCTGTGTGCTACTTTTCAATGCCGAAAGAGTCATGGAACCATTTACAGGTATTATATCCTTCTTGGACAGAACATTGAAGAAAATTCCTTCAAGTGCTATCGTATGAACAAGGCATTCATATTCTTTTGCTGCTGTTAAATTCAAAGACTGGCATTTTAGTTGTTTCTGTTCAAAAAGTAGTATTTGCATTTCTAAGCATTATCAAAGTTATTCTCAGGTTAAGAAGCCCTTTCCTATCACTATTTCTTACCTTTGAAGATCTTAAAATTTCTAGGTGTGCAAATATATCTTCATTATTCCATCAATATTTATGTTCCTTCATTTGCTGAGCAAAAACAATAGCATTCAGAAGCAAAACTGAAATCATACCTACAACGACATTAACCACTTGCATACATTACAGCACACAAACTGTTTGTTAAAACTACCTGGAAGTACATTGCAAAAATTGAGTTGAATCCAATTGGGGTTCTTATAGTGGTATTAGAGCTAGTGAACCTGCCAGCATATGGAGTTGACTGTCAACATGTGCATCAGATTTGGTAAATTTCAGTTTGAGAAGTGAAGTTCAACTCGGGGAAACATTATGAAGCCAAGAGAAAAACAGGTCATGGGTCCCTTTTTAGAAAAGTTCAACGATAATTTTAAGCATGATCAGCCAAGGGACTTGCAGAAAGAAGAGGAAGTAAGAAATTAACTCTTTATAATTGGATTAGGATTGGAATCCATGAAATTTTAAAGACATTCTTTCTGAATTGAAGGAATTAAACTCATATTTGTCCAAGGTAGACCAATCAGATTGGAAGATTTTGAATCAAGCTTTGAAGCCGTCAATGCTTGCTTTTGTCCAGCACAAGTGTTTAGAACATCCGCGTGAAGATGTTAGATTTGCAGTTTCTTCATGTCTCAGTGACATTACGAGAATAACAGCTCCAATACTACCCTATAATGATGATGTACTGAGGAAGATTCTAAAGCTGACTATTGGATGCTTTCACGGGTTACATGATGTCAAAGGCCCTACCTTCGGTAAGAGAACTAAGATTTTAGAAATAATGGCAATTGTCAGGTCATGTGTCAATATGATTGATCTCAAGTGAGTGGAATGATTCTCCAAATGTTCCAATTCTTCTTAGCCAAAATCAGAAAACGTCATTCAGACAATGATAAAACAAGCATGCAAATTATTTTGCCCTTAATTTTAAATGAGCATGATGATATCTATAAGCAGTTGCATTCTAACTTATTGACCATTTGAAGGACGGACATACTACCCATTGCTTATGAGTTCTCAAAAAGATTGGTTGAGAAGACTATTGAGAAGTTCAAGAAATAGTTGGATGAAGAGAAACTAATTTCATTGGGTTTAAAGGTCACAGGATCTCTCAAAAAGAGCAAAAACCAAATGAGAAGAAAGCAGATTTGTTCCATGTGCTAGGAGGGTAAGAAACTTGATCACATATGTGGAATTAATAAGGAAGTTTGGACAAACAAAGAAGAAGAGTTAGAACAGCAAATTGAGGAGAAATCAGACTTTTCATGATATCTCTATGAATGAATGATGAAACACTTTCATCCACACCAACCATGAACAAGGAGACAAGGAAGCTAATGGAAGTGCAGAAGATGTGGAGAGGACTCCACAGCATTGAATAGAACAGAGAGAGAGAGAGAGCTAAGCATGCCAAGATGATAGTTGCTCAAGCAAGACAGAATCTGCAAATGATCAAGAGATGGCATGGAAACCTAGATCTTTCACATGCTAGCTCACAATAAGCATTCAAGTCAAGATGGTTTGGGATGAACACAGGCAATGATTGTTCGAATATTGAGGAAGTTTCTTATGAGTCTGCAGATTCTAGTGATGCAAAAGATGACCTCAAGGATGACAAAGAAGGTACACTTATTTCTTTTTTTGGTTCAAGGTATGACAAATTGTCAGATTTTAGTATGGTACCACATATGAGTTTTCAATTGCATGACTACATCAGAATCAATAATCTCTATGTGATTTAGTTTTGTGATTTTGATATTGTACTAGAAGTTCAGCAATTGCATTTACATGATCAATGCAAGAAAGATTTCCAGCAGGGTGTGTTGAAAGCTTTAGTGGAGGGTGCACCCAAGATGGCTACAATGAATAATTTGGAAGTTATGGCTATATGCAGACATGGTGGTGTTGCATGAGCAGCTTTCCAATTTTCTTCCATGGATGATGCGTTGAAACATGGAATTGACATAGGTACAAGGAATTTGAGTACACGAGATTGTCACCTCAGCATTTGGAGTTTAGGTATTGATGAGGTATTACTAGTTTGCGATAACAGAAGCTTCCAGAGAATGATCATAAATACAAGTTTCAGATTTAATATTGTTGTCATATTTCATACCAGCAATTTTGAGGATGTAGGTGTTACTAATATAGGTGATTTGATGAGTGAGGATTATCCCTTTTCCTTGAGGATATATGTTGAGGTTGTATGCAGACTCAAAATCTAGGGATCTGCATGGTTGATGGAGTACACAGTACTTCACAAAATAATGCAGATGGATAGTGTTGCAAATTTCAGTTATATCAAGTGGCGCAACGGATTCTTGGTGAAGTGTTTGTGAGATTGATATGGGATCCTCGTATTTGTTTTTGGCATACAGGGGCAGACGGCAGTTGGTTTGGTATATAGGTGTGGATTGCTTCAGGGTGAGCAATCTCTGGGTGGGAGGGCTTGTAATGTCTCTTTTTTACAACAATGGAAAATTAAATAATTAATTATTTAGTTATTATGTTGTTTTAAATTATTTAAGACAACTAGTAATTAATTAATAATTATTTAAAGCTTAAGTGATTTATTAGAGGAAAATAAATTAAAAGAGTTAATAAGTCACTTTATCACTTAATTATAGGATTAAAAAACAGCAGTTGCCGCAAATTATTATTAAAAGGGGCTTTGGAGTGCAAAAGAAAAACATTCAGGAAATTATTTTATGTGAGATTTGGAGGACTTGGTTACAGGTTCAGCACCAAGGACAGAAACCCTTGGGACTTGTGGGAATTGGATGAAAACCTGACTTCCAGTTGGAGATTCCAGCCAGGTACTTCACATTGTAACTGCACGAGGTTTGGAACAATGACTGATAATATTATTTGGAATATTGATATTTTCAGAGTGATATTTTCAGAGTAAAATACATTATCCGGAAGTTCAGAGTTATATGCAGTGTAAAATAGTATTTTAAATAAATGTTTTTATAGGAACAGTTGAAATATTCTGGCATGAAAGTGTTGGCAGAGATCAATCAGGCAACTATTAATGATCAACCATTGATCCATTAGAATGCGGAGCCATCTCTTACTTTTGCATGAGAAAATATATTCAAGGTGCATTGGTAATTCATATAACAGTTGGTGAATAAAATTGGCAAATAAATATTTATTTTGGAGGCAAAACATTAATCGTGGCAATAGTCTTGTTGGATGGATAATCTTATAGGAGCCTTGGCTTGAATGTTTAAATGGAAATTATTGAGCAAATTGGTAATGTTGGCATATTAACATTATTTATCTGGCTAAAAATTAACATGGTGCGGAAATATTTTAGAGGAGAAGGAATTGATACGCGGAATCATTCAATTAATTCACACATGAACCTTAGCATCATTTTGATAAATTTGTGAACTACTGTTGCTGAGAGTAATTACTGTGTGGCCATCTCTGCAATTCATGGTCTTCAAATAACTGGGTGATATCAATGCCAAATAATTTTTTCTAGCATGAATAAACAAGCAGCGGACTGATTGAAGAGATGTGGCTTACTAAGTGAGGCAGGAGTTAAGTATTGTGGTAATCACCCATTCTGAGAGTGAGGAACGCATTCCAAAGTCATGGGTCTTCTTTCTTATAGTGGCTTTTATTATTGGTGGAGGTAGCAATGTGCAGAAATCTTGATAGATATTGAACCCTGTGGAATTGATTAACTCCTGTGTTCACAGCAACCAAGCCGATACAATATCTGCTAATGCATTGCCTCCTTTTCTAGTTTTGAGACACCATTACATTGGCTATTTGCTGTCTTTGTTGGGAGTTTCAAAAATGCCATTCTTGTTTTTGCTGGGCTTTAATTCTGAAGACACTAGACATTTCTCATAATCTGTGACAAGCCTATGTTAAAGCACTTACTTGAGGACTATCTACAGGATGTGTACTACTTATGAATGCCAACGGAGTCATGGAACCATTACAGGTATTATATCATTCATGGACAGAATATTGAAGAAAGTTGCTTAAAGTGCTGTTGTATGAACAAGACATTCACATTCTTTTGCTGCTGTCAAATTCTAAGACTGGCATATTAGTTGCTACTGTTCATAATCTGGTATGTGTAATTCTGAGCATTATCAAATCATTCTCAGCTCAGTTCTTAAATATAAGGTTAGCCCTTTTGTATCACTGTTTCCTACCTGTTAAAGATCTTTTCATTTCTGAGTGTGCAAATAGATATCTTCATTATTCAGTCAATATTAATGTTCCTTCAATTGCTGAGCAAAAACAATAACATTCAGATGCAAAACTGAAATCATACCTACAATGACATTAACCACTTGGATACTTTACTGCAGGCAAACTGTTTGTTAGAAATTTAAAATTACCTGGAAATACATTGCAAAAATTTGGGTTGAATGCAGTTAGCTTCACACTTTCAGTCTATCTCCATTTTCCCTACGGAGATGTTTTGTGGGATATTATTGCCGCCTGTTGATAGGCTGGCCATTTTGTCATGCAAGGTATCAAGGCGGGGTAGTTGTCTGGTTAGGCCTCACTTCGACCAGGGCTGGAAGCGAAATGATATAGTATGAACCAGTGTTCCCTGACTCGCCACGAGTCAGCAAAGTCATCCAGGTCGCCAAGCCGAACCATTCTTGGCGGGTCAGGATGACCCTGATCGATGACTTGCCAAGTCAGAACCTCTGACTCGCCGAGTCAGCAAGTCAGGGGCTGACTCGCCGAGTCCGAGCCTCCTGACTCGGTCGGTGTCAATGTAAAGTAAACATAAAATCTTTTCTTTTTTACTTTTTTTTTACTTATTTCCCCTTAAAACATTCAATTCGAGATGAAAAAGTCATATCTAGAAATTGTATTTTTGGGCTTTATCAGTATTGTTTTTGGCATTTTAAAAATTAAAGAAAATGATCCACGCCATAGTGTTTTATGTAGTTTTCAAGGTGATAATTTGGTCTTGGCGGCGTGGGCACTGCCCCTCGACCCTGCCCTGTACCGCAACAAGGAGCACGCCTGGGGCGCTGCCCCCGGACCCTACGAGGGGTGCTGCCCCTCAAACCCCACAAAGGGTACTGCCCCTTGACCTCGCTGGGAGTATTGCCCCCAAACCCCCATTTTATTTTTGAAGTGCACTACAACTTTGAGTTTGCATAATACAAGTCATTATCTACACTCTTGTCATTAGTCTTCCTAGATATTACTTGATGTATACTTGTTGTCTAGAAGATGACTTTTTTTTGGTGGGGGGGGGGGGGGGGTGATGTAGTCAGCATAAAATGCGTATGTTGTGTTTGATAATATTGGTTATCTGTCAGTGTATTAATTGTTGTCAATGTATTAATTTGCGTTTGTACTTATGTGATCAATGTATATTTATGTATTTGATCAAATTAGCTTCTATTTGATGATGTTATTGTGTCTTTAAGCTTTATTCAATAATGGGAGCATGAAACAAGTTTTAAATCCTTAAAAGTCTCTAAATTTCAAGGGTTTTTTTCACTTTGCCAAGTCATTGCTGAGTCACGAGTCGAGTCGGCCTAGTCAAGTCCAAGCCGAGTCCTTGTCTGGGAGCTATGATATGAACAGATGTACAAAATACTTTATTATCAATATAATTGGTACAGCCCTATGCTGCCATTATGGCATTAACTAATCAAAAATTAATAATTGATATATAAAGGGTTGTGATCAGAAAATAAAAGAAAATGGAATGTTGAAATTCCTCCCACTGGCGTTAGTTATTTACTATGCAACTGATCCTTACTGTGATTCACTTCACTGTTGAAGAATTACTTGCATCTATATAGAAAAAAATTAAAATATAACAACATAAACAGATGATGGTTCACATTCTTCATCTCCTGGCACTCATTTGCATCCTGATGATGGATCAGAGTGTGATCCGAAATGTTGATGAAAAAAACTTAACACAATCAAATCCAGAAGCAATATCAAAATTTAACTATGGATTGTGAAAATCTGATATCTTTAACATAAACAGACTTCAATCAGAGGATATTTTGCTAAATGCTCTGTTACCTGCCTCTAGGTGGTGATGTTTGTCGACTATGCCCTGCAACAACATTGGCATCCTGCATTAATTGGCATTTTCTGGCAGTAAGATCTTTCAAAAAACAAAAATCCTCATCTCAATCATCACCACATAAACAATATATATTCCATAAGAAGTTTACTGGTTTACAAAGCTTAAAAGCTTTTCAAGCAAATAGATAGAACAAAGCAAACTGATGTCCATAAATGAAGTAAGACTAACTTTATATGATTTCTCTATCTCCATGTGGACTCTGCAATTCAAAAAGCACATGCTCCAGTACATCAATTATATTTAGTCAAATCTTACACAACGTACCTCTTTCATGAGGTACATATCTCTGATCAGTGTATGCTTGCTGACCCCTAGTATCCTTTCTTGGAGAGGACCTTCTACCAGGAGAGGGCCTTCTATCTAGTTTGTCCCTTAGATCTCCACCCCGATATTGGTGTCTACCTGCCAGAATCAATTTATCTGTAGTGAACATCTGCCTTAAGAAACTAGAATATGCCCACTTCAGAAGCAGCCAAAGAACTATGCATCAATAAAAGTTAAGTCCTGAGTCCTTATCACTGATAAGCATATGATCTTGACATTAAATTGAGGTATAAGAAACTTGCAGTGGCTAGTAACTCAAATGCTTGTTAGGTCTAAATCCAATCGAAAGTACATAAAAAATTGATGGGTTGTCCAATAATTAAATCCGACACCAAGCAATGCACCTAATTGAAAGTGACTTTTATTTCACTTATGATACAGCTGCTCCAATTTTAACAGACAAGAAGCTAAAGATATGCAGCAAAGACACTTAGAATTTGACAAGACTTTATATGAAACAAGAAAGCTGATTGGTTGATGATAATTGCCCGCACTTTCCAGCAAGGAGATTTACCAAGTGAAAAAATGGCAAAAGAAATCAGCAAGAAGCCTAAAGGTAGACACAAATATAGCACATGGAGGAGCAACATCAAAGCAAATGTATTGAACTTCCTTGGAAGATACTCTCAAGAAAGTATAGATGGTCATCAAACTTAACTTTGATAATAGTTTTAGGAGCAGTTATTTGCTTGCTTTGGGTTGCATGCTAAAGCATGAAGGTTTGGACCCTCTAAAATGCACTCTAATAATTACCCCACTTTCAAACCTCTGAAATATAAAAATCAACAGATTTCATAGTAGTGCTTAAAAGATATATTTTAGATTAAATTTATTGGAATTGAAATTGGAACCAGTGGTTGTCTAGTAAGGCTAAAGTAGTTATAGTAATGATTAGTAAAGTGGCATCAAAATATACAAACTTAAAGAACTTGCAAGTTACCCCCATGAGAAATACGTTATTGCTATTTCAAATGCCCCCTAGAAATTAAGATGGTATATTTATTGTTAATAAGGCACCACTAGAGGTTTTGAAACCATATTTTTATTAATGAACCATCAAAGCTCAGAAAACCACAAAATAGAGTCAAAGATTCTTACCGTTTATACAAATCCTAATACATTTATTCAGACAAAGTTGAGAGAAAAAAAGAATAAGTAATGTTTTATCCACCACTTGTTTAATGTCTAATACAGTTAGAAAAGATGACTCAATGCATTATCCTCACAAGGGATGATTAGTATCTAATTTAGATTGGAAAAAATGAGCTACACCCAAACCATAATAAAGTGCCTACCACAAAGCCTAGTCAATAGGATGGTCAATAGCATAACCATCAACAACCTCAACATGCAAATGGAAGGTCATAATTTAGAGTCCTATTGAGTCCATGAAAAATAGCAATATCAAAGCCAAGCTAGGAGCCACAAGGACCATAGTGTGGCTCAATGGGGGATATTGGAGAAAATAAACCACACTTAAACCATGATAAGGAACATACCAAAAATTCTAGTCACCAAATGAGTCAGAGTTCTATGGTAGAGCACCCCAATGGTAGAGAACCCCAACATGTGTGGGAGGTTCTAGGTTCAAGTCCTATTTGAATAGATTCATGAATCAAAAGGCCGAATCTAGTTGATCTAACCCACATCACTTTATTCTAAAACAATTAATAATTAGCAACGATGTGAAGAGCCTAGCTGGCTCTCATTTACAATCTAGCTCTTTCCTCAAATTAAATTACACTTCTAAATTTCTTTCAGAATATATAGAAATTAATGAACATCAAATATGAATTTCAATGATACTTCTCAGATTTTTAACCTCTTGATAAATAACTACAACCATTAATTCACCGCTGAATGCTTACAAAAAAATCAGAATTACAATAACTATCAAATTAATTGCCTATTACAAGCATTCACAAATAAATTTGGGCACCTTTAATTACATGTGACTGATGGAAAAGAAACGCAACCCAAGGGAATTGAAGCACAGCTGCAAATGAAGAATGCAACCTCCCAAATTATTATCGCAGCCTTCATTAAATGATTCGCAGCCTTCTTTGGATGTTACACAACCTTCAATAATAACCACAGCCTTCTCATAAGTATTACGCAGCCCTCTTGAAGTTTGACACAGCTCTATAAATATGCTACGCCACCCTCTGATGTAGACACAGCCAAACTGGAAGATACAACAGCCTTCCAAGGACATGAGATATTCTGAGAAAATCGAACCAGAATTATGTATACCTTTATAACAGCAGCAATTTAATAATTCTCTTCAAATTTGGTATACAACAGCACCAAATTTGCATTCACAAAATCAGAATAAATTTTCAGAATTCAGCTTGCAAAATTCACCATCAATCAGTGATGATTCAAATTGCCAAAGAGAGAAATCAGTCCTCAAACCCTAGCCATTTCTCACAGCCAAGAAACTTTATAAAATTTTTATCAAATGAACAATAGATATCTTAGAATGAGCTCTCAAGTCCTTTTTTTATTCTTTCTTGTGAGAGCTCAAACACAATTCTTACCAATATGGGATAAAAAGATATACTTTTCCTTTTACTAATTCATTTACTCCAATACTTTAAATTAATACCTTGGCTTAGGCTT
Organism: Chamaecyparis obtusa; assembly: GCA_027943335.1. NCBI lineage: Eukaryota > Viridiplantae > Streptophyta > Pinopsida > Cupressales > Cupressaceae > Chamaecyparis > Chamaecyparis obtusa. The sequence continues at coordinate 1,220,224 of BSBK01007864.1, forward strand.
CCATGAATTAATTAAATAAATGGGCCCTTCCCATGATGACTCAACCCTCAACTTAAGTGAAATTATAAAGTTAAATTATAACTTTATAATAAGCCATTTAATAATTTAATAATAATTTGGCCACCAAAATAATAATAACTCCCAAAATACTTATCATTTTAATATGTTGTTTAAAACAAGTCACACCTATTATTTCCCCATGTGACCAAATGCACTTTCCCAAAATAGAAAGGGTCCTTCTCGATCAACATCAGACTTACTATAAATAGTAAACGTGGCAAAACTATAGCAAATGAAGTCCGAATGACGCCAAACAAAAGGCAAACCAAAGCATACTGAATCCTGAAGTAGATGCCCACTGAAAGAGACCCTTTGTCCATCCTCATTAGCCTACGAGAGTCACATGATAGGCTAATCCCAAGAGCCTGAAAAATGGGGACATTACAGTCCTCCCTTCCCAAGATTGCTTGTCCTCAAGCAATCAAGAAAAACAAGCACCATCACAGTCCACCTGGATCCCAAGGATGGTCATGAGTAATGTCCCAAACCTCACCATACTCCTGTGAAGAAATCATCAGCATCAACAGTACCAAAATCAGCAACTGAGAAACTGCACTCAACACCAAAACAACTGACATCATTAACAACATCATCTGAAGACCAACTGTAGATGCCGATAGAAGAAACCACTTAGCAGAACTCAACCCAACTGAAACATCAACTCTATCAAAACTCAAGTCCCTGTCTAACTGACACTCGCACCCAACTGCACTGTGGATATGACAACAACCATAGGTACCTAAGTCACTGCCACCAAATCCAATCTCTGACAAATTGTCTTGGGTGTGTCGATACTGCAAACTTTGTAACTTGCAACTACGAATTCCATCTGCAAAAGATGGTGCTAATCCATCCCATAATGGATGGTAAGAAACTAGAGCCGGTCTACACCTGCGTGAAATCAAATCTTCTACCTTGGGGTCAAAAGAAAAATGATGAGCATACCCCACTGTATAATGCCGGTAGAAAGCCCCAATCTCCGTCAATGGCTCATCACTACCCAACTGGGAATCATGAGATGGCTCCAATCTCTGACTCCTCATAACCGTAGGCTAGTTAGGATCCTGAGCAACCCTCTCAGCAAACCCAACCTCGAAATCCCTATGAGGAAGCATCGTAGAAAGAGTCTCCACAATCTTCCCTACCAACCTCTGAATAGCACAAGAGCCTCGGATGAGAGTACCCTCAAACACTATATGAATCCTCTCGCACATCTGCACTCTCAAGTAAATACTCCATGAATGAATCGATGCAGTAGAAATTATACGTGGAAGCGTCAACTTGCTCCCCCGCAATCCATAGTTGATCCCTCTGAAAATGTGGCATTGCCAACTCATCTGTACCTAGTGCACCCACATCCTGAACAGACGTGTCTACCACATCATCATGTCGCATATCTCCAACCGCAAAAGCCAACTCACCACCAACCACCTCAATGTGCAACCGAACTAAGTCTGGGGTTGGTGTGGACCGAATGTGCTCCAACTCCACGATCACCTCCTCTAACTGAAATTGCAACTCCTGAAGAGCCCGTTGAGTGCACTCTAAAGCCTCAGTAGTCGCTGTGAGCTCCTAAGTAAGCTCACTCACCTCCTCTCTATCCATCAATGCCTCATATGTTGTACTCCCCCACTCAACTAGGTGATCACGGTCGGCTACCATCTGTAAATAATCCTGTCTCAAAATCCTAACAGCCTCACGCAAGGAATGGATCTCTATCAAGGAAAGGTAACCACCACTGTGCTTATCTGTCATAGGAGCACCCCAATCATAAACAGCCAACAGCTAATGAGTGGCATCAAAATGCTCAAGAGTAGAAGTAATATCTCTCTCGCCAACTCGCAATTGGCTAGTCACATGATGACTCTGCACAACGGGCCTCCTATGTACAACCTCAAATGCATTGTCCACACTATGAGAGGAAGCTGCATCCAACAAACTCCCCTGAAGATTACCGTATCTCTGTGTACTTTCATCCAAGTACACACCTATAAACTGAGTACAGGCCTCGGACTTGTCCTCATCTAACCTCGAGGAAGTTGTTGCTGAATCCAACCCAACATAATCCCCATCTACCTCGTCCTCTGTAACCACATGGCAATCCAGATCCTAGGACACATCCTCACTCACTAACAACTCAGAGTCCTCCCCCAGGGTCTGCTAAATCAAGCATGTCTCGTTGCAGGAAGAATTATCCTCTAGAGTCACCGACGAAGTAACCCCCTCTATAAAAGTGGAAGCCCTGGCTGTAACAAACTCTTGCCACTCATATGCTTCCCTATCCTCATCTGTGAGTCCCTGTAACAAGGAATCCTAGAACCCACCACCGTCGTATGACAACGCTGAATCCACACCCAAAGTCAAATATAGAAAGCCAGAAACACTACAACACTCGTCATCCTTGCTCTCAACATCAGAAATATCTGTGATGCTAGTGTCCACATCGTCTATCTGTGACTCCTCCACTAACTCTAGCTATATACACGACTCAATGTCGTCATGTGAATCAACAATACTGTGGCATGAAACTACGTCACCCAACTCAACTGCAACACTCTCATCCTGAGTGTCATCACTAGAAAGCTCCATACTCACATCCTCAACACAGGAAAAAGCCACTGTCTCCTATACTGTTCCCACACTATGACTGCTATCATAAACCTCTGAGCTGTCAGAGCTCATGTGCTCCTCGCAGTCATCACCCAACATCTCACAAGAGGTGTCATCTCCAATGCAACTCATAGCATCCTCAAAAGTGTCATCAAAAGTATCTATACTATCAACTCCCACATCTCCTGCTGAAATCGCAACTGTTGACACGTGACTCTGCACACAGGACTCAACGTCAGGATGTGCACCAATAATGCTGGAACACGAACAGTCATCAACTGACCCTGTTGTAATGCCCAGATCACCAACCTCACCACTGGGAGACTCCGTACATGCCTCGGTCCTATCTAAAGAAGCAACTGCCTCCTGAAACTGGAGCAACACTACTACAGCTGACATAAACATCTTTAATAATAACTCCCTCCATGAAAGAGTCTGAACACTCAGTGATAATTGCAACATCAACTGCCTCTGTACAATCCGTAGTGACTACTCTGGGAGCCTCAACCCAATGATGCTCAGCACTGCTGTCATCCAATGGCACTGAAACATCCACTGGTTCCGGTGCAATAAATCCATCATCAGCACTGCGAATGGGAATATCAGGTGTTGAACTAGATGTAGGAACATCAGCATCACAGACAACTGTCGGAGAAAACTCTAGCCTTCTCCCCTGCAAACTCGATGTCGATCTTCTAAAGGCAAAGACCATATATCTCGCTGCCCTGTGTACTGTAACTGGATCCGACAAACTCTCTGCCAATCTCTGCTGATGCAGTCTAAGTCTCTCCATGCTTTCTACTAAAGCATTTAATTCCTCTGTATTTCCCTTGCGGCTACGACGACTTCCGAAGCAGGGCTTCCTGTATTTGTCCATAGCTAGGGAAAATGGAAGTGCTGGTCACTTTAAAAATACTTCTGAATATAATGAATCTAGACCCCACAAAATAGCAGGAAAAATGCTCTGATACCATTGTGAAGAGCCCAGCTGGCTCTCATTTACAACCTAGCTCTTTCCTCAAATTAAATTGCACTTCTAAATTTCTTTCAAAATATATAGAAATTAATGAACATCAAATATGAATTTCAATGATACCTCTCAGATTTTTAACCTCTTGATAAATAACTACAACCATTAATTCACCGCTGAATGCTTAAAAAAAAATCAAAATTACAATAACTATCAAATTAATTGCCTATTACAAGCATTCACAAATAAATTTGGGCACCTTTAATTACATGTGACTGCTGGAAAAGAAACGCAACCCAAGGGAATTGAAGCACAGCTGCAAATGAAGAATGCAGCCTCCCAAATTATTATCGCAGCCTTCATTAAATGATTCGCAGCCTTCTTTGGATGTTACACAACCTTCAATAACAACCACAGCCTTCTCATAAGTATTACGCAGCCCTCTTGAAGTTTGACACAGCTCTATAAATATGCTACACCACCCTTTGATGTAGACAACCAAACTAGAAGATACAACAGCCTTCCAAGGACATGAGATATTTTGAGAAAATCGAACCAGAATTATGTATACCTCTGTAACAGCAGCAATTTAATAATTCTCTTCAAATTTGGTATACAACAGCACCAAATTTGCATTCACAAAATCAGAATAAATTTTCAGAATTCAGCTTGCAAAATTCACCATCAATCAGTGATGATTCAAATTGCCAAAGAGAGGAATCAGCCCTCAAACCCTAGACATTTCTCACAGCCAAGAAACTTTATAAAATTTTTATCAAATGAACAATAGATATCTTAGAATGAGCTCTCAAGTCCTTTTTTTATTCTTTCTTGTGAGAGCTCAAACACAATTCTTACCAATATGGGATAAAAAGATATACTTTTCCTTTTAATAATTCATTTACTCCAATACTTTAAATTAATACCTTGGCTTAGGCTTCCATGAATTAATTAAATAAATGGCCCCTTCCCATGATGACTCAACCCTCAACTTAAGTGAAATTATAAAGTTAAATTATAACTTTATAATAAGTCATTTAATAATTTAATAATAATTTGGCCACCAAAATAATAATAACTCCCAAAATACTTATCATTTTAATATGCCGTCTGAAACAGGAGTCACACCTATTATTTCCTCAGGTGACCAAATGCACTTTCCAAAAATAGAAAAGGTCCTTCGCGATCAACATCAAACTTACTATAAATAGTAAACGTGGCAAAACTATAGCAAATGAAGTCCGAATGACGCCAAACAAAAGGCAAACCAAAGCATACTGAATCCTGAAGTAGATGCCCACTGAAAGAGACCCTCTGTCCATCCTCATTAGCCTACGAGGGTCACATGATAGGCTAATCCCAAGAGCCTAAAAAATGGGAACATTACAAACAAACAAGGTGTCTGAGGGATATAGGCCAACAAGATGGATGGTAGATCATCCTAGTGCATGGGTTAGAAAAGAAAGATGGCCCAATCCTAGGCCAACAAAAGAGTCACCCTTGAAATGATAAAAGGACTACTAGCCAAAAGATGTTTGAAGTGCATATACCAGCATTCAATCAAGATGCAGCCCGAAGAGGCTCCACAAAAAAGGTTCCAAGGCACACAAGCTGAGAATACCAAGGGTGGATTATCTCAATGCATGAAATTCAAAAAAAGAGACAACTGCTCCTACGGCAGCAAAAGAGCTATTCAAAAAATGAAAAATGAAAAATGCAAGCAAGTTCGAAAGGGAAATTGTGAGGAACCGAATGAAACTAGTAGTGTTGAACTAAATGATCAACCAACTTGATGGATTTAAAGAAGCCCCCCAAAACAGAAAAAGGGGACCCTAAGGTGTATATGCTAAGATGGTTTCACACAACAAACAAGCTGCCTTTGAGGGGCTGCAAAGTTAAAATGGTCAAGGGAACCAAGTGATCTTGCAAGAAGCAAGGTGTGTCCAAGGTGTCCAACAAACTTAAGGGTGAATAGTTAGGAGATATGAGTGGCTCCACAAAAAACAAGACACCTCCAAGTGGGTACAGACCAAAAATGTTAAGGGGCCTAAGCTATCTCAAAAACAAACAAGGTGTTCCTTTGGGAACACAAGCCAAAAAGGACTTGAGCAGTCCCACAAACAAACAAGGTGATCCTCAAGGAAGCATGGACTACAATGGCAAGAGGATATGAGGTTCCCAGAAACAAATAGGGTGTTTGTGATATCCCATTATTTTGATCAAACTAAACATGTAAATAAGGGCAAGGAAAAAAAATAAACATACCTTGTCTTGTACATATTTCTTGCACTTGCATAGTAGTTAGTCATCATCATTGCATAAGCAATTTGTGTCATCCCCATAAATGCATTCATTCATAATGTGCCAACATATACATATGCATACATACATATACATGCATACATACATGATCCACATCATACATGAACACGTCCATGTTGAGGCATCCCATTATACCACATCTTTGTATCACTGATATATGAATACATACATGCTACAATGTTCTATGTGCATATCAGAACATTCTATCATGTATGGTCATACAGCATCATATACACATATATCTCAGCATCATAATATTGGAGAGAATGGCATCATGAGATCATTGTTCTCCATGGTCAGGTGTCACTGCCAACTCATGGAACTGTTTATACAGATGACATTATTCCGGGCTGATATTACCAATAATAATTTATGATTATTATCTAATTGATTACTATGAGTAAATGATAATTCTCAGCGATGGCTATATTCATTTACCATAGATACTTGGCATATATTGACTGTTATGTTTCATTTGCAATAACATATGATTATCCATACAATCATATTGGTTATACATTAACAAATGGCGGTTAATGATAATGAAGTTTGGCATCTGTTCATCGTGCCTCTTCGACACGTATATATACTAAGCCGATCGGTTATCCAAAGCATACATTGAGATTTGATTTTATAACATATCTCCCTTTGTGGAATCCGCTCGAGTAAGAGCATAGATGGTTGCTAGCACAACCTATATCAAGTGCAAGTGTTATAATTGTAGATCAGAGACGGCGCCAGTCAAAGAGCATATAACATTATTGACATATCATAGACAGCTCCTGTACAGAGTATTTGAATAATTCATAATAGAATATCTGAGATGGCATACTTCTGCCTAGTATTTATCCTGTAACTTGCAGCACATATCAGATTGCATATCAAAGAAGGCTCGCAGGGTAATGTGCATACATTATATTGCTAAATCAGAAAAAGCCAATATACATATATATTGAATTCTATATTGCTTTCGAACTGCCAAGCATATATAGCAGTCATTGATATAATTGTGATAGAATTGAACTATCAGTTTTATTCCATAGTGGCATTTGGAATTACCAGTCATATATATATATATATATATACCATTGCATTGTCATATATTAGTGCATTTTCATTCTGTTGCAGCATTTGGAATTACATGTCATATATATATCCATTTACCATTACATTGTCATACATTAGTGCATTTCCATTTTCTTGTAGCATTTGGAATTACCAGTCATATCCATAATTCTATAAATTGTATTCATAATTCACTATCATAAATCATATATATGCACTTTATATTCATTAACCCAGGTAGTGTCTAAACAATCTAAAAGGGGACATTACAATTGGTATCAGAGCCACGTATCCTGACCAACGGTGAATGAGCAAACCCTTATTAACCAATAGCAGAAGAAAGAAGGGGCAACAAGAAGCAATCATGGGAGAAGAAGGAAATATGGGAAACAAAGTAGACAAAGTGATCCATGAACAAAGAGAACTGCAAAACAAATTGACACAACTAATTAATGTTCTAAACCGATCCACATTAATCCACACTCTTGAAAATCACAAAAAAAACGCCAGACAAGAGGAGAAAACGCAAAACAACACTCTTTGACACGTATATATACTAAGCCGATCGGTTATCCAAAGCATACATTGAGATTTGATTTTATAACATATCTCCCTTTGTGGAATCCGCTCGAGTAAGAGCATCGATGGTTGCTAGCGCAACCTATATCAAGTGCAAGTGTTATAATTGTAGATCAGAGACGGTACCAGTCAAAGAGAATATAACATTATTGACATATCATAGACGGCTCCTATACAGAGTATTTGCATAATTCATAGTAGAATATCTGATACGGCATACTTTTGCCTAGTATTTATCCTGTAACTTGCAGCACATATCAGATCGCATATCAAAGACAGCTCACAGGGTAATGTGCATACATTATATTGCTAAATCAGAAACAGCCAATATACATATATATTGAATTTTATATTGCTTTCAAACTACCAAGCGTATATAGCAGTCATTGATATAATTGTGATAGAATTGAACTATCAGTTTTATTCCATTGTGGCATTTGGAATTACCAGTCATATATATATCCATTTACCATTGCATTGTCATATATTAGTGCATTTTCATTCTGTTGTAGCATTTGGAATTACGTCATATATATATATATATATATATATATATATATATCCATTTACCATTACATTGTCATACATAAGTGCATTTCCATTTTGTTGTAGCACTTGGAATTACCAGTCATATCCATAATTCTATAAATTGTGTTCATTATCATAAATCATATATCTGCACTTTATATTCATTAACCCACGTAGTGTCCAAATAATCTAAAATGGGGCATTACAATTGGTATCAGAGCCACATATCCTGACCAACGGTGAATGAGCAAACCCTTATTAACCAATAGCAGAAGAAAGAAGGGGCGACAAGAAGCAATCATGGGAGAAGAAGGAAATATGGGAAACAAAGTAGACAAAGTGATCCATAAACAAAGAGCACTGCAAAACAAATTGACACAACTAATTAATGTTCTAAACCGATCCACATTAATCCACACTCTTGAAAATCACAAAAACTACGCCAAACAAGAGGAACAAAAGCAAAACAACACTCCCAAAAGACAAGGTTCTAGACTAGGATTACCCAATTTCACACCACCAAAGGGTCAAATGGGAGGAGAAGCATCTTTGGCCATAATTCAAGACCAAATCAAGCAGGATTGGGAAGTGGGTGATATGCATAACAAGATGTCCTTTAAGGAGTATCTCGAATTGAGGATGAAATACATGCTTTGAAGGGGAAGTAAGGAAGGATTTTCAAAATTAAAGAGTAAGGTGAGAAAGCTAAGCGTACCATGTTTTGATGGGACCTCAAAGATGTCTGCAAGAGCGTGGGTGCAGAAACTCAACACTTATTTTCAACTAAACCCCATGGCAGAAGAAGAAGCTATAAAATATGCAGCCCTACATTTAGACGGAGTGGCACATGAATGGTGGCACCATGGAATGATAACAATGGGGCATTCCAGGATCACTTCCTACATTGAGTTCACCGAGAGACTTATTGAAAGATTCAATAATAAAGATCCTGAGCTACACTTCAAAGAACTCACTCAAGTCAAACACTGGTGGAACATAGAGGACTACATCACAGAATTTCAAAGAATATCTGTCCTAGTAACATACATCTCCGAAAGAAGGCTAATTGTATTTTTCATGGATGGGTTACAAGATCCCTTAAGAGGTTGGGTCAAAGCACTAAATCCTCTTTCCCTACCAAAGGCTATCAAGAAGGCTAGGGATGTGGATTTTGGGTCTACAAAAAGCAAACCTCTCAGTAAGGATCCTCCAATTGCTAAAGAAAACAACACTCCTTCCAACAAAGAAGCAAATCCCAGACCTAGATTAGATTTTGAGACTCGCCAAGAGCTTAGAAGGCAAAAACTATGCTTTACTTGCAAGGAACCTTGGGTTCCAGGACATTGATGCAAGGGAAAAGGACAGATCCATTATATTGAAATAAGCCCCAGCGAAGATGAGGAAAATTTGACAAGTGATACCGATTCTAAAGGCCAACCAACCGAGGAACCTAAGGAAGAGGATACACTAGCCAACCTAGAGGGGCCCACACAGGCACCGAGCCACAATAATAGTCATGCTTCTTAGGTCATAAGAAGCATGACTATTACTTCCATGCTTCTTCCATCAATGTGTCCTTGTATTTGAATAGCGGCTCTTCACATAACTTTATCAATCAAGCTTGGATCCACAATATGACCTACCTAAACTCTGATGCAACACCAGCAAGATCAAATTGGCCAATGGAGAAATTGTGTTTTGCAACACCATACTCTCCCCCTCAAACTGCAGCTTGGAGACTACACAGATGGCTCAATTCCACATCTTCGAATTAGGGAATACAGATCTCATATTGGGATTACCTTGGATGAAAGACATGGGACCATTCAAGCAGGATATGAACAAACAAACAATTGTTTTCAAAGATGGAAGGAAGAAACACATCCTTTACGGACTCCAAGCCAAGACAATCTCACCTCCTCAGCCACATCCTTACAAACTCAAGAAATCTCTACAAATCGCAAGAAGTAAGATTCACCCAAGGATTGAAGTAATCCTTAAGAGTGATGGAACACCCCAAATCTGCATCAACTATAAGAAGAAACCCATAAGAGCATAAAAATCAAATGCTTGTGGTCAAGCATTTTTTAAGGAGGGGAGAATGTGATATCCCATTATTTTGATCAAACTAAACATGTAAATAAGGGCAAGGAAAAATAAATAAACATACCTTGTCTTGTACATATTTCTTGCACTTGCATAGTAGTTAGTCATCATCATTGCATAAGCAATTTGTGTCATCCCCATAAATGCATTCATTCATAATGTACCAACACATACATATGCATACATACATATATATACATGCATACATACATAAACACATCCATGTTGAGGCATACCATTATACCACATCTTCATATAACTGATATATGAATACATACATGCTACAATGTTCTATGTGCATATCGGAACATTCTATCATGTATAATCATACAGCATCATATACACACATATCTATGCATCATAATATTAGAGAGAATGGCATCATGAGATCATTGTTCTCCATGGTCGGATGTCACTCCGGACTCATGGAACTGTTTATACAACTGACGGTATTCTGGGCTAATATTAACAATAAAGATCTATGGTGACTACGAGTAATCCAATTGATTACTCATAATAATCATAAATGATTATTATGAGTAAATGATTATTCTCAGCGATGGCTATATTCATTTACCATCTATACTTGGCAGATATTGATTGTTATGTTTCATTTGAAATAACATATAATTATCCATACAATTGTATTGGTTATCCATTAACAAATGGCGGTTAATGATAATGAAGTTTGGCATCTGTTCATCGTGCCTCTTCGGCACGTATATATACTAAGCCAATCAGCTATCCAAAGCATACATTGAGAATTGATTTTATAACATATCTCCCTTTGTAGAAGCCGCTCGAGTAAGAGCATAGATGGTTGTCAGTGCAACCTATATCAGTGCAAGTGTTATAATTGCAGATTAGAGACGGCAGCAGTCAAAGAGCATATAGCATTATTGACATATCAGAGATGGCTCTTGTACAGAGTATTTGCATAATTCATTAGTGAATATCTGAGATGGCATTCTTTTGCCTAGTATTTATCCTGAAACTTGCAGCACATATGAGATTGCATATCAGATACGGCTCATGGGGTAATGTGCATACATTATATTGCTAAATTAGAAACAGCCAATATACATATATATTGAATTCTATATTGCTTTCGAACTGCCAGGCGTATACAGCACTCATTGGTATAATTGTGATAGAATTGAACTATCAGTTGTATTCCATTGTGGCATTTGGAATTACCAGTCATATATATATACCATTCATTGTCATATATTAGTGCATTTCCATTCTGTTGTAGCATTTGGAATTACCAGTCATATATATATCCATTTACCATCACATTGTCATACATTAGTGCATTTCCATTCTGTTGCAGCATTTGGAATTACCAATCATATCCATAATTCTGTAAATTGTGCTCATAATTCATTATCATAAATCATATATCTGCAGTTTATATTCATTAACCCACATAGTGTCCAAATAATCTAAAAGGGGACATTACAGTGTTCCAAAGGGGGCATGGACGACAATGACTAGGGGAATCAAGCAGTCCCATAAAAAATTAGGTGTTTGAAGGAAACGAGTCTAGAAGACTGAGGACAGGCAATGTGGTGAATATAGTATGAAAAAGAAACAACCCAGCCCTCAAACAACCAAAGGCCACTCAAGAATTGAAATTCAAAGTAATGACAAGTTCCAAGGAGAACTCAAGGTTTCCTAAGAAAGGCATCCAATCACCTAAGGGTCTCTCCAACCACACATGTTTGGTCTAGTTTGATGGTCTGCATTCCCTAGCTTGCATGAAGATAGAGATGCTTCCAAAGACAAAATCATACCAAAGAGGTTATGATATATAATATGTATGGAGTAGCATCTTGGGATATATAATATGTATGGAGTAGCGGATGCGCTAGAGTCCTTTTTATCTCATAGCCCTTGCATGGTTAACATAATGAATGCTAACAATAACCCACATTACCAAACACGCAACTACCACATGGTTAGTGATCAAACAAGAGAGAGGAGTAAAACAATCTTACCACCATAGGCAAGCCTCTTGCAAGAAACTCATGAAGGGTCTCAATTGACATCCATCTACACAACCCTATCCCAAGTGAATACCTCCATGTAATCATGAAGCTTAAAAATGAGATGCACCCACTCGCCTAGAGACAAGCTAGGGCCAATCTTAACAATACAAAGCTGCCCAACATTTGGGTTAAAATTGAGGGTATCTTGGAGGTCCAAAGAATGATTTTTTGCAAAGGCGTCAAGGGTAGCAGGAAATTTTAGATCAGGGCACTTAGAAGAAATCAATAGAAATTCTACCATGAGAAGCATCACCCAAGTAAAAACATCCATGTAATTGCCAAGTTGAGTGAAGAGAGACACCCAATATGGGGCAGCACTATAGCAACCAAGTTAATATTTGTTGGCGGCAAACAATTGATGTGTTGACTACAACACATCGACTCTTTAAGCTCCCCCATTGAGATTGAGAGGATCTAGGAGATCCAAGAGATAAGTTGTTGCCAAGGCATCACGGGTAGCAAGGAATGCTAAATTGAGGTAGTTGGCAAAAATCGAGAGCACTTCTACAATTGAGACACTAGGGGTAGCATCATTGCAAAAGGTCTAGATGGTGTCAATGCCAACTTGGATATGAAAAGGAAGGTGCTTCAGATAGGAGAACTTCACGCAATCATGAAATGCCAATAGGCCTCTTGTTCCTTTAGGATGGACTATGCCTCAAAGAGTATGCAATAGCACCCAAGTGGGTCATCCTAAGCAATGCAATCTATTGAAGAGGCATGCATTGCATCAATAAAGCCTAAGACACACCAAATCTAAAAAGGAAAGCTCAACAAGAAACCCACATAGACTAAGGATCGGAGACAAGCACTAGTAAGGCAACAAACCTCTTAAGGCAACCTAATATAAACAAAGGAGTGAATGCTTGCCTAGGTAGAGTAGGCAAATCCTGTCATACTTGACCTAGCCAAGGTCTACTAGTTGGTCAAATTACTTTGACTAATCAAGGTTCATGAGGAGACCACTGATTGGATTGTAAGAGGACTACAGAACCTTGAGTGCACTCAACACTAGAGCCTCTTGAGGGAAACTGATCTCATCGAGAAAGAGTGGGATTTGATCAAGATAGATGTCAAGAATGTCCCAAAGCAAGGTCTTGATAGTTAGGAATTGGAACTCCTTGATCAATGAGTGTTATCAAGGCCTAACATGTGGGGAACATGGCACAAAATGTCCATACAAATTTTGAGGTTAAAGGACCTTAAAGCTAGAAATCCAAAACTCGCACCATCAATAGCATTTGTTTTTTATCCAATTATGAATCATGGAGTGCAATTTGAAACATTGATGCAAAAATTGAGCGCATTTTTTTCCAAAAGCTCTCCCACTAAATCTCATGGAACATGAAAACTTAACATTTATTACCCCTTAAGGGATTGATGATCTAACCTAAGCATGCAATGATAAAGCATTTAGAGCTATAGTGAACTTGCAAGGATTCATCACAAAATAAATCGAAGGGGCTTCCATTTGAGGTGTCAATGAACTCTAGGAATTCAAGTAGCAAAGAGAGAATGGAAATTGTTTGAATACAAGTCAAGGGATTCCTACAATTGTACTCTTAGCGATGGCAAGTGATGGAGCCATGTACACCACACGCCCAAGTAGCAAGGCCATAGTTACAAGACTCGGACTCAGCAAGCTGATTTTTTACTCCAACTTGGACTCAGCACCAAACTCGGCGAATTGGAAAACCCATTAAATTCAAAGATTTTTAAGGATTTAAAACTTGTTTCATGGAACCTTTAATAAAGAAACATTAAAGACCTAATAACATCATCAAATAGAAGCTAATTTGATCACATACACAAGTATACATCAATCACATGAGTATAAATGCAAATTGTAGCTGAAGGAAATAACACACATAGATAAATAAATATTGTCAAATGTATACAAAACTCATGTAATGTGAAATCCATGGCATCAAAATTAAAATTATAAGACGAATACTCAAAGAAGATTGTGTTACTCATCCCAACATCAATACAAGCCATTCCCTGGCGTCAAAGATGTGTCCTTGATGATGGTGTAACCATGACATTTGCTTGTGTCTCAATGATTGGTGAATATATTCAAGTGAGGAATTTATTAGTAATTTGTTTTAAGCCTTCAACTACATGCTTTATTGACAAACTCATTAACAAAGAGGAGTGGTTAAGTAAAAAGATAAATGGTTATGTTCTATTTTGACTTTAGCTAGGATACTAATAGATGGGATTCTTCTATGAGTTGTCTATGCAAGGCTTGATTGATACACTTTGCATTATAAAAATGGCACTTCTTGCCAACTATAGTAAACAAGTTGCCCAATATGTGAAACAAAATAATCCTTGATTGTGGCTTTGACTATAAATATGCAAAGATTCGCAACAAGGGATGTGTATTTTGTAGATTTTTATGATCATGATCCATCATTGGCTTATAATTTGCTTATACTAGGGACAACATCAAAACAAGGTTGAGGGTAGCATCACTCATGAGGGTCCAAGGGCAACGCCCCTACCGAGGTCGAGGGTCAAAATTGCTCATGGAAGTCACGGGGCAGCGCCCCTTGCAAGAATTTGGAGCATAACCCATGACAGGATTGTGGGGCAGCGCCCCTCATGAGGTCTGCAGCCCAAATGAAGACCTTCAAAATGAAAAACCTTCATGGCGCACACCATTTTCATATTTTTTTTACATCCTAGATGGTCATGTCATGAACGAAAAACCCATTGAAATTTTTTAAGTTTTTTTTTAAATAAACTAAAAATGGTTGAATCTTAGACCTAGACACACCAAGACTCGATGGGTTTGGGCGAGTCTAGGAAAGACCCAATCAAATTCAAGGCCAAGTCTCCCAGACTCAGCCAGCCTATCTCACCTTGGACTTATTGAGTCTTGGCAAGTTTGGCCAAATCTCATTACTATGCCTGAAAACTCTTTGATTGTATTACCCAAGATAGCGAGGCTCCAAGCAATCATCCTCGAAGTATGGGAATCCACAAAGAGGATCCCAAGAGGGATACTTATTAGAAGTATCCAACAACTTAAAAGAAGATAAAAGATCCCTAGATAGATATCCACAACAAGGCACATCACTAAACTAGGAGAAAGAAAAAGGTCCCTCAACAAATACTTCTCATGACAAGCATTTTGCACTCAAGGATACACTCCATATTAGATAATTGATATTGAAAAGTATCTCTAGGCACATGCAAGACCAAAACTTGCATTGAATACCCCCGCAATTGGGACCAAGATGATGATCCCTAGAGGGAGACTCATCATGGCAATTATCTCTAAGTGAGGGAATGAGGGAACGATCCTCAAATGAAACTCATCATAGAGAATACCCCTAGGTGATTGAATAGAAGGATGATACCTTGAAAGATACTCATCATAGCAAATATCTGCGAGCAACGGACCAAAGAGACAATACCTATACATGTGCTCATCATGGCAAGTATCCTTGGGTGAGCACAAAAGGAATAATCCTTAAGAGGGATGCTTATCACAATGAGGTATCATTGGGCTGCGAAGCATGCAAGAAATGCCTCACATGACGAGGAGACAAATCCATATGGAAACTATGATGACAATATCCCTCTAAGCTTTTAATAGCAACATAGAGGGCCTTCTAAGGAAGGCTACCTTGGAGATGATCATTAAGTTGAATGGACTCGTATGACAAGGATCTTGAAAGTGAGATCCATACTTAATGGGAGTCTCAAAGATCCCTTTGAAGTGGATGTGATCATACTCATCATCATATGTAGAAACAACCATCAATTAGGTAGGCCAAGGGATTGAACTTTGAAAGTAAGGCTCATGACCCCTATGTCAACACCCATTATCCAATTAATGGTCTTTGTGATGAAAGGACCATGATGTTTCCCTAGAAGGAAAGGGAGGATCCGTGAACCAAAGGGAGATGAAGCTCATATGAGGTGGTGATACTTGCATGTAAAAAAGGTAGCTAGCCAATGGAAGGGATATAGTCTCTACTATAAGGCACCTTCAAAATCATGGTTTGAGGACCCTCAAGGGGTCCCATGATCTTTTGTAGACATGGATTGAACAAGGAAGATAGGATTTAAAAACCTACAAATTTGCTCAAATAGAGGATAAAGAGAACAAAGAGGGGGCCCGTTGGGCATGCCAAAATGTAGATGGAAAAAACCAAACAATGTGTGCTAGTGATGGGAAAGGGGGGATGCTTAGCAAAGTAGATGACAATCATCCAAGCATAGCAAAATGGTTCACCATAACCATTGCGACTAGGCTAGTTTGAGGATTTGTGTTACTAGTGATCAAGATAAGGTTAATCTAACTTACTTTACAAAAACATTTAAAGTAAACCTATAACCAAGCACAATGAAAATCATAGCAAAGCATTAGGAGAAAACATTCAACATACAATATGCTAATTAACTTAGCTTATAATTGGTAACCTAAAGCAATAAGCATGCAAATAACTAAGATAATAACATAAAGAAATAAACTTTCTTCTTGAGTAGCAAAACAATCATAGCCAGCTCTAGAGAAGTATGTACAAGCCAAAGTTCCTAGACTCGAACTCAGCAAAGCTGACTCAACTTGTGACTTCGCAAAAAAAAAAAGGCAAAACTCGACAAAGTGAAAAAAAAAACTTTAAAATTTAGAGATTTTTTAGGATTTAAAACTTGTTTCATGCACCCATTATTGAATAAAGCTTAAAGACACAACATCATCAAATAGAATCTAATTTGATCCAATACATAAATATACATCGATCACACAAGTACAAACGCAAATTAATACATTGACAACAATTAATACACTGACAAATAACCAATATTATCAAACACAACAATAGGCATTTTATGCCGACTACATCATCCCCCCCAAAGAAAAGTCATCTTCTAGACAACAAATATACATTAAGTAATATCCAGGAAGACTAATGACAAGAGTGTAGATAATGACTTGTACTCTACAAACTCAAAGTTGTAGTGTACTTCAAAAATAAAATGGGGGTCTGGGGTCAATGCCCCCAACAAGGTCGAGGGGCAGCACCTTCACCAAGTTAGCACCTTTAGAACCACAAAATGCCATAGCATGCATCATTTTCTTGAATTTTTAAGATGCCAAAAATAGTACTGATAAAGCCCAAAAATGCAATTTCCAAATCTCTTACTTGTCGAACAAAGCACAAGAACTCAAGGAATTGCAACTGTCATAGGGAAGGGTGGCATTCATGTAGTGGTATGACATATGACTCGATAAAAACAACTTATAACATTCATTTTTATTTAATTTTTGAAAAAAGGAAGACTATCGCCGGCCAAGTCCTGTCATCGGACTCGGCAAGTCTTATTTTTCTTCCTATCTCACACTTCTCCTCTCTTCTTCTCAATACAATGAAATGAAATGCTTTTTAGGGCTGCAAGGAAGAAATAGAACAAAAAAAAGTAAATAAAACTGAGTTTTTTATGTTTTTTTTTGGCAAACTTAGCAAGTTTGTCAATTGAGTCCCGTCACTAGGACTCAGCGAGTGATGCAGAGCAAGGGTAGGCATCAATGGTTTGACATCATGTTTCAAGATTATGGGTTCTCCTTCCTTCAAACCTCAAATTTGTTTCAATGCCCTTAAGCCTGCACAAGGCTAAAACCTTCAATTTTGGTATCCAAAACTCAAGACTCTTACCAAACCTTTTAGGCACCCTTGAATATGCCCACATGACCTATACAAACCCTCAATGGCTTCCAAAAACAGAGAGCTAACCAGCTTCTATGGTTTCCTTACCAAGATCACCCAAATTCTCGTAGGTTTCCAAAACTGATAAAATGGCGATAACTTGCAAACCAGAGGTCATATCCAAAATCTAAAACCTCTTTCGGATACCTTTTTTGGCCTTATTTAACATATCCCAAAATTAGGGTAGGATGTTTTGTACAGACAGGCCCTAATTTTGACTCTCCTCTTTCCAATTAGGCCAAAAAGTGTGCAGCAAATGGGGTTTTTCGGACATAACTTTCAGCATAGGTTTCATATCAGAAAACTAAAACCACTTTCAGATACCCATTTGGTCATTTTATAACATAACTTGAAATGGGGTAAGGTTGTTTTGGAACAGAGGACTCAAATTTGGACCATTCTCCCTCAAACTAGGCCTACTAGGGTTTCAGGCTGCGTGTCAAAAAAATGTAATAACTTTTGATCTACACAATGAAATGAGATGAAACCAACTTTGTCAGAAACTAGATTCATTCCTCTTCAATCACCAATCAATTTCAAGCAGATACAGACCAGTACAAAGCAGAAAAACAGAGAAAAATGTGAGGAAAAGTACAGAAAAAGACAAAGTTTTATTGCTTCCAATTCCCCATTACATCATCCAACCCTTGGGCCGTACAAATTAGGCCTACTTATGATTATACAATCAGTTTTGATCATCCAACTGACCCACAACTGCCATTTAACAACTTTTGAAAAAGTTGACAAGAAAATGTAAAAAGTTGTCAAGACAACATTGACAATTTTTACAAAATTAAACCAATGGACCTCAAACTTTCACAAATGGGTCCAAATGAACAATAATGGCCTAAAATGGTCTTATTAACATGAAACAACTCAAAAAGAGACAAAAACCAACTTTGACCATGTTGACCCTCAAGGTGCTCTTGCACCAGCGAGTCACACGACTTGCCATGACTCAGCAAGTCACTTGGCCAAGTCCGAGTCAAAGTCCCTGTGACTCAGCAGGGACGAGTCAACTCGTGACTCGCCCAAACTCGGTGAGTCATGGCAAGTCTAGGAACTCTAGTACAAGCGTAACCTACCTTGATACAAGTAATCTTAGCTGTCGAGGTCGTGTGAAGATAAAGGCTGTCAACTGAGAAGAAATGAAGCAACTTCTTGTATCTCCGTCATATCCAACTTGCAGAATGCCCCATGGGTTAGTAGGACGAACACTGGTGTACGAATTTGACTGTAATCCAGTGGAACCCTAATGGAGGTATGAGATATAGAAGAGAGCAAAATAGAGTTGAATGTAGCTGTGAGTGGAAATTTCGATAACATTTAAGAAAGCTAATGCCTTGTTACGGAAACTGGAGGAATATGGGTCCTCGTATAGGCTACACCAGGGGTGAACTAGCCGATTACAAAAAAAAATACGCTCAATGATTGCAGACGAAAAGTTAAGAGTTGCAACTGGAAAAGTAGGTTATACATACACCGTAATAGGATAGAGTTAACTTCGTGTCTGTTCAAGCAGGATGATTCCACAACAAACTAACTGGGGTCTGCGCGAGACCAAGAAATGAAGGAAAATTTGTATGGGCATTGATCTCTCCTTCCACCTTCGATTGAACTGAAAAGATCTCCTTTTCTTATCAATATACATGTACCCCTCAAGAGAAAAGAAGAGCTGTAAAATTACTATTCAACTCCTATCTCAGTTAATTGAAAGAGAAGGCCCGGTTCCAACGAGATATTTCTATAGTTAGTTATAACAAAGCTGCAAACATGTACATAATCATGCTTGTAGTCTATGGTGTCCATTCACATTCAATTGCTACTAGTGGTGCAATATAATTGAATATTGTGCAGGAAAAGCTAGTACCAAGAATCTAGTACAGCCCTTACAAACTGAAAATGCGTGAGAGAGGTAGAAGCATATGTAAGAAGCTAAAAATAAGAAAAGAGAAAAGAAGATGAACGTATATTACCATCGCCATTCCTTAGTTCGGCACGTCCGTGTGCAAATGAACAAGTTTGTCGAGGACAATGACCCCTCCTCTCGTACAGATTACACAGTTTTGTTTTATATAAATCTCGATCAAACGTCATTTCCTCACAATTATTTATCCTCTTCTCCTTCAGCTAACGAGGAAACAGACTGACCATAACAATGCACACAGACATCCCAGAGCCCGAGAGATGAAGAAATACAGTCGTTTTGCATACCTACATAATTTCTGTCCAAATCGCAATATCAAATATTGGCATTCCTAAAAGATATATTAAAACGTATATTTTTACTCCGTGGGTACGAGTAGTAATCATAGTTAATTTGGTATATTTTAAATATTACAATTCCATAATGTTTTAATTGTTTTTAGGTGTGATTTGATTCTTTATAGTTATTGTTTTGGCTTTGAGGAGTCAAGATGAACATTGTGGAAATCAGGGTGTACACAAGGGTCAAAAAATTATCACTTCAAAATGGTATCCCATGCCTATATTTTATTACCTTCAATTTTTAGCTTTGACCACCAAAAATAAAATTTAAAATATCTTGCTACTATCTACCTAAACTCCTAATTATACCCGAGACAATTATATCACTCACTTTATAAAAAATAAATAAATAAATAATTATAAGGGTAGTCTTTAACTTTATGTATATCTTGTTTAGGTTTGAGGATGGGCACATGACTAATCATGTTGGCATGGGCTAATGGTTGTGTGTGTCATATTTTGTAATGTCCCATTTTTGGGACATTAGAAATCATTAAATAATTAAATTTTAAGTTGTCAAAGTGACTTTATATCAATAGAGAATTATTTAATAAAGAAAAGTCACTTTATTATTGAAAAGTGAAAAAGAATACAAAAGGTCAAGTAGTGGGAAAGCTAAGAGTTTTCTGAAGAATGTTATAAAAGTACAAGGAGAGAATTATTCAAAACGTGTTCAAATGATATTTGAATTTGATAATTTGTTCAAGCAAATTTCTGGAGACGAATGGCTTCAGAAATTGACATGAGGGTTGGATGGAAACCTAGTCCTCTCTAAGGGAGTGGATTCATGACGAAGTTCACACTTGTACCGAACTTGTAAGATTTTAGATTTGATTTGGAAATAATAATATTGGTCTTTGTGTCATTTGAGAAAAGAGGAATTATCTTCTTCAATTTTTTATATTTCTAAAATATATTGATAATGGTGAATTCTCATATTAATGGCTTTGTGAGGCAATTAATTATATAAGGTGTGGCTTTGACTAGTAAATGGTTGATAGAATTATGAGGAATTGAATTCAATATGATTAATATCATCCCTAATGTATGTGGCATGTGGGACCGATTAATAATTTCATCTTTTAAAGTTAAAGTGTGGTGTTGTCATTATAATGCAATTGGAACAAATATTCAAGCCACCCTTTATCAAGTTGCAAATGGTAAATTTGTGACTAAAGTCACAGTGAAATATTATAGTTAAATACTATTTTCCCAACATATTGCAATCAAATATTATATTGAAACATCCATTGTGAATATAATTTTGGGCCCGAGCTTAACCTAGGCAACAAACCTAGGGTTTTGAAAATTGTATCAGATGAGAAATGTGTGTGGAGAATTTTCTAAGGAGTCGTGTTCATTCAGAGCCTAGAAACAGATAGATTGGTATCACAAAGCTTCTTAAGGGAAGCCAGTAGAGAGTAAGATACAAACTAAGTACTATTCCTTAGGTTTGTGGGCTTCTAATGGTGACTGAAATTAAACAAATCAATGTTGGTGTTGTTGAGTGTCAACAATGGTATCACATAAGTAATTCATGAGACTAGTTTGTTGCATGTCTTTTAAAGTGAGTGGGAAACAAATGATATATGATGCAACTTTAAGAACAATTGTATCTCATGTCATAGACGAACATATTTTGCCATGATCTTCTCTATACTATAACTGATGGCAAAGAGTTATATTGTCTAATATATGTGTGTGTGAAAGAAGGGTGTTTGATGCCTTGTTGAATGACTTCAAGCTTCTTTACTAGCAGATTGTGGATTACCTTATCATGTATTAGGCATTTTGTTATTTATATTTATTGATGGTCATCATTACTGGGTGCTATCCTTTGCTGGAAGGGAACTAGAATTACAGTTGGCTCAGATTTGGTAGTGACTATTTTGATTGTTGAACATTCAATTCTAGAATATTGTTGTTGGATGTAAGAGATACAAAAAATTATTCAACCTTGGCATGGATATATAGGTCTATTCTTGGAGGATCATTTAGAACTCTACTTGAAACAAGATCAGGAATCAGATTATATATGTTTTGTTAACAATTGTAAAACATCCCATGTAATTTCTCTATATAATGTGAAATTTCAATAGAGTTTTTAGTTTGATAAGGTGCACAAATAATTGAGGCTCTATATTTTCATGCTTAATCTTTTTAATTTTGTGGTGTGAAACCATTATAAACTTAATCAAACTCATTGCAAATAAATAAGCACTCTCAAATTCATAGGATTGCCAAATGTTCAACAAAATAACTTAGAGTGAGCAGTTGAAAATTTAGGCAACACTCCTTAGGGGATCTTACTATGGTATCAGAGCATCGAACCTACCATTCTATTGGGTAAATTTAGTGGTTTGTATTTGTAGACAGTAAGTTAGATCATTATGGAAAAGACCATGAAGGATCTTGCTCAAGCACAATGACAATCAACTCAGAATTTGCAGCAAGATAAAGGGGGAGAAGTACTTAGCATGTTTGAAGAATATGATACACTTACTACACATGTTAAGAGAGATCTACTCTTCATTGATTACATGGATTTTCATCCAAGGCCACATCACAAGATTGTTTTGACAAAGAAACAACATCATAAGATAGCTCATGATCTACTTGCACAAGGAGTTTGCAAATATCAGAATAAGGAGCTTTTAGCAATCACTAATCAACCTACAACTAAACAAAATTTTGAAACAACCCTTGATAGAGAACACACATCAAGGAAGAAATAGAAGTTTGAGAATGTCGATGGTGATTCCTATGACATGCATCCAAGTACCATTGATGGGTTTGTTGAGGTTGTGCATGATGATTTCCTTAATGTATCTTATGGAGGTAGTAACAATGTTGTGTGCACTCATGTGCTTCCAGAGGAAGAGCAGATGAAGATTGAAGAAGATACTATTATTGAGATTATAGAACCAACTATGATAAATCAACCCCAAGGAGGTATAAATTCATTTAGTTTCCCTCTAATTGAGTCTAGCATTGTTACATCTCATCTGCCTCATTTTGTCAAGGAATCAAACCATAGTTTGGGAATTTTAGCATTTTATGACGTTCATACACATGATGAAAACTTAGAAAATTTGGAATTTAGTGAAAAAGGTGTTTTCATCACACATCCCCCGAGCACCATAGTCAATAATGTTGCATTGGAGATTTGGGTGTGATGAATCCTATATATGGCATAGATCTATCTTGTAATGGACTTATTTATGATTGTACTACAATCCCAATTTATTCTCACTAGACAGTAACGAAGAAAGGTAATAATAATAATGTTTATGTAGAAAACATGTTTTTAGTTTTTTTCCACAACAGCTTCAAATTCATGCCTCGTCATGAGGAAGCGCCCCTTTCAAATGAAATTAATAATGTGGTTGAGTCTTCCAAGATGGGTACTCAAATTGCGTATGATAAACATGAGGGAAAAAAGATAGAAACTCAAATTGCCTTTGGGATGATTTCACAATACCATTTGAAGAGAAGCATGAGGGAAATGAACTAATCCATAGTTATGTTAATGGGAAAGGTAAATTCTTGAGGTTCATTGATAACCCCTTGTTTAAGGTAAGTGTTGACACAGTTCATGGAAATCCACTCTTTGAAATGGAAAATCGTATAGATCCTCCATGTATTGATCATGATGATTTTGAAGAAAATGAGTCTTTTATAGCAACTACTTCTATGGAATGAGATTACAAGGAAAATGGTGTAGGAGTTAAACAAGGTGAAGAATGGATTGAAGAGTCTCACAAGGAAATATTGTGCAACCATGTGACATCTATTTATGAAGATTTCTTTGAGATATTTCCACATCTGAAGACTTGGGAGGAACATAAGACAAATCAAGAATTGGTGGCATTTGTTAACTCCAAAGAAAGCATAGAAGAAGATTTCAAAAGTCTGATTTGGGACAAGATTCATGTACCTTCTCATTCTCATGAGTTTAAAACCCTTACACTTGGAGGGATAAATGAAGAAGAGTCTTCAAATGTAGGCTCTCATAGTGCAAGTATTGGGCATGAAATCTTCAATGATGATAACATGGGTAAAATTGAGAGGGATGACAACATGACACAAGGGTATGATGACCTTTCTAATTTTTAGAATAACAATCGTGTTTACTTGCTCCATCATATGGTAGAATCTATTCCATAAGAAGATTTAGATTTATTGCATGGGAATTAGGCATTGCAGGGAGTTGTGGGTACTCATCCTTTCCCAGGAGGAAAGGTGATGAATATTGAGGAGGATAACTTACTTAATCCTACAGGGAGGAAGGATGTATTTGATTGGCATGATATTTTTTCTAATTTTTAGATTTCTAACAACATTTCTCTGTCTTTATGCAAACTTGGGATAGCAGCCTATGATTATATCTATGAAGGCAATCTCGGGATTCATCTATTCCTTATTAGAGATTAGTATAGTGTTGAGATTTCATCTTTTCCTACTATTGGATATATTAGTTGCATCATTACTAGTGTTATTCTCATTAGGATGGATGTTATTCTAGCTACCAATAACAACTTAAGATCAACTGATATATCTTTTCATATGCCTATGATGGGTGTTTTGCACTTTTATGGGAGATCATTTAGAGTTTGAAACTTGTTCGGTTATGATAGCCCCTTAAGATACTTCTACCTTATCATATTTGACAGATGTAACTACATGATGATTTGGGATCTTCGCATTGGCATGTTTGGTGCTTTACTTCAATGGGCTCTTGATGGGTTGCTTCAAAAATCCGAGTATGGTATTGTTTACATCAGATTAGCACAATGGTTTGGTGGAGCAATATTCTTGAGGTTGATGTGGTATCTTGGTATTTGGTTTCAGCATGCAGGTGCAGATTACTTGAGGGCAAGTGATCTTTGGCGAGGGAGTATAGTAATGTCCCATTTTTGGGACATCATAAATCAATTAAATAATGAAATCTTAAGTTGTAAAAGTGACTTTATGTTAATAGAGAATTTTTTAATAAAGAAAAGTCACTTTATTATTGAAAAGTGAAAAAGAATATGAAAGGTCAAGCAATGAGAAAGCCAAGAGTTTTCTAGAGAATATTATAAAAGCACAAGGAGAGGATTATTTAGAGCATATTCAAATGATATTTGAATTTGATAATTTTTTGGAAGCTTTATATGTAGTAAATTTTTGGAGATGAAAACCTTTAAGAATTGATAGGAGGGCTAGATGAAAACATGTTTCTCTCCAACGGAATATATTCGTGATGGAGTTCACACTTGTACTGAACTTGTCAAATTTTAGATTTGATTTAGAAATAATGATATTGCTATTTTTGTCATTTGAGAAAAGAAGAATTATCTTCTTCAATATTTATATTTCTAAATTATATTAATAATGGTGAATTCTCATATTAATGGCTCTGTGAGGTGATTAATTATATAAGACATGACTTTGATTGGTTAATGGTTTATAGAATTAAGAGGAATTGAATTCAATAAGATTAATATCATCACTAATGTATGTGGCATGTGGGACCATTTGATCTTTTAAAGTTAAAGTTTGGTGTTGTCATTATAATGTGATTGGAACAAATATTCAAGCCACCCTCTATTGGGTTACGAATCATAAACCTGTGAATAAATTCATATTGAAATATTATATATTCAAATACTATACATGTGATATATTACAATGAAATATTATATTGAAACAGTTGTCATGAATATTGTTTTAGACCCGAGATTAATCTAGGTGACTAACCTAAGGTTTTGAAAATTGTATCGAATGAGAATTGTGCAACAAGTATTTGCTAAAGAGTCATGCTTATTTAGAGCCTATGAATAGATAAATTGGTATCACAAAACTTCATAAGGGAAGGTGGAAGGGAGTAAGATATGGACTTATACTATTCCTTAGGTTTTTGGGCTTCTAACTGTGATTGGAATTTACAAAATCAATGTTGGTGTTCTTGAGTTTCAACAATGGTATCACATAAGTAATTCACGGGACTAGTCTATTGCATGTCTTTTACAATGGGAAGGAAAATAATGATATATGATGCATCTTTAAGAACAATCATATCTCATGTCATAGAGGAACACATTCTGCCATGATCATCTCTAGACTACAACTAGGGGCAAAGAAGTATATTTTATAATGTTTGTGTGTGTGAAAGAAGGTGTTTGGATGACTTCAAGTCTCTTTATTGGTAGATGTGGATTACCTTAGCATGTATTAGGCATTTTTTTTTATAGTTATTGATTGACATATTTACTGGGTGTTGTCCTTTGCTGGAAGGGAACTGGAATTACATCTGGCTTAGATTTGGTAGTGACTATTTTGACTATTGAACATTCAATTATGGAATATTGTTGTTGGATTTGAGAGCTACACAAAAGTATTCAACCTCAGAATTAATATCCACGTCCATTCTTGGAGGAACATTTGGAACTTTTCTTGAAAGAATGTCAAGAATTAGATTATTTATGTTTTGTTTACAGTTGTAAAATATCCCATGTAATTTCTCTATATGATGTGAAATTTCAATTTGATAAAGTGCACAATTGATTGAGACTTTGTATTTTCATGCTTAATCTACTTATATTTGTGGTGTGAAACCATTATAAACTGAATCAAGCTCATTACAAACAAATAAGCATTCTCAACTTCATAGGATTGCCAATTGTTCAACAAAATAACTCAAAGTCAGCAATTGAAAACCTAGGCAAGATTCCTTAGGGGATCTTACAAATTTAATTATGTCTTAGTGTCTAGGGTGGGGATTATCTCCCACACCCTCCATTTTCACCTTTGTTTTCTCCTTTCCTTGTGCAAGACTTGCTTCTTCTCCATCATGGAGTGCTTTTCAAGTTTCAAGTAATGTTGAGCTATAATTTCTCCTTACAATTTGCAAACAATGGCAATTGTCAATTTGGTTTGCTTTACTAATACCATATTTTTCTATCATAATTTGTAATGTCCCCATTTTCACGATTCTCTCACAGTGTAGTTGGTGTTGGATTTTGGGGGTTTTTGGTGCACTGGTGACTTCATATGGATTAATGGAGATTAATGACACCTATTGGTGTGATTTTAGACACCTTATATAAAACTTTCTATTTTTAGCAGTAGCCATTTTTAGAACTTACAATTTTATAGTAAGTTTCAGTGTATCTGAGATTGGGCTAGTTTGGTGTTTGGACACACTTACTATATTTAGTAACTTCCTATTTTTGGAGTGGGGCTAGCCTTTATTTCCCTAGCAATGAAATATGTAATTCTTGGATGTTGGGTGAATTTTAATTGTGTTAAAAGAAATATACTTTGATTTTTAGTTACCTAGGTCTCTTATATTGTCACTTTATGGCTTAAGTGACTTGTACACCTTGGCCTAATAATACAACATTGTTTTTAAAAAGGGGTCATTTGACATCCTTAGTAAGAGAAGAAAATTAATAATTTTGAAAAGAATGGGGCTTTAATATTTTGGAGACCAAAAAGGTGACTTTTTTTATCCCACATGGAATGGTGAATAGAATGGAACCTATTGAGAATGTTATAAAAGAACACTTGTGGAGTGCATTTGGTATGCTTGATTGGAGAACTTGGATATTTCTAGTTTCACTATATTTTTGTTGTTTAAGGGCTTGGAGGAAGAAATCCCTCTTTGATAACAATCGCTATGCTATTGTAAGACACGATCTAGGGATTTGATTGAGCACCAAGGTAAAATCAAATTTTATTATTTAGCTATTCATTTCCATTTAAAGGAGTTGTATACTTTCAAGAGGATCGATTTGAGAAGTTGGGAGTTGCATTAAGATTAATATTGATGTGATCAAATTCCCTATGCTAGTTGTGCTTATTTTCTATCTATGCTAAGTTTATATATATTTTGGGGAGTTGTGGATGTCCTACTAGTCTGAAAGGGGCCATATATATATATATATACCATCCTAAAAAGTTAACACTCAACTCTTTGCTAATAATCTCTTTGCTATTGTAAGACACGGTCTAGGGATTTGATTGAGCACCAAGGTAAAATCAAATTTTATTATCTAGCTATTCATTTCCATTCAAAGGAGTTGTATACTTTCAAGAGGATCAATTTGAGAAGTTGGGAGTTGCATTAAGATTAATATTGATGTGATCAAATTCCCCATGCTAGTTGTGCTTATTTTCTATCTACACTAAGTTTATATATATTTTGGGGAGTTGTGGATGTCCTACTAGTATGAAAGGGCCATATGTGTGTGTGTGTGTGTGTGTGTGTGTGTGTGTGTACACACACCATCCTAAAAAGTTAGCACTCATTCATTTGGAAGCTCTAGGACCTATTAGGTCCCATTTTAGTGATTTCCTAGATCTGGATGCGCTTATATTTGATTTCTCGCTTCTATTTTTCCCCTCTCCTTGAATGTCTTCATATTTCTTGCATCCTGAAGGCCATTTTGAAAAATGCATCTTTGGGAGTAGGCCAAATTTTACTTAGTCCTTTGAGTTTTTTTTAAATGGGCTTCAGACCCAATGCAAGGATATTTCTTTTCCCACTCTTGATCATTGTCGGCCTGTCAATTTTGGATCTCAAAATGAATATAGAAGGACATGAAAGGTCCTCATTTTGAAATCCATACTTTGAACATCCATTACTCAAATCCATTTAGCATCCACAATATCCATATGTAATATCATCTTCATGCAATCAAGTATATGTGCAAGAAATTATTAGTTATTTCAAGTGCTTTTTTGGATTCAATATTTGAAGATAATGCTTCCAACTCAATTTTTATTCCATTCAAGATCCATTCAAAGGAAATCTTCTCTCATTGATCTATTTTGATCTCTTTCATGGTGGCCAAGTAGAGGAATTCACATGAAAGCAAGAAGATCCACATCTATTCCTTCTTCCTCCTCTTCTCCATTGAAGTGATCAAGCATACATACATTCAAGATCTTGGATTTGTCAAGTGAATAAAAATTGCATTTGTTAAGACATCCTTGATTCCACAACACATTTCAAGCATACACATTCATGGGTTTATCAGATCTATATCCATCCATGAGGGTTTGACAAGCAAGGTGAATACTTACATTTGTCTTGTTTTTCATGCATTTCTTATTTTATTTCAAGGTTAATTCTATACAGGGGCTTGACCAAGGCAAGCTCCTTTCCACAATAATTCACCTATTTTTCCTTATGTGTGGGAACAAGTAGCATAGTTTTAAATCTAGATTTTGAAGGTTTCAAAACCATGGAATGATCCTCTACAGATTTCATCAGTTTTTACCCATCTAGGACTATGTTGACTTTTTGGGACTAGGCTGACTTGGATCAATATTATCTTGACAATCTATGAATTTCATGATTAGAAGTTACAGGTCTCAAGTTCCAGATCCCAGTGTTCCTAATTTTGATAGGTTTTCGATAGTCAATTATAGAATTGAAGATCACTTGTCCTCTTCTAGCCTTCAAGGTGAGTACATCATTCTTATTTTACTTTAGCACTTACTTCGATACATTAGATATGATATCATACATTTCTAATTATCATCTTCTTTATCATTGCATAAGTGTTTGTCATACTTTACATTCCATATACATACATTTTTGTCTGTACAAGGAATACCCCAAACTCCACCTTTATCTAGATCATGCATTAGCACCCTTTCATTAATTTTGGGTTGTGATAATCATATTTGGTCTAGGGGTTGGTTTGATATTATAATGTATATATAATTTGGTGTTCTACAATTGATCAACATTTTCCATATCACATTTTGGTGAACACGACACTTTTATGCATTATCCTTTTGATTTGTTAGTTAGATCTTCTTTGTGCATTGATACTTACAATTACACATTTAGATCTACTTTATATGCATTGTGTTGGTCACTTTTTAGATTACATCTTTTCTACATGGTATGCATTTAGATCCATACTTTCCTATTTCATAATTATATTCTTAAATTTGATAGTTATTTTTTCTTGATTTGTATATTTCTTTCAAATTACATTGCATCTCTCTCTAATTTCATTCCCTCATGTATGATATTTATCACTTTGAGTCAACCTATAGTATTCTGGTTAGAAGAACTTGTAGATTCATGGGTTCCTTTGATCCCGAACCCTCCTTCTTTCCTAGGAATCTTGATGAGACCACATGCTCTAATGATATCAACCCTATCATGGAGAAAAAATATTCTCATGATAAAGGTAAATAATTATGAGTTCATCCTACCCAAGTTCAAAAACTTTCCCATGATTTTAAAAGTTTGAACACTAGTTGGATCAAGAGAATCATAATTTTGAGGCTCTTTCCATTATGAAAGGTATAAGAAAAATTATTCATAATGATGAACACGATGTTAACATTTTGCATACTATTTCTCATTTGGTTCATAACAATGTCAAACCTTTTACAAAATGTGCTCAATATTTAGGCTTTGTTCCACCTATCTCTACTTTTATTCCTAGTGTCTCCACTTATGCTCCACCTATCATCACAACTTAAATTAAAACTTCCAATCCTACACATGTGAGTCTTCCTAATCTCATTCTTCCTTCTATTCCTTCAAGTATTCCATGTGTTTCATTTCCTAAACATCTATACCCAATTATCATAGTGTTCCCTTTTCATATTCAAACATTCCTTCTATTTCCAACAGTTCTCCTAACATGTCTCATATTTCTCCTCCCATTTATTCTATTGATTCCACTATCAATAGCTTGGCTCAAACTGTGTCTTCTTTATGGTAACAAATTGCTTCTATGACTCAATCAAAGTTCAACATTCCTACTTGTGACATTGCTAGTATTTTGTCTGTGGATATTATCCAAGTTTTAATCCCACAAAGTATTGAGATTCCTCATCTTGAAACTTATAATGGTAAGGGTGACCTTGTGACTTGTGTAAAAAAATTTCAAACATTGTGTAGTGATTTCTCTCATAATCATAGCTTCATGGAAAATTTGTTTACTAGAATCTTTCAAGAGAAATCCTTGCAATGGTATTGTTCGTTACCTCCGTATTCCATTGATTCCTTTCACAAGCTTATTAATTCTTTCATTAAACGATTTCAAAACAACTTTGGTCCTAAAATTTCTTTAGCTGATTTAATGCATTGTAAACAAGGTGTTAAAGAAATAGTTAGTGATTTCATTGGTAGATTTAAGCTTTTTCATGCTCAAATTTCTTATCTTGTGTCTGATATTGATATACAATGCATTTTTATTACTAATTTACAAAAATATATTAGAGATAAGATTCTTCTTTTTTATTTCTCTTCCTTTTCCCAATTGTGTACAATGATTCATCATTATCAACTTCGAGTGATTCAACTTGAGAGAAACACTCCAATGGATCCTGTTCTTGTTGATAAGAGTGATGTTGCATCTAATTTCAACAAATTTCATAAATAAAAAAACTTCATAAAAATAAACAATTCATCCAATATTGTTGATAAACAAGTGGCAACAACATCCAAAGGTGTGGCTCCTTTGTCATCTATTTTTAGATCTGCTTGTACTTATACTCATCTTTCTAAATCTTTGTATAATGTGTTGATGAAGTTAATGAATGCTAATGTGTTAAAACTTCCTCCTATCGAACCAAATGACCTTTCCAAACCTAAGTCCAAATACTTTGATCCCAAAGCTTTCTGTCAATACCATCATTAACTTAGTCATGATACTGAAAAGTGTTGTTCAAGACCTTATTGTTGTCAAGGCTATATATGTTGATAGTGCTAATGATCAAGGAAATAAATAAATTTGACCTCCTAATAAAAAATTACAAATCTATACTAATCATTTTCCACCTCATTCAACCAATACTATTGATCAACCTTCTTCTTCCTAGTGTATTGACTATGATGAGAAATTTACTGAAGCCAACCATGTTGCTAACCAAGTTGAGCATGTTAAAACTAAACCTCAACCTCTTCCTCAGCCTTACATTACCTTTGATCTTACTATGACAATTAAAGCACCTGATGGTCCTTTCTACATTATTTTAAAGGTTAATGACATTCCTTCTAGTGGTATCCTTGTTGATCCCACTTGCATGGTGAATGTGGTAACTAAAGAGAATATTTTTAGTAAAGAATTCGAAAAATATTTTTATGATAAATCTGATGTCTTCATTCAAAATTTCAATGGTATCCTTTATCCTTCCCATGGTTCCATTTTATTTCCTATGGAATTTGGTGGTAAAACTTTAGATACTACTTTCATATCATTCCCACTTTTGATCAATTTCAAGTTAAGCTTGGTCTTCCTTGGCTTACTTAGATGAAATTCATGGCTTCTCCTATTCATAAATGTGTTAAATTTCCTAATAATGGAGAGATCATGAACGTTAATCATAGTCTTTATCAACCTTTCATGCCTTGAGACTTGGTTGACCTTGATTTCCTTTGGCCTTTCATTCCTCAAACAACTCAAACCCGTCTTGACTATCTCTTTTGATTATACCAAGCCTACAAGTTTTAAAAGATTTGTGAGCTTAGAAAACCTAAGGATGATCATGAACACGTACTTCTTCCTACACCACCTATACCTCCTTCACATGCTTATATTCCACCTCCTATTACTTATATGCATGCTTCTTAGCCTATCTCTCAACCTAGTGTGGCTCCTTTTGTTCTTCCTCGTAAAGAAGAAAAGGACTTGATGCTGATTGATCCTATCCCAAACCAAATATCTATCAAGACCAAATGTAACCATCATTCCCATGATCTTCATCACAAACATCATGATATAGCTCATCAATGTGCTTCTCAAAATATTGCTTCACCTCATACACATCCTCATACTTCACTTCCCTTTGACCAACCCATGCTTGATCCTATGGAGGAAGTCAATTTAAACAAAGTAAAAATGAAAAAAAAATGATAATGCTATTCATATATTGGATTCTATTACAATTAATAAAGTGATGATGAAGATACTCTTGATGATGATGATGTTCATGATGCTAACAATGATATTTAGGATAGTGATTATGATGACAATAAGACTATTAATATTGATCATGATTTACCAACTCTTCTTTCACAACAGTTATCTATCACACCTAGTAAAGAACATAATGACCTATATTCAGAGCATGGTCCTTGTTTGGAATTTTCTATTGTTCCAGATGTCATGCTTGATGTTTCTCTTCTTGTGAGTTGCCCACCTTCCATAAACACTATTGACCGAGATAGGGGGCAGACGATACACTTGACTAGATTCTCTTGTGCAGTAGATTCTATGTGTTTTCCTATCCTAATGTACTTCCCTTGTGATGTGTTTCTTGTTATATGTTTTGTTTAGATTTCTTTAAATGACTCTTGTTTCTCTATTGGCACAAGGTGATAAATGAATCACCATGTTGTAAACATTCTTCTATTTGTTACATGTTATGTTGTACCTATGCTACTATTCATATATGTACCTTTGTGTTGTCTTCTTAGGATGATGCAAAATGGTAGAAACCTATTATTTTTGGTCTCTATGATGCCAGTCCAAAAAGACTCTTCTTTGTAACTCTTACATGCTTTTCTTCCATTGTGTTGTAGTTCTACTTCCTTTGAGGGATGATGACATTTCATTTTGACATAATATTTCATATATTATAATATGATCATACTAACCCCAAAGTTTGGAGATCCCTTTTGTGCTCTCTTTTGTCATGTGTTGATTTCCCTTATTTTTTCCTTTCTTGGGGGCATTTCACTGTGGAAATGTTTCTAGTGGATGCAAGTACATGATGCAAAGGATTTAGGACTCTAGTGTTTCCTCCAATACTTCTAACCTCTTCTAACCATCCAATAATTACTCCTTGTGCTTTCTTCTCCAATGTGGATCTCCAAGATCCTCTCAATCAACTTATCCTCCAAGGTATAATTGATTTATAGAAGATTCACAACTCCTAAGTTCAATTAGCCCTTCAATTCTCTAGGCTTCTTCACTAGATCTCCCCTCTAGAATCCCAAACCCTAGCTTAGGATCTTCACACACATCACATCTACTCTTAATTAATTCCTTGACACTTCAAAATTCATTTGGAACCCTTTCCCACACTTCTAGATACTCTACCAAGTCTTTTGGTATCAAATTCACTAGGAGGCCTAATTGGTTCATTTCTTAGTAGGTCTATTTTCATTGATTTTGGTCTAATGCTCCCAAAATCCCAAAAAACCCTCACAAAAGACCTTTAAAATATTCAAGGTATCTAACAACACTAATAAAATCCAAAGTTGTAGCCTCTAGTCACACCCACAACCCCAATTGCTATCAGGCCCTAGTTTGCCTCTAGACCAGTTTGAACCAATTGTTACCAAATTGGTCTTCAAGATTCGTTACACATTCCCTCACCTTATGATTATTCAAGGAGACTAATTAGGGCTTCCTCACATGCCACTAAGTTCCTTCTCCAAGATCATGGGTGCTCATACCAGTGCCTTCTTTACCCTGTCTTGGCTCACTTGTTTCTAACAGTCAACCATAGGGCTTCCTTCCTGGCCTAAAAATCTTAGTGCCACAAAAAAAATGAAAAAATATAGGGTATTTAAAGACTCTAACCTTCCATACCCTATGGTTTCAGCCATTTCCACTAGTGGATGCTCATGTTAGAGCCATTTCAAGCACTGAGACTCTATAAATGGATTTCACAGACCAGTGCCTTGGAATCTCTCTCAAACTTCACCGTGTTAACCTAGAAACAATATAATCAATACAAAAGAAATCTAACATGAAACTCTACACTACCATGGGTCCTGATCACCCTGACCAATCTGTACATACCATGCAACAAACAAGAAAAGCCCTGCAATTAATGAGAACTACTGTGTATCACCCATAGAAGAGGTTCTTAATTATGGAAATCACACTAAAAATTCATTAACATTTCAAATTTATCAAATCCATGCTCATATACTAGGCATGGTTGGTTACAACTGCTATAACCTCCTTTTAGCAACTTTTACTAAAAGTTGCAAAAGTTGCTAGCAACTTTTCTCATTGAGTGCTATTGGGCTCTTTGGGTCACCTCAAAGAGTGTGATGGACTTATAGGGACCCTAGTTAGGACACTTAGGGTCCTAAAACATATTCTAGACCATTTCTACCCAAAAATAGCACTTTGAGTCTTTATAGGCCTTTTAGGCCAAATAGACCATTAACCCCTCATGAGGTCATTTGGCTCTTACAAACCTAACCATGGATCCAACCTAAGGGATCTTATTCTAAACTACACAAAACACCTATCATAACCCTAAACACTCACTAACTTAGCAAAAATGGAGGTGCTCTACACCATACTCCCCTGGGACATAGAAATCAAGTCCCTTGAGTTAGGAGGTCTTCAATGGTAACTCCATGCTTCTGTATATCTAGCTCGGTCGTCCATATGGCTTCAGCATCAGGTAACCCCTACCATTTAACTAGATACTCCTTATAAGTACCCTTCCTTTTCTTCTTGATCACCTTAGAATCCAATATACTGTCCAATTTCAGTGGGATTGGGGTTGGCAAATCTTTGACCCAATCATCATTTCCTAAGTCTGAAAGAACAATTGGACCTATGTCTAGAGATGGTCCCTTATAGGGATACATGTCACACACATTGAAGATGGGTGAAATGCCTAAATTAGGTGGCAATTCCACTTCATAAGCATTCTTTCCATATTTGTGCAAGATCTTCAAGGGTCATATCTTCTTCATGAGTAATTTGGTAGGCTGGCCCTTGGGTAGCCTCTCCTTCCTGAGATAATCAAGGACTAAATCCCCCACCTTGAATTGCAAGTCCTTCCTTGACTTGTCTTCCTTGGCTTTATACTTCTCTCCCTATTTTTGTAAGGTCCTTTTGACCTGCTCATGCAACTCTCTCATCTACTTTGCAAATGTCTCCCCTTGAGCACTCCTCTTATCTTGCAAACTGAGATCTCTCAACTCTAGGATCCCTCTAGGATGAGTCCCATAGACTATCTCAAAGGTAATTTTACTAGTATTCTTATTAATGGAGTAATTATAGGCAAATTATGCTTGCCCTATGATGTGATCCCATGACTGTCCATGTTGCTTAGTTAAGCATCTTAGTAAGTTTCCTAGTGACCTGTTCACTACCTCTGTTTGTCCATCTGATTGTGGATGGTAGGCTGAAGAGAAATACAATTTTGTACCTAGCATCTTCCATAGGGTCCTCCAAAAGTGGCCCACAAACTTGTTGTCTCTTTCACTTACTATATTCAGTGGCAATTCATGGATCCTAACAACATCTCTGAAGAATAGACGTGCAATATGTGAACCATCATTTGTTTTCTTGCACGGTATGAAGTGTGCCATCCTTCTAAAATAGTCCACCACAACAAATACACTATCATGTCCCCTAGGTGTCTTTGGTAACCCCAAAATAAAGTCCATACTCAAGCACTCCCAAGGCCTTTAAGGTATGGAGAGAGGTTGGTACAACCCACTATTACTACTATGTCATTTAGCCCTCTAATAGATCTAACATTGCTCCACAAAATTCCTAACATCTGATTGTAGCTTAGGCCAATAGTAATGCCTATTCACCTATTCAAGTGTTTTATCCACTCCAAAGTGGCCTCCCAAGCTTCATTGGTGTTTCTCCTTCACTATGTTTTCCCTCATGGAGCACTGAGGTATACACATGAGATGTCCCTTGAATAAAAGTCCCTCTTGTAACATGTATTCAGTGAAGTCCACCTTGAATCCCTATCTAAATTTTTCACATGCCTCATAGGCATCCTTGAATTCTTTGTCCTCCTTGTAGAGATCTTTCAAGTCTTCCATACTCACACTTTGCAATTGAATTTCCTGTATAGAGAGTACTCTTCAACTAAGAGCATCAGCAACCTTGTTGCTAACTCCTTTCTTATGTTTGATAAAAAATGTGTAGGATTGCAAAGACTCAACCCACCTAAGATATCTTTGGTTCAATTTCTCCTGCCCATTCAAGAAACTAAGGGC
Source organism: Chamaecyparis obtusa (assembly GCA_027943335.1). Taxonomy (NCBI): domain Eukaryota; kingdom Viridiplantae; phylum Streptophyta; class Pinopsida; order Cupressales; family Cupressaceae; genus Chamaecyparis; species Chamaecyparis obtusa. Next base: position 1,257,463 of record BSBK01007864.1, read on the forward strand.
ATGGTTATTTGTATAGACCACAAATTCCCTTGGTAGGAGACAATGTCTCCACTTTTTAAGTGCTTGCACCATTGCATATAACTCCAAATCATAGGTGGAGTACTTTTGTTTAGCCTCATTCAACTTCTCTGAGAAGAATGCCACATGGTGTCTCTCTTGGCTTAACACTGCTCCAATGGCTAGCTTGCTACCATCACATTCCACCACAAATAACTGATTGAAATCAAGGAACCTTAAAGTAGGTAGTTCTGCAATCCTTTTCTTCAACATCTCAAACCCCTTATCAGCTGCCTCTGTCCACTTAAATTGACATTCAATTTCACCCTTAATGGTGTTGAGGATAGGTACACATACATGACTAAAGTTCCTCAAAAATTTCCTATAGCAGGATGCCAATCCATGAAAAATCCTAACATCCCCTATGGACTTAGGTGTAGGTCAATCCAAGATTGACTTGACCTTATCAGGGTCCATCTTCATGAAACCATTAGCAACCACAAAACCAAGATAAACTAGTTCAGTTTTCAAGAACTCACACTTGTCCTGATTGATCATCAACTACTCTTGATGTAACCTCCTCAAGACTTGCTCCATGGGCTCCTCCTTAGACCTACTAAAAATTAGAATGTCATCAAGATAAACTATTACAAACTTACCTATAAATTCTGCCAACACTTCATTCGTGAGCCTCATGAATGTGCTAGGGGCATTATTTAGGCCAAAGGGCATCACAAGCTACTCATACAGCCCTTCATTTTTCTTGAAGGCTATCTTCCATTCATCACCAGGCCTAACCCTGATTTGATGATAGCCTGACTTCAAATCCACCTTGGAGAAATAACAAGAGCCTCCCAAATTATCTAACAAGTCCTCAATTATTGGCATTGGAAATCTGTAGCTAATTATAATCTTATTGATAGCCCTAGAATCAGTGCACATCCTCCATGTACCTCCCTTCTTTGGTTTAAGGATAGTGGGTACAACACAAGGGCTCAAAGTCTTCCTTATTAATCCCTTATCCAACAAATCTTGGATTTATTTTGCTATCTCTACATTTTGGCTTGGTGTCATCTTATATGCTGCCTTGTTTGGAAAATTTTCTCCAGGAATGAGGTCTATATGATGACTTATTTCCCTCATAGGTGGAAATGCACTTGGCAACCCATTGTCTACTATCTCATGATATTTTTCCAATAATGTTTGCACATCTGGTGGTATGCTGACTTTCTCCTTAGCCTCCTCTTTTGTCTTCACTACCACTGCACAACAGACCTCTTTCTCCTTCTTCATAACCTTTAGGAACTCCTTACCACTCAAGAGCATCACACTGGCTCCCACATGCTTCTCTTCATTAGGTTCTTGTAACGTATCCATCTGAAACTTCTTTCCTAGCTTGGTGATTACATAGCTATACATTTCACCATCATTTATGGCCTTCACATCATATTGTCATGGGTGTCTTAGAAGAAGGTGACATTCATCCATGGGCACTATGCCACATAGAACCTTGTCCTTGTATTCTCCTATTTCAAACTCAACCATAGTTTGTTCATCAACTACTATTTGTTGTCCTTTATTTAGCCATGATACCTTGTAGGGAGTGGTATGAGGTATCCTTCTAAGCTTTAGTTTGTCCACCATCTATATGGATACTATGTTCTAAGTGCATCCAGAGTCCACTATCACTTTGCATATCTTTCCATGAGACCTACAAGTAGTCTTGAATAAGCTCTTCCTTTGAGGTGGCTCTATGGTGTTGGGAACTTTCAACAAAGTCCTTCTCAACATAAGGTTCTCTCCATCCAATATTGGCCCTTCCTTGGAGATAGGTGAAGTGACACTTTGAGTGTCCTCTTCTTGCACTAACTGATTCCTCCTTTCACCCATTGATGATGAAGAACCCTTTTCAGGACACCTACCCATTGTATGCCCCACTTGATTATAATTATAATATCTATCGATGAAGACTGAATTAGCTCTTCCTTGTGACTGAAACCTACCTCTTGGTGATCCTCTTCCTTTATATCCTCCTCTCTGAATTGAACTCCTGTATTGATTGCCTCCATTGTTGTCAGTAGGTGGTGTCTCTTCTATCCTATTTGGGCTTTGTCCTCTTCCAAAGGTACTCCTGCCTCTAAATCCCCTGTTATTGCTATTACCCCTACCTCTTTGTTGGAAATCATTTCCATTTCTCCTCCTAGCCTTCTCCTCTTCTCTCAAGGCTAATTGAAAACACTTGTGCATATTGTCAGGAGCCATCATGTTGGTTTCATCTTGGATTCCTTGCCTCAATCCATTGAGGTACCTTGCTACCTTCTCTAGCTCCTCTTTCTGCCTTCTTGATGTTAAACTCAACTTGTTAAACTCCTCAATATAGGTGTTGATTGATAACTCCCTTTGCCTCAAATTCTGCAACTTTTGATACATTTGCATCTCATAATCAGTGGGCAATAATTGTGCCCTCAACCTGATTTTCATCCTTTCCCATGAAACTATCTTCTTTTCCCCATTAGTTATTCTATCATCTTGCATCATGTTCCACCACACCAATGCAGATCCCTTGAACCTAGCTTTGGCATAGCTGGCCCTCTTCTCCTCTACCACTTCCTTGTAATCAAATTGATTATCTATGGCCTCTAACCAATCCAAAAACTCTTCACCATTCAAACAGCCACTATAGTAAGGAATGTGTTCCATACTATCCTTGTTGATGGATTTTAAAGAATCCAAGAACACCTTGTCTTTATCTTCCACCTCTTTGCCTTTGTTAGATGTCTCTCTTGTCTGGCTTTCATTTTCATCATCACTCTCATCACCCCATTCAATGACTCTCTTACCTTTTGGTTTTGACAGGCTGGCCTTTGCCAATAGTTCCTGGACCAAGTCCACTATGTCATCCCTGCTCATTACCTTGGGTGGCATTTTTTCAACCTCTTGACTCTCCTCTCCTTCATACATACACAACCTTCAAGAAATTCTCGCTCTGATACCACTCTGATGTAGAGGATTTAGGACTCTAATGTTTCCTCCAATACTTCTAACCTCTTCTAACCATATAATGGTTACTCCTTGTGCTTTCTTCTCCAATTTGAATCTCCAAGATCCTCTCAATCAACTTCTCCTCCAAGGTATATTTGATTTATAGAAGATTCACAACTCCTAAGTTCAATTAGACCTTCAATTCTCTAGGCTTTTTCACTAGATCTCCCCTCTAGAATCCCAAACCCTAGCTTAGGATCTTCACATACATCAAATATACTCTTAATTAAGTCCTTGACACTTCAAAAGTCATTTGGAACCCTTTCCCGCGCTTCTAGATACTCTACCAAGTCTTTTGGTATCAAATTCACTAGGAGGCCTAATTGGCTCATTTCCTAGTAGGTCCATTTTCACTGATTTTGGTCTAATGCTCCCAAAACCCTCATAGAAGACCTTGAAAATATTCAAGGTATCTAACAACACTAAGCAAATCCAAATTTTTATCCTTTGGTCACACCCACAACCCCAATTGCTATCAGACCCTAGTTTTTAGCCTATTAATTAGGCCTCTGGACCAGTCTGAACCAATTGTTACCAAATTGGTCTTCAAGATTTGTTACACCTTCCCTCACCTTATGATTCTTCAAGGAGACTCATTAGGGATTCCTCACATGCCACTAAGTTCCTTCTCCAAGATCATGGGTGCTTGTACCAGTGCCTTCTTTACCTTGTCCTGGCTCACCTGTTTCTAATAGTCAACCATAGGGCTTCCTTACTGGCCTAGAAATCTTAGTACCACAATAAAAATGAAAACATATAGGCTATGTACAGATGCTAGCCTTCCATCCCCTATGGTTTCAGCCATTTCCATTGATGGATGCTCAGGTTAGAGCCATTTCAAGCACTAAGACTCTATAAATGGATTTCACATACTAGTGCCTTGGAATCTCTCTCAAAATTCACTATGTTAACCTAGAAAAAATATAATCAATAAAAAAGAAAGCTAACATGAAACTCTACACTAACATGGGTCTTGATCACCCTAACCAATCCGTACAGGTCGTACAACAAATAAGAAAAGCCTTGCAATTAATGAGAACTATTGTGTATCATCTATACAGGAGGTTCCTAATTATGGAAATCACACTACAACTTCATTAACCTTTCAAATGCATTGATTCCATGCTCATATACTAGGCATGGTTGGTTACAACCTCTATAACCTCCTTTTAGAAAATTTTACTAAAAGTTGCAAAAGTTGCTCGAGCAACTTTTCTCATTGAGTGTTATTGGGCTCTTTGGGTCACCTCAAAGAGTGTGATTGACTGCTAGGGACCCTAGTTAGGACATTTAGGGTCCTAAAACATATTCTAGACCATTTCTACCCAAAAATAGCACTTTGAGTCTTTATAGGCCTTTTAGGCCAAATAGACCATTAACCCCTCATGAGCTCATTTGGCTCTTACAAACCTAACCATGGATCCAACCTAAGGGATTTTATTCTAAACCACACAAAACAACTATCATAACCCTAAACACTCACTAACTTAGCAAAAAGGGAGGTGCTCTGCACCAGTACACCCCATTAAAGCCATTACTCCCATTATGGTGCTTGCAATCTCTTTAATGGATACTTTACATTTGGCTCCCTTAATGGATACACTTTCCTTAATGGCATATCCTCCTTTGATTTTTGATCCCTAAAGAAGCTTACTTTCCCTTAGGGTAGATCACTCTTTTTGATCCCTTATGGATACACTTTCCTTAAGGGAAAATCCTCCTTTTCTTTTTTTGACCCCTAAGGAAGCTTACCTTCCCTTAGGATAGGTTATTCCTTTTCCTAATCCCTTATTGGATACACTTTAATTAAGGAAAAATCCTTGATGGATTAACTAGCATGGCACATAAACCTGCTAGAACTTTCAATGTCATCCTTTTGTTGCATCTTCTTTGTGTGGTTCACAATAAGACACACAATCTTACTAGGCTTAGTGATCTCTCTCTCTCTCTCTCTCTCTCTTTGAGCGATGAATCTCTTATCTTAGTTTTGGATTTCATGAGGACTTAATTCACTTGGGGGATTGATGTTTTTTTGTCTCCTTGACAATGATAAGATCATCTTATTCATCCGATCTACTTTAACTTGAGAATGAGTGTGTCCCATACTCCTACTAAAGTGGGGGCTAAATGCACCATCCTAAAAAGTTAGAATCCATGCATTTGGAAACTCTAGGACCTATTAGGCCTCATTTTAGTGATTTCCTAGATCCAAATATGATTATTCTTGATTTCCCACTCCTATTTTTCCTCTCTCCTCAAATCTCTTCACATCTCCCACATCCTGAAGGCCATTTTGAAAAATGTCTCTTTAGAACTAGGCTAAATTTGTCCTAGTCCTTTGAGGTTATTTTCTAATGGGCTCTGAGCCCAATGTGGGGATATCTCATTTCCCACTCTTGATCATTATTGGGTTGACAATTTTGGATCCCAAAATGAGTATAAAAGGACATGAAAGATCCTCATTTTAACATCCATACTTTGAACATCTATTACACACATCTATTTAACATCCACAATATCCATATGCAATATCATCTTCATGCAATGAAGTCTATGTGTAAGCAATTATTGGTGATTTCAAGTGCTCTTTTGGCTTCAAAATTTGAAGATAAGGCTCCCAATTCAAGTTTTATTCCATTCAAGATCCATTCAAAGGAAACATTCTCTCATTGATGCAAGTTTTTCTCTTCCATGGTGGCCAATTAGATGAATTCACAAGCAAGCAAGAAGATCCACATCTATTCTTTCTTCATCCTCTTCTCCATTGAAGTGATCAAGCATACATACATTCAAGATCTTGGATTTGGAAAGTGTAGAAAAATTGCATTTGTGAAGACATCCTTGATTCCACAACACATTTCAAGCATACATCTTCATGGATTTTTCAAATCTATATCCATACATGAGGGTTTGACAAGACAGGTGAATACTTGCATTTTTCTTGTTTTACATGCATTTCTTATTTCCTTTTAAGATTAATTCCTATACAGGGCCTGACCAAGGAAAGACCCTTTCCACAACAATTTCATTATTTTTCTTATGTGTTGAATAGGTGGCACAATTTCAAATCCATATTTTTAAGGTTTTAGAACCAGGGACTGATCCTCTACATATTTCATCAATTTTTACCCTTCAAGGACTAGGCTAACTTTTTGGCACTAGGTCGACTTGGGTCAACATTGTCCTGAGAATTTGCAAGTTTCATGATTAGAAGTTATAGGTCTTAGAGTTCTAGATCCTAGACGATTCCCAATTTTGATAGGTTTTTGACAGTCAATTACAGATCTGAAGATCACCTTTTCTCTTCTAGCCCTCGAGGTGGGTATGTATCATTCTTATTTTCCTTTAGAAATTACTTTGATACATTATATATGATATCATACATTGATGGTTATCATCTTATTTATCATTTCATAAGTGTTTGTCATAATCTACATCTCATATACATACATTTATGTCCATATAGGGAATACCCCAAACCCACCCTTTATCTAGATTGTGCATTAGCACCCTTTCATTCATTTTGGATTATGCTAATCAGATTTGGTCTAGGGGTGGGTTTGATATTTCAATGTATATATAATTTGGTGTCCTATCCAATAAATATTCTAAACAATTGAAAACAAAAAGGAAGTAGAACCAATCAGAAGATCAAAGTTAAAAAAATAAATTCAACACCAAGGGCATCCATTACATATTTATATATTTTCAAGAGTTAAATTACCATGATGTCTTTCACTTTATGATTAGGGGAATATTTCTCACTTTTTTTACTACTTTCATAATTTCACATCACACATATTCTCTAGGTTTCAAGTAACATTGATTTAACATTCCTTCTTAGATTTTATAAATAATAATATTCTTTAATTGGTTTCCACCACTAATCTTGTCTATTTCACATCATTGTTTTTATGTCATTAGGGTTTCCATTATCAAGAACTATTTGTCTTTATATGGTGAAATAATTATATTATTAGGAAATAATTAGAAAATTTTATGGTCTTATTCTAAAACCTTTGTTTATGTTTAGAAAATATCACAACCTTGCTTTTACCATATTTATTTTAAATTATTAATTAATAGTTTGTTATTATCTTTTAGTTGTCATGAAAGTTCCTAAACACAACTATGACAACTTTTAAGGTGTTTTTTTTATTTGTCCAATTAGAAAGAGCATTAAAAGGGCAAGTTAAATGAAAGGTTGGAAAACACGAGGAAGATCTTTCAAAAGGTAGATAAAATCATGTAAGTTCAAAGAGGAAGTTTCTTATTTTGTGATTTGTAGGTTGAATATTTTGTAATCAACTATTTTTGGATTAGTTGTAATATAATACTTCCAACCACAACACATTAGATAAAGTCTCTCCTAATTATAAGGGAAGGCTCCCCTTATCTATTACTACTAAAAATAACTAACACTAACTAGAACCTAATATTATGTACACTAATCTAATCAAATGGTTGTTACATTCACTATTTTTTCTTTCTTTAGAATAGGTGTTCTTTCATTATATCCTATAATTTAAGGATATATGTTATTTTATTACAATAAACTTTCAAGTACAATCTAGCAAAGTCAATCATAAAAAGGCTTATGTGAGCTCAAATACTTTATGTGACTTCTTCTGTGAATTTAGGAACAAAGATGAAATATAAGTGAAACTCAAAGATTACAACACATATTACACCTTAAATACACAAACATCAAAGATAAAGTAGTACAAGGAATACAAATTATCCTTTAGCTTGATAACAATTGCTTTAAACCTGATAAGCAACTCAAAGATTACAATATTAAGCTGAAAACATTACATCTACTTTAAACACAATAAGAAACTCAAAGACTAAAACACATATTACACCTTAAACATGTAAACCTACAATATTAAGTAGTACAAAGACTAAAAATTATTCTTTAGCTTGATAACACTTCCTTCAAAACTAATAAGCTACTCAAATATTAAAAAATTAAGTTGAAAACATTACATCTACTTTAAAATAATAAGCACCTCAAAGACTACAAGAATGAGATAAAATATCTTTTAGATAACACAAAAAACACAACCAATTATATATAATTTCATCACATTACAACTTGTTCCAACATAATATTTGGAAGCAACCCGCCTCTCTTATTGATTGCAATTTTATTTTACATCCATAATCAAAACTTTAGGGTACACATACAAACTAGCAAAAGTTTGTTGCACTGTCAAAAGATGTATAATTATAATGAGCCCTCTTCTATTTATCAAAGAAAGGCTATGATAAAAAGGTGGGAGGATCCTAACTAATTCTTGACTTATTCAATACTGAGAGTCCTGTTGTAATTTGACTTGTAGTGTGATCACATACATTTACATTTTATAATTTTGAATGTAATGTGTCAGGATGGAATTACATATTGCATGGTGAACCTAAGTGTCTAACAAGATGACTTTTATTACATCATCCTCTATCAAAGAGGTCTTTATACTACTTTAATAATGGTTCTTGATATATTCAACTTCATTAAAGATACCTTGGTAGGAGCACCAACTTGCACCATCAATAGTTCTTACATCCTTTTCCAATGAAATCCCACCTCATCTTCTTGTATGGGGTAGTACTAGTTCTTCAGGGGAATTTCTCTCTCTAAATTTGAGGTTAGAAGCTCAAAGCATTAATGAGAGCATCTGAAATGAAGCCATAATGGTGGATTCTGAGGGTTTCCAAGGTTGGATAACAACTTGACATGAAAAAGAGACGATTGAAAAAACATGAAAAGACACAAAAAAAAAAGGAGAAAAAATGACTAAAACAAACCAATTTGCAATTTTGGGGTTTTAATGACCCATTAAAAATGAAGGAAGGACATTTGAGTTTACAAGTTTGATCAATCCCAAAAGTCCCAATTGCACTTGTAGTATAAGTAAATGAACTATGTAGTCAAAACTATAATTCCTAACTACACATGATGGTAATAAGCATTAATGCAATTGGGGGTGGAAATTTTAGTCTCACATGCAAATGAAGGGTGGAGTTAGGACTCAAAGTCCCAACAACACTAAGCAATACAAGAAATTTAGAATGTGGTCAGGATTATAAGTCTCGACTTTATAAAGTAGTTATGGTGTTGGTTTGTAATCAGAGTTTATAACTCCAATTATGCATAGTATTTCAAAAGATTTATTTTTTAATCAAAACATGAGTTACAATCTCATATGAAGTGAAAACAAATCAACTATGAAGTATGAATTCATGTAATCATGATTAAAAATCTTGATTACAAGAATGACATCTGAGAAAGATTAGAAGCCAAACATAAAAATGAGACTTAGAAACCTACGAGAAAAACAAACGAACTCCATGACTGATGCAATAAGGGTTTTTGCAAAATTAATAACGAGAAAAAAGAAAAAATCTTTTGCAATGTAGTCAAAATCCCTAGTACAAAATGGGATGAGAATGAAGACTTATCAAAATTGAGGCTAGGCCAGGCATGAAGATGAAAGTTCTAATCTCTACAAAAAAAAAATTAAGGATAGATAATGATCATAAATTTATGCAAATAACCTAAATATTAAAAGAAAAATGCCATGAAAGAGACCCTAATGTGAGCACAATAACAGGGGACTAAAATATTGAAAAAATGAATGAATGCAAACCAAAAACTAGAAGAAATGATATTAAGCAAGCACGATTTCATTTCAGTATGAGAGTGAGGAACATAACTCTCACGAAGAACAAAAATTATGTAAAAAAATCTACCAATTTCTGGCTTGAATCAATCACAACCGATGCACAAGGATTTACATAGGCTTGAATGACAATAGACAAGGAAAAAAAAATGAAAAAATGAAACTCGAGATGATTTTAAATATAAAACAAAGAGTTCTAAGTTATTTTGAAATTAGTCTAATAAGCAATAAATGACTAAGATGTGTAGTTGAGACTTTAAGTCCTAACTACAGATGCTTTAAATACATATATTTGGTAAAGGTTGGGACTTTAGGCCTGAATTGCACATGCAATTCAGGACTAAAAGTCTGCTGAGCAAAAGTGTAATAAAAATCACTTGTAATGAAATATGAAAATCTCAATTTGGCAAGAATTTGTAAAAGACAAACTTTAAGACAATAAAAATGAACGTAATGAAGACTAAAAAAAATTCACCCTTTGATGAAAAAAATGCTCGAAAGTATGTGACTTTAACCTCAAAAAGTGTTTAAATAGAATGCATGGATTATGAATTGGACAAGATTCATAAAGTTGTCCATTTATTTTCATCTAGAAAAAATTAAGGAAAAGAGCTGGCTCCGACTAGGGGACTACCTTCAGTCATGAAAACAATCGAAGGTAGTAGAATCTAGAACTTCAAATACCTATCTGTTCATTGGGCTACAAAGTCAAGAAATTAAAATGACAAGGATGACAAGACTAATGAAAAGAAAACCTATGAAAATAAGACACAATATTTATGAAATTGTACTTATTAAAAAATAAAACTATCATAATCTAAACAAGCCAACAATGAAAATCTTCTCAAACAAAACCATTCATAGGTGCACCAAAATAGGTACCTTTCTTCTATATCTTTCAATGCCTTACATGATTATTGGCGACCATGTACAAATGAAACATGAATAATTGGGCCAAGAATTGATGCAAAACTCCTTAGAACAAATTTAAAAAGTCATTTGTCTCCTCAGATGGATCAAACATACTGTCACTCCATAATGGACCCATGAATTCAGGCTACTCTTGTTGAACTACAAATTCATATTTAGCTTTACCCTCAAGTTTATATTCATGCTCATGTACTAGTGGTATTTCTGACTTTATGTTGGCTTCCAACCAAGAAAGCTATCATACTGGATATTCTCTTAATAGGAAAAAGGTTGAATTATTCTTATTTTCTATAGTCTTATCAATTGTCTCCTCAACCATGACAACCTCATGATGTTTTGAATGATTTCTCTCATGTGAATTAGATAAAAACACAACTATATTACATACCTTAGTATATTGTCTACAAACTTCAAATTTAATTTTGTCATTAATACTTAAACAAAACTCCTCTATGATGTTCATAAAAAGGTCTTCATAAAGTTCTAGGGTAATTATTTCATGCATAATATGCTCTATTTTATGACCTTGAAAAATACATACAATCTTTTACACTTGGCTAATACCTTCTTGTATGCCCATATTTTCACATTTGAAGACATGATTGTCTTCATTTACAAGTACCTTAACAAGGTAATCTTCATCACACAGTGATTTATTCTTAGAGGTATTTTTCATAACAACTCCTTGATAATGCACTAAATAAATATGAGATTCTCTAGCTATGTTTACTTCCTTTTCTTGGAAGAGACTAACAATATCACTTTGTTCAGATTTAGAATTTTATATGTTGTATTTTTTGATGGTGCCTCAAGAGAAAGCTTCTTTGGTGTGAGAAAATATTTTTTTGATTCCCTACAACATACTTGTGAGTAGCATCTATATGAAACCTCCTTGCAAAGTCCTTGTAAGGATAAGAGAATGAACCTTGAGCTATTTGTTTTTTTAGGGCAAACAAGTCATTAAAAAACCCTTGCACCATAGGATTTGGTCTTTTGATGGAAGAGAATGGATCCAAATAAAAAATTTCTTCAAACCCACTTTGTTCTATTATTATCTATATGATGAGAATGAGATCATCTTCAATCTTAGTTGCCAACATTTGTGCAACTGTGAGAGTAGCTAGAGTTGCTCTTCTCAATAGAAAACTCACCTTAGGCACTTCAACATTCACAAAGAAAAACTTTAGATTATAAAATATAGGTTGAGCATTAGTTGGAATTATGTGTGTTAAATTATTGAAGTGATCAACAAATTAATGCACAGGCACATGAGATTATTTATTTAATGACCCTTAAGGCATGAACATCTTCTGTTGATTTGGACCTTTGTTCAAACTTGGTTTTGAGTGTATTCCAATTATTGATGGATTGTAGTGCAAGGTTGTAAAACCAATCAGTAGTATCACCTTATAGTGTCTCAATGAACAACCACACTAAGTTGTCTTCATATTCCATGCCAAGGACTCCACATGCAATGTATAAGGCCTTGATGTGCTCATTAGGGTGTTGCTTCCCGTACCTATAGAAGAACAAATTAATGCACATGCATGTGAGATTATTTATTTAATGACCCTTAAGGCATGGACATCTTCTGTTTATTTGGACCTTTGTTCAAACTTGGTTTTGAGTGTATTCCAATTAGTGATGGATTGTAGTGCAAGGTTGTAAAAGCAATCAGTAGCATCACCTTATAGTGTATCAATGAACAACCTCACTAAGTTGTCTTCATGTTTAATGCCAATGAATCCACATGAAATGTTTAAGGCCTTGATGTGTTCATTAGGATGTTGCTTCCATACCTATAGAACTTAGGAAAGATATGTTGTGAACCTTGAGGAAGAGTATGAATGGGTGGTGTGAAATTGAGTAGAGCAAAAGCATTCCCCTAAGGATCTTGGGTAGCCATATTACATGTCTTTGATAAAATATTAATAAAGTACACGAAAATAAAATAAAATGAAAAAGGATGTTGGGATATATTGCATTTTTGTGTTGACATTGATGTTTTGTCATTAATGTCAACATATTACATCAGTTTGGACAATATTCTTAATGTACAAAGTAGAGTGTTGTGATTAGTCAGAGAGTTGTGTTTGAGTATTAGAAGTTGTGATTTTGTAGAGGGTTTAATAAGTACCTATACTTGATCTCGGTTGATTTATAGAGGATCGTTGCATGTTTGGAGTGAGCTACAATTGATTCATTAGAGATAGTTTTTGGTGTTCTGGCAGAGACATTGATGTTGTTTATTGATTAGTGTGGCTAGGTCCTACAATTTATTTTGTTGCTAACCTAGTTGAGTTTTTAGGACATGGATGTGTATCTTCATCTTGAGTGGTTTGTGATTTAGTTACTGGAAATCTATTTTTCCTGATTGATAGAGGTTGTTGTTTAGTGTTCCTAATGAACAATTCAGAGATGTTTGTGAATTTTGAGTTATAGATGGTTTTGTTGTAGTTGTGACATTTTATGTTGCTTGCTAAAATTTCTAGATTGTGTCCTATTTGTATTGGTGGGTCACATTAGTTTATGTGATCGAATTTGGTAAATTGGTATAACGTGTTGATATCTTCTATTATTCTTGGTTGACTTCATGATATACCATGATGTGAAGATTTGTGGCATGATCTATGGATTGTGACATATTTGAGGATATTCCTTTGGATCCTAGCTATGGCCCCAGTGACTTGTTTTGGATCACCTCATTAAGTTTTTTCTAATTTATTTGTAATTAAGGTGGCTTTGGTTGACCTTATGGAATAAGTTGATGAGTTGAGTATAAAGTTGTAATAACTTATGAGTGCAAAGAAAGAGGAGAGGTGTGGAAGATTTTTGGATGTGTATAGTGTGCAAAAATATGGTATCAATATTGTTGAGAAGAGGTATGAGTGTAATCTATTAATTGTTCATATGCACTTCATTGGAAATGTTCTGGCATATCATATGTTATCTGTTAGTTCATAATTAAGTAGATTGTTTTCCACCTTGGGTTGTTGTCCTTGTTGTAATCTCAGGGTTGTAGCCCTTTCTTATTTTGAGCAGTGAGCTCTAGGTGGTGAGCCTAAATGCATGTGCATTCCCATTGTACCTTTAATAGGGTTTCTTATCTTAGTACAATATCTCTTGGGTTTGATCCCCACTATGGTTTTTCCCCTAATAAGGTTTTCATGATACAAAATTTGGTGTTACATGTTATGCTATTATTTGTTCTTGTGCTTTATTGCTTATCTTTTAGCTCTATGTGTTGAAGTTTGTAAGATGGTTAAAAGAGTAAGTTTAAGGACACAATTGATTCATCCTCCCTCTCAGTTGCATGTGTTACATTTTTCCTAAAAAAGGATACTGGTATACTTCAAATGATACCATGAGGCTTTCAAATGTGTATCATGTCCCCAATGGAGTCACCAAAAAATGTTGGTTGAATATTATAAAACCAAAAGTTTTTTTGGATTAATTTAAAAATACAAGTTTCAATCACATCACACAAGACAAATTCTCTCATAATTATAAGGAAAGACTCCCCATATCTATTGCTACTAAAAATAACTAACACTAACTAGAACCTAAGATTACATACACTAAGCTAATCAATTGGGTGTTACATTCTCCATATTCTCTTTCTTCAAAATAGATGTTATTATTTCATTATATCCTCTTATTTCAAGTTAGATGTTATTTTCTTACAATAAACTTTCAAGTATAATCTATGATGCAAGAGCATCTCGGGCCTTGAGCAATATTGCATCACCAAAAACATTTCCTATTTCCTGTACCTATTTGGTGTTTGTTTAGTAGTCATTTCTGATGTTGGTTTCTTGCTACGTGAAGTTAATGCAATGTAGTAGACCTATTCTTGAGCACCATCCTAAGATCACACATCCTAATTCATTCGAATCTGGGAGTTATCTTCATTTTCCTTGGGTATCGATTTTCCACTAGTTTTGCTCATGAAACATGTGGTATTTTTCTTTGTGCAGATCTGTACGGGAAAATTGGAGCTTGCACAGTTGGGGATATGTTCTTGGATCATGTGTGGACCTAAATCTATCTTCACATCATGTTTTGTTATTTCTGTCTTTAGTTTTGGTATCTCTTCTTAGGCTGGACCTATAATGTATTTAATACCTGATTGGTTGACTTGTGGCTTAACTGGTTATATATTGAGAGCCTTGGTTGATGTAGGGATAGAAGGAGTATTATAGAAGAGTAGCAGTAAGAGTAGAGTAGAAGAGTAATTGGATCCTATGAGATCTTGAAGATCAAATGTTTTATCTGATATTGTAATAGTAGAGCTAGTGGTTTGCATACTTGGAGACAAGGAGATTTCTTGGTGGCTTGCGAGCTCAAGTTTAGATCTGCCTCAGTGTTTCCATTAGTTGCTAATGTATTTTAGAGCTGGACTAGCTAGGAGATTTCTGAGATACTTTGTAATTTCATTGTTAGATGTTAGATGTTATTTTCTCACAATAAACTTTCAAGTATAATCTATGATGCAGGAGCATCTCGGGCCTTGAGCAATATTGCATCACCAAATACATTTCCTATTTCCTGTACATATTTGGTTTGTTTAGTAGTCATTGTTGATGTTGGTTTCTTACTATGTGAAGTTAATGCAATGTAGTAGACCTATTCTTGAGCACCATCCTAAGATCGCATATCCTAATTCATTTAGATTTGGGAATTATCTTCATTTTCCTCGGGTATTGATTTTTCACCAGTTTCGCTCATGAAACATGTGGTATTTTGCCATGTGCAGATTTGTATGGGAAAATTGGAGCTTGTGCAGTTGGGGATATGTTCTTGGATCATGTGTGGACCTAAATCTATCTTCACATCATGTTTTTTTATTTTTGTCTTTAGTTTTGGTATCTCTTCTTAGGATGGACCTATAATGTATTTAATACCTGACTGGCTAACTTGTGGCTTAGCTAGTTATATATTGAGAGCCTTGGTTGATGTAGGGATAGAAGGAGTATTATAGAAGAGTAGTAGTAAGAGTAGAGTAGAAGAATAATTAGATCTTGTGAGATCTTGAAGATCAGATGTTTTATCTAATATTGTAATAGCAGAGCTTGTGGTTTGCATACTTGGAGACAAGGAGATTTCTTGGTGGCTTGTGAGCTCAAGTTTAGATCCACCTCAGTGTTTCCATCATTTGCTGATGTGTTTCAGAGCTAGACTAGCTAGGATATTTCTGAGATACTTTCTAATTTCATTGTATAAGGCCGAAACCTGGAAGGCCTTACAACCGGGCATGTTGAATGAAATTCTATTTTGAAGCATTATATTGTTAAATTCTATTGTGCTTATTATTGTCATAAGTGTTGGTGTAGATTTGGACTTCCTTCATTGGATCCTTCATCCCTACCCTGCGTCAAGTGGTTTCAGAGCTTGAAGATCCTAAGTGTGTGGACAAATCATTGAGGGTGAGGTAGTTTGCACAAGGACCTTGGATTGAGGATGCCTCCGAGGAAAGCTCGTGATATCTCAGAGGAAGAACCTGCTGGAGAATTCAATCTTGATGATTTTAGGGCTTTGTAGAAACAAGTGCAAGATCTACAAGAGGAATTGAGAAAGAAGACTAAATTGAAGGATGACAATGATGATGAGTCTAAGGAAGAAGATCATTTTGAAGAAGCTATAGAAGAAGCCAGGCATCCAGAAGAGACTAGAATCTTGAAGGCTATGTCTAAAATTGGGAAAAGACCTAAGATTGAAGTTTCTACATTTTCTAGAAGCCTTAGGCCAGAAGAGTTGATTGATTGGATTAATGAGATAGATGAGTACTTTGAGTATGAATAAATGATCCTGATAGAGTTCGATTTGCAAAGACTAAGTTGAAAGGTCATGCAAATATTTGGTGGAGAGAAGTTCAATTGGAAAGAAGTAGAAGAGGAAAAGAAAAGATCACTAGATGGAACCGAATGGTTGACAAGTTGAAGAAGCAATTCATTCTAGTGGATTATGAGTTAGAGATGTTTAAGAAGATGCAAGCCTTGAAGTAGAAAAAAAAATTAGTGTAGGAGTATACTGAGGAGTTTTACAAAATCTTGATTAGGACTGGTCATTCTGAAGATGATAAAGAGAAGGTTGCTAGGTATGTTTATGGCTTGAGACCTAGTATTCAAGAAGAGTTACTTACTATTCAGATGACAACTATAGGAGATGCTTATCAGATGGCATTGAAGATTGAGGAGAAGTTGAACAAGAGGTTTGAAGGGAGACAAAATAATAGGAACTGAGGTGGTAAGACTGGTGAAACAATTACTAAAGGTAATGTGATAGGGAATCCTAAGAAGACTGATGAAGGATCTGGCAGTGGTCAAGTCACTAAGAGCTAAAATAATGGATAGAGAGGGAGAAAGATAAATGAGTTCATTAGTACTTGTTTTCAATGTGGTGAAGAGGGTCATAAAATTTTTCAATGTCCTAGAAAAAGATTTGCACTAACTGCCGAAGAAGACATTGAGAATGTTGTAGAAAAAGGAGAATTTCTTATCACTAGGAGGTTGGCTACATGTGCTAAGGAACTAGTACAAAGAATAATTTTTTTCAGAACCAAATGTAAGTGCAAGAATAAGGTATGTAATGTTACAGTTGATGGTGGCAGTTCTAAAAACTTTATTTCAGAAGAGATGGTTAGTAAGTTGAATTTGGAAAGAAGGAAACACCCTAATCCTTATCAGATTAGTTGGATACAATATGTTTCTAAGGTTAGGATTGAAGAGAAATGCTTGCTTAATTTTTAGATTGGATCTTATCATGATGAAATATTATGTGATATATTACCTATGGATGCTTGTCATTTGTTTCTCGAGAGGCCTTGGCATTTTGATAGGCATGTTTTGTTTGATGGTCATGAAAATACATATGTGGTAATGCATGGAGGATCCAGACATAAGTTGTTACCTTTGCAGGAAGTTGGGGCTAGTGGATGTGGAGTTATCAGGTGTTGTCCTTATGACAGTGAAAAACATTAGGAGCAGAAAGTTGATGAACCTATTCATGTGGATGAAAGGAAGCTGAGTTTAGAGAATGATATGGCTGAGGAACTTATTGAGATTAAGAGGCAGATGGTCTTTCTGAAAAAGATAGTGCAACAAATGATGACACTAGTGACACAAAGAGATGAAGATGGTGTCGAGCTGATTAGTAAGTCTAGAGAAGATGTGATTCACTAAAATTTTGGTGCAATCGACAGTAGAAAGGATGGTCAGAATCAGTTTCTATCAGTTGCAGAAAGGAAAGATGAGAAAAGTGTAGGACAAGATACTTTATTGAGTATGATAGTGGATAAAGTGAAGACAACATGGAGTGAAGGACAAGAAGAGATATGGGTTAAGAATAGATATGGCATACCTATTCTAATTCCCTTAAAATGTTCATGAGAAAATTCTTTTTATTTACCTGGGGTGTCTGATGCAGGAGCATCTCAGGCCTTGAGAAATCTTGCATCACCAAAAACATTTCCTATTTCCTATACCTATTTGGTGTTTGTTTAGTAGCTATTGCTACTATTGATTTCTTGCTTCGCGAAGTTAATGTAGTGTAGTGGACCTATTCTTGAGCACTATCCTAAGATCACACATCCTAATTCATTTGGATCTGGGAGTTATCTTCATTTTCCTCAAGTATCAATTTTTCGCTAGTTTCACTCATGAAACGTGTGGTATTTTTCCTTGTGCAGATCCATACGGGAAAATTGGAGCTTGCATGATTGGGGATATGTTATTGGATCATGTGTGGACCTAAATCTATCTTCGCATCATGTTTTGTTATTTATGTCTTTAGTTTTGGTATCTCTTCTTAGGCTAGACCTATAATGTATTTAATACCTGACTGGTCGACTTGTGGCTTAGTTGGTTATATATTGAGAGCCTTGGTTGATGTAGGGATAGAAGGAGTATTATAGAAGAGTAGAAGTAAGAGTGGAGTAGAAACATAATTGGATCCTATGAGATCTTGAAGATCAGATGTTTTATCTGATATTGTAATAGCAGAGCTAGTGGTTTGCATACTTGGAGACAAGGAGATTGCTTGGTGGCTTGCGAGCTCAAGTTTAGATCTGCCTCAGTGTTTCCATCAGTTTCTAATGTGTTTCAGAGTTGGACTAGCTAGGAGATTTCTGAGATACTTTGTAATTTCATTGTATAAGGCCGAAACCCGGAAGGCCTTACAACCAGGCATGTTGAATGAAATTCTATTTTGAAGCATTATATTGTTAAATTATGTTGTGCTTATTATTGTCATAAGTGCTGGTGTAGATTTGGACTTCCTTCATTGGATCCTCCATCCCTGCCCTGCATCAATCTATCAAAGTCAATGATAAAAAATCTCACGGGAGCTCAAAGACTTTTTATGACTTCTTACATGAATTTAGGAATAGAGATGGAATATGCATGCAACTCAAATACTACAACACATATTATACCATAAACACACAAACATAAAAGATAAAGCAGTATAAAGACTACGATTATACTTTAGCTTGATAACACTTGCTTCAAACCTAATAAGCAACTCAAAGATTACAAGATTAAGATGAAAACATTACACCTACTTTAAACATAATAAGCGACTCAAATACTATAATATTGAGTTCAAATATATTTTATATAACAAAAAAACACAACCAAGTACAAATAATGTCATCATATTACAACTTGTCCCAACACAAAGTTTGGAAGCAACCTACCTCTTTTATTAGTTGCATTTGCTTTTACATCCAAAATCAAAGTTTTAGATTGGAAAAAGATGTTTATTTACAATGACCCCTCTTGTAATTATAGAAGAGAGGCCATGAGAAAAAGGTGGGAAGATCCTAACTAATTATTGATTTATTGAACATTGAGAGTCCTACTCTATTTTAAATTATAGTGTGATCACTTGTGATTATAGTTTACAACTTTGCATGTAACGTGCCAATATGGAATTACATATTGCATAATGAAAGAAACCTAAGTATCAAACAAGAAAAATTGTATTACATCATCCTTTAT
Source organism: Chamaecyparis obtusa (assembly GCA_027943335.1). Classification (NCBI taxonomy): domain Eukaryota; kingdom Viridiplantae; phylum Streptophyta; class Pinopsida; order Cupressales; family Cupressaceae; genus Chamaecyparis; species Chamaecyparis obtusa. The sequence goes on from BSBK01007864.1 coordinate 1,277,114, forward strand.
CAAAAAGGTGTTCATGTTGCTTCACAATTGTACTCAATGTATTCAAGATTGGTGAAGCACTTTGTTTAGGAACACTAACTTGTACCATCAATAGTTTTTATGTCCTTTGCCAATGAAATCTTGCCTCAACTTCTTGTATGGGGTAGTATTGGTTCTTTAGTGGAAGTTATATCTCTAATGTTGAGGTGAGAAGCCTAGAGAATGAATGAGAGAATCTAAAATGAAGTTGTAGTGGTGGATTATGAGGGTTTCCAAGGTTGGATAGCAACTTGACATAAAAAATGAGATGATAGAGGTAAACATGAAAATACACAAAAAGGGAGAAAAATGACTTAAACATACCAATTTAATTTTTTTTGGTTTTAATGACGCATTGCAGATGAAGGAAGGACATTTATGTTTACAAGTGTAATCGGGTCTAGAAGTCTTGATTGCACTTGTAGTGAAAGTAAATGAATTATGTTGTCAGAAATAGAAGTCCTAACTACACATGATGATGATGGTTATCAATACAATCAAAGGCAAAAAGTTCAAACTCATATGACAATGAAAGGTGGTGTCATGCCTAAAATTCCTGACAATACTAAGTAACACAAGAAATTTTGGACGTGGTTTGGACATTAAGTCTTGACTTCATAAAGTATTTATGGTGTTGATTTGTAATCAAAGTTGATACTCTCAATTACACATAGTATTTGAAAAGATTCATTTGTTAATCAAAAAATAAATTTTGATCTCATATAGAGTGAAAATAAATCGACTATGAAGTATGAATTATTGTAATTAGGATTAAAAATCTGGATTTCAAAACTTAAATTCCAAACAAGTACCTTGTTACAACCTACACCTCTGGTTTTGAATCAATGGGTTTAACTACTTGAATAGGTTCCCCATAGAATTGTAGGGGCGACAAGAAGCTTTCTTATGCTTAAACCCAAACCAAGAAAATATAGTTGGGAAGCAAGCTTATTAATGGCATGGGTTTAATTAATCAAATTGCAAGAATAAGGGGGTTCTTGAATCTCCTACTTCAAATTTTCTTGTTTTGCACTCCACCATAAAAGAATGATATCTAAAAAATTTCAAAAACCAAACATAGAAATGAGATTTAGAATCCCACAAGCGAAACTAAAAAAATACATCACTAATGTAATTAGGATTTCTCCATAATGAATAACTAGACAAAAACAACTCAAGAAAAAGGCCCAAAATTCATTTCTTGATCTGCAAAAATTGAAGAAAGTATCTTTGAATATGAGCCATTTGGAAGCATAGGTCACTAAGACCCTTAAGAACCTAGCATAGTTGGTTCTCCTCTTCTCTGTTTTTCTAGTTTTTCTATTGTCTTTTATATTTTTTGTTGGTCCTTGGTTGTTGTTTTCTTTGTGTTTCTTTTTGCAACCTGTTTTGTTTTGTCCTAGTTTCTAGAGATTTGTCAATATATCTAATTTTATGTAAGAATATATTGTAAAAAGGGTTTTGGATCCCTTCAAAACCTATTTTTTCCATGATAAAAAAACTAGACAAAAAGAAAAATCTTTTGCAATGTAATCAAAATCCCTAGTACATGTGATGAGAATGGATACTTAGAAAAACCAAGGTCAGATCAGGCATGAAGATGAAAGCCCTAATCTCTAGAAAATAACTTCAATGATGGACAATGATCATAAATGCATGTAAAGAATGCGAACCTTAAATGAAAAAATACCATGAAAAAAAACCTAACATGAGCACAAAAATGGGGGACTACAATATTGAAAAAAATGAATGAATGCAAACCAAAGAAGAAGGAATGACATTAATAAACCCTAAAATTATTCAAGTATGAGATCGAGGAAAAAAACACTTTCTAAGAACTAAAATTATTTGAAAAATATGCTAATTATTGGCTTGATCAGCCACAACTGATGTGCAAGGATTTACATAGGCTCAAATGACAATATAGAAGGAAAAAAAAAAATGAAACTCAAGATGACTTTGAATGTAAAACAAAGTGTCCTTAGTCGTTTGGAAATTGGTCTAATAAAAACTAAAGTAGTTGAGACTTATAGCCCTTACTACACATGCTTTATAGTTCTATATTTGGTGAAGGTTGAGACTTTAGCCCCAAATTGGATATGCAATTTAGGACTAAAAGTTTGATGTGAAAAAGTGTAATAACAATCACTTGTAATGCAATATGAAGACCCCAATTTTGCAATATTTTGCAAAAGAAAAACTTTAAGAGATGAAAACAAACATAATGGAGACCAAAAAACTTCCACCTTTCAATGACAAAAATCATGATGAAAAATATGCTCAAAATATGTGACTTAAACTTCAAAAAGCATGCAAAAAGAATTTATGGATTATGAATTGGACAAGATTTTTAGGGTTGTCCCTTAATATTTATCTAGGAAAAATTGAGGACAAACATGATTTATGTATAAATAATTTTAGAAATTATTTATGATTTCTCTCATGCACATATATTTAGTGCTTGAGTTGAATGAAAAATAAGTTAATCCACATGTTGAAGAAAAGACACAATCCAATGATTCATAGCGAGAAGTTGTATTATTGTAATTCACTTGAAGGATTAATGAGGAGTTTTTTCCACAAGGGTTTCTCCATGTAATACCTATATTGTGAGATGTTTCTTCTTGTGTTGTTGATTTATGTTTTTTTATTATTGCTATATTATGATGAACTAATGTTCATTACATGATTTTTTATGTTCATCTAGGATATATTTATTAAGCATATTAAAGTTGTGGTTTTTGGCATAACAAAGAAGATTAACATTTCCATGGTTTTTTGTATTAGGACAACTTAATTCTCAGATTTGCATACAATCATAGATTTTCATTGGGTATAGTTTAAGAATTGAATCTTTGTAGCACTTCTATTAGATTATCTCAATTTGATATATTTCTAGTCATTTCCCAATATTTTCTATCAAAGCTTCAACGTTTTCCATGTTTTTCATGTGTTTGCATTGGTATACATGTGTGAGTTACACATACTTACATGCGTGTTGCATGTACAAGTGTATGATCTTTCATGTTGCTTGCATGTGTTTTCATGTCAATGTGTTTGAATTTTCATGGTTTTCAAGGCTTTGTGTATTTCTTTATTTTTATTATTAGCCCGACAAACTTGTGGGAATTCATTAGAAGGAATTATAGTTTGTTGGTGGATTGTAGTTAACATTGATTTTTAGATCTATGAGATTATAAACCATGACAACTCAAATGAATATTATCAATGTGATCTATCTTTGGTTCTTAGAGCTTAAATAAATTGAATATATATTATTTTATGGAGTTGATTGCATGGTTTCTTATTGCATAGAAGTGATCAAGAGACTAAATTTGACAATATGTTATTATCATCTTGCATGGTGATTATGTTTCTTCTCAATGTGGTCATGTGTAGAGAAAGGTTGTATGTTTATTGTGTGTTTTGAGACTTGTAATCAAATTTGAAAACACCCACTATTTAAACTACAATTGTCTAGAGTTCTCATGTCTAAAATTTGTGGGTTTGTAGATCTATGTTTATTTCATTGTTCATATGACATATTTGATATGAATGTATAGATGTTGAAGTGGATTTAGATTTTTAAAGATGATTTTGTGTGTTTTACATGTTAACTAAAATCCATGGTATGCAAATATGTGGTAAGATTCTATTCACGATGTTTTGGATGAAGGCAATTATAGGTTTACATGGCTACTTTATGGGTTCTTATTGATCTATAGTTGCTTCTATGTGGGTTTGTTTGGAAAATCATATCTAGAATTAATTCTAGTGGTTGAATCTCAGAAATAAAAATGTTATGCATGATTATCTCTATTTTGCATGTTACTAATGTGATTTATTTTTGGTAATCCTAATTCTTGGTCACCTTGTTATATTGCAAGGTTGATTATAAAGAGAAAAGGATTTTTTAGAGTACCAGATATAATTGCTTATTTGAATATTAACAATCTAGATTATGGCACACAAGAAAATTGTTCACTTCCAATCCAAAGTTTTGGTAATGATACCATGTACAACTTAGTATCACTTTTAATGAGAGCTTTAGTAGTTACATTATATGTTATATCTTTTTTGTTTCAATATTTTGTGTAGTAGGGGTAAATATTTGCACAAGTCTAAACAAACAAATCAGTAGCTCCGAAATAATCAAGAAAAATACTAATCATTATTAAACCCTACAAACAATAAAATAATAAGTATAATATTAAAAAAATAACAAACTAATGCAGACCAAATGATACTTGAGGCTTTTGTTGCTTCTCTTCGCTATGTTGGGATGTGACTGACTGACACTCAATAGTGATTCTGATAGCATATAGACTCAAAGCTCAAAAAATATGATTATTTGATAACAAAACCTGTTAGAGTAATTAAGTTTTTGCTTATTAATTAAATCATGTTTGATTTAATTACTAAATCACTTATTATCTCTTTCTACTTAAGCTAAAATTTAGGCATATAATAATTAATTATTTTATTAATTATTATTGTGCAACCTAGGTTTTACCTTTTTAGGTTTTCAGATCTCCTTTTATAAGGATTGATCTCCTTTGTTTTCATAACAGACTGTGTAACAGATTATTGCTTCTTCATTATTGAATTGCCTCCATAACTTCTTGCTTCTTCTCTCTCTCTTTTTGTGATAGGTGTTTTCATGCAGGTGTTCTTGGGAGTTGTGGGTTGTTTACCCATTAACTCCAATATGGTATTAGAGCTTCAGATCTGTTTGCCCCTATCCTCTTCTTGAGAGATTCGACCATGTTCGTCAGATCTGCATTTTTAGAGGGTTTTTTGTCAGATCTAGGGGACCTCTTTTTCTAGTCATCTTGGCTTCACCTCATGGTTGCATTCATAGCGTCCAAGAACCCCCAGATCCATATAAAATTTGTCCAATTTGGACAAAGTTGGAATCTATGACAATTTTTTTGCAATTGGCCCTAACACAGATCCCAAGGTAGTCACTATTTTTTGGAGCATTTCTGGCCCAAACTGACCTCATGGTTGCATCCGTAGTGCCCCAAAACCCCTATTTCCATATAAGGCACGTTCAATTTGGACAACTTTACATTTTGGGGCTTTTTTTGGTACCAGACAGTGTGACACACTTCCCGATGTAGAATTTGTATGGACTGACACACAAATCGACGCACAAATTTTCTTTCTTGACATGCAAATTGAGGCAAAAATTTTAATGCCAGACACATAAATCAAGACAAAAAAAAATTTGGCACATAAATCGAGGCAAAAATTTGTACATTCTAGCACGCATCCCGAGGTGTGCATGCAATTTTTTATTTTTTTTTGCGGTGACAGCCATTTGGCCGTCAAATTTAAGCCCCTCATTTGATGACATCAACATGTATCATCATCATTTGCACCATTTTTGGGCCCTCCAACGCAACAATTGGTATTTTGCTCATAACTTGAGCATACGGTGTCAAAATCGGGCAAACAAGATATTGTCGAAAAGTTGGTTCCAAGCTCTATCCAGATCTAGAGATTTGAATTTCTGATTTTGCATTTTTTATGGTGTTTTTTACTGTCAAAGCTAGATGTTCATTTTTGTACTCTGGGAGCTCTATCTTGCGCATCCAAACTCCGTTTTAGGCAAATAATATATCGTTGGAAAACTTGTTCTATGAGCTTTCCACTGATGTGAGTTATTTTTCCAAAATCTTTTGTAGGTGCATTTTATTCAAATTTTTGCATTTTTGCAATCTGGTGGATAACTTGGATGTTTCAGGTCCTAGGATGTTTTCCTTCTGAGGGATGGCTCGTCTTAGGCTGTTCTTTTGTTTTAGTAGCCTACGCTCTTCTTTAAGCAGTGTATAATTCACTTTTGTAGCATTATTTAATGCACACACACTGAGATAAAGTGTCATTCTATCGCATGTATGAGATCTTGCACATGTTTGTGCTCTTTGTACTCGCACTACATTATAGAGTGCCAGGGGGTTTGATGTTTGCCTTTGTTTACCATCTACTTTTGTCATGTGAGCATTCCTCCAATGACATTAGCCTCAGGTATCTTTATTTGTGTTTGTACTTTCTTTGCACCTTCGATGTTCTTAGTATCATGCAATTCATATTGGATGATCTTTTTAGTGTACCTGTCATACTCCTTTGTCAGCATTATGGGGGGGATTTCTACTATTGGTTCTTCTACTTCCTTGGTTCGATAGTGTGAGATATGTATTCACTATTTGATTATATATACTAGGTGGATGCAGTGGCTGGGTACCTATGCATTTCGGTGAGATGGATCATTTACCATATGGACACTCTTTCATTCTTATTTTTTGGACGCACTCTTCCAGCTTTGATTGATCAACTCTTCAGAATTTTGGTGTTTTTATGCCATCTATATTTTTGAGTTCATGTGTTTGCCTTTGTTTGCCTCCTGATTCAAGTAGTGTCATTTAATGGCACTCGTGCAGATTATAGTATTCTGTATCTTCAAATTTAGTTGTTTGCCTTTGTTTGCCTCTTGATTTGAGTAGTGTCATTTGAGGGCACTCATGCAAATTGTAATCTTCTCTACCTGGTCATATTTCAGTGGAGGATTTTCAGATCATCAGTTACTTCTTGATAGAGTTTGCAACTTCTTGCTTCAGTGATGTTGTACATGTTCATCTTTATTCCTATTTTTTAGAACATTCCTAGTTTTGAAGGCTTCTTCAGTCTTTCAGACTAGTCTTTGTCTCTTTTTGGAGTAGAGTTTTTCCCATGTGGTTTTCTCTATTTCTCTACTTTATAGAGACTCTCTTTTGTACTTGGGTACCTGATCAGGCCTTTTGTTTCCAAGACCCATTTGCTTTCAGTAGTTCTTTCTAGGTTTTTAGCTTCTCCCAAAGTTCATCTTAAGGGGGGTGTTAGAGTAATAAAGTGTTTTCTTATTAGTTAAATCATGTTTGATTTAATTACTAAGTCACTTATTATCTCTTTCTACTTAAGCTAAACTTTAGGCATATAATAATTAATTAATTAATTAATTATTATTGTGCAACCTAGGTTTTACCTTTTTAGGTATTCAGATCTCCTTTTATAAAGATTGATCTCATTTGTTTTCATAACAGATTGTGTAACAGATTATTCATTATTGAATTGCAACTTTTGTTTTTGTAAATCAAGAATGATTTCTCCTCTCTCATGGATCAATGCGTTCAGGCCTCCATAGTCTCTCTCTTTCTCTATGTGTGTGTGTGTGTGTGGTAGGGGTTTGCATGTAGGTGTTATTGGGAGTTGTGGGTTGTTTACTCATCAACTCCAATAAAACCTTCATAAGTATCATACAAGAATGGGAGATGAAATATGATAAGTGATGGGGAGTTTATATAGGAATTATTGGTTGAATGAGCGATCAAGATTAATTTGGGAAAATCAAGATCGACATATGAAAAAAATCAAGGATGGAGAAGATTTGGGTAACTTTCCAGGATTGAAGATTTAATTCCAATTTAACTCAAAAAATGGAGAGTTAAAAAAGGAAAATAACAATGAGAAGATATTTCTCAACTTCAAAAGATAAAACTTCCAAAAATGAAGAATAGAAGAAAGGAAATATTTTTTAATTTCTTTATGATTTCGAAGAGATATTGATTTTCAAAAAAAAAAGATTTTGGTTTATGAGGATTTTAAATTCTTTTAGAAATTATAATTACCTCATCATTTTGATTTTTCTAATTTTTGAGATTTTAATTGAATTAAAAATTCAATTAATGAGAAATATGGAATTAACATGAAATTAGCTTGAAATTAATTTAAAATGGAATTAGTTGGAAATTGACATGAAATTAAATTAATTTAATTGGGAGGAATAATTAGATAATTTAAATAATTAAAGATAATTATTTAAACTATAGGTTATAGAAATTGAATTTGATTAGGCAATAAAGATTAATAATTAAGGTTAATGAATTAAATAAAAATAATTATTAATTAATTTTAGGGAAATGATCAAGTGATTAAAGGGGGGATTATAGAAGAATAAATGATAGTTAATTAATGATTAAAGAACTATTAATAATTAGAGGAATAATTAAATGTGAACTCGTAAGCATGCCCATTTTTGGGTGTCTACATTTGCCCCTCTTTGATACAATGTGATTTAGAGCATTGTTTCAAAGAATATCTAGTTAGGTCTTACCCCAACTTTCCTCGATGACAATAGGTGGATTATGCCCCCTTAACAAATTAAGTGAAAAAATGCATCTAATGACCATTAATTTGTTGAAAACATTGAATTTATATATAATGATGATGTATGAATGCACTGATTATATGATTCTTATATGATGGTTATGTATGCATTATTATCTTTTTTTATTTTCTATGCAAATAGATTTACCATGTATGCAATACCTAATATGATGACAGGTCTGAGTACTGTTAGGACTGACTTAGTTAGTTAGAAAAAAGTTAATACGAAGAATGAATTAGTATAAAGAATGAATTAGAAGATTTGATGAGCTTATGCTATCAACTTGGATGATGTGCCGAGTCATTGCTGGATATTTTCACCATTTCCATCATCATGCCTTATTTGAAAAGAAAGAGATATAAATGCACCTAGATACTAACCATCTAGATACTGCTACAATCTCTAATTTTGAGCAAGCAAAAAACAAATAGGGAATGTTTGACATTGTTCCAAGGTTGTCTCAAACTTGGGTGTGTGTGGCTATCATATGTGTGATAGTACTTATCACATTCACCCTAAATCATCCTTGCCCTAGAAAATTTTCAAAACACTCCACAAATAGAAAACAAAGAAAATAGGATTATGAACCATCATAGCCACTCTTGCAACTCAGTGGTTTCCTTGAGGAGCATAGGAAAACAATCACAAAAGATAAATTGATAATGGACTTGACCAAATTGATAATGGACTGAATTGATAAATTGATAATGGACTGACTACTCGTATAAGACTGATATGTCTGGTTTCAAGTGTATTTGTCTCTATATAAGAAAATTGATTGGGTTGATTAATTGGTTTGATTATGATTGATTGATTTTAATAGATTGATAAAAAATTGGGTTGTTAAAGATGGGCCTCATGAGTCCATTGCCAATTTACGAAGCTCACTGTTTTGATATGAGTTTGATGTTTGATGTTTGATCTTCACTTTTTTCTTGTCATGATAGAGATGAGTTTATTGTAAGGATTTTGACATGTTTTGATTTTTTTATTGGTCCATTGTAGGGTTTGTATGTTTGGACTCAAGCTATGTGTGATGTATCACATACATGAAGGTCCTTATCACAGACACCCCAAACATGGTTACCTTAGATGAATTTTTATGTTTTTTAATTTTTAGAACTCTTTCAGGATGGTATATGATATTTTTGGTTCATCTTAGGGTTCATTTATTAGGAGTCGAGGTATGTACGACGTATCACATAGGTGAAGGTCCTTATCATAGACACTCCAAACATATTTTCCTTATATGAATTTTTATATTTTATGATTTTTAGATTTATTTTAGGTCATTTTATGAATGTTTTAAAACTTTTTTTAAGACATTTTGAAATGTTTTTGGAAACAATTTCAAGAAGATTATTTGAGATTTTTTTGAATTTTTTTCAAGACTTTATTTGAATGTTTTTGAATTTTTTTAGGACTTTTTTTGAATGTTTTTGGATTTTTTTAGGACTTTATGCAATTTTAATGGATTTTTTCATGACATTAATATTTTATTGAGAAATATTTATTGAATTTCCCCTAGTGTATAACAAGGCAAGAAAATTATGGATTAATGGATGAACTGGTAGATGGATGAAGGCCAAAGGTCACTTAATATGGCATCAAAGCAGTTTGGGTCCCAAGGAATGTCTAGGCAATGAGATAATATGTTTTTTCCAAGCTTAGGGATTGGACATGACAAGATAGGGTAATGATATGTTGCATTGATTGGGATGTGGTTTACAAGAGTGAACATGTCAAGAGGATGTTGAAAATATATTTAACATTTTATGTCCTTAATTTATATCAAGACCAAGAGAGGGATTTGGATAGGATAATGATAGTACATGAATAGGGCAAGTAAGATCAAGAATGGACAAAGGGAAGAGATATGGATTAAAGGTTGTGATAAGATAGGCAATATGGACCAAAGGGATGTGGATAAAATAAGGGATATGGATCAAAGGGATGCAGACAATATGAAGCAGATAGGACATGTGATGCTTCTAGGGAGATCCCTAGCCTCATCAAGGTCAAAGTTGGGAAAAAGGAAATGTGGATGTTGATAAGATAAGGGATACAAGGGACATAAGATAACGGAGGGAATGAAAGGGATATAATATGATAGGAAAGCATGGATGAAACCTTCCCATAAGTATGGAATACAAGAAGTTAATAAAGTACACATGATGCTTATTTGTTAGGTTTTCATCATGCTACTTGCCCAAAGCACCTATTTTCTAGGTTTTCACTATAAGATGAAATTATTTCTCTCTTCTTTTTTTTTTTTCTTTTTTTTTTTTTCTGTTACCAAGACACTTATTTGCCAAGTTTTCACCAAGGAAACATTTTTTTTCTTTTTTTTGACTTTTTAGGAAGATAATAGATGCATGACATGACATGGATGAAGGACTCAAACATATTTCTCTTTGGATGATGCTCTTGAAAGATATGCAATATAGATGTTGATAGTATGCTCAAAGATGTTGATAGGGTAATGACAAAGGGAGATGAAATTGATAGTTGGATGAAGTGGGATAACATTTTATGCAAAGTATTGGATAGGTGGGATGAAAGGCTGGAAAATATGTGTTGGATAGTGGAGGGACTGTGAGAAGACTTGTTTTTGAGTGGATAGAAATGTGAGAAATATCAACATTGGCATCTACCTTGAGGGTTGATGCAGTGATGGAGGAAAATGAGATTTTGGATTTGATGGAAGAAAAGGAGGTTTTGAATTTGATGGAAGAATGATTATGAATTTTGTGACATAAGGAACCAAAATATATTTGGAAGGTGGGAAACATTTAGATGGAGTGATAGAAATTTTGGATGCCAACTTGGATTTTCCTTTGGGACACTATGCTTCAAGAAGCCTCTTGGCAATCCACATGGATTTTTTTATTTTTATTTTGTGGGTCCTTGGAACATGTTGTTTCTACAAGAGATTTAGGAACCCATATATATTTTGACTTCATTTTTTCTCAAGGGGCCTTTCTAAGTTTTTAGACATTTATTTTTTCTTTTGGATCATATTTTTCTCTATTTTTACATGTTGATTATATTGGACATGTTGATCCTTGATTGCATGTGGATTACTTGACTTATGGACCTTGTTTTTGGCATCCAATTTTCTTGAAAGGGGAATGTGATTAATGGATGGATAGGAATGATATGGAGGCTTTTTGGAGAGGTGAAACGTTCTCCAAGATGTGTGCCTTTGCTGACAATGATTCATGTAAGGATAAGTGGATTGTGAACTAGTGGACGTAGGAATATATGGACCTAAGATGGATGGAAGGGATGAAGGGGAATGTATACGCTTGCATTTGGATTTTGTGGGGATACCAATGTCTTTAGGTATGGAATTGAGGCCATGATCGTCATATTTTGATTTTATATGAAGGGGTTATAATATACTTTTTCCATGGAGGTTTAACCCTTTGACTTGATAATGCTTTCTTTGGTTAGTGAGATACTTGCTACAAGATGAAAGTCCATTTGGAGGTGGATATGATATGGAAGAAACAATAGGATCATGAAGTGGACTAGACTAGATGGATGTGGAGGAATCTATTTTACATGCCTGGAGTTCATGAAAAACCTGTGTAGGTGTGCTTAGATCATGAAGGGGATTACAAGGAAAAATAGGACCCTATGATGGAATAGGAGGAATGAAAGGATCATTTGGTAGGATAGGATCTTGTGGAGGATATGGAGGTGAAGGAATGGTAGGCTCATGTGGAGGATCTAGAGGGATGATTAGATCTTATGGTGGACATGAAGGTGAAGGGATACTTTAATTTGACTTGGAAGGGGATCATTAGACTCCATTTTGAGGGTGGTTTTCCCTTGACCATGAATGGAATTATTTGGAAGAATGGATAGGATATCATGATCTTGCATAGGAATAGGAAGTGGAAGGTCCATAAGAATTGGAAGGACACTTTGTTCTTGGGATATATGGGAATTCTCATTAATAGGATGTACATGGATGATATGATCATTATTAAATTCTAAGAAGATAGGATCTTGGTCAAAAATTGGATAGGTTTTGTGATTGTTGGAATCTTGATCTTGATCTATTTCAGGAATCATTTCTTCACACTTTGCATCACCCTCTTGACATGGGGTGGGAATTGGAATATGTATGGTGGATTCTTGGATGGTTTCAATGTTTTGACGTGATAGGAATGGACTTTGAATGAGACTGGATATATTAGGTTTATTTGGGAATGAGCATATGGTGACATTTGATCTAGAATTATTGAATTGTAGAAGGGAATTGTATCGAGGAAGGGATTAGATTAGAAATCCATTATGGATAGCCCTTGGAGGGATATATCATTCAATGGAAATGAAAAATATTTTTATTGTAAAAATTTAGGAGATGAGGGACCCATGGGAAATATGGAGGCTTCTTGAGGGACAACTTCTTCATGGAAGGTATGCCAACTATGTTAGCAAGGAATAGGATGGAGTGAGGTAGACTACTAGGGTTTCAGGGCCGAGGAAATGGATCTCGCTATTAGGACCACTTCTATAATTTTTGGAATGGTAGACGTGGTCATGGGCTTCCATGGCCTCCTTTGAGAAGATCCTAGGATAAGACATAGGATGAGGGAGATGCTCTTGGTCCTACTACTAACATAATGCCTCATTATTGATCAGATGAAGAGAGATCACAATGGGGGTACTCAAATATCTTCAATGGGATGAAAGGAGATTTTGAATCATTAGAAAAGAAGCAATGGCACCCTAGAAAGGATGCATTGAAGGTCCCTATTAGAAAAGATGCACCAGTAACTAGAAAGGATCAAGTTCTAGATATCAGGATCGAGTATGAGGCCTAGAAGGATCCAGTCAAATATCTGAGAGAGAGAGAGAGAGAGAGAGAGAGAGAGAGAGAGAGAGAGAGAGAGAGAGAGAGAGAGAGAGAGAGATTTTCATGAAATTGGGTGGTGGATAGCCCTCATATTTAAGGAATCACAAATAGGTGGACAAATAATGGGGCCTCCATTTTTCTTTGAAGTCCCTACATAATGGTTTTTTTTTTCTGGTTCTAGCCGGTAATGAAAGAGAGAAGGTCTAGATCATGTATAATGGACCTTTTTAATGGCAGGTATAGGTTTTTTCATCAAAGGCTAGGTTCCCAACTTTAACCCTAAATAAGCTTTGATCAAGGAGATCTTGATTTGGGTTAGATTCTACAATACGATCCATAAATATTGGAATGAGGATACTTTTAAGGCCCTAGGTAACAAGTTAGGGAAGTTAATCAAAGCAGATGAAAAAATTATGAAGGAAAATTTAAGTATGTATGCCAAGATTTGTATTGCTTGTAAATCCCATCCTCTTCTACCGAAATCTATTGAGATTAGGACTTTAGAAGGTTATTGTTGGAAAGAAATAAAAGTAGAGGAGATTGATGAAAAGTGAAAATAATGCAAGGAGTGGGGCCATACTAAGATGGAATGTGTGGGAGATAAAAAGGAAAACATCGAGAGGAGACTTTGATGGAAAAAAAACTTGTCAGGATGTTCGATCAACAGGTTTATACTGGGTTGGACAAAGGTTTGGATAGTTTAGACATGCCTACAATCAGGGTGGATGGCAGGGTAGAAACTACCACTTCCTCTCATCAGCTAGATAGGAGTGGTGTTTTCTCTTCTACCGATGATAATTTGTTAGATGATCTCAGAAGGACAAATGGATCTAATTCTCAAAGGACCAAAGATATGGGTCAAATGGGATTGTAACTAGCTCCATAACCTACAAACCATGATAGTCTCATGTAAAATGAGGTGGTTGATCTTCTTCTCAATGAAGGTGATGTGAGAATGTTAGACGAAGGTCTACCTACCATAGATTTTGAGTGAGTGGTGGTGAGTGATCAGATCCCTGATTTAAGTATTAGTAAAGAGTCTAATCTTTGCAAGAGGTTAGCAATATAGGTGGCCCCTCCTTTATTGTCTGGGGAGGACTTTGTTCCCCAAATAGAAGAGTATTTCAATGGGGAAGGTTTGGAGGATATTTTAAAGGGTTTAGATGATACTTACAAAGACATCCACATGTTCCCTATAAAATAAATGACAAATGGTAGGTAGGATAGGGATGTTGGGGGAGGAGTGATTATTGAACATGAGTACTCTAAGGATGATCTAAGGTTGTCCGACTGTGTTGGGATCAAGGAACCTAGGACTATTAGACATTCAAAATTGAAACACCTAGGGTTCATCTAGGCGACCAAAAATCTAGGGGTAGGAAGATAGTACAACAAATTTTGGAGGATGTTGGGAACATGAAGGGATAAAGTAAGCTTAGATCCAGGAGAGATATGACATCTCCTTGGAAACCATGAAGCTTCTTGCATGGAATGTTAGGGGTTGCAATCCCCCTAACAAATGATGCTTGATCAAAAGGGGTTTTGATTAGGTGAATCCAGATGTGGTCTGTTTGCAAAAAATAAAGCTAGATAAAGAATGTGCGGCTAAGTTTTTTGGAGTTAGACAAAGGTGGTTTGGTTTCTTTAGGGAGGCAGAGGGTGTTTCTAGTGGTCTGGAGATGCTTTATAATTCTAGAGCCACAAAGGTGAACACAGTCTCACAATCCAAGCATTATAAATTGGTAAAGTAAGTTTGTTGGTTATCAACTTCTCTAGTTTTCTTTTCAATGTTTATGGTCCCACTAAAACAAAAGAAAAAAGGAAGGTTTGGGAAGGGTAAAAGTACGAACCTGTGTCACACTATTATAAAGGATTGGTCAACAATAAACAAACTGTTCAACTTTAACAACATAAATGTGACATTTGTGTTTAGAATTTGGAGATGATGTAAATTGATGAAATGTGTAAAATTGGATAAAGTTTATGACTATGATTTTAAAAAAAAATTGAACAAGAATGGAGATATTTTTTTAATTTTTGAAGTTTATTTTTTCAGTTGCTAAGAAATGTTGAAAATATGGGGTCTAGTTCCCGCCAAACAAGTATATACAAATAATCTTATTTTCCTCTGATTTCAAAAAGATTTTTATAGATGACATGTATAGCTATTGCAAAAAAGAAGAAAGATTGGTTTTTGATGTATATTTTCTCTGATATAACTACTCAAAGTTGAACATATATGAAATTGATAGTTTTCATCTCCTGTCAAATCTACACCATTCAAAAACAAATTACACATTCTTGAAGAGGACTCTCACCTCTAGTGTTAAATATAACTTTTAATTTTTTTCATATGATTACTATTTTTTTTTCTTTATTTCAAGCAACATCTTCTCGAATGTTAAAATAACTACTTGTAGTATTTTGAAATTATAATATATTAGATCTAATCAAAATACTATGTAACTTATATGATAATTATCTTGACTCTGAGCTCTACAAAAGGGTATTTTTATATATTTTTTAAAATATCATTAAAAAGAGTAGGAGTTATTGAAACATCACTTTTATGAAATAATCTTATTTCTTTGGTAATTGGACCCAAATTGGTATAAAACATGCATTTAATAGATATTTCCAATTGGAAAAGTTGAAACCCTTATCTAATAAAACTAGCTAGACCATATGTTCAAAAAATAATAATTTTTAGTTAGAAATACTCAAATTCAGCTGTGCTAATAAGTTAGCCTGAAACATTACACAACTTTGTGCTTTTACACAAAAGCAATTTCTAGGTCAGTGGCAGGGTTACAACTAGGTACAATGATTATTGCAGGGAATTTTAACGCCACTCTAGAAATCTTTGACAAAAGGAGAGGGGTGGGAAGAGTTAGTCGTGTCCAACTTGACATTCAAAACTTTGTATCTGATAATGACCTTTTTGAAGTAAGGACAAAAAATTGTTCCTTTACATGGACAAATAGAATTCATGGTTTCTCCAATATTGATGAATACCTTGATAGATTCTTTTTGGGAGGAAAGTGGGATTCCTTTCCTTTCATTTTTGAAGATTAGATTCTTGCGTACTCAGGTTTTGATCACTTTCTAGTTTCGCTGGTGATTCAAAATGACTCAATACCAACTAGATGCCCTTTTAAATTGGAAAAGATGTAGTTTAGGGAAAAAGACTTTGTTGAAATGGTTTCAAATTGGCGGAGACAAGCTCCTCTAGAGGAAGAAAATAAGGGGTTTCAATTTTTCAAAAATTTGTAATTTATTAAATAGAACCTAAAAAAATGGAATAGGGAGCACTTCAAAGATATTTTTGAAGAAAAAAGGACTTTGGAGGATCAACTTGCAGCTATTAGATCCAAGATGATGAAGGATGGTATGGATGAAGTGGATTTTTTAACTGAGAAGGATCTCATTGCTCAATATGGTGAGATTATTCATTGAGAGGAAATCTATTGGAGGCAGAAGTTGAGGGAGGTTTGGTTAAAAGATAGTGACAGGAAAATGGAATTTTTCCATATCTCAGTAAAGGAAAGGAGGTGTATCAACAAGATTCTTTCTATCACGTGATAGGACAGTTCGATCACTAAGGACATGGACATGATCAATATGAGAATTGTGGATTACCTTATAAAAATATGGAGCAATGATGTAGATGACATGTAGGATGTGCATGTGGAGGTGTTGAGTGTAGTTCATAAATTGGTCTCTAATGAGGACAATAAGATATTGATTGAACCAGTTAATGTCAAGGAATTGAAGGCTGTCATTTTTGGTTTAAATGGTGATAGGGCATTAGGACTAGATTATTTTTAGGATTTCTTTTATTAAAAATTTTGGGATGTTATCAATATGGAGTTACTAGAAGTAGTGGAAGAATCTAGATCTAAAGGGTTTTTTCTGAGAGACTTCAAGAACACAATTATTTCTCTCATACCAAAAAAGAAATTTTTTTGAGTCTTTTGATGTTTTCAGCCCATATCCCTCTGTAATACAAGCTACAATATTATTACTAAGGTTGTTTCTAACAGATGTAAGAAGGTAGTGAATACACTCATTTCTCATAAAAAAAAGTGGTTTTACTCCCAATAGATTGATTGTGGCCCATGAAGCGATTCATATGATTAAATCTTGTAAATTGAGAAAGATGCTTTTGAAACTAGGTGTGAGAAAGGCCACAACTGAGTTGATAGATAATTCCTGATTGAGGTCTTAACAAAGTTTGGTTTTAATGAGAAATGGGTTTCTTGGACTAAGGGGATGATTCAATCCTATAAGGCATCTATTCTGGTCAATGGGAGCCCTCAAGGTTTTTTTCAGACCACTAGAGGCACTCAGTATGGAGACTTGATTTCCCCCTTTCTCATCATTCTCTTGGAAGAGGTTCTAGGTAGAATTATTTCTAGGAAGAGAACACAAGGTATTTGGAAATGTGTTTAAATTGCATGAGGTGTGGAGTGTTCCTCACATTCTCAATTTGCAAATGAAACCTTTCTAATGGGGGAGACCTCAATGAGAGAAGCATCGATGATGAAAAGGGTGATTGACACATATAGTCAATATATAGGATAGTGTATCAACTAGAAAAAGTCTTAAGATTTTATTTTTCAAAACAAAACTTAGTTACCAAAGGGAGATTGCAAGAGTCTTTGGTGTCAAGATAGGTAATCTTCCAGGTAGACTGCCCAGTACCCTTCTTTTCTCTAGTGCTAATCTCTCTTGTTTGTGGAAGAAGTTGATTGATAGTTGTGTTGGAAAGATGGATGGTTGGAAGAGTCAATGAATGACTTTGGCTTGGAGAATTTCAATGCTTAAAAAATTCATCTCGGCTATGCATTTGTTTTCTATTGCATGCTTTAAAATTCTCTCCAATGTGCTCAAGGTTATTCAACAGAGGATGCATAAGTTTTTTTGGAATGGGGGACAGGAATAGGATAAAATCCCTCTTATTGCATGAGATGCTATTTTTAAGCCAAAGAGTGGTGGTGGGGTAGGGTTGAGGGATTGGAAATTAATGAATGAAACTATGGGTACTAAGTTGGTATGGAAATTGTACCATAATCCTGGACATCATTGGGTCAGAATTCTCTAATTGAAGTATTTGGATAATGAGTAAAGGGAGTGCATTTTGATTATTGAAAACCCATCGAGAGGGTCGACAATCTAGAATTTTATAATCAGCTACAAGAGTGTGATTACAGATCTTTTGACATGGCAAGTGGGAAGGGGAGATAAAGCCAATTTTTGGAATGACTCTTGGGATGGAATGTTGGTTTTGAGAGATGAGGGTGTGGCTGAGAATGTTATAAACTAAACAAGGTAATCTTGGGGTGAGAAGGTTAGTGAATTTTTAGAGTTGGAGGGAGATGAGATTTGCAAGGATCAGACCAAGTGGAAAGATATGAGGAGTTTGGGCTTGTAGGAGGATAAATCAAATCAGCTGATGGAAATTTTTTGGAATAGAAAAATAATCAAATTAGATGATCATGATGAGATTATTTGGTGTGGTTTGAAGAGTGGCCAGTACTCTGTCAAGATTGGTCATTCTTTGGAAGCAAAGGAAGTAAGGAACAGGGAATGGGCATGGAAGATATGTTGGAACAAATATTGTCTTCCAAAAGATGGTGCCTTTTCTTGGTTGATAGGTCGAGGAAGGATCCTGACTAGTGATAGGATTATGAAGATTGGGCTTGTTGGTCTGTTTAAATGTGTTATGTATAACAAGGTAGAAGAATCTATGGACCATCTTTTCATTAATTGAGAATTTTCTAGGAGGTTTAGAAGTTTCTGCTTGAACGGTTGGGTTGGCATAGTCTGATGCCATTTGTCTTGAAAGAATGTTTGAAATCTTGGTTCATTCTAAATAAAAAGTCAACCTTATCTATAATTTGGCATGTTTCTCCATCTCCAACTTTGTGGGAAGTCTAGATAGAACACAATCAAATAAACTTTCCAATGTTGGTGCCTGGGGGTCAGAGCATAAAGATTTTGAATTATTTGAAGACTACAAAAATTTAGATTTTGAGTAATTGAAGGTGAAAAATATTTAATATTAATATTTTAAATTTTCAAAGGGGATATTGGTGTTCCCTCTCATGCTAATTGGCATGTGGTAGGACTGTGGATTTTATTTGGAGGTAATGTTGTGTCCATGGCTTAAACAATTATGGTGTGCTGGATCTGTACTAATGAGATATCATTTAAGGAGAATCCAGAGAAAAAAATGCCTCCATTCTAACATCCACAATCACCACACAACAAATGCTTTGGTTGACTCTAACTTTGAAGACCATTTAACTTGGTTTTCAGGTCTTGCATTTGTTGTGTAAGGATGTCAGTTTGCAATTGTTTATGTGCCAACTAGGTGAAAATTTTTGAATAAAAAAAGGGTCTATGTCATTATAGTAGTTAAGACCTTGATCCCATTATAGGGGGGAAATGGATTGAAGTACAAGTCACCTAGGTTGTTCCTTGTTTGAGATTTGATCACTGGTCTCCAACCAAAAGGGTATGGAAGTGACATCTTTCTATTGATTTGAAGTGTTTGGGATGTGATTTAGATTGTTATGCAACGGTTTCCAAAATCAAAGTGTGTCTTTGTGATGAAGTCTAATAGAGAAAGATATATATCCATGGTTAATACCATTGATGTTGATTTGGACTTCTTGGTTCTAAGGACTTGGTGTCCTTGATGGTGAACTTTCATAATCTGAGATAAGTTTATTGACAACACTAACAAATAAATGGAACATGGATTCAAAAAAAAATCACCAAACACAACACTCACTTAAATTAATAGTCCTTAGATCTACACACCAAGTCTATGTTCCAGATTGTTTTCATTGGTTTGATATAGAAAAAGATTTTAGACAATCTACCTAAGGCCAATTTGGTTCAACATGGCTAAAAAGTTGGCTTACTACTTAACTGGGTTTTAGAAAGGATTCCATTAAAAAATATTTGAGTATATCCCCCATAACGAAGGCCTCCTACATGTATAAAAACATGATTTTTTGCAATCTCGAAGGACTAATAGAGAAGTTATCATTCTAAAGCTCTTTCTATTATTCACCTCATTAAGAACAAACACATTTAATTTTATAGCAAGTTAGAATATTACAGCAAAAGAAATTGTATCCCACTTTGTGCTTTCCCTCTCACCAGCCTCCCTAAGGAAAATCTTAGGAGGTATGGCCCTAAGGCTCAAATTAAAATACACTACCTAAAGAAAAGATTGAAATTAAGAGTAGGTCCAAGAGTCTGATCACCCTAAGAAGGGTAAGAGCATATGCCTATTACTTTGAATTTTCAGGTGCAATGAACATGGTGTTAATTAACTGACCTTTAATCTAAAGTAACTCCACTAGGTTTGGCATTCCAATCACCCAAAAGGGTGAGAGCATATGCCTACTAGTTTTGTTCATAGACAAAGAGGTCTCCCTAATTAGGCTATGTGTGTAATTTGAAATTTGTTGTAGTAAAAGTGAATATACAAGAAATATAAAATTTTTGTAGAGTGCACCTTGTTTGAAGGTATGCACATTTTGGAGGTTTTTTAATTTTTTTATATGTTACCTCAACGATCGTTCAACTACTATGAATCCTCAACACCTTCCACTTGTAATCACCTAAAATTAGTCTATTAAACCAAGAGCCCCTAATGTTGATTAATCGACCTAAAAACCCTAAATCAAAGGCATTAAAATACTAGGCCTAATTATGCGAGTATTTCAATAAATTTACTTACATGTAATCAAATCAATCATCAATAAATTATCTCAAATCATAATATCAAGGTTATCACATTGATAAATTAAAGCCATTTAATTAAAAGTCCCAAACAACCTTTTAATTAAGTGAACCTATTCAACACATGTGCACACCAATTTCTAATTAAAAAGAGAATTAAAAGGGGAAAATTTTTATTTTGTCTCGTTCACCCCTAAATAAACACAAATTTGACCAATCAATGGGTTCACACATTGATTAAACTCACAAGGATTGAAAGAGGAAGAATCTCATGCTCTCTTCAAAAATTAATCTCAACCGTCTATTTTGATGAAATCCCTATAAAAGGAAGCTCATTCCAAGCTCAAGGCATCTAGGTTTTTATTGCACAGAAACTATGCCATTTTAGTTACTAAATCTAGATTATTTTGTAATCTCATTCTAGTTTTAGTATGCATTTTCTCTTAGCTTACATTAATATTAGTTTTCTTTCAATCATGTTTATTTTCTTATCTTAACCTTACATTGTTGATCTCATGTTTAGCTTAGAATTTCAATTCCTAGCTTATTCTTTGCATGATCAATCAATATTTTAGAGAAAAGAATGCAATCCTTTCATCATGCTTTGAGTGTTTCATTATGGAGTTTTCTATTCACTGATCTCCTATGCTATAACTAAGAGCATTATTCATAGATCACATTCACTTCATATAGGAAGCAATAAGTCAATTCCATTGGGTTTTAGTTGTGCATTTCAAATTGTTTATCACATTTTCTAACCCATTAGAGTAAGGATTTATTGAAGTGTAGTTGTTATAATTTAGAACCACATTTAACACACACATCTTTGGCATCCACTGTGGGGCTTGAACCATTTTTAGCCTCATTTTGCATTTAATTTTAATAAAAATTCAAAGCTATGTAGAATTTTGTATGACATGAGATTGTTTCTCGTACAATATTCTTCTTTGGAATGGTTTATCATTTCTTCGTGTGAAGATTCTCGTATGATAATATGCTATGCTAACTTGTATCATTTTCTTCTTTGAGTTTTATCATACTATGTTCTAGCTTCTAGGTTTTTATCGTGTCCTTTGTTGAGTTATATCATACAACATGACATGCTTTAAGGTTTTGTTGCATGCTTTAGTGAGTTTCATTGTACGATTCAATGGTGAAAACTAGATGACTATACTTTATCATTTCAAAAATGGTGAGTGTGTTTTGAGGTTTAAATGATTTGATTTTTGTGGTCTAATAGCTAATGTGGCCTTGTATGCTTTCTAGTTATCTAATTTTGTAGCCTAATTACTTTGCGCAAGACATATTGAATAAGAAATCAATTTTTGAAGACTTGCACTATAACACTTTTCTTGCCAAACTACTCACGCTTATGCTTGTAGGTTTCCTTGGTCAAAGAATAGCACTCAAACTACTCACATTTTGTGCTTGTAGGTTGTCTCATGCTAAATCAACAAAACTCAATCTGTGTTTTCATTAGTTGATTTTGTAGGCACATATTAATTAAGTTAAATTATTAAGTGTTTGGTATAAAGCTTATGGATTATTCTCTTTTCCCCTCTTGGAAAATAAAAAACCAAAAGGTGATTAAATTTTCACTTGCAAAAGAACCCATGAGAAATGCATGTGTGTTTGATGTGTTTAGGAGACACAAAGATGAATAAGAGAGTATACTACTTTCCCCTTTGAGGTAGAATCATAAATCCTAACCTTATATTTTCTATCCATTTTCTTTTCATGTATTACCTTTAGAGGGTCTGTCGGTTGAGGGAAAAATCTATCAAGAATGACTCAAGTGGGAACAAGGCAAAAATGGACCCTCCAACCCATTATATTTAAACACCTCCTTGATATTAAATTCTTGGAGGATGGGTGCATTGATTCATAGGGATATAGGCCTCAATCATGCTTGCATGACAACGAAGGGTGTATTCAAATGGATGCCCTTACTAGACACCTTAGTGTAGAAGCTACCCTATTCACCCCCGAAAGTGTGATAATAAAAAGTGCAAGGAGGATAGTAACATCCCCATGACACTCACCATATCATGCCTTCCTTAGCATCCAGATTTGGATAATACAACATTATTAGCCCATTGTGTGGTTGGTAGTGGTCGTATTCTGATTAGATTTAGAATGTGTACCTAAGTTTGCAAGCGAGGGTTTCCACACTATGCCAATTGCCTTTAGGGATAGAATATGCTTGATATTCCTACACTTATGTGACTTATGTGTTTTCTTAACACTTGAAACATCACCAAAATCCACCTAAACACACTCAAACATTGTCCAAATTTCCAATCAGACCTCAAAACTTGACAAATTTCTTTGAAAAACTAAGTGGCAAACTATCTATAATAGTGTTTCATCCTCCCAGAGGAGTATTTTATCATATGAAAAGAGTGCTTCATCATATGACCCCAATATTCTATCACATCATCCAATCAAAATTATTGTATGAGCCTTTATCAAACTTGTTAGTATAAAAACATAATAGATTATCATTTTGGCCACTGAGTTTCCTCATATAAACCTGGCATTATCACATCACACACTAAGAATTATCATACGATACTAGTCTTCTGTCACATCATCCTTTTATTATCTGACTTCTAGAGAGAAAATTTGACTTATTATGTCATTAGTTTGACCTTTTGTCTAGTTGTCCAATTGAGCTTCCAAGTCTGTCCTAATCTGATAGATTGATCGAGTACTGTTTGTGATATTAACTCTCCATCTTTTGTTCCTTCATCCTAGTTCTCTAACACTTGACTAATCTTCATCTCTTTTTCATCAATCAACCCAATCAATTGCTCACAAGTATCACCCATCAGGCATTCAAGCCTTAATCTTGGCACCTTGTACCAAGTTCAACATCAATCTCAAACAAGTCCTCAAAAATCATCTTTTTATCCATCAACTGAGACAAGTCATCACTTTGAAAACCTGATATCAACCTAATTCATCTAGTTGCTTCTATCTTTCAGACACATTGATATTTCATGCCAATACAAACTATGAGGAAAAAGAAAGGGCTGATTCAAAATGAAAGACTATAGACATTTCTGTTACTAGGCCATAAGTGCACTGCAAATTAAAATCCAAATCCAAATCAAATTCAAAGTCAAATTCAAAATCAACAACCCCACATCAATCTTCAAGAAAAAAATACATTGAACCAAACATATCAGGATATGATTGGGGATCCAATCAAGGGCGTCATAAACATCACAATGTCAAATTTTTAGATAATGAAGAACCCATTGAGGAAGAAATCAAGAAATACCAACAAGATAAAAATTTCTAGAAAATGATGCAAATACTCCAACAAGAAAAAGATAAATACTTTATGTATCTAGCCTCAATGGGGATCAAACTCCCTACAAATTTTGACATGGAAAGATTAATACAACATGAGGAAGAATCTCCTATAACAATTCTCAACAAACTACTGCAAAACATGCGATGTGAACTCAGAGAATTGAAGAAAGAAAAAGAAAAATCTTCCAACAAGTACTCTCTTGAGTCTCTATGTCCTTTTCTGTTAGACATAAATTTGTACATGCCACCATTTCCTCCCAAGGTTGAAATCCAAAAATATGACAAATATGATGGAAATGGTGACCACCAAGATCATGTAAGATAATTATGCACTCTTACAATGAAGTTTACACATGAACAAACATACCTAATGAGGCTCCTTCCCATAAGTATCAAAGGTCAATCCTTGGAATGGTTCACCAAGATCTCATTCAGTATTCAAATATTTGATGAGTTTGTACAAAAATTCATCCAACAGTACTCTTATAGCATCTTTCACACTACCACCATCTTGGATTTGTGTAGCACCAAACAACATGGAGGAGAACCCTTTGTTAAATTCCTCCAGAGATGGAGGAAGATCTTCACGAGATATCCTAGACAAATCCCAAAAACATAGAAAATGGATATCTTTATCAGTAACTTAGTACTAGAAATGAACTACACACTCCAAATGCAAACTTATGCTATCTTTAAAAAATAGGTGGATATCATTGTTAGGATCGAAGATGTTCTTGCGAAGAAGGGTGAAATTACCTTGCATAAAGACACTAAACCCTCAAATAATTCTAATGTTATCAATGAAAAGGATAAGAACAAATATTGGAACAAGAACAAAAACATGGTCAATGATGGGGTAGTTGACTTAGTAGATTCCAAACCCAAAGAACCAATATTCAATTTATCTAGGTTGTTAAAAATAATCAAAATGTCTCATCAGCTCCAAGAAATAACCAAGACATGAATAAAGACAGAGAAACATGGGTGCCCAAACCCAAGCACAACTTTAGTCCTCTAGGGAAACCACTTGAAGCAGCATTGAAAGCCTTATTGGAAAATAAAATCACCATGTTACCTGATTAATAACTTTGGGAACCAACATTCAAGCCTAGGTGGTGGAATGATAACCATTTTTGTAAATATCATAGAAACAAAGAACACTTGACCGATGAATGCATGAAATTAAAACATGTGATACAAGACTTAATTGATAACGAAACTATGATACACGACTTAATTGATAACGAACTATCACTATTGATGAACATCATTCAAATAGAGATCACAAGGATTTTAAACAACCTCTTCCCTCTTATGAATAAGGAGAATCATCAAAGAACAAAGGATCAAAAGTGAACTACACCTACACTGAAAATGACAATATAATCCATATGCTCAAACCATGTGACTAGTTAGTCAACATGATCATTATCAAGGATAAGAAAGAATTTGAATTTGCTAATGTGGTAACCAGAAATAAATCCAAGGTCCCCCTCAAGGGAGTGGCCTCATTATCAAAACAACCTATTACATCAACATCCAAACAACTGGCCTCATCAACTCCAACAATGAATTACAACTTGGTTGATTAGTTACAATGTACTCTACTCAAATTTATATTCTATAATTGCTCAAGATCTTGCCATCATACAAGGAGTTCCTTGAAACTTCTATCTTAGAGGAAAATATGCCAAAAGACCTATATGTTGACTGATTACAAACAATAATAGGTCACTTGACCTCACCTCACTACCTATCTTTTTGTGAGGAAGATGATAAATCTCTAAGCCATCCTCATAACCAACCTTTTCATATAGAGGTTTTGATACATAAGAATAGAGTCAAACACATCTTGATAGATGGAGGTGCTGGTTTGAATATTTGTACCCTAAATCTTGTAACTACATTGGGATTTTTAGAACATGCTATAGATCCAAGAAGGAAAATAACTATAAAGACATATGATGAATAAGATAGGTCATCAAAAGGGCTAGTTGTGTCACCCATCAGGGTGGAAGCGATTGAGAGAGATGTAATATACCAAGTGTTGGACTTTCCTTTAGCTTACAATATCTTCAGGCCTTGGATCCATGACATGCAAGTTTTCCTAACAACATACCACCAATGGGTGAAGTTCCCACATAGCAGAGTGGAAGTCACTATTCCAGTAGATGTTATATACTCTTGAAAAAACTTGAAACAAGTTGACAACTTGGTCCCACATCATAAAGAAGCCTTCAATGGTTAAGAAGTAGAACGCTCTAAAGAAACTATCATGACATATTTTGAGAAGAAATTAAAAATCAAAGACACAAGAATGGGAGAGTACAAACTAGATCTGTTACCATCTATGGATAATCTTCTCATATCCCCTAGGTTTTATGGGAAACCCTTGTCATCACTCAAGCCTCCTGGTGCTAAATCATTAGCAATTCATGAAGGAACATGTATGGTAAAAGCTAGTGCCTTTATTGCAGAGGAAAATAAGGGACAAAGTTGTCCTTGCATGGATTTACAGAGGAGAAGAACATTATCAAGAAGTCAAGCATGTTGAAATATCCCCAAAGAAATATGGGAAAGCATACAAGATCATGCAACAAATGGGATATGAAGGCAAATGACTCTTAGGGAAAGATTAAGGATTAATTGAACCCTTTCACATAGAATTCAGAAGGCAAAAGGACAAAACAAGGCTAGGATACTATGAATAAAAATTCAACCCTTCTTCTAAGGACGGTCCTATATTTGATCAAGCAGAGGATTCTGTAATGTCCCCAATTTTTAGGCCTTGGGATTAGCTTGTTTTAGTGACCCTCGTAAGCTAATCAAGTTTTCAGAGGGGGTCATTTGGCAGAGCCAGTGGTTGGATTCCACTTGGGAGATCTTAGATGCCAGGATTAATCTTTGTTTGGGTCAGATTAGCAGACTTACTATTTATAGTAAGTGGTATTTTGGGTTATTGCTAAGTTAGAAGAGCGCATGTGCAATGGTTTTAGTGATTCAGAGCTTCGTTGCAGGATCTCTAGTTTGAGAGACTTACTATTTTTTGTAAGTCTATTTTGGTCTGGTTTCTATTTTGGGCAGGGTAGTGTGAGCTCAAGACACTATTGTCTGAAGTTAGATGGTTATAGCCAGAGTATTTCAGTCACACCTCATTTTAATTGAAGTTATTAAATTAAGTGTTTTTAATTTAATAAATTTAATACTTTAATGTTATAATTGAGTGGTGTGTGAAGGAAGGATCTTTAATGAAAAGTGTGTGAAATAGGCCTTCGTTAAAAAGCTTATAAATAATCCTTGAAGATGTATTTTCATTCACCCATTGTTATTTTGATAAAATTGAAAGTTGAAAAGTGAGTTTGGAGGAGAAAATTGAAATTATTGAAGGAGAGCTAGGGTTTGATTGTTTGGCCTTCATATCTGGAAAAAATGTCAAGAATTGTGCTGGAAATTGTCGAGATTTGTTCGTATTCAGAATACCATTATTGAGAGTGTATTTTTGTTAAAGTCTAGATGATATTTGGAGGCCGTACAAAATTCCTTGAAATTGTAAGTTTTCAACAGAATTGTATTTGCTGGCTGAAAACGGTTGTCATGTATGTTGGTTAGAGTTCGAAGCAAGGAAGAGAATAAAGGAAATTGTCAGCGTCAATTTCTAGATGGGCTACATCACAATTTCTTTGGGCTGTGAGTAATGTTCAAGGTTATCAAGAGGAGGAAAATGCTATTTGTAGCTCGTGTAAACCTTGTATAGCTGTGTTTCAAACTTGGAGGATGTAAATTAGTTATTACACAACCATGTCTTCAAAGAAGGTGCAATATAAATATTTAGTATTTGTAATAATTATTGTTTAGTCTATTTCATGAACAATAATATTTCTAGTGCATTTTTAAAGATATTTAATTTGTTGGTGTTAAATATTTTATGTTGTGAAAATTGCAAAAAAATCATATATGCTTTAAAATTACAAAAAAATTGCAATTAAAATAGAGATAGAAGCCAGTTTGCTTTGAGAGCTAGTTGGGCTCATCACAAATTCTGATGATGAATCTAGGGAAGAGGAAAAAATTGAAAACTTATCCTTTGAAAGGTTGTTACATATACAAAAAGAGAATCCTAATAACCAAGGAGAACCATACATTTCAAATCATCTAAGAGATCCCTTAGAACCAAATTAACCAATATTAAATCAAATCACAAGAAGAAGACCACCAAAGCCAAGAAGAAAATCAACTACTAGAAGAAACATTGATAAGTCAACAAGAACCTAATCACCAACAAATAGGTAATGCTTCACATGAAAATGAGTTAGGCCAAGAACAAGAAAATAGAGATGAGAGAAGGCATCCTAATTGGGGACAATTGTTTACTATCACTCACATACTTGATCTACCTCATTTCATTGATCACAGAACACAAGTAATTGACATATCATGACCTCAACTAGCGTCAATACAAGGGATTGAAATATAAACATCAATATAAGAAAGTAAAAATCAATAAAGAGAGGATAGTAGTTCAGGTGAAGATGAATAAATTTCCATGACCATAGCGCAATACCTAGGTAGGTATGATGACATCCAAGTAGATTCTTATGAATATGAATTTAGTCAAGGAATGGAGAATGACCTCGAAGAAAGACCCCAAAATGGGGGTAAGAAGCAAACCCTATCCATGTCCTAAATATGCCACATTCGACAGAGACAAGTTGAAATGGATATGAATGTGACTCCTTTTTTGATGACATAGTAGATATAGAAGTTGATGCCATTCTTAAGCATATGCCTCAATTTGAACAAGGGGGAATCTTAGGTTCTAGGAAGACAACACAAAACATCAACTAGAACTTTGAGGAGGATGGAATATATCTCAATGTCACGAATAGACCAACACCAAGATCTAATGATATTGTTCTTCCTAGATTTGTATTTGATCTAGATAGGGGAATCATACTAGAGGAGGGTCCAGGTTCTAATATTAGATAATGTGGATTAGATTCACGTAATACTAACAATAACTCTAATAGTGATGTTAGGATGCTTCATAGTCTAGATAGTTCTTCAAAGAGTAACATATTAGACCTTCTCTAGTCAGCTGAAATTTTTGATCATGATAATGTGATGCTTTCTCTAGAACCAGTTGAATCCTTGTCCCTAATACACCCTGAACTTATTGAGTGGAATTAAAATGAACTTTTGAACCTAATTTATTTCCCAAATGACTACACCTTTTTTGGATTAAGTATGGAAAGTTAAGTACTAAGAGGGGAGGTGTGGATCAGTACTCCTTGAAGGGTACTCATTTGTTTATGGTTTAAATTCATGCATCATTACCAAAGGGAGTTAAGGTTGTGACAGGGACAATGTTAAATCATTTGGATTAATTCAATATTTTTGATGTCATATAACCATCAAAATAAGTTGAGTGTAAAGTGTTATAAGTTATTCTATTTTCCCCTCAAGGATATTTTTTTTTTAACCCTATCAAATACTCCCATATTATTCAAAAGGGCTGACCACATTGATCACTGTTATTTTCCATTTGTCACAATTAGATCAGATTGTCTTTTCCATTGAAGATCATTGTGATTTGTATTCTTTGGGGGTTTGTATACTTTTTCATTGATCCCAAATTCCTCATTCTCACTAGTTAAGGGTTCTATGGATTTATTTATTAATGGTTGATCATCAAATACCCTATTTTACTGTCAAAGTAGGGACATACATGTCTTGTGGACAACATATTGGTACAAATAGTGACTTATATTTAAAGTTTGTTAGGAGATCAAGAGAGTATGGTAGTTTCTCATGAAGGATTGATCAAAGGTCTTGTTTCCATGTAGGAACCAAGAGAAAGTTGTTTGTGAGAGGAATGTGGTGAGTTGTGGTTGGGAGATGATCATGAACATTTGTGACTTGTATAAGGGTTGATGTGTACCTTGGATTGTGTAATTTGTTAAGGTGGATGATAGGGTTGCATACAAATTGTGGAAGTTGTGATCAACATTATAGTACACACTCAATCCACTTGTTTTCCCTCCTAGACACAAGGATCCAACTATGGTTCAATGTTTCACCAACATGCTCTAACCATCCCTGTGTCCTCTTTGACTTGGAAAATTCTCTTGACACATAAATTTACCCATTTGATCATTTGGACTCACCAACATGTCTCATCTTGCAACAAAACACTCGCCAACTCCCTTGGTTCCATCAACATATCATGTCCTTGGACTACTCCACAACCTTGGGTGTCTTAAATAACCTTGAAAGGAAATGCTCTTCATTAATGGTGTTTTGTTTTGTAACAACACCATCCAAATTTTAAGAAGACCCTCCCAAGGTCCATGCCCTTATTGGACTGCAACCATGAACAGACAAGATGATAAACAAAGTGACTGTACCTACCTTTGACAGTAAATAGGGTATTTTTGACCATAAGAAAAATAAATCACCCTCAGAACTCTAACCCAATGTAGAGAGGGACAACAAAGGACAATGACCAAGGATGTGAACTTCAAGAGAATACAAAGGTACAATGGATCTCTAATGGCAAGTCAAATTGATCTGATTGTAACAGTTAGGAATGGGAAAATGAACAGTGAAATCAAAGAAGAGAAAATCAACACCTCAACCACCTTGAGAACTTAGGATGGCACTAGAGCATGTTACTCACAAACTTTTTAGCTCACAAAACGTGATGGGTTAACAATTCAACTTATAATCTGATGCATTTCAACATATAACTATTCACTATTGAAAGGCTTGAGAAATCATACTAAGATCAACTAATTCACTAATGTAAAATATATGTGAATTGGATCCAATATCTATGGGTGACTATAATATTATAAAGAATCCATTCCACTGATCATATGGTATAAATCATGAGAAGTTAAGCCAAATAACTTAGACTGTTACTGTCATAACCTTAAGAAAGTCTGGCTGTCACCATATAATAAAACCTTGAGGATCAACCAACACCTTTATTCAAAGCACAAAAGAATTATATTGGGTCCCTTTCAACTTAGTTAGATCATAACCAACCTTTACAAATCAATTCAAGGGACTATACTTAATAAAGATTTTCTCACTGAATACACTATAGATCAACTCCAAAATGACATTGCACTAATTAGATGCCTCATCGTACTTACAAAATCCATAAAATCAAAATTTTTCAATAATTCATCATTTATTTATCATACCATTTGTGTCCATACCCTTTTCAACGAAGGTTTTGTAATTGTTTTGGCAAAATTGGTTGGGTCTTCCTCTATATTTCACGATAGTACATAAGACTTGAACCAAAAGGAAGGTGATTCATTTTTATTCATCACCATATCAATTAGACATAAAAATACATCAATATAACTCCAAACCAAGTGATTTTTATTGGAATTTGCAAAAAATAACATTAAAATTGCATTGTCTTTACTCAATTATTCCACCAAACTATGCATTGACTATGATTGTAATTCTCTTTGTTTTGACAATAACTGATCTAATAAATGTTTTTAATGATTAAATATGATTAGAGGAATATTAAAGAAGATCTCATCAACCTCCTAGAGGGTTTGGAATAGGTGTTTATATCTTGGTTTTGGATTCCAAGGGTCTAATTGCATTGGGACAGTGGTATTTGCCCAAGGCATGTGGATTGTTTGACAGAATGCCTCAAACAAATATCGTTTCATGGAATGCAATGATTGAAAGCTATGTAGATTCATTATTTGTTAAAAAGGCTTTACAAATTTCAAGAAAATGCAGTTGGCAGGTGTAAATCTAGATTCTTTTCAAGTATCTTCCCAGTCTGTGCCAAAATGAAAGCTTTGGAACATGTTATGCATATTTTTTTAAAACATTAAAGGTTCATCAAAATTTTGACGATAGGCATCTTCGGCTTTCCAACGGTTGCCTCAACAGGCTCCAATGAGATTGTTGTGTGTACGATGAATAACTTCATTGCATGTACAAAGGTCTTGACGAAACCTGTCGCAAGGTGTTCGTCAGAGGTCTGACGATGAAGGTCGTTGGAATTCCGAGGAAGGCAAGGGCATTTGATGTCCCAAGATTTTGATAAAAAGTTCGTTAGAAGTTCGTCAGAAGTTTGAAAAAGTGTTTTCGACACAGACTCTGACAAAATTACAACAACGAAAAGATGGTCGGCGTTTCTTCGAACCTTCGAAAGAAAACCATCGCAATTTTGATGATCTTTTATCGGAATATGCACAGCTTAAAGTTTTCATGTTATATTTGTCCAAGCCTTTTATTTCATCATTTGATCAATTTATTGGATAGAGGTTGATCATCACAATTTGTGTTAATGAACCTATAAATTTCCCAACAACATATATTAGAGACCTATGAATTTTTGTGTGATCTAAGTATCATAAAAAGAAAAAGAATCGCTTATAGGCTTAAGTAAATAAAATGATGTCATTTCATTCCTAAAAGCTTTACATGTTTTAGCATAAATTCTTGTAGCATTTTCTAGGACGTTTTTTTTTTTTCATTTTTTGTATTCCAAGTATCAATTTTAATGTTTTATTTATTTATTTTATCTTACATTATAGTTTTTTAGTATGTTCATGTATCTTTTGTAGTCTAGATCATTTTCTAATTTTTTTAAATTTTATACATTTTAGGACAAACTTGTACTATCATAGACATCATTGTGATCATAGATTTGTCTCATGCTTCTACACTCATATAGTTTCTTTCCAATGCCATTATCAAATGGGTTTTTAACCAACTATTTGCGTAACAATTTCTTGTACAAAATTCTCAAGTTTTAACTACCCTTGATTCTATTCCATAAAATAGAAATCATGATTATAAAATTTAAATACTTGATTCAAAAGAGGTTTTTGGTTGTAATCCTCTTGAATTGGTTTTTTTGTTCTTTTAGTTTTCTATTTTGAATTTCTTCATTTTCTAACACCACCTAGGTATTTCTAAGTATCAATATTCACGATTGGTGTGTCTTACCTTCTATTATGCTTTTTAGATATTTTTGTGCATGTTCCATGACCTGCATTCATTTTCTAAAGTTTTTGGATTGATCCATTTTAAGACAAACTTACAATCACATACATGTTTATGAAATCACATAGTTGTCTCATGCATGTCCACTCATTCAACCACCTTCCAATGGGTCTATTATATGCATTTTAAACTAAATCTTTGCATGAAGTTATTTTGTACAACTTCAATCAAATTTGTAGTTTCACTTTCTTGATTCCATTGCACAAAATGACAATCATGATTTTGGATTTCAAACTGAATTGGGAAGTGCTTGAACCAATTTTATTTGGCTTGTAATCAACATTCTCTTCCATGCACTGTGATAGTAGATGTAATGCCTTGCCAAGGAACCCTCAAAATAAAGGTTCAAACATGCACTAAATATTTTTTGTTATCCAATAGACATTACACCAATGACATAAGTGCATAGCCAAAATAATAAAGAAACAACAATAAGGAACAAATAATGATCGCCAAGTGATCGATCAAAAGAATTCTTACAAGAACTTCCAAGGGTTCCAAGGCACTCGGAAGAATGATCTAGAATGAACAAACATGTTCAATCCACCACGTGAGAGTCTATACCACATCCAAATACCTGACATAATTAGACTGGACCATCATCAATAATCAGTAATGAGGAGACAAGTTCATCCTCAACAGAATCCAAAACAAGGTTCATTTTAAAACCCAAATCAAAATGTGATCAAAACATCGAAATACAAAATGGAAAACAAGATATAAATACATGAAATCAATCCCACACACATATGGAATCTAACTATAGAATCTATTTTTTCACAGATATAAGGGAACAAATTTCTATCATAGATGTGTCAAGTCAGTCTCAAAATAGATGCCTAAGAACATGCTTTGTCTAAGCTAGGCCTAAATCAAATGTGCAAAAATAGCTAACACACACATAAATAATAGATGCATAGAAAGATTGAATGCATGCACAAATTTGCAAGATAAATGTGCATAAACTGTTGGATACAATTATCTGAAGGAGATTGTTGGATTAATTGTGTGTTGTCTTTGATGTCACACAAATGTCATATCAATTATCATGCTCAGTCGGTCAGCAAAGCAATTCCCATTGATTACTGAGCTCAGTCGGTTAGTAAGGTAGTTTTTAGTGTCTACCGAGATCTCTCGGGCGTCAAAGGAAAGTATGGCAGAAAACAGTGTTAACCGAGCTTCCATGGTTATCGAAGGAAAGTTAGTGTTTACTGAGTTCACTCGGTCACCAAAGGAATTCTTTTCGGATCAGTGTTTACCGAGCAAGGTCGGCCCAGTAAAGAATTTTGTTAATTTGAGGAATAAAGTTTGTTTATTCAAGCCGACTGTGGTAATGATTATTAATGTTGGTAATGATTATTAGTGCTGACTTGACAATGTGAATAGACAATCCGAATGGTATATATAGAAGGTCAAGTTGTGAATTCAATGTGTGCAAGTGAAAAAGAGTGAAAGTGTGGACAAGTGTGAAAGAGGAAGAGTGTGTGGATGAGTGAACATGCAAATCATTTTGAAGGAAAGTGTGAGTGAATTTTGAAGGATGGTTAAATATCCTTGAGGAGCAGTAGAGATATATTTGATCAGGAAGGATCTAGTGAAGCAGAACAAAGATCTGTAATCAGCAATTCAGTTGCATCATTATTCAGGTCATTTCATTGTTACTTTCTTACCATTGTAGTAGTGATTTCAAAATCTCTTAACCGAGTTGGTTTAATAGCCATTTTGTAAATCCTCTAACAAGGTGACATTTCTATTGAATTGTTTCAAAGACCTCTTACAAGGCCACTCCTAACAGGGTGATTAAATCCTCTAACAAGGTCACACCTAACAGTGTGTTTTGTAACCTTTTACTGGGTTGGCTCCTAACAGGGCATCACTTCAGAAGAGTGAAAAATAGTAACTAGTTACATTGGTGGTTTTTCCCATATTGGGTTTCCACGTTAAGTCTAGTGTCTCTTGTGTTCATGTTATTTTCTTTATGCATGCATGTTAATCACTAATGAATGCTTAAGATCAGTTATAATTAACACTCACTGCAATAATCAAGTTTCAACATTTCTTTGTATGTTTGCCAAGTAATAGCAGTAAATGATTTAATAAGACATCTAAAGGATCTGTGGTAATATTTTTGTGGTTAACTGATTCACCCCCCCTCTCAATTACTCCATCTATATTTCCAACATAAACAACATTCAAATGTGCAACTTTCCTAAGAATTCATAAAATTACAAAATGACAAGTGTCAGCTCTAATGCATGACCCCAAAAAAATGTACAACTCCACACTAGAGAGTACTAGGAACATAAAATTAGAATAGTATACACTCGATACAATGAATAACATCAAGATCATACTAATCTAAACATCATATACACATATAAGCATAAATCATTAAAATTTAAAATATGGGATAGGAAGAGCACATCATGCTTGTAACTCCATTATTGAAAGAAGTTCTCCACTTGTATACTAGTCCCCAAAAGTGGTAAAGAGAATAACCACCCTACCATGTGGAACCCTCAGGCCCACCCCACCATACTCATGGAGATGGTCACATGGTCTAAACACACCAAATTATCATACCAAGAATGGCTTACAGACATGCCAATCAAATACAAGAATCAGGGCATGGTAAAATAATCACAATGCAATCACTCAAGTGAAAATAAGTAGCTACAACATAGAGAACACTCAACATGAAAATAAGAAAGTACAACATGGAGAACACTCACCATAAAAATACACAAAATGTAAATATATAGTATGGTATAGGAACAAAGGGCCACTACTTAGATCTATCAAGGCTATAATGTAGGGACTCAAGGTGGAGTATCATTACGTGGAACATGGTAGCCCAAGTAGCATCGAGCCTTCGATCAATGTTTACATACGACCATACTTGGTATGTATCTTTGATCAACTCCATCAAAAGGCCATATACAATGGCTTTGATCAATGTCCTTAGATGACCAAGCACTGAATTACCTTCAATCAATGCCCTTGGGAATCTAGGAAGTTAAGTTACTCTTATTAGTGTGATTTTACCCCTTTTATTTTATTATGTTATCACTTATTAAGAACTCCTTTACATGGTCTGTATTAGCCACTTACAAGATGGGATCCACGTAAGGAGCCACTCCACACCACTACCCAAACACTAGGCTCATCTCATTCTATGAGGCACAAAGTACAATACAAGGTAAGACTCTCAATGTTATAAAACCATAAAGAAACATGGTAAGTTCTATTGGTCTCAAACCAAAAGCACAGTTCACTCAGACCTTGGCATAGGAGCATAGTTCAACTACATTACTGAATGTGGACTCAACACCCTACATCTGCATATTACATGAACGCTTAACTCAATAATGGAGTGTTGCAAAATGGAAATAAAAAAGAAACAACAATACACATATGACTGCAAAATACCCAAAGTCAAGATTTCATCGAAATACGAGAAGCACTCAATCAATAACAAACCAAGAGTACAAGTCTCTCAAGATCCTACCAAGTAGGCATAGTTCAACTACACTCAAGGATACTATCTCAAACATGCATCAATAAATCCAATGAAACTCAAAGCAAGCATAAATAAAGATAAGAAACCAAGGCAATAAAATGGTGCACAAGTACACTCTATTGGCCTCATCGCCAAGAACACAGATCCCAAAATGAACCAACATAGAATACACATGGGATAATAACATCCCTAAACACTCAAATATGTTTCTCACATATAACAATCAATCAAGAATCTCAAAAAAATAAAATAAACACAAAGGGTGACCATTTCTGACAATTACCAACTAGGCACATTACCCAGAAAACCAATCTAAAACCCAAGGTTTGGATCACGATATTAAGCAATTGGAATGACCTATATTTATTTTGATTGCATAATCCAACTAAAATCCAAGAAACTTCAAAGGCCAATTTACAAAGGTTGCCAACATGGTGAAAATCCCAAATAGGAGATCACACAAAATGAGGCGCACACAACAACGTCAAAAATTGAAACTCAAAATCTTACGACGAAACTAAAACCCATTGGTTCCCACATTCCCAGCAACACACTTTTCAAATAGAGTTCACATTTCAACCAACCATGAAAATTTGAGCAACATAACATTACTTTTCTCATTTGATTTCAAAATAAAAATAACACAAGCCCAACCAAGCAACAAAAAAAATGAAATTATGGGGGAACACTAGTTCTTAGACCACAAAATAATAGAAATCAAGAAGGATTCAAAAGACGAAGCAAAATGAAAGATCCAAGAAGACCTAGCTCACCAAATAGTAAAACCACTAAAGCATAGAGAAGAAATAAAATACTTCGCAATATTGAATAAGCCTCCATGCAAAGCGGAGCAATCACGACCCAAATCTAACAAGCCACTACCCACAAAAATCCAATACAGATATCACTCCCAACAAGAAAAAGACCAATTGCTCACAAAGAGGGTTAGAGAAATTTTTGCTCTCCAAAATGCAAAAGTGAGAAAATGAAGTCTAATTCTTCATTATTAGTCACTTTTTAGCCAACACACAAGAAGGCTAAAATTAACCACTTAAATCAATAAATTAAAAACCCTATAAAACTAACCCAAACTCAACATGAATTAAATTAATCAATTCTAATAAAATGGAATAGCACTATGGAAAAACTACAAGTAAATATATAATAACCATTTAATAATAAAAATCAGCATGCAAAAAGATCTAACTCAACCACGAAAACTATGGTAATTAAAATGCACAGACACATTTACTGGTCCAACACAAAATGCAAATGAAGTCTGGATTTTACCGACACAATACCAAAGGTATAATATATCAATTACAGATACACTATCCATACAAGGACGATGTTGGCCCAGTATGCAAAAAGTCCAATGTAACTATCTCCAGTGACACTGTTGGGGATAAAGACACACTCAAACCTACAACTTAGGCAGAATGATGTCTAGTACGTATTCACTAAAACATGCACACATCAAGTGTAACTACACATAGAATATACAATCAAAGCACATGCATATAATAATCAAAGTATGCCTAATGGAATAGTGACACTCTAGTGATGTGATTAGTTGTATGTATTAGAATGTTGCGACATTGGCCATTCCATGTTTAATCCTCAATGTACATTTCATTTAAGTTAAAATATTTAAATAATCATTTTAAGATAATATAAGAAAATAACAATGAAAACTCTAAATGTATATCCATCAACATGATAAGGCATAATATCATTGAAAAGCTAATATAACATCATGATAATATATAATTATCCCTGATCTAGATAACATATAAATATGATAAATAATCATAATTTATAACCATTGGCACATACATAAGTGAAAACAATCAAATCACATCATAAGCCATATAATCCACAATGTATCATAAATCAAATAAGCCAAATACCATCATAACCTCAAAAAGTATAGCATCCCAAATTAGGTAGGAAACAAGCCATAGAAAAATGGATCTCACCGCAAGGCATAAGGACATAAGTAACTTTTCAATGCAATGACATAAGTTAGATCACCCTGAAGGTAATGACCTCTCATGGGTCCAACATGATCACACAATACAAGCATATATCCATAAAGGCATAAATTAAGCTCAACCAAGCACATAAAGAAAAAAAATAGAGCCAAACAAGGCATCATAAGAGATCACATTCAACTACATAGAAGCACTAACACACATTAAGTCAAGGCCACATCCATCGGGATGTCATGCAAAAAGGAAATGAGAGAGCCACTACAAGACACATGTATTAGAACTCCTAGTCATTTGTGTTACTACTCTAAAATCTAGATGCCATATGTTGAACATGCAATCAATCTAATTTTCTACGGACTTTCCATTGAGGTCAAAAAGACCACTTTGGCAAGCTCCTACCCAATCTTCCCCTTTCACTTATCTCAAACATATGTGGATTTGTATGAGATTTTCTTTAGATTTAACAACTCATTTAATATTTTTGTATCTATCACTTTCCTTTGTCATTTTGGTTTTTTTTTGGTATTAAAAAAATTGTAATATTTTAATATTGTATTTTTTGCCTTGGTTTCTCACAATTCCTATTTGTATGTTTTTGGTCATTATGCAAGCTATTATATTTTAAATTTGCAATAGATGTTTTTACAACTATAGAAACTCTTGATAAACTACAATATCATCCTAAGTCACAATTTTGCCTAGTTTTATTTTCTCATCCAAAGTACTATTTGTCTACTCTTTCTAGTATTTTGCATATTTTAATATCTTGTACTAGATTCCTCACATGTTTTTCTTTTATGCAATAAAAATTCAAATATATTAATCTATTTTTCATTTGTCAAAAAGTTGTATAATAATGACACTCCAATCCATGCCTAACAATGATTTAACCTCTTCTATGTTTTTCTATTCTACTACTCTCTAAATAAAACTCTACTATCTCCTCACATCTCCCTTCCCAAAATCCTCTTCCTATAATTTCTCCTACTTCCCTTGATATCTTTTTTATTCTTATTCTAGTAATGATCAACCTGTCTCCTTCATTCCTCATCATGACATGTATTTTTGTTCTTTGCCTCTTTCTCTCTTTCTTTAAATGATGACATTCTTATTTCTAAGGAAAATTCAAATAATAATGTGTTCATTGACCACTTTCTCAATTTCTCATTTTTCAACCTTCATTATACAATGGATATTGATCATCCTTCTCATGAATTTTCATCAACTATCATTTCTCATTTACTCTAACCACCCTCCTGGAACCAGATTCTCTCCATTTCAATTATCCACCTTCTTTACCCACTAATGACATACCATTTTCCTTTTTGGAAGCATCACAATATATTTGTTGTGAGGCCCTTCCAAATAATCAACCTTCTTTTGTTCCACCTGAACATGAAATAAGTCCCTACGCACAACTCAACAACCTTATTGAACATCTTTTAATCAATCTCTGGGAATCTCAATTGATCGTGCTTCCTACTCCACACTAAGAAACTTCCTAAATGTATTTGTTACCTCTAGTTTGAACCATATAATGTTTAGATCATTAGAGAAATATTTGCAACATACCAAAAAAATAGAATTCAATACCTCATTGATATGGATGACATAATTAGGTAATTTATTTCATCTATTTGTATGTACGCTCTCATGTGGATTTTTCCTTATGGTGTCAACATTTATTCATGTCTACGTTTATCTATTGTGTTTTTTTGGTTATGTGGTACTCATGGATTTATCTCTTTTTTTCATTTAGCACTAGCACAATTTTAGGTACAACAATCTTTTATGCTAACAACATTTCTTTCTTCTTTCTTCTTTCTCTCTATTTTTAGGAGCAAAATGCTTGACATTGGGGACATAACAAATTTATATATTTTCTCCTTAAGGCCCTTCTTTTTATTCCTTTTTCTACCCTAAATATGATTTCATACACTCTTTTATCCAATTATTTTTGGGGGACATATATCCATATTCAAACACTACATATTTTGGCATGCTTTTGTGGAATCAATAATTCATGGTTCCAAGTAAAGATTAGACATGGTCACCCTTATAACATTGCCTAGAAATAAAATACACTGGAGCATGCTATGGAATTGTCTCTACATACGAGTCACGTAGCAACAAAGCACACTACTCCACGTGATTCATGATATTCTCATACAATTCCTAAAAAAGAGCATGCTAGACTATGAATCATATCTATATTTTCCTAACAATAGAGCACATTGAGATTCTATTTCTATTTTATAGAAACAAAACATCCTACTCATTATCTTCATCTATCTTCTTGTTTTAATCTTTCATGTGCATGTAGATCTTTTATTTTCTTGTGTGTTTATTTTCTATTTTCTTGTTTATATGTATGATGTATATGTTGGATTATATGTGACGTACTAGTGTATTGATGTTGTAAGTTTCATGTTGTGTAATACCTTTCTATTGAAAATGTTTGTAGTGTTTGAAATGTTTGTATTACAAATATTATCTTAGAGCATGGATTCCTCACTTAGAGATTCTATTATTTATCATTGTGGAAAATTAAAAGTATGTCACTACGGATGATAATGAACCCTCTAAGGATTCAAATCTTAACCCTCTACTTAGAAAAACCTTTAGATAACTACAACCTTCTATTTTATCCATTATTTAACTAAATTTGTGTTTGAATCAAACATACAAATTCTCTAGACTCTTTAGACTCTAGAAGATAAAATATAGACCACATAGGTCTCTTGGGTAGCTCAATAAGATCTCTATCCATGATGAACGTGAGTCAAGGATGAAAACATGATGCCCTTTTTTCCTTTACAAATGGAGAACAAGAGATTCCACAAACAAACACAAAATGTTTCATATAATGTCCCAAATACTAAAGACTGTAAAAATATGATTAAATAATAGATATGAAAAATTAGAATATAGCATATGGGGCCTGGATCGATTGGTGATAGATTCCTATTATGAAGCACAAGTTCATGAGGTCCAATCTCCCCTCAGCCCACATGGTATTGAAGGATGTTTTGCACTAGCATCATCAATTATATTAAAAATTTTAGCCAATGAACTACAATTTATAGGAGGTGTTATACTTGATTCCTACAATCTTAAAAAGAAAAAGAAAAACTAGAATATAAAAACTAAATAAGATTAAATTACAAAAGAGAGGCAATGAATATCACTAAATATGCTTCAATAATTCAAGAAAAGGCAAAGTATCTCTCTAGATGATTTTTCCACCTACACCTACACACATAAGACCAAAGTGAAATTTAGGTAACTATGTAGGATTTTTCCTCAGTCAAACCCACATTTTGGTGTTTCCACCTCCTTAGACAACCTTAGACGAGATTATAGAAATAGACATGCAAAAAAGAAGAAAAATATTATGCCATAGGTACTAAGACAATATGCAAAATGTAGAACCTTGAGCTATCACCCTCAAACAAAGAAGCAAGATAGCCTGCTAGTGTAATGAAGAAACAACAATCCTCAAGATAGTAGTGAACCTTTCAAATGGTAGTAGCAACAATTTTCAAGATTTTATTGTAGAAATAGTAATGATGGAATAATGAAGTGTTTTGGATGTTGCGAGTGGAAGAATGCAAGAATGGAGTTCTAGAATGCAAAATAATTTGTTTAAAAGTGATAGCAAATTGGAATGAAGTTCAAGAAATGAAAATGGAGGCAAATGAAAAGGTTTTAGAAACAAAAAGTGACCCCCAATATAGCTACAAGTTGGAAAGGGATTTACATTGCCAAAATGGAGCAAGTGTAACATCCCAAAAGTTAACACAATTGCATATAATTGCAAAATGCTAGTGTGGTGCACATACATCTAAGTGAGAATTGGACCTAATGGTCCACTAGTACATTTGAGGCCAAATTCCAATGGCCATTTTTCAGATTTTCAATGCCTATGTGTCAACATTTCGACATCTGTGTCCGTCAGCATTTTTGAGTTGGAAATTGCAACGGAAGAGGTAAACGTCAGTTTTTCGACACCTAATTTCATCGGAAACTTGCACATGAATACTGGCTTTGTTATGATATTTCTTATGATTGACCTATCGAAACTTCGACGACCCATGTAGGTGTCCTGTTGAACCTATATGTCACAACAATGATGAGTTGGCAATAATTCTCTGACAGGAAGACCCATTGGAGATATGGCATGACTATCACAAATACCTGTCGAAAAGAAGTACTTTCTGACATTATAATTGTTGGAATAGCGATAGATCTGCAGCCATAGCCTGACAGATAGACCCGTCAGTGCTATATCATTCCTATCGCACCTATCTGTTGAAAAGGAGACATCTTTGACATTGGAGCTATTGGAAGAGTGATGGTATGGCAGTACATTTCCGACAGGTATACCCGTCAGATATATAGAATTCTTGTCGTACCTATCCATCAAAAAGTAATTGTCTCTGACATTATATCGGTCGGCCAAGTGAAAGGTGGAAGTGGATTCCGACGGGAGAGTTCGTCAGATGTATAGCACTACTATCGAAAATATTTTCTTTAGTGTCGAAAAAGCGACGAATATGCACATTGAAAATAAGAAAGCTCAAGAGACCATCATAGGTTGTCTCTT
Organism: Chamaecyparis obtusa; assembly: GCA_027943335.1. Lineage (NCBI taxonomy): Eukaryota > Viridiplantae > Streptophyta > Pinopsida > Cupressales > Cupressaceae > Chamaecyparis > Chamaecyparis obtusa. The sequence continues at coordinate 1,320,458 of BSBK01007864.1, forward strand.
TCTTTGGTCTATATTATTGACAAAATGTTTTACCTTTCATTAGTTCATCAAATCAAGGGATTTGAAAGAATTTAATAGAATATTTTCATGATAACGTATATTATTTAAGTTGACGTTGCACAAATTTATCTACTTCACGCACTTGTAGACTATGAGGAGGGCGATAAAGAAGCATCTCCTCCCATGGCCTACATTACTGAAGCCACAAGAGGGGATGCTTCTTTATGGCCATCCTCGTAGTATACAAGTGCATGACGTATATAAATTCGTTCAATGTCAAACTAAAATACTGTACGTTATACATGAAAATATTCTATTAAATTCTTTCAAATCCCCAAATTTTATGAGTTAATGAAAGGTAAAACATTTTGTCAATAATATAGACCGAAGAAAGAGACCAACTATGATGGTCTCTTGAGTTGTGTTATCTTTAGTCCTAGCTACTCGGTAAGGCATGGAAGACTTATACCTGTCGATTGTCAAGAATAATCACTGCCTTGCATTTATGTACACTGCAAAGTATCCAATATAATTGATCCTATTCTTGCAAAAACATTTTACACTTGTGCAGCTCATCAATACTGGAGACCTGAAGTAATTTTATATGATCACTAGCACATTTCGTGCATGGATGAGAAATAGTATCCAAAGTTTCTAGATTCTGAGAAGAGGTATGAGTGGAGGCCAAAGAAGGGATATTTGTGAAGGTTTTATAGAGGCAGGTTACTGAATCATCATTGATTCCTGTCATTTTTTCAGCATCTCCATGGACTGAGACCTTAAATTATTGAGCTTCTCTTTGTTTCAAGAATAGTTTAACATTCTCTACTTAACAGGGCCAACCACATGAAGGTGGAAGCTCATCTGGCCCTTCCTAGGAGCCTCTTATGACCCTTTACGACATTTTAAGACCTCTAAGATGTATTATTAGGGATCGTAAAGGGTCGTAAAGGGTCATAAGGGGTCCTGGGATACAACAGCTGAGAAACATAAATGTAGGCATCGTGGTCAATTTTTTTTGGAGACACAACATAATTGAGTGGTATACCCAGATGATACAAAGCAACCACTACTCCTCCGGTTTCGAGTTGACACTGCGGGATCCAAAAACCATAGATAAGGAATCTATGGTTTTTGGATCCCGTAGTGTCAACTTAGAACCAAAGGAGTAGTGGTTTCTTTGCATCATCTGGGTATACCACTCAATTATGTCGTGTCTCCAAAAAATTGTGACCATGATGCCTACATTTATGTTTCTCAGCTGTTGTGATATCTGCATCGCAGTCTATAGTTGTTGCAGCAACAAAGCCTATCCACAATAGAAAGGAAGACATCTTTCTAGCCTGGGTCTGGATCCTACCCCAATTGGTGAAGGATCTAGGCCTAGGCTAGAAAGATGTCTTCCCATTCTATTTAAGCCATATTCCTTGATCTTGTCAAACTTCCTTGGTACAGTAGGCCTACTCTCTGTAGTATGTTCCAATGGCATGTTCTTCGTGTGGTACATGGAAGATTTGGCTATCAAATCTTCCTTCGTGAAAGCTGAGCGCGAGAGAAGGTATGTGATTTCTTCATCTTTGATTGGTATCTTTGATGAGCAACATCTTTCAAGCCTCTGGCATCATATTCGACCACAAATTTCAAATGCATTGCATTTTATTTGATCATGAATGCTCACTAAAATGATCGCATTCTACTGGTGTCGTGCCCTAGCCCGTGCTTTATCTCCATTATTTGATGTTATTGGTGCTTGTGCTCAAGGATATCGATTCACTATTTTGAATTGTTTGGATCATTTTGGTCATGACTGTTCCTAGACACAGTCAAGAAATGTAACTATCTAATGATTATATGTAATGTTGAATGGATTAAATTTTTTATTCTTGATAGAAGTGAATGGAAGGAATAGTGTTGGTGTTAGGTTTCATTTATTATTGAATTCAATGGTTTCCAAGATGTGTTGAGGAGTTTTCTCCTTGTTTAATGTTAACTGTTCCTGCACAATCCACTCATACAACAATGAAATGCTATGTGATTGACAATTTCATACAACTGGTTCAGATTTGTAAAAAAAAATTCGGGTTAATTTTTTTTTCTATTTTTTCCATTTGATAACCACAGTCAACATTTCAAAATTGTTCTTGCACAATCCACTCATACAACATTGAAGTTACAAAACTAAACCAATGACATGTTTACAACAAAGAAATAGAATGATAATAATATGCTAAAAATTCTATTCTATTTAATACACGGCAAAGGACCAGTCCCAACAATTCTTAAACATACTAGTTATCTGCTATGATGAATTTTTAATAAAGGTCTAATTCTGTAGACTTCTAGCATGAAGGAAGATTTGACCTAGCCAAATCTTCCTTGTACCACACAAAAAAATGTGTGATAAGTATGTCTACTCCAACCTTAATTGTTTAAGAATTCATCATATCAGATAAAGTATGTTTAAGAATTGTTGGGAGTTCTATTAGACCTTTGTTATAAACATGCCATTGGTTTTCAAATGTTTGGATTCACGTTTGTTGATATTACTGGCACATTTAATGACGCCATTGTATATTGCTGAGATGCTCACTGAAATGACTACATTCTACTGGTGTCATGCCCTAGCCTATGCTTTAACTCCATTATTTGATGTTATTGGTGCTTGTGCTCAAGGATATCCATTTTTTTGAAATGTTGACTGTGGTTATCAAATGGACAACCCGTGAGCTTATAGCTAGGTGCCATTTGTATTGATAGCTTAGGGCATCAAATGTATTGTATCAATGATAATTGAAACTTTGTTAAAAGGAAATAGGACAAAGAACAATTTTGATTTATTTTCTCTATTTTGATCCCTAAGTGGCTTACAACCCTAGAGAAGTATATGTAGATTTACAGATGTAGTTGCGGGATACATAGCAACCGATAATTCACAAGAAATCCATGCATCCAGTTAGAATAGAAATTAATACAAAGAAATAGGGTCCTCCAATGGCCCAATCATCTAGACCTTGACTATCCCCTCAACCAGTGACCCTTCAAAACTGGGTTATCATGCAATCAGCGAGTGATCCTTCAATCTCCTAGTCTGTCCTGCATCCAAACATATTGAAAATACATAATACAATGATAACAAGTATTTCACAATCCCCCTTCCCTCAAGGAACACTATCAACCATCCCTTCCACATAGCATTTCACTGTTGTATGAGTGGATTGAAAGGAGCAAACTCCTCAACACATCTTGGAAACCATTGAAAGGGTAAGAAATCAGTTTGGACACATTTGTTGTAAACATTCCATTGGTTCAGTTTTGTAAATTTGTTTTTTGTGTTAAATGCACTTAAATGGAACATTAAGCATAGTAATAATATGCTTAATCTATTATTAATTGGCAGATTAAATGTACATAATACCTTTATCAATTTAGCATGTTATTATAAGATACTAAAGAAGACTTGCTATTTGTCAGAGAAATCTTCATTGTCCCCCACAATGAAGACAATGAAGATTGACCTCCTACCCCACAACAAAGAACATTGTAATAAGAATAAGATATAATGTAGTGTTAGAATAAAATTTGAACAAAGACATGTAATGCTTATGTTAATGATCTAAAAAGCTGCAAATATAGGAATTGAAAAAGAAGATAGTGCCAAGAAATATTTTCACAAATATGAAACATGAGGAAAAGTAATAACATTAACAATGCCAAGATTCACAACATTAAATTTCACCCATGGATGAGTTTCTACAGTGGGTTGCCCAACATCAAAAATATGTTGAGTTGCATTTGAGATGTAACTAAGAGTATCATGTAGAACAAACCCTAAACTTTGAAAGCATTCTCCAACCTGGAAATTCAAAATTCAATCTAGGAAAGAATCAGTAAGTGAAATAAATTATAGGCATCAACATCAACATCATCATAATCATTAGACATAAATTATAGACATCAACATCAACATAATCATAATCATTTGGAGGGTATTCGTTTTGGATAGTACTATGTTTCTTGAAAGTTTTTGTGATGCTTCTAAACTTTAAAGACATATTTTATGGCTTAATGATAATATAGATTAGTGTTTTGTTTTCTGATGTAAAATCTTTTCAATATAATCATGGAATGTTGTTGATCATTCATGGTCTTGAAGAAACTTTTCTTCTATTTGATGTATCCTGAATTCATTGAGTTCTAGTATAGGTGAATTGGCCAGATTGAATAATTTCCAGGGTTAAATTTTTTTTTACCTATGTAAGCTTCACATTCATTCTTTTCTTGTTTTTATTCTTGAGTCCTGACATTATTTCTCAGTGTGATATAGATTGACCACAAGATGGTTCAGTTGGCCCTCTCTTTCTGTTTAATCATTTGTGTTCTTCATGGTGTAAGTGTCAATATGTTATAATCCAACCAGCATGTCATACCCCAACTTCTGACAAACCTCACAACATGCAAATCATAGCCAAATACTTGGGTGATCAGCATACACAAACAATGATTACCCTTAGGAAACAATGATCATTAATATTCTTTAATGGCGGGTGGTGATTTCTTGGTGATAAAGGCATTGACAACATTCATCTTCTTAACCAAGTCATGGGTAGTTATCCTTGAAATAGCACAATTAGTAAAAGGAAATAACAACATAACATAATTTGGAGTGAGGAAGAAGGAAAATTGGAAAACAAAATATGGAATAAACAGGTTGGAATTGGAGAAGAATTCAAAAATAAACTTGAATTAGAAAAAAACCAAGTTATCTGGTTCTTTGTTTGAGGCTGGGTTTCGGTTCTACTTTTGTTCTCCTTTGGGTTCGACTTGGGTGCACCTGCAGTATTATAAATATGATACATGAGGTATTTTATTCATAATTTTATAGGCTAACTCATTATTATGGTAACATGGGTATGACCACACTCCATGCCTAATGGTACTCGATATGGAGTGTGGTTCAAATGAAGTTGAACCAAATGTTGTCCATGATGGCTATGATCATGATGAAGATGAATATGAATATTAAATCTAAAATATGGCTTGTAATTTAAATTTTCATTGTGAATGAAGAAACTATAGATTCAAGTTGACTCATTCTATGTTGTAGTATATTTGTTCCCTAGATCTACCATATTATATATGTGCAGCCTGTAAGGGACATCTTCTTCTCATCCAGGTATCAGAGCTTGGTAAGATTTCTTAGGAGAAAGACAAGATGTCAGTGGGAGATGGAGAAACCAATCTCAGAATACCACTTGAAGCCTTGCAATGTTGAGAGTGGGATAAAGGCTACACTTGAGACCCTATATAAGGAACAATCTTATTGAGATTCATTTTGTTTCGAGAATAGTTTTATATTTTGTACTAAAAAGGTCCAACCACGTGAAGGTGGAAGCTCATTTGGCCCCACCCCCGCCCCCCCTAACATCACTCTAAATTCCCTGTTAACATCTAACATTCATTCATTATTTCATCCATTAATAAAATGTAACATTCATTAATTATCACATGATAATATTCATTAACATTCATTAACACATTAATAAAATGTAACATTCATTAATTATCACACGATAACATTCATTAACACGTTATAAAATTTATGAACATTCAATACCACATAATTAAATTCATTGCCATATAAAAATCAATCATTATCAATTAAGGTGCATAGATGACAATCATTTCTTTTTTTTCTTTTGATTTCTAGTTTTTAGGAAGTAATCGCTAAGATGAGCATCAATATTATCATGATCATCTCCCCTCTCATTAGATCTCAATGTACGCCTAGTTCTTTGTTGATGCAAAGGGGGGTCATTTGTAATAACATATAAAAGGGTTAAATTAAAAAGATTAAATTTTTTTAAAAGTATTTCAGTACCTTAGAGGCCATAATCATATAGTTCTTTACCTGATCTAGTCACATCATCAACATTGAGGTCAGTTTGTCTGGCCTCGGCCTCAACCTCAACCTTCTCATTAACAATGGCCTCTACACTCTCTACAACTGCAATACAAATTGTTCCATTAATCCAAACACCAAATGCAATTAAATTTGTATTACTGCACCAATCAATTTAAGATGTTTACTTGTATTACTTTGATGCACATCCTCATTGTCATCAACACGCACAGGTTCTGTATGGCCAGAATTGGCAGGTTGCATTTCAGTTCCATATGCATTCATGTTATCATTGTTTTCTTACTTAAAACAAATTTACTCACTTTATGTTGGAACTTAACATCAAATAAACTAATTGGTAAATAGTTAAATTTGAAATATCATCTATTTAGCTTACTTACCGTGACAGATCCATCAGTAGAACCTTGTGCACTTCTTAGTCTTTCTGCCATGGCTTTATAGCCTTGTTGGAAGCCAATTCTCTTGTCCTCTTTTGTGAGACTTATATTGAACTCCGCACCTTGCATTTTTGCTTAGTATCGTCAAATTTTATTTTATTGTTTCATCAAAACAAAAAAGATTTCAAATTATAAATAAATATTATAAAGATCAAAGTATTATTTTTGGTGTTAAAATCCATCTACAGATTGTATTTTTCCTCATTTAATTTTGACAATATTAACACTTACAACTCGTGCAGCAAGTTTGGAATAACCGCTAGAGCCTAGCTTGTGTTGCCCGTGCTTTTGTAGTCTTTCCTTTGTTGCCTTTGATGTGTCAGGCAATCTATGAAGAGATTGAAATATGTTAGTTCATATAAATATGAAGAGTATTTAGTACACAATTACATTCTTAACAGTATCACATACCTTCTTTTGTTCTCTGGTGGTATATTTTCTTTTTTTATTTCAGTTTTCTCATTCACATCTAGAATAAGAGATTTTCACTCTAAATCAGGAATGCAAGGGGGACGCTGGTAATTCGGGTTTTTGGTTAATGTATACCTGTACTGGTCCCTAATATACCCCAAACATAACCCGAATTTCTAAAGGAGCTTACCCTTCTCAAATGCACGAGGTCCAAAAAAGTGTCATACTCTCTATGAGAGCATCCTTTAACTTTTGATTTTGGGTTTTCCACCTTTTAAGGAAAAATAGTGTTAGATTAAAAAATGAAGTGAAATTACCTTTTATATAGTTTAAGAAATGGATTTAATGATAACTATCCTAGCAATGATATGAAATCAAAATAGTGGATTGGGGTTTTAGTTCGGATATGATGTTCCACCCTGTACAGATGGTGGGCCCGAATATCCGCAAACACTCATCACTAAGTTTACCATAAAAAAAATCATTCCCTGCAAAATAATCATGGGATCATTAGTCAAAGGATATAATAGTATAAAATAAGAATACAATAGATGTAAGCTTCTCATATTGAATGCAAGGTGTAATTAACATACGATTGTATAGTAAAAGAAAGGTCCAATCTTTAAAGTACCTAAAAGTTTTGCTATTTTCAAGGGATCTCCTTCTTCGTCACTCACAAGCAATATGCAATCCTTCACCAATCCTGTACTAGGAATACTAGTACATCCAGGAAAATCACCATCAAGTGATGCATCCCCTGTTGTATAAATTGAATCCATTACGAAATGGTCCTAAGAAAGAACACTTCAAGGGAAATAAACATATATATAATGATAGAGAAAATAAAATCTGTGTATGATTAGGTGGTGCCATGGCATCTATGGCCCTGCCACGTGTTTTCGACATTGCAAGATGTAGTACATCTGAGCCTGCCATCATATGAGGCGGTGATAGGAAATGATCATTAACATGTGCTGAAGAATAATATTATTAGAGCATAATAAAAACAATGATTAGTATGGACAATATTGTTAGAGAGTAAAAAAAAATATAGTCCAACATGCGATCTACCTAAACTAGTTGTAGTACCCTCATCATGGCTGTGAGGATCAAAATTACACAAAAAAAGATGTAAAAGCAACACATCCGCTTATTTTTTAATAGTATAAAAGACTAGTATAACATAAAAACTATTATTGAACTTTTGTTATAATTAAAAATTACATTAATACTTTGTAATTTTGAGATAGGTGCATCAGTTTAGTTGCCCTCTTTTGTGACTCAGCAATCAGAGGGAATATAGATGCCAATTCAGCCACTCTTTTTCCAATTTTGTGGAGACATTTTTTAATTGCAGAGGTTGGGTCATCACAAGTAGCAAAATCAATAGCTAGGTCCTCGTCAAAGGACTCCTCTTCAGGGACTGTGGGTTCCTTTCCCTTTCTTTGCTGACCACCTGTCTGTGACCACAATATTACTAACACTATTAGAATTAATCTGAAACAGTGATGAAAAGAATATATTAAAAAAAATTATTTAACATTTTGCTTCTATCTAATTTGTAGTACAATAACAAAGAGGTTTACCTGCTGGGAAGTAGTGCATGCATGATCATCATTTTCCCCTCTACGTGGTTGCTCAATATTGTGGCCATGTGTTATTATTGAAAGTTAACCAATAATTAGAAAGGACTACATTAATAAATTTCATTAGAAGATGATGATGGAGATGAGGTGGATGGTGAGGAGACTCTCTAAATGTGGCTGGAAAAAAAACTCAATTATTTAATGGTACATAGTATGTACCTGTACCCTAATGATAGTGACATCATTTGTATCTATGTGATTCAAATTGTAATCAATAAGCAGCTCTTCCCCTACACTTATTGATTTTATCACACATACAAATACATGATTTCCGTCACACGCCTCAAATATGCAATTGGGTTGCTTAATAGTTGACAAAGGTCATGTGCTATTTATAAAACCTTCAATATTCCCCGATTCTTTTGGCCTTCTATCAATGTATATAGCCACTCTTTTACTTTGCTCATTGTCTTTTTGTTGAATATAATTTTTTGAGAGTGCATACCTACGCATAGTTTTTTTATATTGAACAATTCGCATCTAAATTTTGTAATCATAACAAGGTCCAACATACTCCATCAATTCAACAACTTTGTTGTAAGAGACCTTTATGCCATCCATGGAAAATAGGCCCAAACCATGTATTGACAATGGTGCAATACGATATATCTTGCCTTTAACACTAAAATCATTGTTTATTGGAGGAAGTTCCTTGGGGACCCATTGTTTCTGTAGATTTTGGTACCTAGAGGGCACCTCGATGTCACCTTTTCTCTCATCATCATAAGAACATGACCCCCCTTGAGCAAGGAAAAATTTCACGCGTTTATTGAATTTCCTTGTAGTCTTTTGACCTCTAGTTGATCTTCCTAATTTAGACATACTACATGACTCACTTTCTTCGCTCAAGGAAGACACATCTGACAAATGCCTATTTGCTGCTACCTGCACTCTATCAAATGAGAGAGATAGAAAGTAATGCGATATATTTTTCAAATTGTGAAATACATTAATCTCTATAGGGTGTATTGACTTATACCTGTCGATCCATGAGACTATGTGGGATGCTCGTGAAAGGGGTCTAGGTACCTACATATGTAATTCAATTATCTAATGTTAGCTAAACAATTCATGATACATATACTCAAAACCACATAGTAAGTACATTAAAAACCATAAGCATCCCATATGAATTAAAAACATTAAAAGTCACATCACAAATTAATTAGATTAAGCATTGATCGCATAACTGCACATTTCTATCAAGAAATCAATATTAAATAGATTAAGCAGTGATCACATAACTGTACATTTCATTCATGTCATTCATCTTCTTCTTCATCACCACCAACATCATTATCATCATCTTCATCATCGTCATCATCATCATCAGCATCATCATCAGCATCAGCATCAGCATCAGCATCATCATCAGCATCATCATCATCATCATCATCATCATCATCATCATTAGTAGCATCATCATCATCATCTTCTTCTTCTTCTTCAAGAAAATTTGCGTCAGGAATATCATCAACTAACTGTTGTTGGTGATCATCATCTACATCATCTTCTAGTTGTTTGCAATCTTCTTCTTCCATCGCATTATACCTCATCGGCCTTCCTCTTGGATCATGTCTAATAAAAAATAACCAACCCGATTTATGTGGAACCTCTAAGTAAAATATCTGCTCACATTGGCTTGGAAGAACATAGGGCTCATCCCCAACTGGCTCAAACCACCTTGTATTAATCATTGAAAATCCATTGTCATATTCAATAACAGTTTTATCAGGATCATTTTAATTAAGTCATAGCCTGTACCATTTGACAACGAAGAGAACTAATCTGAAGGAATTAAAGTCACACTCAAGTATATCATCCAAAATGCCATAATATCGATTTTCAGACTCTCAAAGATGTAAGTCATTTCTAGATGAAATATTAGTCACCTGAAATACTGCACTTATCCCAGAATCACAAGTTTTCTTTGTGTCATCAAATTTTTGATGCAAAATTTATGACCATTGCAAAATATAGCCTTGTGGTGTTTGACCTGCAAAAATATGTCAAGCATGTATAAATTAATGCATCGAGAGTTCATAAATGTACGAGTGATTAAAAAATTTATACGTACCTAGAAATCTCTTAAACCATGTGCTAAATCTATTTCCCTTTGCATAACATTTGGATGTCCGTTACGATGAGTTTCATTAACCAATGAAGACACAACTTCCCATGTTAATGTACAACCTAAATGATGACATCGTTCAATCCATACCATCATCCAATCTTGATTGTTTGCAATATACAAATGTATTGCATCCCACTCTCGAGCAACTGTACAAAAAATAAATAGATGAATTACAACTAATTAATTTTGAAGATTAAGAATTAATTAACAGCTACAATAACATCTTATAATTTATTACCTCTCACTTTCCTCATTCTACCTTTCCCCACCAAGTACTCCCCTTTGAATTTTCTAATGGTGTCGAGATCCCAAATGTGATCTATATGGATCTTTGCTGCAAGCTTAGGAAGATATTTAGTAATGTACACCATAGTCTGGTATACCATATATCCCTCCACCATAGAACCCTCAGGACATGCTCTTTGCCGAACCAAAGCATTCAAAAATTTCAGGTGCCTCTCAACCATCCACATGGACCGAGTGTGTATGGGTCCACACATTTTAATCTCCTCAACTTGGTGTATGAGGTAGTGTTCTTGTGCATTGAAAAAGGTTGAAGGTAGACACTTTTTCATTTCACACATTAGATGAGGAATTCTTCTCTTCTAGTATTTTATATCTGCTTTATGGATTTCTTTAGATGACAACCACCTACAAGACATTCAAGACACAAAAATATATAAACACGAGACTTTACAATATATACAACAAATTGAACAGATATCATTGCTTACCTCATATATTTTCCAAGATCATATATCACTTGTTTGATGTTATTGTCGAAGTTCTCTGGGAGAGATAGAGGTAGCACGTACTACAACAATTATAAAAATAATCATGTCATTATTTTCTCATATAATACAATGATAAGTACATGCAGTTTTTAAATATATTGTAAATACAAAAGAACATGACTTACCTTGATGAAGGTATGTCAATCATGCATTTTCAACACTAGCCCAAATTCACTTTTCTTTGATATGGTGCTGCTTATGTTTGAAGCAAATCTTGTGGGAAATCAAATTTTTCGTATGACCTCTTTTATGGCATCACTTTGTTGTTCAGTTAATAACCAATGAAGGGCACTTATATTAATCTGTTCTCCATTTCTATTTGATTCAATGAAAATTTTCATTGCATGATTGGATTTATGAATGTCACTACAATTTTTGACAATTTTTTCTTTGTCACACCTTCCATCCAATATCTTCCACAATGTCTCCATTACATTCTTTCCAATATGCATAGTATCAAACAAATGCACAATTTGCAGCTGCTCGTAGTAGGGCAACCTACTAAATTATCTGGGATAAATTTTTAGTCCCTTTGGAAGGTGCTTAGTAGTATTGCCTTGACGACATTCACAATCATTAATCACATAATCAGCAAACAAAACACAATATAAATATACAAATTCTAAACATAAACCATTAGGTAGGATGGTAGTACCTTGACGATTAATTCTATTATATTTCAACTTCCATAGGCGAGGTGTCATTCTCCGTGGCTTAGATGTAGTCTCTTCTTTCCCATTGAAAAGATGTTTTTCGATAATTTGATAGTTATGCTTTTTGTGGAGAAAGTGTCTATGCTCATCAAACACCTACTTTCCTAAACTTTTTGAATGACAAGATTTCATCTTTGGACCACAAACTGGACATGCAAATTTTCTCTTTGTTTGAAGACCTACAAGATAATGATACAATTGGATTAAATATGTTAATTTTTATTTTTAGAATTATCATGTGCAATCTAAATTCACCATAACATATTAAAAAAATGTGTTAGCCCTGGTGCATCATGTATTGTCCATACAAGCATTGCATGTAATTGAAATTGTCTATCTCCTATTGGTCTAGAGATGTCATACATAGTGACACCATTCCATAACTCCACAAACTTGTCGATAAGAGGCTCAATATATACATTCATATATTTAACTTTGTATTTACCTACTTGAATGAACAACAACATTACATAATTATTGTGACTATTTTACCCCAAGATTTATAATTACATGTAGATAACTATTAAATGATCAAATACCTTGAACAATCATTTCCAACATAATGTGCTCCCTCTTTATTGACATCCATGGAAGAATGTTATTGTTGATGACAAAAATAGGCCAAACAGAGTAAACAGATCTTAGCTCTCCAAATGGATTGACACCGTCCGTTGCCACTGAAACCTTGAGATTTCTAGGTTCTTTGATAAAGTGCGGCCACTTTTCCTCTATGTCTTTAAATACAGAACCATCCGCAGGCATTCGAATAATGTCATCTCGACTCCTATTGCGTGCATGGTAATCCATAAATTGTGACAAGCTACTACACCTAAATAATGTTTGCAAACATGGTATAATGAGGATGTAATGAAGAACCTTTTGAGCCACCTTTTTTATTATTTGATCTATTCGATATCTACTCGTATGACATTCAGGGCATTTTGTTGCAAATTCATGTTCTTTATGATAAATAATATGATCATTGGGACAAACATCTATTGCTTGATACTCTATTCCAATATCTTTCATAGTGGCACATAATTCTCAGTATGAGCGAGGGAGAATATTAGATGGTGGTAACAAAAACTCACCTATCAATCTATAGAAAAAAATATAAGTTGTTAATATTAACAATTTTTATGGTACATGTTTCACCCTTTAATTACTATAATGACATATATTACATACCTTAGCATACGTGACATTGTTGTGTTGGATAAACCATTCATAACCTTCAAGTTCAACAACAATAGTACAACAGAGAGAAGAGTTGTTTGGGAGCCTTCGTAAAGGGTCATGGATGCCTTCTCAAGTAGAGGTATATCATGGATGACATCAACATCATCCTGATCATCATCATCAGTTGCGCCAATACCAAATGTGTCATGGATCAATGTATTAGTACCATCAATGGATCACGTACTCCTCTGGGGAGGTCGACCTATATAAAAATGATGAACACAAATAAACCATGATAATGATCTCATCATCAAGTGTATTTCATATATATATTAATTGTTAAATAAATATAATGAAAAACTTACCAATTAATGATAATCAAACCCTCCTTCAATGTGACCATTATCCCTAGAATGTCTCTTAGCTATTTTGATTAGCAATCTTCTAGTGTTTAAGCCCTTAAAAATATTGTAGGGACAATAACATTTTCCATCGCCTTTTCTTTTCAAGTTAGACCACAATCTATTGATTGTATCCTTGTTACCTTCTTCACTTGGATTGTCTGACATGATCCTTCTTCACTAAGATTATCTATAACCTAATCAAAATAAAATATCATATATATTATACACAAAATATTATCCCTATAGTGCATCAAATTTGACCAAGCACTACTGGGAGCTAGACCCGACAACAAAGGGACTTGTGATAATTTTCACAATAATACATTTTTTGCAAGGTATAAGGTCCTAGTAGTGCTTAGGAAAATCTGCATGGTGAAGGTTGTATATGTTGTGTGTGTGCGTGCATAAAAAAGGGGCCTTTATCTTTGATCTTAAAATGACAAATATGCCTATCTAACACTTTTTGAGGGTGCAAGGAACAACAAATGGAGGCAAGTTGTTGATTGAGGGTGTAGGGAACAACACCTGTCAGTACTTTTATCGAATTGTAAATTTTAATTTTAAACCATTCTGTGAATATAGAACATGGATGTAATCTCAGAAAATAACAAAATGTAGATATGAAAAATTTCTTATTTTGTTATTCTACATTATTTACTATTTGAGTGCACATTCCACCTACAACTTGATCAAGTCTTGTTTGATGCTTCAATTTTGTGTTCACTGTCTTGTAGAAGTACACAGTTTTGTATTTCCCCAATATGTTATTCAAAAAACAATAATAGAATAAAATACTTGTTGAGAAAGATCATCATAGGAGTATCAGAAACTCGAGATCCAAAGGTAACTCAATATTATAAGACTCTTACATTTAACCTTCATCTCATACACCTAATAAATAGGAGATAAAATACATGAAATTGAAAAATTACATTACAAAATAATGAGCTAAAACTATCTCCCAGTAGTTCTACAATTAAATCATCATAACTTTCCCTTTACTTAATAATCACACATGGCACAAAATCTCTTCAAACTCACAATGCATTGCATGTGTAGTACAAAACTCATGAGATTCTAAAGAAGGCCTCACTCTTAATCAGCCAAATCTTCCTTGTAGCACACAAAAAATTGTGTGATAACTATGTCTACTCCAACCTTAATTGTTTAAGAATTCATCATATCAAATAAAGTATGTTTAAAAATTGTTGGGACTAGTCCTTTGGCATGTATTAAACAGAATACAATTTTGAGCATATTATTATCACTCTATTTCTTTGTTGTAAACATGCCATTGGTTCAGTTTTGTAATTTTTTTTTGTGTTAGATGCATTTAAAATTATCTTCATTGTCTTCTGATTGTCTAAATGCTTCTTTATTTGTCAGCCAATTAATACATGCTAGTATATAAAGAAGACAATCAGAAGACAATGAATATTTGTCTAACAAAAATGAATACACTAAACTAAACCAATGACATGTTTACAAAAATTATCATAACTCACAAGCAAAACTGAAACAATGGTATGTTTATAACTGATTAAGAGTGAGGCCTTCTTTAGAATCTCATGAGTTTTGTACTACGCATGCAACGTATTGTGAGTTTAAAGAGAGTTCATACCATGTGTGATAGAACCTACTTTATCTAATATGGTGCATTGTTAAACAAATTAAGGGTAGAGTAGTTATTACTTAGTTTTTTGTGGGGGACAATGAAGATTTGTTTGACAAATAGTAGGTCTTCTTTACTATTTCATGAATTTTTACCACATATATTGTTTCAAGCCTTTGAGTCCTGGAGAAGAAGAATGGTGTAAGTTGAATAAATCAATTATTCTTGTACACAGTTAGGAAATGTAACTATCTAATGATTATATGTAATGTTGAATGGATTAAATGCTTTATTCTTGGTAGAAGTGAATGGAAGGAATAGTGTTGGTGTTAGATTTCATTTATTATTGAATTCAATGGTTTCCAAGATGTGTTGAGGAGTTTGCTCCTTGTTTAATGTTAACTGTTCCTGCACAATCCACTCATACAATAGTGAAATTCTATGTGGAAGGGATGGTTGATAGTGTTCCTTGAGGGAAGGGGGATTGTGAAAGACTTGTTATCATTGTATTGTGTATTTCCAATATGTTTAGATGCAGGGTAGGCTGGGAGAATGAAGGATCACTCACTGATTGCATGATAACCTATTTTTGAAGGGTCACTGGTTGAGGGGAATGAAGGATCACTCACTGATTGCATGATAACCCCACCAAGCATTCTTTCCTTTAAGTTTCCACAATATCTCAAAGTATGATCATTATTCTTTACTTTCTTCTATAAACAACTCATACACAGTAAAAAAAGACAAAATCAGAGAACAAACATGACTGCATATTACATCAAGTCATCTAAGATATTATATTTCAATATCTAAGTTTACTAGGATGACATTCAAGGCATAATAATAGTATCTATAGGAGCTAGAGGTTAGTTTATCATCATTTTATTATGATACTTTTGGAGGTTTGCCTCCTCAAAATAGTGTATTATTCTTAAGTATTATCAAGTACTTGTAGCATATATCCTATTATATTCTTCTCTTGTGCAAGTCATTTCATTACAAATAGTATTATAACATGATCTTGGCATGTAGAAGGCAATAAATAAGGCAAAATAAATCTAAGTAGGGAGTTCAAATTGTTAATTGCATATCTCTCTCAATTTGGTGAATTCTTGCTTAATTTTTGGAGGGTTTTTGAAGGACACATTAAACATGCTACAATACATATTTGAGGTCAATCAGATAAGGTTTGGAGGAGTTATCATGTAGTTAGGGTTTCCACCAAATTTTCTCTTGGGGTTGCAAGTTAGTGATTTTTTTCACCATATTCATGAAATTTGAACACCTACCATCATGATTTGAAAGTATTTGGAGACATTGCAGATCTGTCAAAAATGGTTTCCATATTTCTTCAAGATCTATTTTAATCCTTATATTGCAATTTTGAATAGATTTGACCAATAGTTTATTTCATTAGTATTTTATAGCATATACTTCTAATGTGAACTGTGGAGAGAAAGAAAGAGACACGCTAGGTATGAATTACATGATATACCCATCATCACTTAGTACTTAAATAATAAATTATGGACAGGGGACAACCCCCTAACTTCTGGATGTTTGTTTCATGTTGGCCTCTTATTATATGCAAAGGTAGGCCTATCTTAGGCGAACAACCACAATGTAGGGGCCACAAATTATGGATCCCAAAATAGGGCACACTTGTATTAAATTAGGTTCACTATACTACAAGGGATTCAAAACCATGCAATAGGGCCTCATGGGGATGGAAGCAACCCTTCACCAAGAAGATGATTGTGTCTGCAATATTTACTATAGGCAAAGAACATAATTTGGTTCCAGCAATTACTCCTAGAAGATAATGACACCCACAAAACATTTGGAAAAGATAGCACTCACTATATCTTTTATCACTCTTTTAAAGCTGGGACAATAAATCTCAAAGATAGATCAACGAATTCTTGAACAAAAAGAACCATTGACAGTTATGATTCATGTGTACAATAGCCAAAAACAAGTTGTTCCAATCATGGTATCCAATAATTATGTTAGAAAAAGCATCTACAAATCCCTTACACAACCATAATAGATTCAAACCATGAACCATAAGAACTTAACAATGGGACTAACAAAGATACAACCTAAACAAATCTTGATCATATAGCACCCCATTGTAAGACTCAAGAAGTAACTCTATCTTAAAGCTACACATTCCTCTAGATGAAGCTCAAAGGTCAGGTAGTTGAAGCATAGCAATACTTGAATGAATATAGGAATAATTTGATGTACAATCATTTGCTAGCTTGGTTTGTGGGTTTTCCACATAATATTTTCCCTTTAACCACATTTATAGTTTGAGAAAATCAGAAAAAATTGTTTTAGATTTATATTATCCTTTTGAACTAGCACACTACCATCAAAATGTATAATCATTGGTCATCTCAAGAAAAATCCTATTGATTAGTAGGATATCCTTATAAAAATTTGATGCATGGATTTCTTGTGAATTATCGACTGCTATGTATCCTGCAACTATGGAAGGAATAGTGTTGGTGTTAGGTTTCATTTATTATTGAATTCAATGGTTTCCAAGATGTGTTGAGGAGTTTTCTCTTTGTTTAATGTTAACTATTCTTGCACAATCCACTCATACAATAGTGAAATGCTATGTGGAAGGGATGGTTGATAGTGTTCCTTGAGGGAAGGGGGATTGTGAAAGATTTGTTATCATTGTATTGTGTATTTCCAATATGTTTGGATGTAGGGCAGACCAGGAGAATGAAGGATCACTCATTGATCGCATGATAACCCAGTTTTGAAGGGTCACTGGTTGAGGAGACAGTCAAGGTTTGGATGATTGGGCCATTGGAGGACCCTATTTCTTTGTATTAATTTCTATTCAAATTGGATGCATGGATTTCTTGTGAATTATCGGTTGCTATGTATCCTGCAACTGCATCTGTAAATCTGCATATACTTATCTAGGGTTGTAAGCCACTTAGGGATCAAAATAGAGAAAATAAATCAAAATCATTCTTTGTCCTACTTCCTTTTAACAAAGTCTCAACTATCAATGATACAATACATTTGATGCCCTAAGCTATCAATACAAATGGCCTAGCTAGAAGCTCATGGGTTGTCCATTTGATAAACACAGTCAACATTTCAAAAAAATGGATATCCTTGAGCACAAGCACCAATAACATCAAATAATGGAGTTAAAGCATGGGCTAGGGCATGACACCAGTAGAATACAATCATTTCAATGAGCATCTCAACAATATACAATGGCGTCATTAAACATGCTAGTAATATCAACAAACGTGAATCCAAACATTTGAAAATAGTGAATCGATATCCTTGAGCACCAATAACATCAAATAATAGAGATAAAGCACTGGCTAAGGCATGACACTAGTAGAATGTGATCATTTCAGAGAGCATTCATGATCAAATAAAATGCAATGCATTTGAAATTTGCGGTCGAATATGATGCCACAGGCTCAAAAGATGAAGAAATCACATACCTTCTCTCACTTTCGCTCTTTTTCTCCCGTTCCTTCTCTATCCAATCGAAATAAAAATGATGAGGCTGATTCAATTTTTTTTTTCATCTATACCCCGAATCTGTCGGAATTCTGATGGTCAATTAAACACCCATCAGAATACTGACACCATCAGGGCCTATTACAAAAAAAAACACCAAATTTATAGAAAAAAATTACCCATCAGAAGTTTATGTCAAAATTTGGGCCCAAATGTAGTAGTGGTCAAGTAATCAAGTATGCAAGGTGACAACATATGTTTTAGATTAGGATTAATGTTAAAATGCATAATTATTTTGACTGTAAGTAAAGAAAAGGTTTATTAAATACAAAATTACATAGGGTGCAATTTATGACATTACATTTTGCTCCCACTTTAGAAAGCATGCGTGTTGGAAAGGATACCTAGTATATGAAGGGGAAGTAAAGTCTTTTATCCCTATAAAGTTGTACCCAGAAAGACACTTGGGTCAATCTTGCATAAATATCGATCAAGTCGTATCACCATAAACATGTTAGTTGCAAATCAACATATTAGGTGAAAAAATAAAATTAGACATCAAAAAATATATAGACATAAAACAACATTGATATGTATGGGTAGCAAGTCATGTTATGCTAGGGACCATATGAAAATCCAATCAGTTTGTGATTGCTACAAACTGCGTTGTAGGAAAGCCACAAAATAGAGACACAGATGTGCATAAAGACAAAGTCTAGGAGGATGCCCCCACACTAGATGTTTAAGATAGTTGGATGTAGATATATTATGAAAAGAGTCATAAGACAAGGATGATATAATATAAATATGATAGCTCCCCTTTGCAGTGATTTGTTCTATACAAAGGAACACAAATAATTTTGAGAAGAGATGTTGTGTAATGAGAATATAACCGCACTAGTACATTTGACCTAGTTTTTCTACCAAAATTTTTGACCATCAAATAAAAAGGTTTAGGTTGGTCAGATTATAGAAGGAAAAGTTTTGTTTTTTTTAATCCATGCCTGTGTTGGTCGAAAGTTCGATGAATACCATGTAGGTCAAAATTTCGACCAACACGGGCATAACCTAAAAAAAAAGATTTCATATCTCATTTCATTATTAGATAAGCTTGTAGCACGTGAAGGAGGACTGCCTACGAGGGTTGCCTATGACCGGTAGAGAGGATTAGCTAGAAGGAACCTTGCAGAGGTTGGTTGTAATAGATTTAAGAAATATTGCAAAATGAAATTGAAGAAAATTGTATTTTAACATTTTTTTTTACTGGTGTTTGAATTTTCCTGTACTCATGTGGATTGGAATGACTGATTGAACATCATACGAAGATTTTTGGTCCTCATATCTTCCTTTTGTAACAAGTCTGAGATTCATTGGTTGAGAAATCTAGAAGAAATCGATTGACAGTCGATTTCAGGCGGATTTGGGTGTAGAACTAGGGCTGTCGACTTTCCTGGCCCATATCTATAATTTCAACCATGGAGAAATTTTGATTCCAGGCTTGAATGAGATTTATGTGAGTCTAGTTTCAATTGAATGTGGTCTTGGATTGGATGGTTTTGTTTGTAGAGGGTTCTTGTTGAAAACCTAACCAGACATCCCTATGTGATCGGTAGAGAGGAAAAGCTAGAAGGAACCCGACCCCATAACTTTTGTTTGGCTTTAAATTAGAACCTAGAATCATGGATTTAGGCTTGAATTACTTGCCACTAAAAGAATTCATCATTGGTTTGGAAAAGAACAAAGCCTAAGATGCACCTACTATACAAAACCGAGTATCAGGCCTTTTGGTTTTTGGAGGAGTTTGAATAGGACCCAAGACCTATGCCTTTGAGGGATACTCTGTCCAAGAATTTAAATTAAGTGAAGGTGATTGTATTAATGATCCCTTTAGGAAGTTTAAACACCAAGACCCAAACCTTGCCAGAATTGACTGGTGATCAGTCCTATCACAAGGGACAGTTTTGATTGCATTTTAAGATTTCACTTTACATGTCCCATTAGAAAAAAAAATAAGAGATACTAATCCATCTATTCTATCCTCTATTAGAAAATATCCCATGGTAATGAATGAAGAATTTGGGTTTCGTACAAAAACTTAAACTACTGAAACAAATATCTTGCTAATATTTTATTTAGAACATCTACCTCTTTCAAATTCATGAATAAGAATAGACAGAGAATCCTTTTCCTTAGATTTTGAAATACCATTACAGTCTAACCTTCTTAAGAAAATTAAAAAGCCTTCAATCTCCTTACATTTTTCTTTGGACTGTATTATAGGAAGTATGAAAGGAACATGATGAACAATGATTGGTTCCTATTGTTAGTTTCAGCTATTACAGAGTTTCTTCTAACTAATAGCCCTGTGGCTACTAGGCTGATTATGAACAAAGTGTTGATGGAGAGGTGATTTGATAGGAGTTCCTCTTTTCTCATGCACTGATTCTTTTGGGTTCCATAGACAATGCTTCATTCATCAAGTGTTCCATATGATTGTTTGTTAGAAGAAGTGTGCCATATGACTGTTTGTTAGAAGATACTTCATAACAGGTGAAAATAAAATTCTTCATTCCCTAAATAGAGAAAGAGGTATGTTTGTAGGATTGATGCTTGGTCCACCCCAAAACCTAGAGTAGTCCATTGGGGTTTTAGTTGGATTTCCTACATGTGTGATGGTGCAGGAGCCAATTTACCTTGTGGTTTTTCCATCTTCTTATTGTGATTGGTGTCAATTTAAGGCATGATATGTCAATGTCTTCTTATTGTATTTATTCTATTAGGACTTTGAACTGAGTGACATTTCCTTTTCACATGAGCATAGAATTCAAAATTGCCTCTATAGAATAAATTGTTCATTAATAGTAGATAAATGTGTTTTGCCCTATGATCTCATGATAATGGCCATATTCAATAACTCTATAACATGATGGTTGTTCCTTTTAAGAGAGATGGTTGTTCCATTGTTCTAAAAACTACACTTTGTTGTCCTTTTGACATGATAGCATTATATGTCAGAAACTTTTAGGTTCTCTTACCTTTTGTATGTCATGGCTCCACCTCTATGTAGCTAAATCTCACTCTGAAAATGATCTTCTTTTAGGAAACAATGAATATCCTCTATGGGTTCATACTTATTGTGACTTCCCATGGCGCACTATCATTGCTTGTACACTATATTTTTCCAATTCTTTTAAATTGTCACTAACTTTGAAAATTAATGCCGTTGCTTACATTTGATTCAATTTCCATATTAATTACTCTCTTCAGTTGTATTAGGAACTTTTTCCTTAAGCATGTGTGATGCAAACCTGTAACATCTCTTTTATCCTCTAGTTTTTTTTGTTCATTTATAGTGCACTTTTGATGGCTTCTCTATATGTAATCATGATACTCTATTTCTTGGTAGTTGTGACTCTTAATGATTAAACCATCTCTTGATCATGTTATTGCACTTGATTAATAAATGCTTTCAAAATCCAAGAACTATTTAACATTAGATATAGAAGTAAAAAAAATAAGGCCCCAATATACGTACATCATCATAGAGCTTCATATTCTTTGTATGGATGCAAAGTACTTCCAACCTGCCTACTTCATCCAGAACCCCAAACCTTCCAAACCTTCTAAGTGCTGGATCAATACTATTTGGCTAGTTAGTTGCTCCCATAACAATGACATTTCTCAAATTTCTAAAAACTTCACTAGCTATCCAATAGTAACCGCACATGTCCTTGGGATGTCAAATCTTCACCATACATGAAACACACATAGTCGGGTGGTCATGTTAGGAGTTGGTTGAAGCTAGCTGGCTCCCAAATTGCAATGTGAAGAATGAAAAAGGGTGGTGTGAGCCTCCTTTGTTGAAAATGCAGCCTTGGTCAAAATGTGACCTCCACAATGAAACACAATCCCTTAAAAATAAATCATTTCTATTCTTTAATAGTTCGTAGCCTTATCAACATTATCATTTTCTTCTTTTATTCATTCATTTGGAGTTGTATTTAGAGGTAGATATGTGTTGCTGATTTCATTTTTATCTATTACGTATGCTATTTACTACAGAAAAATAAAATCATTCATGAATTTAGAAAGAAAGAAGAATATTTGCTAACTAATTCTGGGGATTAATATAAAATAGATTTCTATAACAAGGCTTCAAAATAATATAGACTAATATAAAATAGATTTCCATAATAAGACTTTATAATAAAAAATTTTATATCAGATGTGGATGTGGATGTGCAACCTATATAAGTCATCGTCATATTTATTATCTATTGTAGCAAATACATCCGAAGCACTAGCAGGTCTATTTGGAAATCAAAATTCAGAACCAAAGCCTCGAGATTGTTGTAGTGTTTGTGCAAAGGCTTGATACTTTTGAATATCAGCATCACTGACACTTCTTTGGGCATATTTCATCGACTCCTCAAAATGAGCAGCCTTTATTTTAGCTACCTCGTCACTATCATCCTCATCCATTGCCTCAAGGTTCTCAATTCTTTTTCTTTCACGTTCAATATCCTGTAAAGGTGCAGAGGAAAGAGAACATGACAAATTGAAATAATAAGATACAAGTTGAGGAAAAATGAATAAAAAAATGTAAAATTCTAACACACCAGTTCAAATAAAAGCATTAAGAAATTCATAACCAAATCTAGTTTGCAAAAGCCGCCACAATTGAAACTCACCTTCTCAATATTTTCTCTAATAGCATACTTGCAAGCCCGCTGACAAATCTCTATAATATCGGCTCCACTAAATCCTCGGGTATAACGGGCCAGTGCCATTAGGTCCACATCCTTTGAGACGGTTGATTTTCTCAAGAAAGACTTGAAAATTTGATAATGTGAGGACTCATCAGGTAAGGGAATATAAATCAACTGGTCAAGTCAGCCAGGCCTTAGCAATGCAAGATCGATGATATCGGGTCTATTTGTAGCACCAATAATGAAAATTGTTTTCTTGGCTATCATACCATCCATTTCTGTCAACAACTGGTTAGGGACTTTGTCCGCAGTAACACCAGCATCCCCAACACTACTTCCACGCTGCAAACATGCAAACCAAATCTAGTTTGCAAAAGCCACCACAATTGAAACTCACCTTCTCAATATTTTCTCTAATAGCATACATGCAAGCCCGCTAACAAATCTCTGTAATATCGACTCCACCGAATCCTTGGGTATAACGGGCCAGTGCCATTAGGTCCACATCCTTTAAGACGGGTAATTTTCTCAAGCAAGACTTGAAAATTTGATAACGTGAGGACTCATCAGGTAAGGGAATATAAATCGACCGGTCAAGTCGGCCAGGCCTTAGCAATGCAAGATCGATGATATCAGGTATGTTTGTAGCACCAATAATGAAAACTATTTTCTTAGCTGTCATATCATCCATTTCTGTCAACAACTGGTTAAGGACTCTGATCATAGCACCACCAGCATCCCCAACACTGCTTCCACACTGCAAACATGCAAACCAAATCTAGTTTGCAAAAGCCACCACAATTGAAACTCACCTTCTCAATATTTTCTCTAATAGCATACTTGCAAGCCTGTTGACAAATCTCTGTAATATCTCATCAATAAATATAATGGACAGGGCATTCTTCTCAGCCTCCTCAAAAGCCTTCCAGAGATTGCTTTCACTTTCTCCAGCCAACTTTGACATGATCTCAGGTCCATTGATACAGAAAAAGAAGGCACCGGTTTCATTTGCCACTGCCCTAGCAATTAAGGTTTTCCCAGAACCAGGAGGCCCATAGAGTAGAAGACCCTTTGGGGGCTTCACACCAATAGATTTGAAGAGTTGTGGGTACCTAAGAGGAAGTTCTACCAATTCACAAATCTGAGCCATTTGTTTCCATACACCACCAACATCATTACTATTCCTTTGGCGTGTATTAAACATAATAGAATTTTAAGCATATTATTATCATTCTATTTCTTTGTTGTAAACATTCCATTGGTTCAGTTTTGTAATTTTTTTTGTGTTAACATGCCATTGGTTCAGTTTTGTAATTTTTTTTTGTGTTAACTGCTTACAATCTCATTGCCAAAGTGGCCAAAGACTATGTTAGGCTGATAAAATATGGGGATTCTCTTTACCACTGCAAATCTTTGAAGGTTGCTACAAATATTTACCATTGTTTTGATTGTCTAGTGATTTAAACCAAAGAATTTGACTTAGCCAAAAAAATGTGCAAGTCTACATTAGTATGTTTCTTTTTAGTGTAATTATAATTAGTATGAATGAACAAAATAATGACAATGCAATATTTGTGATAATGCAATATTTGTCGAAATAGCGTTGATGACTTTGGTCAATGTGCCTATGTTTCAATGTGGTGTTGGCCCATGCATGTTGAAGATGTCACGCACAACAAGTAATCCTAGTCGTCAATTTTGGGTTTTCCTAAATAGGAAAAAGGTCTGGGTACTTAATTATATTTTATGTTTAAAAATAATGTGACAACTTATCATTTTATGAAGAACTCATGTACATTTGGTATTGCAGATAAATAGTGGATGTCAATACTTTTGGTGGGTCAATGAAACCACATTTACATCTACCCCATCTACATCTATACCTGATGTAGGAAATGAGTGCAACTTGTGCAAGGCTCGAGAGGCAGCTAGTGCCACCAAGATTGCTTCAATGGTGAAAGCAAAAATCATATTTCTGTGATGCCTTCTTTGTGTAGTTTTCGCACTACTTTGTTGGGACCATATGCATAAATGTGGTTAACAGAGGGCTATTGTAGATACTGAAATTTTTTTAGAATTTCAAGTAGATACGTTGGACATATTTTGATTAACTCATAAATTTTTTTGTTGTTTATGACTTCGTTATGATTTTCAATATAAAAATTAAACAAAATTAAAAATTAACCTTATTATGTCCATTTAAATGCATTTAACTTTTTTTACAAAATTGAACCAATGACATGTTTACAAAAAAGGTCTAATAGAACTCCCAACAATTCTTAAACATACATTATCTGATATGATGAATTCTTAAACAATTAAGGTTGGAGTAGACATAGTTATTCACAGTTTTTTTTGTGGTACAAGGAAGATTTGGATAGGTCAAATCTTCCTTTGTGCTAGCAGTCACATAATTAGACCTTTATTAAGAATTCATCATATCAAATAAAGTACATTTAAGAATTGTTGGGACTGGTCCGTTGGCGTGTATTAAACAGAATGGAATTTTTAACATATTATTATCATTCTATTTCTTTGTTGTAAACATGTCATTGGTTCAGTTTTGTAAAAAAAATTATGAATTAACATGCCATTGGTTCAATTTTGTAATTTGTTTTTTGTTGTAAACATGTCATTGATTATAAGTACTTGAGGTATCAGGTTATTGATACCCCTGGTATTTTGGACCACCCCTTGAGGCATCAATGCGGCATGTGAGAGGTTGTTAGAGCATAAAGTGGAAATTAAGATGAAGTCAAAGAAGATCAGTAGTTGTCTCAATAAGATTCATGTTGCAATGCCCAAGCTGCGAGATGGGAAAGAGAGGCCCCCTTGTATTCCTCAAGTTGTTTTGGATGACAGGGTGCGTGCTGCCAAGGAGGCCATGAAGCTGGAGAAGGATATTGAGAATGAAAATGGTGGGGCTAGAGTTTACTCTACAAGCTTGAAGAAGAGGTATATTTTGGAAAATGAAGAGTGGAAAGAAGATGATATTCCTAAGATCATGGATGGACACAATGTTGCAGACTTTATTGATCCAGATATCTTGTAGAGGCTTGAAGAACTAGAGAGGGAAGAAGGGCTTAGGATGGCAGTTGAGGGTGATGAGGATGATGAGATGGGGGAAGTGGAGTTGAATCCTGATGAAAAGGAAGCTCTGGCTGCATGTAGGATCCAGGCCCAGGCTAGAAAGATGTCTTCCCAAACACATAAAAAATATGCACATAAAAATGACAGCTAAGAAACATAAATGTAGATTTCACAACAACTGAGAAATATAAATGTAGGCATCGTGGTCACATTTTTTTGGAGACAACATAATTGAGTTGTATACCCAGACGATGCAAAGAAACTTCTACTCCTCCGATTCCAAGTTGACACCACGGGATCCAAAGACCATAGATAAGGACTAAATCTAGAAAGTAGAGGAGGGCCATAACGACCAAAATAATACAGGACAAACCTCAAGTTAAATGAGGCAACTGCAAACATTTTAATAGATTTTTATTATTAAATAATGAAATTTGCATATACTAGTGTTCTAAGCTCCCTCATTACATGATTTATTATTGTAAGCCCCCTCTGACTTACGCATCTAGAAAATGAAACTACAACCTATTGGGATTGAGACAAACCTTATAAAACAACAACAACTAAGAAGGATCACTTGCCAACATTTTCTCATGAATACAAGGTCCTCCAATAGATGTATTCAACAAATGTTGGCAAGCGATCCTTCTTAGTTGTTGTTGTTTTATAAGGTTTTTCTCAATCCCAATAGGTTGTCATTTCATTTTATAGACGTGTAAGTCAGAGGGGGCTTACAATAATAAATCATGTAATGAAGGGGCTTAGAACACTAGTATATGCAAATTTCATTATTTAATAATAAAAATCTATTAAAATGTTTGTAGTTGCCTCATTTAACGTGAGGTTTGTCCTGTATTATTTTATTCATTATGGCCCTCCTCCACTCTCTAAATTTAGTCCTTATCTATGGTCTTTGGATCCCGCAGTGTCAACTTGGAACCAGAGGAGCAGAAGTTGCTTTGCATTGTCTGGGTATACCACTCAATTACATTGTCTCCAAAAAATTGTGACCATGATGCCTACAATTATGTTTCTTAGCTGTTGTATCCCAAGACCCCTTATGACCCTTTATGACCCTTTACGATCCCTAAGAATACATCTTAGAGGTCTTAAAATGTCGTAAAGGGTCATAAGAGGCTCCTAGGAGGGGCTAGATGAGCATCCACCTTCACGTGGTTGGCCTTGTTAAGTAGAGAATGTTAAACTATTCCCGAAACAAAGAGAAGCTCAATAATTTAAGGTCTCAGTCCACGGACAAATTAAATTAGACTTACTATCCAAATTGGACAATTTATGTCCAAGGTTGCATCATGGTGGATGGTTTGGATGATGGGCAGAGTGCTAGAAAGGTAGCAGCCACACCTGAGGGTAGAGAAAAGAAAGGACCTATTGGGTGCCGAGACAAGGTGGATGAGAGATTAGATGATCATCTACATCAACATGGAAAGGTTGGCTTGGGTGTGGGTTGTATTTCAGGGGATAATCTCGGGGATTGGAAAAATGAGGTAGCCAAAGTGGAGGTGGCTTCTTTTCTTTCTTCTGATGCTTGTGTGATTGATGTGGGTTTACCAAATATTTGGGGAGATATCTCTCCTGAATGAAACTATTGTTGGTTTGAGCCAAGTTCTAACCTGTTATGATTAATAAAATTACCAATTACCGTTAAAAAAAAAGTAGTAAAGTAACATAACAAAATATACAATGATATATATTAATGTAAAGTAACACCTATAGATAAATATCTAAACTAATCACCGAGCAGGATGTCGTTGGTGATTACTCTGGATATTTATCTTCAGTTGTTTTTTTTTGACATTCCATTATTAGTCAATCTTTCAACACCCTTTGGTCAAAACCCACACAAGAATTGGTCTAACATTTGACCAATTTATGTCAAAATTTTCCATCGTGGGTTTGGTATCCTGGTCGGGTGGTCTAAATATTTCGACCAAGTAAGGTCGAAAGGTCTGAAGATTTTGACCTATTTCGGTCGACAGTTTGACTTGATGAATTCCCAATAGCAATGTGAATTTCAACCAAGAGTCGTGTCGAACGTTTGACATTAAAATGTTATGTCATACATTCGACCCAAAAAATAGCGACCAAACGGTTGGTCGAATAGTCAACCAATATTGGTAGAAAATTCGACCAATTGGTCATCGAAAATAGGTGCAAAATGTACTAGTGCCATGTGTATCTATTGAATGCTACCTTGAAACAGATAGCACATTAAACAAACTACATCAACAAAAACAAATAGAGACAGGGGTCGGATTATTTTGGTCAATAGGATTCATACAAATAGCATCTATATAAATTGTGTATGAATTGTCATCATATTCTCAAAGTTCAGATCGTGAAGAAGGAAAAGAAGAAGAAAAAGTAAAAATAAAAATTCAAGTCAACATAGAAGAAGACCTAAATTCCCCCAATGCTTTGCATCATTCCTAGATTTTGAATATCAATGTACAAAAATAATAATAATGGTGTTTAGAAAATAGAGGAAGTGTACAAATATTTTTATCCCTTATATCCAAGTATTGACAAGAGTGTCTTGGGTAATTTAGGAGAACACAAATATATATAAAAAAGTATTGGGGAACATAAAAAAAACAATTAAAAGCTAATAGAAAGACATGAAGAGATTCTTCTCTAGTCAATAACTTCCAACAAATAATCATCCTCCTAATCTTGGGAAGGAGGAAAATCCCATAGAGGCATAATGGCCGAAGTAGTAGTAGACATCTTGCCTACAGTAAGAGATAGGGATGGAATAGCCTTAAGATTCCTATATTGCCTACCATGTTTTCATGATACTATGTGCTTATTCTTTTGATATGAGATAGAATCTTGGATGTTATCATATGATGATTCATGACTAATATTTTGGTGTTGTGCATTTATTTGATGCATT
The DNA here is from genome assembly GCA_027943335.1 of Chamaecyparis obtusa. Taxonomy (NCBI): domain Eukaryota; kingdom Viridiplantae; phylum Streptophyta; class Pinopsida; order Cupressales; family Cupressaceae; genus Chamaecyparis; species Chamaecyparis obtusa. Next base: position 1,349,928 of record BSBK01007864.1, read on the forward strand.
CAATTACTAATATTTCTCTTTCGTCCATATGATGTCATTGGTAACGTGGGTGGTTGATTATTCAAGTGAGTCAATAGTGATCATATATGCATGATGTGTATGCCAATAGATGTCATGATGTTATATGATGATGCATGTGTCATGCCCAAAACTAGGACAAAACACACATACAATTTTTTTTTTTTGGAAGGGCTCAATTCATGAAATCGTAACCATAGATACCAACCAATAGGAAGGACAACCATATCTACTGACCTAAATAAGGTTCTACCAACAAGGCATGAGGGATTGATTTCCCTAAACCATTTTTTCTATAAAGATGTGGACATAATTCTATCTGAATGAAGACTCCTTCATGGTAATTGTCAGCAAAAGGTAGGATAGGTGGACTGACCATAAGAAGACTCTATATGTATATAATACCGACTATGCTTATATGTACAATAATGCATATATAGATATAAGAATGTTCGATAATATATACATATACCCTAATCGGTCAAGACAAAAGGCTCAACAAAGAGGACTATTAAAAAACTATCCTCTGATAACTTGGGTACACAAGTGTATGCGAGGGTTAGGACATTCGTTAATAAATATGGATGAGAGAATTATAAAATTGTTTCCCCTTAGGTTAAAAACATAACCCCTAGAGGATTATAATCATTCCATGAATGATTTAAATATTGATATGGCAATTTACTCTTGTACTAGAACAATTAAAGCATTGCATTGATTATCATTAATATTCCTTCGTAAATATTTTACCGAGAATAAAAAATTTCACCTATGTATCAATTTAATGTTAAAACATGTTAATAAATTCACCAATAATCATTAATATTGGATATCATTTAGGCACCTTCTAGGAATAGGGTTTAATTATTGAAGGGGCATTATTTATTGAATTTTTTTTAATAAGGAGAAAATAAGATAAAAGAGATTTTATTCAAAATATTCTAAAAGTGATTTTATTCCTCACAAGGAACAAGAAATCATTAAATTTTCATATAAGGAAACAATCTCCCACAATCCCGGATTTATAGGGATGATAAGAAAATCCTACAAAAGAAATAAAATATCCTTATTACACATCCCCACAAATCTAGGAGGGATCTAAATGTCATCACAAATTCTAATTTTAAAAAAAATCATAGTTTAAAGGATAATATAGTTTCTAAATAAGAAGGAGAAAATTATAGAAGGTAGGTCAATCCCTAACCCTAATCTGTCATATGATATTTAGGGCTATCTTATGCAATAGACCAGAACTTTTCTTTTCATAATTTTTCTTTTCATAAGATCATGTTACAGGATTTCAATATGGAGGCAGTAGCATGCAATTTCCATAAAGTATTTCATTCAGCCAACACATGGATGAATACACCAGAGTGTGTACACATTCATGTGTAGGCTCAATGAATTACTTGGGTTGCACTCGAAACAAAAAAAAAATGACCATGCATTGCATTTCATTATTGACTATACTGGTAAATTTGTCATGAGGAAATGTATGCGCTTGCATGGGTGCTTTGCAAAATAGTAATATTTTCCTTAGTTTTCATATTTTTATTCTCATTGATATTAGTGCCAAGGATATTATTGGCATTCTATTATGCTTGACAATTGTGATAAGACCTCATCATGTGTTGTAGACTTTCTTGGGTGGATATTGAGTTTTTATTGAGAGTGGCTCTCAATGGGGGGACTAGGGCACAAAGGGGCCCCAAAGTAACCCATTTATGCGTACTTAATCTAGCGATAACACTAAAATGTTAAAAGAATTAAATAGAAAAAAACTACTCAATATGGCTATGAATTGATTGGTCCTAAATGAGTTTAGTTGAGGATTAAGGATTGACCAGTCCTAGTTGTGACATGATGAGGGTCAAGGATTTATTGGTCCTAGCTATAGTATGCTGAGGGAAAAGGTTTGAATGGTCCTAGTTATGACATGTTGATGGCTAGGGATTGACTGGTCCTAAATGAGCATTTTTTGCTATACATTGAAACTCCCTATTCTAGACTCTGCACCCACCTACATTGCCTAGTTGGAGAAGGTGACCCTTGTATTTCTATATTCTTGGATCATTCAATGTATTTCCATCATATCTTTGGTTGATGTGTCTCTCTTGATGATTTTCTTAGTGCCAACTTGGTGTGATTATTGCATTCATGGTTTTGGTCAGTACTTGTTGAGACTTTTACTAATGTATCCTTACACTTTGCTATATTGGTTTTCATTCTTGATTTGAGAATCATAGTTACATGCTTTAATGATAATATATTTATGTTATTTCACTCTTATTAGATGTAGATGAATCTCCTTGTATTTTATTAGTACCTCACATAGTAGTAAATGACCTCTTGATGACCAAACTTAGGAGTTAGCAACTTGTTTCCTTAAGTCCTTCAACTTGGCTTTATTTTTGTGCATACATAGTAATCTCATGCACATTTACCCTAATTAGTTATGCACTTGTTTGTAGAGTGCCACATATGTTAGTTTCCCCTGCATATATAAGAAAAACTTGTTGCGCATATGTGCTCTTTTTTTGTGCATATGCTCTTTGTTCCTGTGCAAACATCACTATAGAGCTACACATTCACAACAAAGATTTGTTCCGCTTGGCTTATGCACTCATGTAATCATTTTTGCATAAGTATTTTAAAAAAAATAAAATGGTGTGCATGTTTTTGCCTTGTTCTTTGAGGGTTCTTTGGTAGGGTGTGACAATTCCTATCTAATAGCTCATGTGAGTCAAGGGTCAACAATCCCATAAAGATATTCAACAATGTAGAAATATCATCTAGAGAAAATAACATACACTTCTCCAAAGAGGAGTGAGGTTATTATATTAAAGATTGTAGAATAGGAGTTTCATTTTTGACCTCCAAGAGAGGGATATTAACAAACTCTAGATGAGACAAAGCCTCCTTGACTACAAGGATTGAAGAAGAAATAAGTTAAACACGTCTAATTCTTACAAAAAAACACAAGAACTTGAACCTACTCAAACTTGTTTTTAGGTGGTTGAAATGAAATCTTCACTTTAACCATGGTGGATTGAAGGACCACAAGGAAGCTAGGATGAAGATGTTGAGAAGTAGGTCCAATAGATAGAGCCAAACTAAACACTACCTTTGTATGAAGTATGCATATGGGTTGTGTGAATGAAGGAATATTGGGAAAATAAGTTCTTAAAGGAATCTCAGAGGGAGCAATGAAAATTTGCACACTCTCAAGGTGAGGATCATTGACATCTCTTAAAGAAGCCAAAACCAAGGCATAAGAGAAGAATATTCAAAATGAGAAATAGAAATAGGAATAGGAATATAAGAAGATGTAAGAGTTGAATTAGAAGACTCATTCTCAATCTTGAATGTAGGTTCACATTCCCAAGACATTTCTCATCAAAAAATATTGTTCTCATGTGTAATATGGTTTCAACATAGATGAGCATCAAGAGCAAAATCTTGAAAAATATGTTAGCAATATCAAGCCACACCACAAAACTGAGAGGGGCAGATGAATCAGTTGTGTATAATAATTGTGAAATTTAAACTTTTGAACTAGATCATTGATTAAAAATATAAAAATGTTGAGCAAGATGAAAAATATATACAACAACACCATAACACAAATATTTTTGTTATCAAGGAAAACCCTATTAAGGAAAAAAATTAGATGGGGATGGAACCCACTAGATAGTGCACTGGTATAAAAATGTCCCTATTAGGAGACCTAGCCCTATTAGGAGCTGATATAATACATCTCGTACAACCATCCCTATTAAAGGACAAAACCCCTATTAAAAGGTCCTTCAACCCTGTTAGGAGTTGATGAGAACAAAAGGCACACTACTTGATCACACTGCTCCAAGGAGAAGGTTAAACCCACATTCAAGACTCACTGTCCAAATACAATAAAGTGACCTTACTATTCAAATGACTAAACATACTGATAGAACCTTACTTTCCTTTACAGTTCCATTGAAGTGCACAAGGAATGATCATAGATTCCATGTATACCTCTTCTCTTCAACTCTTACTACAATACTCATGTGCATAATCATGCATACCTCTCATACACATTCCACACATTACATTAAGGAAATTACTTCCTTTTATACAAGGTACAAAATCAATTAGGTCAACCTTTTAGAGCTTCCCCAATGCATAAATCATTACATTACATAATTATAAGGTACACATGGTACCTAATAAAAATATAAAATAATTACAAATATTAATTTACGTGCCAAGATCCATAATTAATGCTTGCTAATCTAGGGAACATGTTACACCACCTAGTTGGCTCCCAAAAGAAATTATCCAAGTCCATACACTAGTGTTGATCTCAACATGACCCAATAAAACCACAAATCAAAGATTGCACTCTATCATGTATCTTATTCCATGCATAGAGCTCCCATAACAAGATTTCATCTCGCAACCAACTGATTCTCAAAACTCAGCAACTAACTTTGTCAAATCCCCTATCTCTATCTTGCAACCAGTCTTCACCAAAACAACTATAAATCTCTCAAATCTAAACAATATTCCATGCAACCTTAGACATAAGGTCCACACATACTTAACAAATATGTGCCCACATACACTGATATTGCGTACACTATTTGTACACCAATGTCCAATTGCTTGTAATGACCAGAAACACAAAATTGACATATATGTCATATGTTGTCATCAATGACAAAACCTGAACAACAACAATTCCAACCAATATCTAACAATATCCCTCTTTGGCATTGATGGAAACATATGAGAGAAAAACCATCAACCCAAAAGAATTCAACTCCATACAACCTTCTCATTATCTTCAAAAATGCTCCCCCTAAGACAGTAGGATGTTTTTCTCATAACTCTCTCCCCCTTTGACATCAATGGAAAAGGGTACCAACTCTTGATTAAACAAATGTCTCCCCTTATTATGTGTCTTTTTCAAAACTTTTTTACAAACACTTCATCAATTCAACCTCTACAACTACTCCCCCTAAGGAGTAGGACCAAGCATCAAGTCCAGAAGAATAATAAGGCTCTAATAATTATTGGACTGATGCATTCTTGCATCATTTAATTGTCACAAGGTGGGGCCATCACCCTAAGAATACCTTTGAGATACTCAAAGGTTTCTTTTAGGAATGATTTTGTAAAAATGTGTGCAATTTGTTCCTTTGTGTTGATGTATTCAAATCTGACTTCCTTCTCTACAACCTTTTCTCTCAAAAAGTGATATTTAATTGATATATGATTTGTCTTATAATGTAATATTGAATTCTTTGACATATTAACTAATCTTATGTATCACATTGAATAAAAATAGGCTCTTCAATTCTTACTCCAATATCCTTCAACATTTGTTTCATCCAAATAACTTGAGTGCAATTAGTAGCAACAACAACATATTCGGATTCAATAGTAGATTGTGATATAAAATCCTACTTCTTTCTCAACCAAGAAACCAATCTCTTTCCAAGGAAGAAATCTCCCCCAGTTGTGTATTTTTGTCATCCATACTACCTACCTAGTTTTTATCAATAAATGCATGTAAAGTCATTAGATCTATCATACCACAAACCATAGTCCAAGGTTCCCTTAAGATATCTCAGTATTATTTTCACAACAACAAAATGCATTTCCTTAGGTTCACCTTGGAATCTAGCAACAATTCCAACTGTGGTGGATATATCTGGCCTTGTATGAGTCAAGTACTGCAATCCTCCAACTATTGGCCTTTAATTTTTCTAAAAAACATTTGGTGAATCATCAATAGTAGATAGTTTGCAACCTTTAACCTTAGGTGTTCCTACTAGCTTAAAATCCTCCATTGCAAACTTTTTCAATTTGAGATTGTAATATCTATATGTCGTACTCTTGTTAGAGTATCCAAGAAAGATTCCTTCATCACTTATAAGATCAAACTTACCTAGTTCATCATCCCTTTTGATATAGCATTTACTACCAAATATTCTGAAGTATTTAATTGTGGGAATGTGACCAAACCATAACTCATATGAAGTCTTACCAGTATCATGTATGATGTGAACTCTATTCAATGTATAGATTGTGGTGTAAACTGCTTCCCTCCAATGCATATGTGGTACCTTTCCTTCAAGCATCATATTCATAGTAGCATCAAGAATGGTTATATTTCACCTCTCTGCTATGTCATTCTGTTGTGGTGTTGTAGGTGCATAAGTTTGTCTGTATATCTCATGTTCCTCAAAATATGCATTAAAATTATTTAATGTGAACTCACAACCTCTATAAGACCTTAAACATTTAATATTCAATCCTGACTCATTCTCAACTTTTACCTTGTAAATCTTAAAAATATCAAAAGCTTCAAACTTTTCTTTAAGTAAAGAAACCCACATCATTCTTGAATAATCATCAACAAAAATCATAAAGTACCTTTCACCACAATATGACCTTGTCCTTATAGGACCACAAACATATGTATGTACCAAATCCAATCTCCCTTTTGCTGAATGATTCTTTCTCTGAAAGCTATTCCTGGTTTGTTTTTCCATAACACATTCTTTGAACATCATGTTAGTAGGCTTCACAATCTTTGGTAAATCTCCAACTGAACTAGTGTTACTGACCTTCACAATATTATCAAAATTCATATGACAGAACCTCTTGTGCCATAACCAACTATCATCTATCTTCGCAACAAAATAATTTTCTTCAATTTAATTTAATTGAAACACAATACCTTTAGTATTAGTACTTGATACGATCAAATTGTTTGATTGATCTTTGATAGTACATTTTTCATTCTTGAATTGCAGATGATAACCTTTATCCACAAGTTGTCCAACACTCAACAGATTATGTTTCAATCCATCAACAAATAAAACATCATCAGTATTAGTTTAACCATCAAGAGTTATAGATCCTCTTCCTATGATCAAGAGAGGGGTATTATCTCCAAATTTAACTACACCTCCATCATACTTATTAAGCTACACAAATTTGTCTTTATCATTAGTCGTGTGATGAGAACATCCACTATCTATAATCCATTCGAATTTATTTTCTACATGTGAAACCAAAGTTTTTTCTTCATGAATAGGATCTTCATCTTCAATAGCAACAAACCCAATCTCATCTTCATCATTCACAGATTCATCATCAAAAGTACCCTCATAGAAATATAACATTTCATGAGATATTTGGACTTGTATGGATTAGCTTTATATTTTGGAACTCTAGTAGGACATCTAGAGGCAAAATGACCTATCTTATTGTATGAAAAACACTTCAAGGGTAATTTCCCTTCATACTTTCCCTTACCTTTGTTTTCTCTCTTTGCGACCATGGCTACAAGCTCATCCAATTTCTTTTCTTCTTCATCGATTTATTCCCATTCCTTATCATAATCTCCAATATCTACATACTTGTCACTTCTACTGGTGCTCACATTATTTGTTAGCATATTATTATCCTTATAAATAGTAGCTTTAAAAGAATATTCAACTCTAGGTAAAGCATCTTGTAAATGCAAATAACTTACCAATTAAAGTCTCCCTTGTAAATACCTTTGTGAGTGGTATAATCTCTTCAATTGTCATGACTTTGGTGTCATATGCAGGTGTCAAAGATCTCATAATATTTATAATGATTTCATCTTCTCTAATAGATCCTCTTGTATTTTTGATGCTAGTAATAGTCTCTATTACTCTCTGAACATATGCTCTAATAGACTCATCTTCTTTCATCCTCATGTTCTCCAAATTTTTTTTCCAACACTGCAACTTGGCCTATTTAGTATATTTGTCTCCTTCATATAGTGCTTCCAACTTGATCCAAATTTCATGCGCCAATTCAAGCTCCTTGACCTCTGTAAATTCTTCCATAGAAAGTGCACTGATTAGGGATTCTCTAGCAATTATATTGTAAGTGAATTTCTTTCTTTCATCCTCTATACTATTTTCCAATTCATCCTCATTCTTGACATCTTCTTTTTTCCTTGTAATCAACCAATATTCAATTCCTAAGTAGATCAAATAATTTCTCATCTTGTTTTTCCAACTATCAAAATTTTGTCCATCAAATTTAGGACTCTCCTTCCTATAGCTTGCATTTCTGGATCTCCTCAAGTAGTTAATATTTATCCAAGAGGGCCAACAGATCTGATACCAATTGTTAGCAATAGCAAGCCACGCTACACAATTGAGAGGGGGTGTGAATCACTTGTGTATAATAATTGTAAATTTTAAACTTTTGAACCAGGTCATTAATTAAGAATATAAAAGTGCTAAACAAGATGAACAAGATAGACACCAAAACTATAACACAAAGATTTTTGTTCTTGGAGAGAGCCCTATTAAGGGAAAAACCCCGGTGGAGATGAAACTCACTAGATAGTGCACTAGTATAAAAATGTCCATGTTAGGAGACCTAGCCCTGTTAGGAGTTGATACAATACATCTAGTACAATAGTCCCTCTTAAAGGAAAATACCCCTATTAAAAGGTCCTTCAACCCTCTTAGGATTTGATGAGAACAAAAGGCACGCTTCCCAAACACACTGTTCCAAGGAGAAGGTTAAACCCACCTTCAAGACTCACTGTCCAAATACAATAAATTGAACTTACTGTTCAAATGACTGAATTGACTAATAAAAACTTATTTTCCTTTATAGTTTCATTAATGTTCACAAGGAATGATCATAGACTCCACTTACACATCTTCTCTTCTTCTCTTACTATAATGCTCACATGCATAATCATGCATACCTCTCATACACATTCCACACATTAAATCAAGGAAATTACTTCCTTTTATACAAGTTACAAAATCAATTAGGTCGGTCTGTTAGAGCTTCCCCAATGCATAAACTATTACATTACATAATGATAAGTGCATACAATACCTAATACAATTATAAAAAAATTACAAATATTAATTTATGCACCAAAATTTGCAATTAACACTCACCAATCTAGGGAACACGTTACACCACCTAGTCGGCTCCCAAAAGCAATTATCCAAGTCCATACACTAGCATTGACGTCAACATGACCCAATAAAACCACAAATCCTAGAATGTACTCTATCCTATGCCTTCTTCCATGCTTTAAGCTCACATAACAAGATTCAAACTCGCAACTAACTGATGCTCAAAACTCTTCAACTAACTCTATCAAATTATATGTCTTTGTCCTACAACCAAACTTCACCAAAATAACTGTAAATCTCTCAAATCTCAACAATATTCCATGTGATCTTAGACATAAGGTCCACACATACTGAACATAACAAATATGTGCCCGCATACACCAATATTTTGTACACTATCCATACACCTCTGTCCAACTACCTGTAATGACCATAAACACAAAATTAAAGTATATGTAATATGTTGTCATCAATGACAAAACCTAGACAACAAAAATTCCAAGAAATATCTAAAAAAAACTCTATAACCACATATTGCTAGGCTAATTCATCTTCACATGTTTTGTTGGTGGAATAGAAGGATAAAAAAATGAAACAAGAGGTCTCACAGACACAGGGACCTTAGTCTTGGTTGTAGGAACCTTTCCTCTTTTCTTTGAAAGTAGGTGAAGGAATGGGAGGAACCCTCAAAGTTTGAAATGCAAGTATTGCATATGGAGGACTAGGTAGGGAAAAATTCTTATTCTTTCCATAACAATTAGGGCAAGCGATGTTAAGAATAATAAGGAGCTTAAATATATGGGGCTTCAACTTTGGAAACACAAGTGTCTTTCCTTTTCCTATACTAGGCACAATCAAAGGAAGATGAGATCTTATTGGGGTTGCAAGGTCTTATAAGAAGAAAGAGGTCTACTCAAGGGATAGATTTGTCCATAGCCCCCAATGAAGGAGAAGAGGAAAAAGTATGTTGCTGCACTGGAGTATATCAAGGACAAGGTACAAAAGGGGGAGCTAAAGAAACATCGGGTTAAACTGACACAAATGCTAAGTTCTTGATGTTATATTTATAATATGCCCTGTGTAAAAAAAAATTGGGTAGCTTGGGTTTAATTAGAGAAAGACAAAAATGGTCTAAAGAGAAGCCCTTATGTGAAAATAATTTATTTGACGTAGTGTCTTGGATAGTCTACATAGTTACATCATCAAGAAACTTTAGGCACTTGTGGACAAAAAAGACAATAGCGTCCATGGAAACTAGCCAAGGTATATCTAGCTTGGCTCTAAATAAGTCAACCTCTTGAATCATAAAAATGTCACTGAAATAACCTTAGGTCCCATAAGGAACAACAAATAAATAGATCCCGAAGGCTAAAGAGAATGACCGTCATGTGTATAAATGGTGACCTTTGACTCATCATATCTTTCGCTATGTAAGTCATTGATAAAAAAGGTCTCCTTCATCATCACATTAACTCTACAAGTAGGATCAACCATAATGCCATGATCGATATTATCATTAATCCATGCAAGAATGTGCAGGGAATGAGTCTCTCCATGGACAAATGAGTCATTAGGTGTGAAACATATATCAGGTGCCTTGACCTTCTGACTTGGAGATGAGATCAGAGTATGTCACCATGTTCACATATGAAAAATCTATAGGTAGAACAAAATAAAATGTACTGATAATATTTGAAGAATGAGGAGGAAATGCATCTATGTTTATTTGCATATCACTTTTATCCTCAGCAATAGATTTGTTAGAATTTTGTTTCTCATCACAAACCTAGATGATACTAGTATCTATGTGGTCTTGGTTTACATGTTATAGATGCTCAAAGTGTTTGGTGTCATGCCTTTGCACTTGATGATATTGATAGAATTTGGAGGAGCCATACCAACTAGGGTATGGCTTATTTATGGGTAGTGGTCTAATCTCTTGAAGAGTGATCAAGTTATCCTTTAGCAATTTTTGAAGTACACTTAAATAGGAATTAAATAATGTTGTAAAGACTCGATGGAATTGTGATTCAAGTGTTCTCTTCTCAGTCACCTAAGGACTTGTAGTTACATTAGGAAGTTCTTTATCCTTCCTTGATCCTCTAGAAGAAAACACAACTCAAAACTTATCAGTATATGAGGTTGAAGCGGAAGTCTCAAAATGAGTCAGGCTATGTTGATAATCTTGAAGTGCAATACACAAATTTACAAATGAAGGATACCATACCAAAGACACATGTTTCCTTAATGTTGGGTGCAAGCTTCCCATTAATATTTTATGAATATCATGGTCAAGGGGTGCATAGGGAATTTGGGAAGAAATAGATGGATAACAAATAATGAAATTAATTAGCTTCTTGTTAGGTTGTTTCTTGCAATGGAAAAGATCATAAATGGTGACCTTGGAGCCAACATTTTCTTAGAACCATTGCAAGATCTGATTCATGAGTTGATCAACAAAGAAGATGGAACTATCAAGTAATGAGTGGAACCACACCAACATGGGATCCTTAAGGGATTGTGTGAATATTTTAGCTAATAAATGGTCCTAATGATGAAAGTCACTATCGAGTGTAGTGAAAGCACTAGCATGCGACTATATTACCCTTACCATTGTATTTAATATGGGAATCTCGATCGCTTGGGGCATAGGTGCATCTAGGATATGCAATGCAAAAGGGTTGTGATAATAGTAGGGAATAAGTGAGGATTGTGTGCCAACATTGGTCAGATTGGAAATTTGAGATTACATTTGACCCATATTCTACAATAGGGTGCTTAGAACAAGATTACTTGATGGGAGAGCTAGAGGCATGTTTCCTATAGCAACAGAAACTAGAGTTGAGTAAATATTACCCATGGTTGCACTATGTGTGAAAGCATCAATTATGGAAGCAATAATGGTAGAGCTAACTAGTGGAGGAATATAGCACTCAAAAGGATTTTGAGAAATGTTGTTTCTAGGAGTAAGATGGTTTACAAATTCAATATTTGTGCTACTTGCAAGAGATAAAGGATTTTTGGTAGGGTTTGTATCAACCATGTGCAAAGATACCTCAGACATTAGGACAATCAACTAGAGACGAGTGATATCTAAATGGGTAGTTTGGGGATGAGGCGGAATATATGCATTAAGAAGGTACATGTGATTCAACAATATGAATCAATGCTTGAAAAAAACATAAGGTCTTTATGTTTTTAGATTAGAAGGTTTTTTATCTTTCTAACAATAAGCATGTCTAGAGGTGTTAAGTTTTCACGATTAAGAAAGCCTTCAAAATCCCTCAAGATCTCCTCCAAAGATTATATCCACTCAAAGGGGACAATAAGAGAAAGCTCATTGTCGACAGCCAAAGAGACTCAAGAAGAGTATTTTCTTGCAAATCAGGTTGCAAATTTGAGGTTGAAGAAGTCCCAAAGGCTAGAGAAAAGGTGTAAGAGCTAAAAGGATCAAAATTTCCCAAAAAAAATTAGACTAGGTCTAGTGGGATTATATATGATCTACAGGTATGCTAGGTATCGAGCTCCTTTGAACTACATGTGCAAAAGTGTTTTTTCCATATAATCTATATAAGTGGATTATTGTCATAGTGTGATATATACATATAATTGATATTTATATATACATATAATTAATATTATGAGAATATTAATAAACATCATTTATTATTATTAATATAAGTTGATATTTATTATTATTATGAGACATATAATAATAATTATATATATTAATAATAATTACTATTTAAATAATTAATAAAGATTAATGAATAGACATGTCCCTTTAAAGGACATGTCTCTTCGTGTCATTGTCTTGTATAAGTACAAAGATATAGATGCATTTTGAAAACATAGACAATATGATAAATGCCATTACATTTGCAATCGATCATAAAATAACATGATATCAGAGCCAAGTTTGCAAATGTATAAAAGAACTTGATAATCTCATAAAGATTCTAAAAAAAATAACAGCGAGGGTGACGGGTATTAGAGGACTTCACTACAGACATTCCCAGGCAGCGTAACCAGGCAGGCAAGAGGAGGTGTAATTGCACAGGCAGAATATATTACACCTGGAGTTTAATGTATGACCATCATCTGCGCTGGTGACTTGGATTTATTGGTTGAGACGCCTTATCGACAGTTGTCTTGCTGGCATGGATTTTGAAATTCACTTTTGAGAAGAGTCTGATATCTTAATATTCAGAATTCAAATTTTAAAGGAAGAGTCTGATATGATTGTGACGCTTTTAAGGGAAGAGTCTGATATGATTTAGAGCAGTTGTTGATTTAGTCGCCATAGTCAACATTCAAGGAAAGTGGTAGCGATAATTCAAATTGTTCATCGCGATCCTCTGCAAGGGAGAGCGGTTGTTGACTTATTCGCCATTATCGACATTATACAAAGTCTTTGACATATTCATAATTCAAACAACAATCCTATATATACAGTTGTATGATCCCCTCTAAGCACAGCGAACTTGTCTTCGAAGGAGAAAAGTGCAAATGAAAATGATGTTTCGTACTCTCTATACTTTGCTTGTAATTGATAAAGATGACAAGGAAGTCGACCGCCCTCTTTTGTCAATCAGGTGGCTCCCTATTCTTAGTTCTTACGTTCCACATTATTCGTTTGAGAATGACCGCCATGTGTATTGTCATATTGGAGATTCAGAGCGTGTGGAGAATGTCAGAGAGTTCCAATTGCTATATTGATTCTTGATAATTCTAAGAGGCACACAGTAAGGGAGCAGCGATGCAGTCATGCATTTCTTAGTTCTCTACCAGCACTCGTGTGTGGAGCAAACTGGAGTCAGCATTGAAAAAGTCTAAAGGCAACAAAAGTTATCAAATTCAATGTGACTTGCAACTATGAAATGGTCAACGGATATGTGAAGAGTATGGATCTAAATAGAACAAACACAAGGAGAGATGACACTCTAAGGGTCAATCTAGAGGTTGATAAACTTGAGCTTTAGAGGGAGAAGATAAATGATATGGTTCAGTCAACTTTTGATAATCTCAATCATTTTGTGATTGAGAGGGAGTTCACTAATGAAGGTGAAACACGTTTGAGGTAAACTTGATATAATTGTTTATTATACTAATGAAATCATTTAATGCCTTATGGGCCCTGTGTATATCATGAGGAAGTGACGACTTCCAAATGATTATCACTTGTATTTTTGATGTTATTGTGAGGTGACAATCTTACAATAACTTTATTTTATCATGATAGACCTTATGAGAAGGCTGAAATAGATCATGATAAATGAATTATTACATGGTGGATTGAGTTCCTTAAAATGACCATGATCTCGTACTGTGATAGTCATCATGTGATGCTGAAACAAATCATAGTACTGAAGGTGATAGTCGTCATGTGACGCTGAAACAGATCATCGATACCTAGCTATTGTGATATTCGTCATGTGACGCTGAAATAGATCACAAATATTGAAGGTGATAGTCGTCGTGTGACGCTGAAACAGATCACCGGTACTTACATTGTGATAGTCGTCATGTGATGCTGAAACAGATCACAATTATTGATCATGATAGACCATGCGATGGCTGAAACGGATCATGATTAAGGATTCTTGCATGGTAAATTAATACTATGATAGTCATCATGAGGATGTTGAAACAGATCACAGTTATTAAAAGTGATAGGCAACATGTGAGGTTGAAATCACGATCACTGAAGGTGATATACATCCTACAATGTTGAATCAGATCACAATTATTGATATTATTGAGTTAATGTAAAACATATACTAATTTTATCTTCTCTAACTAAGAGGGAGTGTTAAGGAATGTAGCTTTGTTTAGATAAAATCATTATTATTGAATTATCAAGTACACATCGATATATATAATAATAATAATAATAATAATAATAATAATATATATATATATATATATATATATATATATATATATATATATATATATATATATATATATATATATAAGTGGATTATTGTCATAGTGTGATATATACATATAATTGATATTTATATATACATATAATTAATATTATGAGAATATTAATAAACATCATTTATTATTATTAATATAAGTTGATATTTATTATTATTATGAGACATATAATAATTATTATATATATTAATAATAATTACTATTTAAATAATTAATAAAGATTAATGAATAGACATGTCCCTTTAAAGGACATGTCTCTTCGTGTCATTGTCTTGTATAAGTACAAAGATATCGATGCATTTGGAAAACATAGACAATATGATAAATGCCATTACATTTGCAATCGATCATAAAATAACTATATATATATATATATATATATATATATATATATATATATATATATATATATATATATATATATATATATATATATATATATATATATATATATATATATATATATATATATATATATATATATATATATATATATATATATATATATATATATATATATCTGTGTGTGTGTGTGTGTGTGTGTGTGCTGCAGAGGTGGATTTAATAGAGAAATCAAATTTATTAGGGTATATGAAAATACCCCTACCTTTTCTCTTTGCAACACAACATGTTGCGATTGAAATTTATATGCATTCTTTTTATTTTAGTTTAAACTATTATAATTTTTTTTATATGCTTTTAGTTATTTTTTTGTTTTAAAATAATATCATTTTTATTTTTAAAAAAATCTTATTATACCCCGTAGAGTTTTTGGGCCAGCGGCCATGGCCCAACCACAACCCTTGGGTCTATGGTGGTTGATGCCACCCGCGGCCCCTTGGGGGTTTGTGGTGGTTGATGCCACCTGCAGCCCCTTAGGGGTTTGCAGTGGCAGATGCCACCCGCAACCCCTTTGGGGACTGTGATGGCTGAGTCCACCTCAGTAACCAAAGGCTAGCTGTCATAGCCCAAGTGGACGATAGTCATTTTTATAATGATTTTATTTTTAAAATTTAGTTAATTTTTTATTAAGTTTAAAATTATATATATATATATATATATATATATATATATATATATATATATATATATATATATACACACACACAGACACACATCGTCTCTTTATTTTAAAAAAAATAAGTTTTGCAACAAGATTATGCATTTACAAGAAAAAACTAGATAGATATAAATACACCTATTTATATCTTTATACATACATACATATCTTCATACATACATACATACATACATACATAAATACATATACATATACATACACACACACACACACACACACACACATGTTTATATTTACACAATTTCATACATCAAACACTTATGCATGAAAAATAACAAGTCTATTATTCCTATTTTATTTCTTTTGAAATGAAATACATGGAAGTAAATACTAATTTTAGTCATCTTTTTTTGACATGAAATTTGAAAGTAAATAAAGAGTCTATTTTTTTTTGCAAGGAAAATTAGGAAAAACAACAACATTACTTTATCTCTTTGAAAATAATGATTTATTTCTTGCTAGCTATGGATTATTTAACTTATCCTTTTTCTTTTGTCTTTAACTAATGCAAATCTTTTTTTTAAGACAATCAAAATAAGCGACCAAGAAGAGATACAATAATATCAACATGGAAGCATATTTTCATTTCCTTTTCTTTAGAGCATAATGATACATAAGAGAATATCATCTATCATTCTACAAATTCTTTCAAATGCATGAAAATACAATGAAATCCATTACATAGCCATTATTTTCCTCTCAATACATTTTTATGGTATCATGTCATAATAAACCAATACAAATATGCAACTTGGCTACTTGAATCAGGTCAATTATTTTCCCTATTTCCTTCAAGAAAACAAGATCCTTTCTTCAACATAAACCTACAATAAAACATTATTTTGACCATGGAGGCTCACCTCCCAACCTAGACCTTTTCAAGGCCACCCATGAGCTTGGGGAAACAAAAATGGATGGGGAAACAAACACACAAAACACATACAAAACCAACAACTTAAAAAAATACATAAAATTCTCAATTTTCCCATGGTTTCACAATGGATCACCATGTACCCATGAAAAGGGGTGAAGGTGGAAATGAACCCAAAATAGGAGAAGCCATAAAGAAGAGAACAATGCCTTCAACAACGCTCAATAGCTTACTAGCAATGCCTTCACAAGGCTAAACAAAACAACCATTCCTTCCATTTCACATACAAAATAAATTCCCCTTGTTACCCCCAAATGTGTAGTAGAATATGATGGCAACATGAAGCCCATACATCCATGCCATATCTCCTTCCTCATGAGGAAGGACTACACTATTTGGGCATTCTCAATTTTCCCTTCTAACTCAAGGCTCTCTTCCCTCCCAAGGGTGAGTCTAGCCTTGCACACCCCAAACAAAGACAAGAAAAAACAAAAAGAAGAAAACAACAAGAATCCATGAAACAAGCTTGAAAACATCACAACACAACAACTATAATATTAAAAAATTTACTCATACAATACATGAAAATAAAACATGGTATTTCATAATAGGAGCACCAACCTTGCTTCAAGCTATGGAAAAATGAAACTTGAGAAGAGTTTTCTTCCCAGTTTTTTCCTTCCTTTGGCTAAGTCCTCCAAAAATCGAACCAAGTCCACTAGAAGTCTCCAACTTTGGAGAGTGGGCAATCCACCTACCAAATTCATCTCTCTATACATTAAAAGGAAAACCCTTCCTAACACTCTACCTAACCTCTAAAATGATTGGACACACTTTTCCAAGTGTTCCCTCTCTCGAACATGAGGAAATTTCAAATTTGGAAACATTCGTCAATTTCTAAAAAGACATTTTTATAAGAGGCAAAAATGAGATAATATCATCCTATTGGTCAAAATTTGACCCCCAACCCAAAGTGCACCTATGAGGCTATCTTATTTTAACTCTAACTAACCTCTAAGGCTCCATTTAACCCTTCAAAATTCCACTAAGAGTTGACCTATGACAATTCAAAATGAGATTCCCTCTCATGGCTTTTAACTAAGATACCAAACCTAGGGACACTAGAAGGTGATACAAAGGTGAACACCTAACCAATAATAAATTACTTGGCCATGCCAACTCACATGTACAATTGTCAATTGACACCACATAAAATCACATCACATTACTACACATATGGCATGGCAAGTGGACATATGCATAAATAAAATAAACACAACAATATTAAGACATTCAAGCATTACATTTACAACAATAACACATAACAACGAGGTTATTTCTCCCTTTGGAGTTAACCTTGGTTTAACATGACTTTCACATACATCCATCTTTGATTTCCCCTCATCTTAATTCCATGGTCAATTTCCTGCACACTAGATCAAAATATCACAGTAGCTCAAGAAGAAACCATAACACACATATATAAAAATGCAACATTAATGGTCGCATAAAATACATCATATAATCCAATTGAGTTTTCACAAGTTCATATAAAATTCACTTAACTCAAAGAATGCATTTACTCAATATTTATTAATTTTCAACATCATGAAATTTCTAGAAACACATTTATCACAAATATCCTAAATCATTTTCATGGTTCAAGACACATAAAACATTTCAACTAATTATCATATCTACTTGATCCACAACACTTGCAACAATATAAAATAAAGGCATCATACTCAAAATTCTATACTCATCAATATCATGGCTACAAGACCTGTAAATCAAAAGCATAAAAAGTATGTCCTATATCATCATCCACATAATCTAAAATCATCACATAATATCTAAGATATGAAATCCCTGTCCAAAAGAGTCTAGTATATCAAAATAATGTATAAACATGAAAATCATAAATTGGAAATGTCAACTATGCAATGATGGTACGGGGTGAGGCCTCACAATTATTTAAAAATATTGAAAGGTTTTGCAAAAGGTGAATTCACATTAGGTTCACCAAAAGGTAGAGAATTAAAAATAAAATTCTATGAAAGATAATGAAACCCTCTTAGGATTCAAATCTCAACCTTCCACTAAAAAAATTGCGACCTTTGACTTTTTCCATTATTTAACTAAAGTGTGCTTTAATCAAGCATACAAATTATCTAGACTCTTTAGACTCTTGAAGCTGAAAATATAGACCATAGAGGTCTCTTGAGAAACTAAGTAAGTTCTATGTCAAGGATGAAAACGTGGGCCGAGGAAACCAACACAACCTACTAGAGTCTTGTATGGACAAAGAACACGTGTTAGCATAGAGAAACTCAAAATGTTCTCTTTAATGTCCTAAATACTAAAACTGTGAAAGTGCAATTACACATTAGATATGAAAGACTAGAATATAAATAATAAATGAGATTAAATTATGAAAGAGGTTTCAAATATCACCAAAGACGCTTTAGTAGCTCTAGCAAAGTCAAAAACTCTATCTAGACAACTTTTCCACCTGTACCTACACACATAAGACCAAAGTGAAAGGTTGGGTGGTTGTATAGGAGTTTGCCTCAGTCAACCCCCCATTTTTTATGTTCCCACCTCCATGAAAAACCTTAGTAAGATGATAGAAATAGACATAAAATAAAGAAGAACTATATAGTATACTAACAGTATTAAGATTGTATGCAAATTGAAGCACATAAAGGAGTTGCAACCTTTAAACATAGAATCAAGATAGTCTGCTAGTGTAATGAAGAACAACAAAAATCCTCAAGATAATAGTGACCATTTCAAATGGTAGTAACAAAGCTTTTCAAGATATCATTTTAGCAATGCTAACACTAGAATAATGAAGTTTTTAGGATGTTTTGGGTCAAAGAATGCAAGAATGGAGTTTTGGAGTGCAAAAGAGATAGCAAGTTGGAATGAAGTTCAAAATATGGTTATGGAGGCAAATGAAGAGGTTTCAACAACAAGAAATGACCCCTGACATTAGTGTAGGTTGGCAAGGGCATTACATTGCCAAAATGCAACAAGTCTAATCTCCTAACGACCAACACAATCGTTGATATTGGTGAGATGCAACATGAAAACATTTGTGCAACACACATACATCTTAGTGTAATTTGGACCTAATGATCAAGGATTTAGGCAAACAAGGTGGCAAAGGACGTTTCAAATTGATGAAATTGCAAAGGGTGAAATTCAATCATTTATGGTATCCTCAAACCTTCTTTTTTGTATTTTCATTTATCTATTTTAACATAGCTCTATCACCTAAAGGCACAAGCCCCTTAACTAGGGAGAAAGTGTTATGTCAAATATTGCTTACCTTATAATTTTGACACTACAAACTAGACCTAATTTTACATATATTCATATAGCATGTTTCAAAACATAGTTTAGCTCATCTTGTATCTTTTATCCTAACTCAAATGTTAAGTTTTACATTTCTTTGGGTCCTTTTTTTTATTTTTTTATAGCTTTCAAATATTTTTATGTGTGTTTCACAACCTACGGTCACTTTCTTATGTTTCAAGATTTTGTATAGTTTGGGACACAATCACAATTGTGTAAACATCACCATGGTCCTAGATTCATCTTGTATCTATACACTTATATAGACACTTTCCAATAGGCCTATCAAACACAATTTTGACCAATTATTTGCATAACAATTTGTTGTATGATAATAATTAATGATTGTAAATTACAAATTAAATTTGAAGAAGTTTTTATATTTAATCCCATTTAATTAGTTTTTTTTGCTTCTATTCTTTTCTTCCATATTATACCATCTTCTAACACCTTCCAAGATTTTCTAGCACTTTATAGCCAATATTGGAATAATATCTTTATAAAAGTTATTACTTAATCAACTCATCCTAGCAATTTCATTTGTGTTTTTCGATATTGAAAATCTTCTTATTTTCATAGTTTATATTTGCAAGCTTACGGATTAATATTCCCAACTTTTTAAATTATATGCTTGGTCATTCCTTTTTGTTGGATTGGCACTTGCAAGTTTTCTTATCATATAGATGTCGGAGTATTGTTCTCTTTTTCTCTAAACATGCAATATTAAAAACTTTTATCATGTTATATTATTATATTGTCTATTTGACACTATTAGATTTCACATCGCAAAGTGAAGAGTAGACACACTTAGTATTTCTATTATTTTTCATTATTATTCTTAGTTCTAGATGCATACAGACTAAGCATGAACTATTTTTTAGCTGACAACTTGTAGAGATCAAAATACCAAAATAGTGAACTTGATTATCAACAAGAATAGTTGAAAAAAAATATTGGATGCATCTAGAGACTGCACTCCTGCACAAGCTAGTGCAAGGCCCTAGCCCCTCTTTTTGTCAACTTCTTCCTACATTCATGCTTATTGTGGGGTGGGATACTATTCTATGGAGAGTGTAGATGTTGGGGTGGTTCATTGTGAGGATTTTTTCTTCTTTTGATTAGGAGAGGGGTTTGCTGGTGCAAGGTGTTCCCTAGGAAAGGGTTATTTTCCTGTAATTGCTAGTGCTAATTGCTCTAGCTGTTGATATCAAGGTTAAGGCTAATATGTCATAATGTGGTGCCTTCAAGACATGCAATCCATTGTCCTTCTTGCAAGGAAATGTTTGAATCTCATTTAATAATGCCATGGTTGGGGAGGGACCTTCCCAAAATGGTAGATCTCATCCTCTGAAGGTAAATGAATGCCTTGAAAGGAACCAAGAGTAGCATATCTTAGTTAACCAATTGGTTCGGTGGAGGATGATGTCCATTATCTACTTAAGCATGTTCTTATATGAAAATTTGTTTGCATTCAATTTTCTCTACCCTTTTTGGAATCTTGGCCTCATTGTACATGAAACCCAAAGCGGATATGGAGGTGATTCTAACAACCAACAATTCTTTCATGATGGTTTTCTCTTGTTTGGTGGACCGAAATAGGGCCATATTTTTACGATAACATTGGTCTATTTTGCAAGCCATGGTATGTTGAATTCAATCTTGTTGAAGAGCTCCCATCAATTATTCCTATTTGGATGTGGTTCCCCCAATTCCCTCTAAAGTAATTTATTTTACATCTTTCACATGATTTCTCTATTGCTTGGAAAATCAATGAATATATCCCAACATTGGATAAAAATATAATTTCCTCTACATGTATTTACATTTAAATTGATTTAACTAATCCTTTGTTGGATTCTTTGGAAATTCATCTTGCATCCACATCTTGGATACAACAATTGGACTACGAAGCTCTTCCATTCAACTATCAAATTTTCCCTGAGTATAGGAATTTGCAAAAGAAATGTCCAAAATTTATTTCATCAAGGGCATCTACCAATAGGTCTTCTCACCCAAAGCCTAAGCTAGACTAAGGGAAATCCCCTCTTTTAAAGAGGGAAAAAAATAAGGAAGGCTTCATCTGTGTAAAGCCTTGATATGATGGAAGAGGAAAAAAGAGGACCCTGAAGAACGGATAAGGTGAGGACAACTTTAATAGATTTGTTGTTTTAGAAGATATTTATTATAATTCCATGAGACTGCTTATGAAACTTGTTTTATTAAATTGATTTAGGGGAATTCTAAGGGGAGAGATATGCATAACAATTTGTAGGTTAATCTTTCAGTAGCACAAATGTATACAATTCAAACTCATGTCACTCCATGTGTTCAAGGTCCATTCACTAATACTAAATTGGTTGATGATTCAGCTTTGGTGGTTCATGGACCTTTGTTGGAAAAGGAGGATTTGGATACAAGAAAGTCTAATAGAGCCCCTCCCACTTTAGGTTACAATATAAAAATCTCAAACATGGGCCTCTTGAGAAGCGCCCCAAGGTCAAGCAAAAAAAAGATGAAGATAATATGGAATTAATGGGTGAGAATTTGGTAGAATCAAGACCAATCAAGACCATTTATTCTCACTTCTACAATTCTCATAAATAGGTGTTCTCTCCTACAATGCAAGAGGAACAAAAAGCATCTCTTGTCAAAAGGTTGTTTGAAATTCGATCAAGGTACATTAGCCTAATATAATGTTTGTTTAAAAAATCCAAAATTGTCTATGGAAGGTACAACCATCATTGCTTCTACATTGTGACAGAAGGATCAATGCCAATGTATTGGTGCTTAGAATGATGCTAGAGATATTGCATATTTGTGGGATCCTTAAAAAATATCACCTTTATGGTGGATGTCTAGGAGGTTTTCCTACCTATGCTTCCTTGTAGCTTTTATTTTAAGAATTTTTCTTAATATCTAATGTTTTACACCCCTAGTGATTGTATGCACCCTAAAATGGTCGCCTAGACTTTGGGCCCCATTTATTTGATTTATCAATCCTGAATCATTTTTATCAATAAATCAATATTTTCAACATTATCAATCTCTTGATCAAATCCTAATTTCGATCATATATTGGATTTTTATCCTATGGGCTAACCATTTATCCTAAGTCTTTATTTAATTAAAAGGAATATTTCCTCCCCTTTTGATTAAATAAAAAGCCCCACTTTTCCTCTTATCCTAAGTTGCACAAATAAAGCATTATTCCTATTTTATAAAAAGGAGAAAAGCACTTTTTGTTTCATATGGACATAAAGTCAACTCTTATTTTTCTATTGGAGGATACTTGTGCACATGGATTGCTCCTCTTTCAAGCTCCACCGCTGATTAAGACTTTTTGCCTCTTAATCTCCATGGTCCATTTCACCTCATTTCTTATAAAAGGAGAGCTCTCTCCTTCATTTATATCCACTTGTTTTATGCTAATGTTATGCTATAGGTTTTAGGTGCATTTGGAGCTTTTGAGGATATTGAAGACTTGTTGCATTTCATTATAGTTGCATATTTCCTTTCTTAGTTGCATAATAATGGCATTATTAGTGTAGATTTCCTTTTATGCAATAGAATAAGCTCACATAGTCTAAATAGGAGGCATTGTAATCCATTGCTATTTCCTTTAATAGATTAGTTAGTTTGTACTTCCATTTTCATAGCATAGCTTGCACATTTGCATCTTCATATAGCTTGCATTGCATTTGCATATAGTGATTCTTGGAGATATTGGCATTGTTGCTCTTGTCTTCACTTGAATCTCTCATTGTATGGTTGACTAGCAAGGTCACAAGTTTGTAGCTCTAGCTGAGAGCAAATTTATCATAGTCCCTTGCAACTCCATGCATAGAGAGCTATGAGCCGCTTTGTGAGGCCTCATTCTTGAGCAACCTTGCATGTAATGGTTCATAGAAGTGCACCATTTTAGTGTGTACAGTGATCATCCTGATAAATCTCAACTTTGTCTCATATCAAATATGTTTGGAACTTTACTCCTTTACTTCCTTGGATCTTCGCAAGAGATATCAGTGCTATAATAAGTTAGGAGGAAAAGAGAGGGAAGTGGATGAATTGGGACCTCTTTTCTTTTGATTAAGGATAATATCTTCCTCACATAAAGTCATGTAATGGCTTGTTTAATTGGAGTAAAATAAGAATTGGGAAAGGTTATATCTATGGAAATCGAACAGGTTTCTTGTCTCCACCTTTTAGCTTAGGAACAATTGGATCATCAACTTAGATATCTAGAGTTGGCAAGTGTCAAACAATTGGCCTATCAAACTCTGCTACAATTTTTGGCCTCTCTAAAAATCCCTCCTTTAAATTTCAACTCATGTGGTTGTGGGAGCATTCCTACAAGACCTAGTGGTTGGCGAAGCATAGATGTACCTAATTATGACATGGATATGTTATCATTTGTCAAGAAGCTTCAATTTGTGAAGTATTATCTTAAGAAGTGGAATAAACAATGTTTTGAAAATGTTATCTTGGCTAAGAGAGATGTTCATAACCGACTTCATAATATCACTTGTTGGAATCTGACAAGTTTGTTAAGGAAGAATATGAAGTTGCCAAACAATTGGCAAAATGGGAGCTATGTGAAGAGATTTATTAATCAAAAGTCAAGGACTTATTGGCTTTAGAGAGAAATAGGAACACAACCTTTTTATTCAATTCGGTAAAGGATAAAAGATATGGGAGTGTGATTTCTTCAATCGCTTCCTCTCAAGGTGACCATTTATCTTCTTTTCAAGGTATATTGAGGGAAGTTGTCCAATATTATTTTATTTTATTCTCTTGGGACTCTCTTCCTACAAAGGATGATGAGAATCCAATCCTAGATTAGATTCCTTCTTTAGTGACTAATGAGATGAATGGGTAACTTATAAGATGCATATCACTGGATGAGTTAGAGAGGATTATTTTTTAGATGAAGAAAAGTAAAACCCATGGACCCAATTGATATCAGATAAAATTCTAGGAATTTTTGGAGACTATCAAATTTGATTTACTAGAGGGTGGACGAGAAACTCACAAGAACAAGATGTTAAAAGTTGTGAATTCCACGTTTATTATTATTAATACCAAGAGAGAAGGAGATAATTCTTTGGACTTGTTTACACTTATTTCTCTTTGTAATGTGGCTTATACCATCATATAAAAGGTGATAGTGGAGAGGCTTAAGTTGTGGCTTAGTAGTATTATTTCTAAAAATGAGGTGGATTTGTGGATGGAAGACAAATCTTAGATGGGTTGATCATTTCTATAGAGACCTTCAATCCATGGCTAATTCAAAGGAGAAGGCTATGTTCATCAAACTAGATATGGTCAAATCCCATGATAGAGTCAAGTTGTTTATCCTCCAAAAAGAGCTTCATTCTTTTGGCTTCAACTAATTGGATTAGTTGGTGATTAATTGTGTTACTTCTACTTCATATTCAATGTTAATCAATGGTAAGCCTTCATCCCTTCTATCTATCCTAATAGATAATGGCTTAGGAAGATTCCTTTAAGTCCCAATTGAATCAAGGAGTTATTCTTGGGTGGAGTTGGGATAATGGTCTATGTTCCTCTTCACATTTATAGTTCTTGGAAGATACCACTTTGATGGTTTTTTCTCAAATAAAAGAAGCGACCAACTTCAATCACTACTTAGATATATCTATTTGACATCATTGAGGTCAAAGGACTAATTAAGGAGAGTCTTCTACATTTTTCATCAACACCCATCTCCTTATTCAATCAAGGATCCCTCGCATCCTTAGATTTCATATTGGAGCTTTTCCCTTCGTACACTTTGGTATTCCCCTCTATCGATCTCTTGCCTTCGAAGACATAGAATAATGTGTTGGAAAAGATTCATGGAAGGTTATGTCATTAAACCACTAGGTGGCATTCATTTGCAAGGTGAGTGATTTTTTTGAGATCGATGGTTCAAGCTCTTCCCATTCACAAATGCTTGGTGCAAGTGGCTCCTTTAAGCTTCATTAGAGAGTTGGAGGCTCTCTCAAGGACATTATTATGGGCAGGTAATCTATCTTTGTCAAAGTGGAATTTACTCAAATGGGAGATTATTAGTAGACCAAAGCAAAAGGAGGGTCTTGGTGTGTGTTAGGAAAACCTCACTAGTAAAGCCTTGATTGTAGCTCTATTGGAGATGGTGTGATTGCCAAGAAACTGCTTGAGCCAAAATTTTATCGATTAGGTAATTGAGAGGGGTGGCAAAAGATTGTGTGCCAAGGTTTAGCTTTAGGTACAAGTTTTGTCATTCAGGATAGCCTCATGAAGGGTTCAACTCTTATTAAGCAAGGTCTTTTTTGAATTTGTAACAAAGGCTCTAAGGTTTTTTAATAGTGTGATTCTTTGGATGGATTTTCCCCTATAATATTTATATATCATCATCTTTGAACTATTTGTTAGAGCTTCTTGGAAGCTACGTAGTCTTGGGTTGAAGATTTCAAATCTTCCTAGTATTTGGGGCATATGGAAGTTTGCAAGTGGAAATACTCTTATGAATGGTTGGTTCGAGACTGAGAAGAGTTAGCTAAAATTTTAGCTAGAAATTTTTTAGTTCTTTGAGGGTTGATCTTTTGGCTTAGACACTTCAACATAGAAAGTATATTTGTAGTCTATGGATATCAAAAATTAAATTAGAAAAAGTATGAGAGAGAGAGGATATCCCTTGGTGAAAGAATGCGTCGAATAAGATTGCATGGCCAAAATGCAACTTTCTCCTTTGCATTGTAAGCCATAATAGATGTCTTACCCAGAATAACTTGTGAAAATGAGGTTTTCAAGGACCTTCTATTTGTTTCCTCTATGGAAAGAAGAGGAATGTTCTTATCATTTTTTTTTTTGATGATCTTAATCTAAGGAGATTTGTATTTTTTTATGGGGAATTTGGAAGCATGCTTATATTCATGACTCTTATGTGGTTGAGTTTTCGAGGAGCTTGGGGAGACCTTCGACTAAGAATTTTTTCTACAAGTGACTTAGAGTATTGAGCCCTCATGCACCCTTTGGAAAATCTATTAGGAAAGGAACCATATAGTTTTTCAAGGAAAGAATCTAGTGGTCCAATAATTATGCTAAAGGATTATAAGTATCATTCAAGAGACTATTCATACTAAATGTGAAGTGTTTATTCCTTCAAAGACTAGTGAAGTTGAGGTGATATAGGGGTTGGACCTTTATGGAAATGGTGAATGTTATTATTCCTCTAGGGGGCATCATTCCAAAGGTAAACTTAGAGAATGAGTAGGTAGACTCACGCCCCCCCCCCCCCCCCCCCCCCCCCAAACCCCTTCCTCTTCCCACCAAATAGGGTTGTCAAGATTAATACTAGTGGCTCTTCCAGAAGTAGCCTAGGTCATGTAGGGATTAGATGAGTTGGGAGAGATAGCTTTGTTGTTGTTCGCTTCTTTTTGTCCATTTATAAAAGTTGTCAAACTAACAATCTAATGGAATATCTTTCTATTTTCATTACTTTGCAAAGGGGATGTGGCCATGGCTAGCGCAAGGTTGTTTGTGAGTCAAATTCTCATATTCTTATATATATGTCGAACAATCAAAATTTTGAAGGAGTTAGTAGTTGGCCTTAGTAAGGCAAAAAAATCTTCATTTAAACAGTTCTTTAGACTATATTTCTTTTGTCCATGTCCCGAGGGAGTGGAACAAGGTGGTTGATTGTCTAGCTCAGTGGGCTTCAGAGCATAAGGACAATTGGAATGTTGAAGAATGGGAACAACTACCTTTAGACTAGTTCCAAAGTCGAGAAGTTTCTTCTTGAGGGTGAGCCTAGCTAATTAGTTTTTTTGTGGGAATTGCATGTAGGGTTGGACACTCCTTGTGTTTGGTGGTGGTGACGCTTGGTTAAATTCTTTCTCTTTTTGGCTAATTTTTTCTTTGTGTCGATGGCTTTGATTCTTCTTTTTTGTGTGTATGTTGAACCTTGTTGTTGGTAACTATTTACTATATAGATTTATTGAGAGGATTCTTTATAGTTAAATAAATGTTTACTACCTTTCTCATAAATAAAGACCAAAATAGTGGCTTTACCTCTTTGGCAAGTTCTCATGCACTCCCATCATTTTAGCATGTCCTCGATACAAGTATCTTTTTGTACTTTAAATTCAACATCTCATTCAATGGTTTCATTTTCCTCATTTCCCTTTGTCATATGAGTTATTTTGTTTAGCCTTATATACATTTTATAACATCTTAGTATTCTAGTGTATTCAATGGAATGAATCACGTTACACTTCTTGTCTTGAGTTTAGTTTTCTACTAATGTATGTGAGTGTCACATTGTGATGTGTGCCACCTTATCTAGATGAGAAGAGGTCACCTTTCTACTTGTGTGTCGCTTTAACCTATATTACGCATGTTTGGTATTTTTTTTAGTGCAGTCGTGTGTGACTACACATGCATGTGTGAGAAACTTGTATTGAATCATTTGTTTCACATATTGACACCAAAAATTTGTTAGGTGTGTTTTTACCTACCAAGGCCCTTATAGTAAAATTTGGGCATACATGCCTTTATCCAAATGGTGATTGACTAGTTTGAGTGCTTCATGTCTAGTGATTATTTTCACATGGACTAAATCTCTCGTGCATCATTAATGAACTTAAGAAATAAATCTTTTAACTTATCTTGATAACAAACTTTGAATTGTTTCTTGATATACAACCACTAGGAATTTATCTACTATAAAAAATTGCTTGAACCTTTGGTATCTCTTCCTAACTCCGAAAAAGAAAAAAGAACTAACAAAACAAGTAAAATGTAGGACACCTAATAACCAAAAATGGATTCAAACATGCAACAATTCATGCATTCAAATATGAATGTAAACAAAAAGAGGGCTTATGGTGAATTACTACACTAAATTTATTTCAAAATAAGAACATATAACTTTCCTACAATTAAAAACCTAATGAGAAGAAAACCCTAAATCCACTAGGGAAACCACAAAAAGGTTTAATTGGAATTTTCATTCTTTATAATAAGATGCTAACCTTGTAAATAGAAGCTCTGATTTGTTGAGTTAATCATTTTATTCCTCACAGTAAAAAGAAAAAAAAAATGTACTAGGAAATGTTGGAATTTTTACAAAATAACACTTGGAATAATTAGTAGCAATAGTGATCCATTTCATTCTTACTGCTTATAAAAGTTCCCCTATTCCTCTTTAGGGTCGATCCTCCCCATAGTTGTAAATTGAACCCAAACAAAGCTTGTTGACACTTTTCAAGATCGTGATCTAACAATGCCATCTACAAAATTTCTCAAGTCAAAGTTTTTTATTAAGGATAAAAATAGGCTTTGAAGGGACCCGAAACCCTTTACAAAAGGAATACAAGAGATATACCATGAAATCCCATCAAAACAAGAAAGATCAGAACCAAGACTTGAAAATGGGTTTTACCAACAGGCTCCCACAACTTGAAACAAAAGTTGCATAGAAATATGAGCATACAAAACAAAAACCAAATACGAAACCAAAGAAACTCTAGCCCAATCATCCAAAACCAGGAACCCTCAAGATTTTCCTTTAGCATTTCCCTTATGGGAACAAAGATTCATGTCAAAAGAGGGAGTAGATGTCTTATATTTCTTTCCTTTCACAGTGATCCAACCCGCTTCCACCTTAGTAGAAGCCTCATGCCAAACAGACTATCCCAAAGTTGGAACTTCCCCATCCTGATAAAGAAGTCCAACGACACCTACCATCTCAGAGGCAACTTCACAATTTTCCTTAAAGACTCAAAATCACAAAGGGAGCTGTCAGGATTGGTAGCCAGGGCACAATCAGGGGACGTAGAGATGAGGGGCCTATTCCCACACACAACCAGATAAACAAATGGAGAGACATGAGACTATGCACCAATCTCCACATCCAAACCCACCTGAGAAGAAACCCCAATAGTTGCTTGAGACACAATAGCCCCATCAATCCCACCATTAGTAACTGGAACAACTTGAGCTGAAGAAGCTTGGAACTGAGAGTCTTGTGCAATCACCTAGGAGAAACTCCTTTGGGTTTCAGGAGTCTTCTCAACCGTATAATGTTGAATGGAAGCACCTTTCCACCATGAAGCAAACATTTTCTTTTTCTCTAATCCACATTGAATCGCTGCCACATACCCAATTTAAAAACATTTTTTGCATCTAAAGGGAATCCCTTCATGGTCCAAAGTTTGGATCCATCTACCCTTAAAATTTTTGAGTAAAATCTTCACAGGCATCCCCTTAGAGATACTCATATCAACCAGAATACAAGAAAAGGTGGAATGAATAATATTAGATGATTCCTCATCCACCATCAAAAAGCCCCTAAGAGGATCTCCCAATTCCTCTAAGAGCGAGATGACCCATAGATGAAGGGGGAGATAAGGAAGCCGAACCCAAATAGGAATCTTGTTGAATGTTTCAGAAGAAGGGTTGAAATCGGAATGCCAAGGTTATACCATCAACATAAATCTATCTTCCCAACTAAAAAATGATCACACAAAATCTTATTCCTGTCCAAAGTATTCTCAAATTTATCAAGTCAAAGTTAGCATGAGTAGGATCGACATAGATTTGGGAAAACATTCCTTCCACATTTGAACAAATGTCCAAGATAGGTTATCAATCAAGTCCTCACACCTAATAGAAGTGTGTGAGGGTGGGGGGGAAGGATTCCTCCTAGAAAGCCCATCAATGGGTACAAAAAAAGTATAGGAGCACCTAGTTTATGATGCCTAACATTAATCAACCACCTTAAGAGCAAGTGGATTCAAGCCCAAAGCCAAGGGTATACCAAAAGAAACAAAAACAAGGCACTAAGTAGCCAAAATAGATGAAGGGTGGTCTTCAACAATAGGAGCTATTGAAACAAAAAGAGTCTCTCTGGAGACTTGAAAACTACATGAGAAAATCCCCTAACATGATTGTCCACTCAGAAAGAGAGAATAGATCCTAAAAGTAGTTGTTATTCAAAGATGAAGCACTAATAGTCAAGTGATTTTCTTGAAAATTACTCCACATGTGACCTCCCCCTTATGTCAAAAGAATGGAGAGCTAAAAGCCAAGAGGTAAACAAAAAAAGCCTAGTAGTCGATGACAAAAGGTTGTCTACATCTAAAGGGGATACCCTTATAGTTAAGTGGTTGATTCTAAGGTCTATTCATCCATATGAAAATCAATATCTTTGTGAAGAATGTTGGAGATATCCATGTCTACCAAGATACAAGAAAACTTATATTGACTCATGTAGATTCAAATTTTTTTAAAAAATTGAAAAAAAATAGTTGATGCCATTTCTAAGGATCGCATTGCAAAAATGTTCCTAGAAAGAAGAAAGCCACTCTCTATATGTGCCTATAGTTTCTCCAAGCTCTGGAAGTTATTGCCTTCATGATTGGACATTATATCTCCTTGGGATTCCCCCTCAGAAAGCTCATCCATGGGAGCAACAAAAATAGAGGAGCATCTGGTTAATGGTGCTTATCATTAATCAACCACCTCAAGAACAAATGGATTCAACATTAAAGAAAAGGGTATCACAAAAGTAGAAAAATAAAGGCACTAAGAAGCCAGCATGAGCAAAGGATGTGATTCACCAATAGGAGCCAAAGGAACCAAAAGAGTTTATCTCTAGAGACTTGACAACTACATGAGAAACCTCCTCGCAAATATGACTTTCCACTGGGTCGAGAATGAATCCTCAAAAGACTTGTTGTTCAAAGAGAAATTGTTAATAGTAAGATGATCTTCATAAGAATTCCAACCTATGTGGCCACTCCCTTGAGCCAAAAGAGTGAAAAAATAAAAAGCTAAGTGGTTGACGGCAAAAGGTTGTTTGCATCTTAAGGGGAGACTATCATACTCAAGTGGATGATTCTAAGGCCTATCCCTCAACATCGAAACAATATCCTCATGAAGAACCCTGGAGATGTCTATGTTCACCAAGATACAAGCCAACATAAACTGACCCATGCAGGAAGTAGTAGAATCAACTTTCAAAAAAAAAACCAATAGCATTGTGAATGACCTCATTGCAAAAACATTCCTAGAATTGGAGAGGAAGATTTGGAAGCCACTCTCTATAGGTGACCTATAGTTTGTCCAAGCTTTGCAAGTTATTACCTCCATGATTGGGCATTGTACCTCTTTGGGAAACCTAATTAATTGTTGATAAGATTATTAAACCTAATTAATTTTTGATAAGATTATTGCAAGGTTGCTCCCTCATCTCCTTGGGTACCTTTTATGTTTGTGTAATCAATATGTAGACCAAATACCATTCAAATGACCATGTTCATGAAAAATCCTTCACTAGAAAGGAATATTCTCATAATTTACTTGTTCTCATTCAATCCATCTTGTGCTAAGTTACCATATTCAATTTCGGGACTGGACCCTTTCCAAACAGTTTGGGAGTGTAAGAGGCGGCAAAATTTTAGCAAGCATTGAAACAAACAAATAGTTTAAATATAATCAAGCATCTGCTTAATGGAAATATGTTACGATGCTTGATCAACTTCCACAAGGTGGGGATTTTATTTGGAAGTGTAACGAGTGTGGGTCTAATTCAAGGGCTCATATATATAGATGAGTGAAAGCTCACTTATGTGCTCTATAAGTGGGCATGGAATTAGAATATATGAAAGGTTAAATAAGAAGGGGTTATCAAATTAACAAATAATGACATTCATTAAAGAACCAAAAGCATGTGCTATGAGTAAGAGTGAAACTAAAACATCTTGAGCAAGTAAAACATCAATGAAGACTCATACAAAATCAGTACTACAATCAACATCCTTTT
This sequence comes from Chamaecyparis obtusa, assembly GCA_027943335.1. Classification (NCBI taxonomy): domain Eukaryota; kingdom Viridiplantae; phylum Streptophyta; class Pinopsida; order Cupressales; family Cupressaceae; genus Chamaecyparis; species Chamaecyparis obtusa. The sequence continues at coordinate 1,382,927 of BSBK01007864.1, forward strand.
TTGGAGAGACCTTCTTAACCAAGAGGAAGATTTGTTTCCTTCCCGCAAAAGAGAACTATTGGTTAAGGCATTTCAAAATGAAACAAGAGAGATTGTAGAGGAAAAAAATGCACATTGCATTTATGGCAATGATCTTCCTTCAACTTAGTGGGATCACCATATTAGTAGGAAATGATGACGGCAATCAATAATGCACCTTTTGGTTTTATAGGTCTAGGAAATGATAAGGTGTGCACCAATTTACTACAAATGGAAAAAATAATTATAGAGACATCACTCAAACTAATTAGGGATTCTCAGATAAAAACAAGAGTATCTATTAATTTTTATGAAGGGAAAATGTTTTTGACGATGATTGATTATAAGGGGTGAACCAATGATGTTGAATTCATTTCTAAACTCATCATTGAGTCCATAGAGATGGTTAGGTCTTAAGAATGTTGTTCAAGCCATCACAAACAATGATAAAAGTTGCAATGTTGCAAGGGCTTTGGTTGAGGAAAGGTATGAGCACATTTTTTGGACACCATGTATCGTATACACGCTTAACTTGGTAACAAAGTGGGTGAGAGCTATATACACTAAAGGTGAGGAGATCCAAATGCTTGTGGCACACCCTCATATGTCACAAAGCCTTGCTCAAATTTGGAATTGTTGAAGATAAAATTAATATAATTATTTAATTTAATTTTAAATTTATCTTACTTATATTTTAATGTGTTGTTAACTTATTTTTGCACACCATTATGTCGTTGAGACATCATTCACATTACGTAATCATTTTGAGACAAATTGTGAAGGTGTGAGAGGGATTGAGCATCATGGTCATCAACCACCAATACAGCCTTTGGAAGAAATCAAATTCAAAGAATGTGCATAAGGTCAAGTAATTGATCCTAGATGACAATTGGTGGGCTCCTATATATACTATCTTCAATTTCACAAGCTTAACATGAGTATGAATAAGTTCGTTGATATAAATCACCGAACCTACCATGAGTATGATTAGGTTCCTTTATACAAATCACCATGTTTGGGGAAGATCTATTCTGGCATTGACTTCATGATAGAAAAAATAGTCATTACAACACAAAAAAAAAGGCCCTGAAGAAATATCTTCTCAAAATGTGGAAAAAATCATTCATCATAACTAGAACAAGATGAACACACCATTGCCTCTCCTTGCATATGCATAATCCCCCAAATGCTATAGCACAAAGATATTTTCTTTGCCAAGACAACTACACCTTCTTTTTTCCCCAAAAGAGAATTGCACCTTATAGGGATAGTGAAGTTACTAATGGGTTCATGTTGGCATTTCAAAGAATCTTTTGAAATTTACATGAGGTGGATAATGTTAGGAAAGAGTTTGGAAGGTTCATCTCAAGACAAGATCATAGTATCTGTGCTCTTCAAGACCAATACAAGGAAGATGCCCATACATGGCGGTACCTCTAGGAGCAAGATTATTTGTTCTTCCAATCTCTTGCAATCAATCAATACTTGATGGAGGTGATGGCTCAAGCGCAGTGGAGAGGGCCCCCAACAAAAAAAAAGTAAACCCTAACCATTTCCAAGGCTTTCCACAAGATTTCCAAGTGAAATTTGACAACTCTAATCAGCTTTAGGGAAAGTCAGAGCATTTAGAGGCTCAACATCCAGGCACAACGATTAATTCTAAGGCTTCAATACCTCAATGGGTGTTTCTAAACAAAAAAATGGGTCGATGCATGCAAATTGTATAAGAAAGTGGGGCCTGTAAAACCTAGCCATTTCCAGGGTGTTCCACGGGATTCCTAGGAGAAACTCACAAACTCTACTCATTTTTAGGGCAAGTTGAGGTGTTTTGAGGTTCAACATCCAACCGAATGGCTTAAATATCAGTCTTGGATTCCTCAATGAGTATTTAAAAAAAGAATGGGTTGATGTCTGTAGACTGAAAGAGAAAGTGGGGCTTTCTAGAGATCATGTTCACAAGGTGTCTTCCTTGGTGGGTTCTCTTCATGGCTCTTCCGCACCAAGAGTGTTGGGAGCCCCTCCATCCTACCCTCGTGGAAAGCATTTTTATTTCCATCTTTTCCAAAAAATTTGGCACTCAAGATGAGTCCCAAGGGGTGGGAGATCTCTGAGTTTTTTCTCTTGTCAAGTGCCTCCTACTAAAGAGTTTGTTGGGATTTTGCCTTTCCCTAATGATGTTAAGAAGTTTGGTGGTCGTTCAGCTCGGAATAAATCATTTAGAAAGAGTTCTAGGATGTGTCTTCGTGACAAACTGGGTAATGTTAGAGGAAAACCCTCTTTTCAGACAAACACTCCGCATGGGAGTCGTGGTCCATCAAAAGTGCCATTTACTCAAAATATCGAACGAGTTGTTGATGATGGTTTCTTGAGAATACGCTCTCCAAAGATCTCCTCCAGCCCCAATCTACGAAGCTCTCTAAGAGGGCACTAATATGTAAGTTTTGGAATTGGAACCCCCTATTTCAAACCTCTGTGAATGGTGTTATGCTTCTTGGTCCAATGTCAACGAAGTTTTCTATGTAGACAATGGCTTGGGCTTTTTCATTGTGGTTTTCTCAAATAAGAAAGATAGGGATCTAGTTCACAACCATAAAGCATGGTTTATGGTAGGCTTTGGCCTCCACTCTCAACATTGGACCCCACATTTAGACCCTTCGGCTAATAGCATTCATTTTACCCCATTCTGGTTTTCACTACCTTCATCTCCTCTTGAGCTTTAAGATTTGGAGGTAGTTGAAACGTTGGCAAACCAGGTAGGTATTTTTCTGAAACATGACCTAAGACCTTTTGAGCAACCACACTTGCCCATTAGAATTTGCGCTCTCTTGGATTTGAAAAAACAACGTCCTTTGGAATTTCAAATTTCTTCTCATATGGGTTATGGAAGCAGGAAATTATTATTGATGATCCAATCAAAATTTATGTAAACATGAATAGGTTGGCCCATTTTTCTTTCCAAAACATAATATGGATCAGATTATCTCGAAGTGTGAATATGTCTCAACACATCAAGATTTGTGCATTCTCTCCCTGGTTGGCTTGTGCCCCCAAGGAACAAGCCCCCTCCCAAGAGAAAATTAATTCTCCTAAACTTGGATATTTGGGATCAGAATGTCATATTGAGACTGCAAATTCATATTTATGTTCCCCTTCGATTGGGCATGATATGATTGCTATTTCAAAGGTGTATTCTCCCACATCAGTGGTCTTAAGAAGCACTTCCCTCATCTCCTCTTCTTGGGAGATTATTCCTTTCTCTCCCGCCTCCTCATTTTCTAGCCCTATTTCCAAGCAGAGTTCTCATAGGCTAGTGATGTCACTTATTCACATCCTAGCTATAGATGGAGGACACATAAATATTAACTTGTTAGTAGGGGAGAGTAAAAATGCTCTCTCTAGTACATATTCTTCTCATTTTCCTTTTGACATCCAATGGATGTTTGCAGATCATGATATTAAAGGGTGTTATCCCACCCCTAACTTTGTCTCTCACCCTTGGGTTGCTCTGCAACTCCAAGTCAAGGAAACACAGACTATTGAGGGGGTATAAATTCATTCCTAGCTCAAGATATTTGGAAGAATGAGAATAAATTCGTGCCTTAAGGGGTTGAAAAACCAAGGAGGCATCTTCATTTGAATGAAAAGGCTGAGCGGGGACTCTTGGTGCTTATTATTAAACTGAATAAATTGGTGCATGAGGCTCTTTATACTCATTCATCTTCCTCAAATTTTGAAGACAAGTGCTCCTACCAAGCCAATGTATTAGATTCAAAATCACCACTGCTCGATGCTCATCTGAGTCTAGAGGACTCTCAGATTCCTCTTTTGATTGACGAGGTTCAACCTCTTTCTTGTTTTATTCTGCATACACCGATGAACTATATTGATCTATCTCCTCCACCTAAAATTCATGGGAAAACTAGAAGACCCCCTAAGAACAAATTGAGCAAAAATGATATCAAAATAAGCATTCAATCTATCTTAGACAAGATTAGCCCATGGTGAGCAAGGTGCTCCCCACGGAAGCTATGAAAATTATATCATGGAATGTTAGGGGCATCAATGCCCCTAACAAGGGTCACCTCATCATATCTCATATTGAGGCTAGTGGAGAAGATATAATTTTGCTGCAAGAAACAAAGTTTACTGAGTTGGAAACCATGCGACCAATTTCCAAATGGAAAAATTGGAGATATATTACGTCCCCTTCCATTAGCACCTCGAGGGGATTAGTCATATTGTAGGAGGATAAGTTCATCAAAGTCAAAAATTTGGCAGCTAAGGCTAATTGGCAACAATTAGAAGTTGAATGTTTCAATATTTGCTTTTTGTTCTTTAATGTCTATGGTCTGAACTCTTCCATGGGGAAAAAAAGCTCTAGGATTCCTTGTTTTCAACTTGTATTGCTATTTCAGATGTCCCTATCATCTTGGGTGGTGATTTCAATGTCACCCTAAGTGTGAATGACAAAATTGGTGGTATAATCCCTCCCCTAATTACTATGTTAGATTTTTGGGATTTTTTGTCTAATAATGGACTAGTGGATTGCATTCCAAACAATGGTCAATCCACAAGGACAAAAGAGCCCAATCCATGCATATTGTGGAAATACTTAATAGGTTTTTTTGTTAATCTAGAGTGGATATCAAAATATGGTATTTACTCCTCCCAAATTCTAACTTTTTCAGGCTCAGACCATTTCCCTCTTCAAATAACCTTTACTACAATAGCCTCCAAAAGATCCCATTCAACATCCTTCAAATTTGAAAAAATGTGGTTTAGAGATCCTTCTTTTCTCTCACTACTAAAGATGTGGTGGAGTGATCTTCCTTTCATTCCAGGCACGAGACTTTTTCAGTTGAACAAGAAGCTCTCCCCATTTCTACAACCATCCAAGTATGGAATAAAAATGTTTTCAAAAATATATTTCCTGCCAAGGCTGACACTGCATTCCAATTGGATCAAATCAATGAATAAATTCTCAGCCTGGGTATTAATCCTCAATCGTATCATGCGCAAAAGAGACTCCAAAAAGAGTATGAAGAGATCTTATTGAGGGAGGGAGTTTTTTGGAGGCATAAATCTAGGGAGTTATGGCTTAAAGACAGAGATAGAAACATTTTTTTTTCCACGCATTAGCTAAAGCTAGATCCACTCAAAACACTATTTTCATAGATTTTAGACCCCTGTAGTAGAATTTTGATAAACCCCAATGAGATTCCAAATGAGGGGGTGTGTTTCTTTTCTACTCTATATGCTAAAAAGAAAAAAATAAAGCCTTGGTGGATGCTAGTAGGGCTAAGTTGCTTTCAAAGATCCCTCCCCTAGTTTCAGAATTGGATAATGTTGCTCTCCTCGAACCCTTTTCAATTGATGAAATTAGGTTTGTGGTCTTTTCAATGGGAGCAGATAAGGCCCCTAGGCTGGATGGTTTTTCTCCATTATTATTTCAAAAATATTGGGATTTCATCAGTTCTGAAGTTTGGTCAGCATTAGAAGAGTCCAAGAAAAGTGGGGGTATGTTGAAAAAGACCAACAACACTGTGATTTCTCTCTTTCCCAAAATTAATGAGCCTCTCTCATTTGGTGACTTCAGACCCATCTCTCTTTGCAACACACTATATAAAAAGTTCTCCAAGGTAATTGTTGGAAGAGTAGTACTTGTTATTCCCAAAATTATCTTGCAGGAGTGTTAGTAAACAGATTTGTCTTTATACAATAACTAAACCAATTGACTCATTAATGCCCAAACTTAAAGACAAAACTGCAACATAACAGTTGAGTTACTTGTAATGACATTGTGCAAGTACTCTCTACTTGTTTTACAACGCGCAGTTACCTTCAAGAGCTATACAATGAATAATATTATCGATTATACCTTTAACCAGAAGGCAAAGAAGGAAAACTACCATCTATTCATAACCATGAAATAGATGTGAAAGATTAAAAAAAAAAAACTCGCAAACTCTTAACTTCACACCCATAATTGATAAACTAAGGGAAAGATTCAAGATTCATCTCAGACATATGTGATGTCCAGAACCCACAAATTCCATTACACACATAAACACAACTCGGTGAATAGAAATATATAAAAGACGACTGTGAAAACACACAGATTAACTACAACCAGAATGAATGCTTTTGAATACAAAGATCTAACATGCATTCAATCATTCCTTCAATAAAAATAATAACCAACAGATTATCACTTCCTCTACAGAAAATTGTGTTTGAAACAAAAAGCGTATTGCCCCTTTCTGTTAAGGAATTATAGATTAGAAAATAAGATGTAAACTGAATGTATGCAGTAGAATACATTTGTCTTGGTTATTGATTGATTCTACAAAATACAATAACTATATAAATTAAAACTGAGAGATGTCAATATGAACAGTCATGACTTATCATATACGATAAGTCATGACTATTCGTATTAACCAAAACTAAAACATGTTCTTAACAATATATCCCACCATAAATTAATTTGCATGGCCGATGGCATATATAACTAATAGGATAGTCACAATACTATCGTGACTGTCATATATGAACAATCCAATAGTATCGTGACTGTTCATATATGTCAGTCACGATACGTGACTCTTATAATATGTGCCGCTCACGATATATGTGACTTACATAATCGATAATCATGTTTCGTTTACTTGTTTCAATATATTTAATATTATAAGGTGTATATATATATATATATATATCATGTTGAATATTAAACACGAACACACAATAATTTAACACTCCCTCTTGGGAGAGTGTTTAATAGATTTGTAGAACTTTTCAAATCATGATATGTGGCCCAATTCAAGACACTTAAACTAATGTCAATCATGATGAGTTATTACACAATAATAATGTAAATGTTAAGATGTCTGGTCCTATCCGGGACAACCCTTTTGGGAGTCGATCTTGAACTTTATTACCCAACAAGTAACAAGATGTCCGGTCCTATCCTAGACAAACCCTTACGGGAGTCGATCTTGAAGCCTGGTTACTATTGTCAAGATCGTCACCTTGACATAGTAACCTATATACACAGAAGATCGTCATCTTCACAATTTTGAAATATTTCAATATTTTATTCAAGAATAAAAAATGTACATTACATTCAGATTTTGATCAAACCAATTTTCTTTCTGAAGAAATATGTCTTTACTTTTGCAAGAGGTTTAGTAAAGATATCTACATTTTGTTCTTCAGTATTGATATAGACCAGTTTAATGATCTTCCTGTCTACCATATCTCTCACATAGTGATATGGGATCTCTATGTGTTTTGACCGATAGTGGATACTAAGTTTACGTAGAGACATGTCACTATGTGATATGTTTCATAGGGTTTAATCAATAGGTAATACTAAGTTCAAAACGATCCTAATATGATTCATATGGATACTAAGAAATCATATATTACATAATTTGAGATATGAAGTATCACCTAACATGTGATACCAAGCCTAACATGTGATATGAGGAATCACCTAACATGTGATACCCAGTTTTCAATATCACCTAACATGTGATATGAGTAATCACCTAACATGTGATACCCAATTTTACATATCACCTTGATATGAGGAATCACCTTAGACTTCTCTCTCAAGGAGAAGAATGCAATAACATACAATATGATAGATGAAACTCCTTTTCATCTAAGGCTTCATTCTCCAACATGTGAAGGTTTGTCTCCATGGGTGTAGCTAAAGGTTTACAATCTGTTATACGAAATCTGTTCAGAATGTCAGAAATGTATTTCTTTTGATTTAGGAGAATGTGATCTTTCTTTTGAATAACTTCAAGACCTAAGAAACAGTGAAGAAGGCTCATATCCTTCATGCCAAATTCAGCTACTAGATCCTTTTTACATTTATTAATCAGATAGTCTTCTCCTGTAATGAGTAAGTCATCGACATAGAGAACTAGAATCAGGGATTGCTTCTTCATTATTTATAGGTGTTGAATTCATGTTTGAATTGTTACCCTCCCTCTCTTTCTCAAGTGAGAGATCTCTATCAAAATCTATAGAGATGTTATCTTAATTATCTGTAGATAAGAAGTTTTCTTCAAATTTAACATCTCTGCTTATTTCTACTGATTTCTGACCAGGTATAAGGATTTGATATCCTTTAGAGTCCTTATTGTAGCCTTAGAAAATATCTTTCTTGCCAGAAGGTTCTAATTTAGACCTTTTCTCTTTTGGTACGAGTATATACACAGGACAGCCAAACACCCTTAAGTGACTTAAGTCAGGTTTAACTCCCGTGAATACTTCTTTTGGTGTGGTGTTTTCTAGTATAGCATGAGGACATCTGTTTTGAATATAACTTGCAGTGTTAGCGGCATCTGCGCAATGTGAATATTTTGATCATGCATCATGGCCTTTGCTACTTCAATGATGGTCCTATTCTCCCTTTCTGCTACTCCATTCTGTTGAGGATTATAAGCTAAGGTATACTCCCTCTTAATCCCAACAGATTTACAATAGTTTTTGAAGTTATCAGAGGTGAATTCCCCACCATTGTCTGATCTAAGAATTTTATTTTCTTACTAGTGCTTTGAGTTCTTGAAATTTGGCTAGAACCTCCATTGACTCTTTAAGTTTTTAAAAAATATATCCATGTTTTCCTTGAATAGTCATCCACAAGGATTAAATAATATAGAGCACCAGAGAAGGAAGGGGTAGACATAGGTCCGCACACATCAGTATGGATGAGTTCTAGAATGTTATTTGACTTATGTCCACTTGTGGGAAAAGATCCTTTAATGTTCTTCCTAACGCACATCTCTTACAAATGTTAGTGTTCAGATTTCAGAGAAGGTATGCCAGAGGTTATCTTAAGAAGTGGTGGAAGGACACTATATCTAATGTGACCTAGTCTTTTGTGCCAAATCTCATTATCCTGTATCTTTGATCAGCTAGTCCAGAAATAGAGATTAAATTCCTTTCCATTCCTGGGACATACAAAACTTCTTTCAACTGAAGGGTTACTCCATCTCTTATCTTTATCAAATAGGTCCCAATTCCTTTTACCGGATAAGAAGAGTTGTCACCAATAGTTACCTCTTCTGAAAAACTCCCTCTCAATCTGATATCAATCCTACTTTTCCTGCAAGAACATCCTCGGAAAAAAATCAAGGCAAAATAGCTCTTATAGTATGTTATAGAAATACAAATAAGAGAGAGACTACCATAATAGTCAAGGATAATTTTGCATAATGATATAAGATCATTTCAATGTAACATAGATAAAGTTCTAATTTTAATATATACCTTGAATATATATATATATATATATATATATATATATATATATATATATATATATATATATATATATATATATATATATATATATATATATATATATATATATATATATATTCAATCTTCTAAGTATATATCTTTAATCTATGATTTTAGATACTATTATTTTATATACATATATAATCACCATATACTTTCGGTTATACTATCTCATATAATATAACTACCAAATAATTATTAATGATAACACATTTATGAAATGTAATAAGGCATACCTTTTATACCCACCTTTACCCTCGGTTATATGGTTAGTGCACAATGGTTACTATGTCAAGGTTTTGAATAGAGTGCTAAGACTTCATCCTTCCTATCTCTACTTAGAATTTCTGACATAAACATGTTGGCGACATAGTGTCCAGATACTCGGCTTCTGAGAAAAGCACTCACCAACGATCTAGGTGGCTTCATAATTGATGCGGGCACTCGAAGGGCTGACCACCATACATGGGCTTCACATCTGGTTCTATCAACCTGTCTGCTCATATCTTTCCTTTCTCAATGTAGCTATCACGCATGGCACCGGTCAACAGTTCACAGAAAACATAGACAGTTTGAGTATCTTTGACTCTACTTTCTTGTGATCGGCATATTCAGACACACTGAAAGCAGAAAGACCAATATTTCCATTTTCTTTCACAATGAAATACGGGCCACATACATCTCCACCCTTCCAGCGAAATCACTTTTTAGCAACGAGCTTGAGATTTTTTATCGACGGTTTACTAGAGTGAGGTTATTTGATCCAGTGCAAGCCAACAACAACTCCAAATCACGACACCTCACATCAGTGATGATTAGAGAGTTTTCCAAAAAAAAAACGGCGCATGTAGTTTTGTGTGGAGGTGACTTTATTGGCAAGGTGGTATATGTTTATTCCCAACAATGGCAAGAAATCCTTTACCAAGCAGCGTCTTCTCTAACCGGCATCAAGGGGTCACTTCCATATGCTTCCCATCACCATCACCAACATTTCTTGAGATCCGACAGAGCTTGAGGGAATCGATTTTAGACCTGACTCATACTGAAGAACATTTGATCTCTGCATTTCGGTGTTTCCATATTTGCAACCACCACATCAAGACTCCTGCTATCTCTCAAACCACAGACAACCCATGTTGATTGGAGTGGTCAACCCAAAGACCGCGGCTACTTCATATGGTTACCACATTCATCCCCAACCCTATTAACCAGCAGACCAGTCCACTCCACAATCTGTGATCACATTTTCTCAAAGATCTAATGACCTGCACAATGATCATGGCAAAACAATTCACGAGTCGTATTGGAGTGTGGGGTTTGCATGTTGTTTGGCACATTGTAATCCGGCACATTTCTGGTTTGTTGTGAGGCATCTGCAGATTTTGCAAGCTCTGAGCAATCTCAGAAATGATCACCACAGACGCAAACAAAATCAATTATTTTCCCCCAAATTTGAACTTGGCTCTGATACCATGTTAAGGAATTATAGATCAAAAAATAAGATGTAAACTAAATGTATGCAGTAGAATACAATTGCCTTGGTTATTGATTGATTCTACAAAATACAATAACTATATAAATTAAAACTAAGAGATGTCAATATGAACAGTCATGACTTATCATATACGATAAGTCATGACTGTTCATATTAACCAAAACTAAAACATGTTCTTAACGATATATCCCAACATAAATTAATTTGCATGGCCGACGACATATATAACTAATAGGACAATCACGATACTATTGTGATTGTCATATATGAACAGTCCAATAGTATCGTGACTGTTCATATATGTCAGTCACGATACGTGACTCTTATAATATGTGTCGCTCACGATATACGTGACTTACATAATTGATAATCATGTTTCGTTTAGTTGTTTCAATGTATTTAATATTATAAGGTGTGTGTGTGTGTGTGTGTGTATATATATATATATATATATATATATATATATATATATATATATATATATATATATATATATATATATATATATATATATATATATATATATATATATATATATATCATGTTAAATATTAAACACGAACACACAATAATTTAACACTTTCCCTATTAAAAACAAAAAAAAAAAATCATTTTCTCTTTCTAGAGCCAACATACTGCTGGAAAAAGACCCTTGCTTCATCAAAATCTTCCAATAAATAATCTTCAGCCCGTTTCTCGGTTAACTGATTCTTGGATACTTTCACCTTGTTCTTTCACTTCCCGTAACTTTTCAATTTTTATCCCATAACTGATTCTTGAAAATATTTTCCAGTCATTCCCTAAGTTTTTCTTTTATTAGAACATGATATCTTTATAAAATATTGATTTTAAAGTTTATAAAGATATAGCTTAACATATTAAATGATATTTGAACAAGTGGCATTTGAATATGTTAAACCAAAAATAAAAATATTTTAATGTTGGGGCGGACGAAAAATATTTATGACAGAAAAATTAGGTCTCCGTGCGGGGGGCCATAACTTTTTACTCCACCGTTGGATCGAGCTCAATTTCGGATATGTGGTCTGAAACCTAGTTTTCTGAATTCTGACTGGAGCGATTTCAAAAATGAGATTCCAGACAAAAGTTATTCATTACTGTGTTTGGGTCTATAAAACTATCATGAAATCAGACTTGATACAAGTTGTAAGTGCATGGTTGTACATTCATAGTTACAATTCTTCCTTTAAACTGTCCCAAAATGGTTTACGGATGACCTTAGAGGAAGCATCAAACTATCTTTCATAAAATGCTTGGACCCGATATCTTATTGCTTGAAAACATTGCTTGCATCTCAGATTTCTATCACTGAGGCTGCATTTTGTAAGTGACTCCAATTCATTGGTTGAGAGATTATTATGCAGAACTTTGTTAACCCAAGTTTTTGATTGTATGTCCATATAAAAGATATCACCCACTTTCGGAATTCAAACTTGTGAGCCACAAACTCTGCAATTTCAACCTTTATAAGTGAACATGTACTTTTGAACTATGTGAACACGAATCATCACGTCATTGAACTTTGAACTTTGAACTGAGAAGGTTCAAAGTTCAGGGTCAATATGTCATTAGCATTTGGACTGTTGCAGGAAAACTTGCATAACTTTATGTTGGAAGCCTCGTTTCCCTTAAAATTTTAACTGTAGGCTAAATCGACCATGTAAAGCATAACCCATAAATCATTTTTGTATTGGATACATAAAATTTTGAACTCAATTTTTATGGCATCCATCGAACTTTGAACTTGAACCTATAAAATCTTGCACCTGTGCTTTTTGAACTTTGAACCAATTGAAAATGGGACCTAAGTTATTGAACTTGAACTTGAACCTGAACTACTTGGTTCAAAAACCTTTCTAGGCGTTGCCCTTTCACAAAACATAACTTTCACAAAAGATTTAAAAATCATGCGACACTTGCATTTAATGGAGTGTGGGCTCGATTTAAAAGTTTAGAACTTGGGTGCCAAAAGAAAACCAACAAGGAGGAGGGGGGTTTTGTCCCTGGGAAGGAGACAGTGGAGGGGGCCCTTGTGGCTCATAAGACTCTTCATACAATCAAGTAGCATAAAATGCAGGCAATGCTCATTAAACTTGATATGTTCAAAGCATATGATAGAGTGGACAAAATTTTCCTTCGCCAAGTGATGCTAAAATTTGACTTCTCTCATAGGTGGTGCAAATGGATTCTTGCACTTATATCCGAGGCTAAATTCTCAACTATCATCAATGGTAAAAAAAAATGTGATTTCTTTGATTCACTTCAAGGTATCAGGCAAGGAGATCCACTATCTCCATATCTTTTTATAATCATAGAAGAGGCTTTAAGTCAGTCCGTAGTTGCAGTCCACAATGATAACCTATGGAGAGGGATTATAATCCCTAACTCAAATATTAGTGTGACACACCTTATTTGTTGATGATACTTTATTGTTTGGGGAAGCCTCCTTGAGAGAAGCTCATGCCATCAAGCAAACTTTATACAACGATTGTCTTAGTTCAAGTTACAAAATTGATGAAGGGTGCTCCCCTTAATACCACAAACACATAACAAAAACAGAGAAACAACAACGGTTTGCAAGAACAGAAAATTGGCTTCTTATTATCTCCACAAATGTGGAATTAAAAATTTTAGAATTACAATCTGCAAAGCCACATGGGCATCTTCCTTACAATATTGTGTAGGACAAAGCTTTGAATTATTACCCAAAACTACTTCAAACTGCCCCGAGCTGCCTTAGACAACACTGCGGGCCTTCCTTATATAGGCAATTTTCCATCGCTCGGGAAGGTTCCAAAAATTTAGCCTTTAAGGCCGACTTCCCCTAAAATTATTTTATTTTTCATAATTATTACATTAGGGTCAGCTCAAAATAATTACAAATTTTATTTTTAGGTAGCCCAACTTCTGGATGCCATAACTTTTTAACTGTAGCTTCGTTTTTCTATTATAATCACTTTTCGGAAATGGTAGGACCTGATCTACAGTGCCTGACTCCCGCTAACTTCATTGAGCCGAGGGTCAATCACAATCTGGAGCCTCTAAGGCCTTCAAAATTGAGCTCAAAGATTTCATACCTAAAAACCTCAATAACTTCACCAATACATATGATATGGCAATTAAACTCAACTGGTAGGCTGATGTGACTAAGATGAACCTCCCCCTGTGAAATCAGAACATTCCAAGCTCATATGACCAACTTACTAAAAATAGTAAGTCTCCATAAATAGAAGCTCTGCACAATATAGCCCTTATTGAAAAGGAACCAGAAATATTTTTGGGTGATGCAAGATTGCTCTTACACCCAAGATGCTCCTACATCAAAAATCAATGCTATTAAGTCTAAAATTTTCTTCATGAATTGTCCTTTGCAAATTGAATCAAATATCTCAGAGTTTTGGGGGTTTAAGATTGAGCCTCTCCCTAGTACTTATCTTGGTATTTCATTGTTTTCAGGGAAAAGTAAAGGGTCTTTTTGGGATCCCATCCTCAAATCTATTCAAAGTATGCCTCTAGGAAAAATATGTAGTTATCTCTTGCAAGCAGAATTCTTATGATCAAATCAGTCGTGGCCTTCCACTCCCTAAGGGTATTTTATCTTCTATTCAGTCTAAAATGAAAGGTTTTCTTTAGAAAGGGACCAAATAGTCTCAAGAAAAGATTCACCGTTTGGCTTGGGAGAAAGTATGCTCTCCTAAGGCTTTGGGGGGGTGTTGGAATCCACAAGTTGGCGCATTGAGGTGGTTATTCAAAAAATTGAAACATCGATTTCTGAAGCAGTGAATGCATATTGTCTTAAGACTAAGAGTGCTCAGTCATGTTCAACTTCCTTAGACTCCAACAACTTATATGAATGGGAACACATTAAGCTACCTTCCAAAGCAAATCTCTTTTAAACAAAGGCAACAAAATCAATAGAAAGGAGATTAGATGGAAGCCCCCACCTCTCAATATGGTCAAACTAAACTTCAATGGTGCCTCCAAAGGCAACCCAAGTATCTCAAGTTGTGGTGTTGTCCTTAGGGATGCAAAAGGCCTCATATTAGCAGTTAGAGAAGTCAGGGCTCCAAAGGACACAAATAATGTTGTTGAGGCCAAGGTTGTCCTAGAGGGTGGGAAGCTTGCAGTTCCTCAAAAAGTTGCAAACTTAGTCATTGAGGGTGATTCCCAACATATTATTTTACCAACCTCAAAAAATTTGGGACCCTAGTTGGAAAATTAGTTACACCATTAATGAGGTTTGGGGACTCCTCCCCCTCTTCGACTCATATCAAGTTCTTCATTGCTTCAGGGAGGCAAATGGTGTCCCAGACGCATTGGCCAACAAAGGTTGTCTTTTGGATCTAGGTGAGCTTGTCTCCCGGGGTTCATAAGTGTTAAAGGACCCTCTTATTAATTTGGCTTGTCTTGCAAACTCTCCTATTTGAAATTCTCTTCTTATGTCATGGTTTTTCCTCTTTCTTTGTGTGCTTAGTGTTTCAGCTGGAGTCTTTTGGTTTTGGATGTCCACGAGTAGCTCATGGTTCCTATATTCTTTTCAAGCTCTAATCTTTTGAACAATTCTTAGGTAACTTGTCATTTGGCTCTCTCCTTGGTGTACTTTTGTGGACTATGGGTAGAGAGTTGACACTATGAGGTCCTTCTCAGTGGATTGTTTTGTGTCATATTGGGATCCTATCGTCAATTTTGTTTCAGTAATGTTTTAGTTCATCTAGAGGCATACAGTGCTTTTACATTCCCACATGCTTCATCTATCCTTAGTTGTATTGTGTTTTGGCATGTGTTCTTTTAGAGTAGTCCTTTTATTATTGCCCTTCCTATAGTAGGTTGCTTCATTGGCCCTCTCCTTCTTGGTGTCTTGATGTGGACTATGGGCAGAGATTTGTCATTATTCAGTCCTTTTCACTTGGACTAATTTGTGTCATATTGGAACAATATCTTCACTTTTGTCTCAGTATTGTTTCTGCACGACTTGAGGCTTCTAGTTCATGTTCTTCCCCGCATGCTTCTTTAGATCGTGGTAGATTTATGTCTCAACATATGATTTTGTTTGAGCAGTCCTTTCATTTATGTCCTTCCCAATGGGTTGCTTCAATTATTTGTTGGTCTTTGGATCTGTCATATCAGTATGGTAGCGTTGGAGTGTCTTGGTGTGTGGGCTCTTCCTCGTCTATTCTCAACCCTTTTATTTACACAAGTTTTGGTTGGTTGTGTTGTTGGGTTTTGTTACTTAGTGCTTCATTTCCTAGTTCAATCTGAGGGCCTCTGGTGCTTCGATTTGTGGTCTTTTCTCCTCTTTTTGGGTAGTGCATGGGTGTGTTTTGGCTTCATGGATCTAACATTTGGGATTGAGTGTGCTTGTTTGGAAGAGACTTTGCAAGAACAATGTGGAAGGCTTTTCTCAATCGAGGATGAGGAGCTAAAGCAAGCGGTTATCTATCTTCTCCATCATAATCTAAGTGCTTCTCACTTACATGATGGTGCGATCTTCAAGTTGGTGATTTTTTCTTTCCTCCAAGTAGTGGAATGTTTGGACTAAGTGCTAGATGTGGCCAATCAGGTGGTGGTTGTTCAATTCTGGGAGAACATGGTGAAGGGGATCAAATCCATCAATCCGAACGTTGTCTCTAGCAAGCTTGGGTCCATTTTCAACTTTGGTCGGGCAAGATGCGAAGATAAAATGCGAGAGGCATGAGATTGGTTCAGAATTTCTTGCGTAAACAATTATGCTTCCATGAATCTCTTTCATGGAAAGAATGAAGACTTATTTGAATCAATTGAAAAAACCATCTTGTGGGATTACTTCTTTGGTACTTCTTTGGGGTGGCTATGTTCGTGACTAAGATGGATATGTCTTAGGGTGTTGTGTTTGGAGAAGGATCTCCACTAATCTTGGTTTCTTTGTTGGGTTCATCATGCTACCAGCCTTCCTTTTTCAGTCTTCTTCTTCTAGGTGTTCAGAGTTTCTTCTTGGTTTGTTTGAGGGGTTTCTTCATGTTGTATCTCAGGGATTTTCTCCTCTATCTTGCCTCAGTTTTTATTGTCACCTTCCCTCCATTTTGCCATTTTGGATTGTCTTAATGACTTCTTATTGTAATCTATTTTCCTACTTAATATATTATAGGCTATATGCATTTCACTGAAACATAAAACAAAATCTCTTGCAATCAAGATTCTATCACAAGTAAGCGTTTTTATTTATTTTTAAACATTTGTAGACTTTGTTACTTACCATTCTTTAATTCCTTTTGAAATTTTTATTTTTAAGTTGTGTTGGTTTTCTCTCCAATTTCAACGTAGTAAGTTATTTAGTTGAATGGATTTGGAGTGCATACATCGTTATCCACTAGGTGAAGTGAACCAACTACTTGCACAAGAAAAAATGTCTTGGCTTATATCCATTCCAACTTGTCTCCTATCACATTAGCAAGATGACTACGATGAAGGGCCAACGAAGCATTGAGATATAGCCCCAAAGTGTACCAACTTGAGTGTCTATTTTAAATCTTGCTAGAGTCAATATAGATGATGACGAGTATCTTACATATGATGTATCTAGTGGGAGTGACACTCCATTCACATGTGCTTGAACTGATGTTGAGCCAAACAATGACCTTAATCCAGATTCTTTTGATTTAGAGTGAAGACAATTACACAAATTTTTTATAGTATTTATTTCAAATTTTGTAACTGCAATTATTTTCATTTCAATTGTTCCCGACATATATGACATGACATTATTTCAAAATTTTGAACTATTGATTGACATTTATCTTTATTACTACCATTGATCAATGATGATGATGAGATGTGTGTGTGTGTGTAGAGAGATATATATACACACAAAAATAGTGTACCAGCATATCAGAACCTCATACCTGTACCCTATCTTGTACCAAAATGGGCAACTTAGCTCTCATGCCTAAGATAAACATGTAATAATTTTTCGAATTCAATATTGACATAGATCCTTATGTAGTTAAATAGGACTAGGATACTTCATAAATTTAAAGGCAATTATGTATCCACGTATTACTCCAATTTGAGGATTAGATTCTTGCCAATATCCACTAAGAACCCTGAACCATACTAGAAGTCTAGAACTATGCTCAAAAAAATGTGGGATTAAAGGTGAGGGATATCAATTCTTCATGAACAAACCTGACTTTTTCGTAAATCATGAGCTGCCTTGAACAACCAGATTATTTTTTTGTTTGGGAAGAAGATTCCCATGAAGTATCCCAATGGTATGAGAAAAGCCCCCATAAATCCACAAATAAGGGCTTTTTCCTTGAATTACCCAAAATCCATTTCATTTGTGGAAAACAATACATTTGGTGGATGGATTCCATTCTAAAGGTAATAGCTAGTTTCTTTTATGGCAGCAAGGCCATGTGCATAGTGCAGAGTAAATTGCAAATTCGCAGCAGAGCTTCCTTAAATATCTGATTTGTATTATGGGAGACATCTCAGAAGGGGAGTGCTCTAAGAGAGCCATGCAGACTCCTTTCCCCCTTCCTCATCCCCCACTAAAAAGGAGGGTGTACCCCTTCTCTTAAGAGACAATAGTTATGGGTGAGTGCTGATTCAGAAGTGAAGAGGACATGGAATAGTCTTGGCACTTCTGATCTTATAGGGTCCACCATATGAAGGTGCTTGTCTCACCCTTGATATTCCTGATCTCATTTGATTGAACAAACATTAAATAACACAATAAACTTGATATTAAAATAAGCATGAACACATAATATCTTCCTAAATAAAATGCAGACCATGAGCCCAAGAATAGAATGTAAAATGCAGACCATGAGCCCAAGAATAGAATGGGCCCTAAATAACAGAGATATACAATGTTATAATTAGGAAGCCAACATCAACATTCTCACTGCTCAAAAACTAATTTGAGCAAATGCCAACTAGAAATATGCTTTCCAGCATCACCATTTCTGTATACACGTTATCATATAGCTCAAGGAAATATAAAAAGCATATGTAATCAGCCTACCAAAAGTATCTGATCCAATACAAAACGTATAACTTAACAGGATTTAAATTTAAACACTCTTTGAATTACACAGAATCGTCACTGAATTTCTGAAAAATTGTATTATATCTACAGTGGGACCAGAAATATAACTAGAAGAAATTACATATTAACATTCAACAAAGAGCCTATACTCACAAAGAAAATTTATTTGTACCATCCAGTTGAAACAACTATCAGCAATTGCCAACATTTGAACCTCCATTTTGTAACACAAACCTCATCTAGATTTTGTCTCGCTTCCCTTGCTCCGGAAATTTGAAAGTGAAAAGAAAGAACGTGATGCTGTATAGTCAGAATATAAAATAATTACATAATGCAACATCTGTCAACAAATTAGAAGAATTTACAAAAATAACGAAGCATAATTCATGTTTAGGAAAATCTCCCATTTACCTTTGTGTGTATAGGTGACAGAACTATTATCATCATGAGAAATAAGACTTCCAAGAGAATGTGCTGCAGCATTTCAAATTCCAGAAACAAAAAAGGCTTGTTAGATTAGCAGTAATAGAGGTGAAGCATATCTACAGTAACAATGGAATAAGTTATTGCAAAAAGTCCTAGCAAATAAAAAGCCAAGTTATCTAGATTTCCATTCCTGAGAAATTAAGCAACCAGTCTACCTTGGCTGGAAATGACATTATCTGAGGTTTCCCCCCTTGATAGCTGGCTCATTGTGGTAGCAGAATCTATAGTTGCCTCTAGTCTGCCCCCGTGATCTTCAGACATTCTACTTCCCATCTCTCTCAGCTGATTTGCATCTGCATAACTGACAGGTGTTGAGCTATTATGCCCTTTCCTACCAAACTTCAGGAGTCTTTTGAATCCTTTAGAACTATCCTTGGGCTTTTCTCCACTGCTCCCCTTTTGATGGGAATGAGAAGCATCCACACTCACACAGTTAGCTGCTGGTGAGGTGAACTGTGGAATATTAGGCATATTCTGTGATAGTGAACTTGAATTTGGAAAATCTGAACTGAAAGCAAGAGGACTATTATTTTCAGAAACAGGATCCCTGGGGATGAAGACTCCAGGAGGTCCAGATATTGTTTCAAGGGCTAAAGGAGCATCATATGCACTAAATTTATTATAAGATGTATCCTCAAAGGATGTCATACGCGCTAAAGGTGCTTGATATGTTTCATTTGTATTACTTCTTTGAATTATTGATGATGAAGCTTGCACAACATTTTTTTCATCCTCTCTTACATCAGATTCTACAGAATGAGGAGTGTTGTGCATATTATATGAACTAAAAGGAACTGATTCTCCTTGACAAACCTTTTCAATCTCATTTTCTTCAACAAAAGATACTGGGGTTTTAATGAAAACTGCTTCAGACCCTGTGGCATGGCAAGACTCTGAAAGTGACTCAAATTGGCCCTGACTAGAAATATCCCCGACGTTAGTTGAAGCTGGAACACTGATAGGAATGCACCCAGCACCAAGCCTGGCTTTCATTTCTGATTTGTCTGAAATATAACCATTTTCTTGGTCTTTAAGTTCAACGGAAACTTCTGCTCTAACCTTGAGACTACCCAGCTCATCAGATTCTGGACGTTTTTCATCTTGTAATACAGCATCACGATCATCTGTACTTGATTTATTAGTTTCCAAATTCTTCTTTGACTTCATGTTTCCAACATCAGCAGCCTTGATACTTCCTTTTCCTTTCTGAGAAGTCAGCACACTGGTGTGCTTTGCAGACTTCTGCAGGCTCGTATCCATCTCTGAATAACCTTTCGATAACTTGTCCTTCGATTCACGTCCTGTAACAATGCTTTTCCTTGTTGCAGCTAAATGACGTTTCTTATGATCCAGGTTGTCTAATGCAGGTGCAGTTGTGTGTGCCATTGTAATGTTAGGTTTTAGGCTACCTTCTTTTCCATTCTTAGAGGAAACAATTTGATCAGTGGTCTTCTTAGTAGCAGATAATCTTCTACTAGCTGGATATGTCCCTTCCTGTTCCTTCTTAAGCTCAGACAAGGATGGCACAGATCTACTAAGACTAGTTCCAGTTGGTTTTGTGCGGCTTGGTAGGTTTTTCTTGTGGGACATCACATCATTTGTTATTTCACTTGAGGACCTGGTAATATACCTAGAACCAGATGGACTGGGAAAAGAACCCCCAGGACTCAGGTTTCTGGATGTTCGTCCTTTTTGTGAGCTAGGAGACAATAATGTAGTAGCATGGCCAGTCTTAAGTTGTGGCTTCATGGTTTGCGAAGTTGATGAAGATGAAGTTGGACTGGAACTTCGTCTAGCTGCAATCCTCTTTTGTCTTTGTATCTTTAATTGTTCAAGACGGTTTCTTTCTCTCTCTTCCTGCCATCATACATTACTCAACAAATCAGGATGTTAAAAAAGCTCCAATGCACACAAAATTATGATAAGGAACTAAATAAAACTAAGAATCAATTTTTCATTACAATTACTTGACTTTAAGGTCAATGTTATTTTATTTTTTTCTGAAGTGATCAATAGATAAAAGGTGGCTAAGGATAAAAGAAAAGCACCATCTCCTTCTTGGTTTTCTGTAAGTTAGCTTTGAACACCCGTAACTTCTCTGCACGCATTTGCGCTTCAGCTAATGGATTTGGTTTCCCCTGTCTTGTGTTCCTAGCGGCCATTTCTGCTTTTCTTTTCTCCAATACCTCTTTCATGGCTTTTAATTGCAGATCCTTTTCTGACTTCTTTGTTTTTGGAGGATGCTCCTTCATTTTAGAGTCTGTCTTGTCTTCGGGAGATTTGATCTCATCCAGTATGCCAGTATGGCCAGATTGAGGATCGGCCTTATCAGCCACATTAGCCTGCATCTCATAGTCCATAGCGGGATCCCACAGTACACCTAAGGAGTCCCTTTCAGATATGCGATCTGGCATAATGTATAGCTCATCACATTCATAATCATCAGTAATTTCATGTTGCTTACGCAGCATACCATGAGAAGAATTTTCCTCCTCTTTTTCTGCTGAGAGTTCAGAGTCAATATTCATGATTGTCCTCCACTCATTACCAGCTTGATACTGTGGAATAGATCTAGTAGAGACCATGAAAGAATCATCTCCTATACCTTGCTCATAACTCTTGTCTGTACGTAGATAATCATTCTGCTGATTGGTTGTATACTTAAATTCTCCACTAGCAAATGGATCTGAGCTGACACCATCTGAAGTTGTCTGCCCCACTTCTCTAGAAATGAATAGATCATCATAAGTTATTGAGTTTTTGGGAATTGGAGATCCCTCGCTCTCACCAATTCCCCGACCATCCAATAAAGCATCTTCGCCAACCCGTTCAGGTAAAATTAACGAATCTTTAGCCAGATCCTGTTCTTTCTTCTTGGAAACCAACTCTTGCTCAAGACGTATCACATTGTTTGCTTCCCAGCCTTCTGAAACTAGATCATCTCTGTGAGCCAGAATCATGTCTTCCATATTTGCAGTCTTTGGCTTACCGCCTTGGTCTACATTATCAACATTCTCAATATTGTTCTGAGGTGATTCATCATCCCTTAAAAGATATTTCTGGAAGACACTCCAACCCTCAATGTCATCATCTTTTTGGTCAGTTTCTGTAGCAGGGTCATTTCTTGTACTATTACCTTTATTATTCCTGGAATTCTGACTATCTGCAGAATGCTTAGAGCCTAGCTTTTTCGTCAAAGATTCTGCAGATTCCTTTCCCTTCTTCTCAAAAAGGCCAATCACTTCATGGACACATAACTGAACATCTTCAGCTTGGTGCTTAAGATCATCTTCACCATTACTATCCATATCTGAGTTAGAATTTTCTGGAATGTCCTCTCTGCCTGTTTGATCAGATCTTTCTGATGTAATATAATTGATATTGCGAATAACCACCATGCCAGATCGCTTGTTTCCAGCCCGCCCAATCTGTATCTTCCTATGTGGAGAGGAGGATCTTCTGTGTGGGGATTTGGACCTTCGGTGCAGATGTCTATTTAATTCTTGACTGGGCATATATTCTCTCTCTGGTTCAGAATCGGTATCCTGGCCTAAAAGTTTCGGTGACCTTGAAAGAGACTTTGGACTTCCTGTATCTGAGGTTTCTGATTTTCTATTAATGTCCCTCTCATTAATTGCATGATGTTTCATATCCGAAGATATTCCAGTCATGGCAGGTGATTCTGTCATTTGAGCCGTACCAAACCTGGGATCTTCAACATATAGAGGCCAGTGGGGGTGTATATGTTGGGGAGGCATCCCTAAACCTTGATAATTATCTGCTTGAGGATATAAACCCTGATAAAAGGGAGGATTTGGAGGATTACCATGATAATAAGGTGTACCTTGCATATGAAACCCAGGAAGCCCTTGCATGGTAGGTTGAGGTCCAACACCATAAGATAGAAAATTCTGCAT
This sequence comes from Chamaecyparis obtusa, assembly GCA_027943335.1. Taxonomy (NCBI): domain Eukaryota; kingdom Viridiplantae; phylum Streptophyta; class Pinopsida; order Cupressales; family Cupressaceae; genus Chamaecyparis; species Chamaecyparis obtusa. The sequence goes on from BSBK01007864.1 coordinate 1,406,214, forward strand.
GTGTTGTGGGGCCTGGCCTGGCCATACTGGCATCATAGGCTGTTGGAAATGGCCTTGAGCATAGTCATTATTTCCAGCCAGTGCTGGAGATACCTGACCTTCTAGAGATAACTTGTTGTCTGGGGATGAAAACAACATTGCACCTTCACCATGAGAAATTACTCCAGCGGAATCCATCACTTTGAAACAACAAACTCAAACATAACCTTAGCATGAACCCTTGGGAAAAGAAATATCAAATAACATACCTCTGTTATGATTCAAGCCCATGTTCTCCCCATTGGCATCTGTCAAACCTTCAGCAACATTTGACTTTCCATGGATGGTCATATCATCACGAGAAGAAACTTTCGAATTGCCAACTTCACTTGGAACATCAGACCATCGATCAGGAAAGTCCTTTGGTTTTCGACGCTGAACAATAACAGATTCACTAGTCAATGTGATCCCAGAAGCATTCATAAGAGCCATCTCTGACCGAGTTGAAGAGGTCTCCATGGTTTCTAAGTCCATTTCTTCCAACCAAAGCCCAGTTTCTTGCTTTTTCTTCCATAAGTTTGTGAATTTTATGCAGGCTTCTCTGTTACAAAAGAAATCAGCCAAAACTCCTAAGTTGTTGCCACCGAAGTGCCAAAGGAATGTAAGAACTCTGCTAGTGTATTATTGTGGAAATTCCAAGAAAATTATTCAAACATTTAAATATTCTTTTTTAGCTATTATTATCATTCCAAACTAAAAAATATTACCGAAGACGAAAAGCCCCAAAGCAATCTGCAAAGGAACATAAATCTTGCATATGCTCCATGTCAAATCCAGCAGCTGTAGCTCGAGCAAAGGCCATTCCTTGTTCTTTCTGCAACACAATTTTCCGTGTCTCCAAAACCCTAAGCAAGCATGCTCTGAGACAAGTGGGATGAATATGTTACACTGAGAGGCCTTCTAAAATACAAATATTGCAATATTGCAGTCTAACTATTAATAATTTAAATAAAAGGATAAGAAAGATAACTTTGAATTTCCTCCATGTGCTGGCTCAATCCCATCAACTGAATGTCTTCTTGACTGAAAGAACATAAATACAAATCATGATGAGAAGTACCGAATGTGTATTCTGAACTAAGTTTACTGGCTCATTGCAAGATACCTAAAAGTCTTTAGAACAACTTTAAAGACTAAATTGTTGATGTAGCGATCTTGTCCACATTTAAAATTGTTGACAGCTACATAGTCAAATTCAAAAAGTTTTATGTAAACATACCTTATAAGGAACAATAGCACTTTCTGAGTCTTCATCAAGAAAAGGTCTGCTTGCTGCATCAAGTATTGCAAAGTAATCAGTGGATTCATACAGTGTAAACATAACCAAATGCTAAATAATGTGTATTTATTTGTCAATAGAGTGACAAAGCATCATCAAAACCATGTATTTGCCTTTCGGAAACAGATCTCCTTATAACAGAAACTCATACTATAAAATGATAAAACAATTCAGCAACATATTGACAGAATTGATGGCATATTAAATAAGTCAAAATTTGGGATCAAAAACCACAAAAATATATGATGCTAGAACACTCTGCACATTGATTCTTTCACACCAAGGATCGATCTGATTGTGAGCATTCAACAAAAGCCACTTGCATATTATTTGCATTGAATAATATGGTTTGTTCCAAACCTTACAACTGAAGAGTAACATATTTTGAAATATAAAATCTAGGGTAAAGAAAGAATGTCTTTTGTTAAAAAATAAACAAGTTAACAATGTAGTTTCTAAAAGATTACTGAGCTACAATCAAAATCACACAAATAGTTGGCACCTTCTTTCTGTTGAGAAGAGATTAATTTAGGAGTCTCCTCTTCAGTCTGCCAAAGAAAGCATCAAGTTAGTTATTATTAAAATATAATTTTCTTTAGCTGTAATAACTTTTGACTGCTTACCACAAAAGCATCGCTGCACTGAATAGCAATGGCTTCTTCAATCTGTATTATTTCTGTCTCTATTGTATCAACCCTCTCAAGAACCTCTGGAGTACTCACAAACCGAACAAACCTGTCATTGAGTAGAAAACAACCAACAGTTGTGACAATTATTGATCCTTGATCAACTTCTTACCTAACAGAAAGAACTTAATGAAATCCAGGGCAACATATTCGTTAATTTATGCTACAATAGCTTTACAATATACACATTCAGAAACAAGTGCTTTGTGATTACATTTGACTTGGATCATAGTATTCATCAAGGTATTAAAGGTGTCTGTTTTCCAAAACAATAATAGCTCTGTCATGGCTAAAAATATGTCCAATTTAATCTAGAACTCACTTGGCAGAATAGCCTAATATTGTTGCATAGAATGACACAACATTTAACAAAAGCATACCTCTCAATGGTACCTTTTGTAAACCAAGTTGCATGTTGACTAGATGCAATTGGTGGTTCCAGTCTGATTGAATAGCCACCCTTAGCAATTTGTTCTTCAGCTGTCTTTAGGTGTGTGAGAAATGGTTTGAGTAACCCAGATGCCAGCTTTTCTGTTTCACCTTCAGCTGAAATAACAAGCTCGCATCTAACAAATAAGGCAACACAACAACAACAAAAAAAAAAAATTGTTATTATTCAAAAAATTAATAAGATAAATGTCTGCCTCTTTGACTAAGATATGCAATTGTGTAATAAGGTATGGAAGATTAGAACAAGCTCCCGTTTCTAGCTTTTCATAATTACTAATTTGTAGGGGCAATTTATCCCCTTTTTAAAATTTGAATAATTCTAAAGTCAAACAAGATCAAAAGGGTCTAGTTAGCCATGTTCAATAATACCAAAAACCTAGACACTGAAAATCCACTGAAGTTTTCAGAAGAGGTTATACCTAAGAAAGTAGAGACGATAGTAGAAGGTCAAAAAGAAGTTGAAGAGGAATATGAAGTAGTAAGAAAAATGAGTCTTGAAGAGACTAGCTTAAGGAAGAAGAAACCCGTGTAAATTATAGAAGAAGAAATAGAAGAGGAAGAGATATTTTCCACACTGGTTGATATAAAAAATCTAAAACCTAAAGAACTGATGAAATACTCAGAACAATTGATGAAGAAAGCTGAAAGAGATAAAATGAGGTCAAAGAAGAAGAAAGCAAGAGTATTGAGACAGGCGAGAGATATACTAGTTGAGTTGGTACCTGAGGTTGAGATGATGAAGAAGATTCTATGATAGATCAAATGGACACATTAATAAAAGCTATTTCTGATCAAGGACAAGATTTGTAGACAATAGCTGTAAAGATGGCTGAGGAGAAACTAGAGAAGAAGATGATAGGAAAACTAAACGAGAAGATTACAAAAGATAAAGAGAAGTTGACAGTTTTAGTCAAAGAAGTCAAGACTTCATTGGTCGAGGCAGGATAGTTATTCTCTAAAATTTATAATCATTCAATGTTTGTGAAGGATTTGGAGCAGCAGAGAGTTGAGTTGCAAAAGGAGTCAGAGAGCTTAACTGGTAAGCTTGATCCTCTGGCTGATGCGGACATGGCTAGGGGTCCCAACAAAGGGATGCCTGACCATCCAGCCCTATACAATCACTCACAAGCACAGCAGAATGAGACACAACACAACATAATAAAAATTATTATTTTAGTCAATATGAAGAGATATGATTATAAATGATAGGACAACCTTGCCCTGGTTTGACAACGAAGTTCTAGGCTCAACAGAATCCAATCCACAGACCTGGAACCCTATCCTAACAAGCTAACTGTCTAGTCCCAGATAAACTAACTAGCTAACTCTACAACGGCTAGTCTCAATTGTGCATGTAACCATGTGGGATTTCAACATTCCCACTACACTTTTTGCCTCCCAAATTCCTCTTGCTGCCAAAATTCAATATCACCTATTCTGCAAGATGCATTAACTCTTTTGTAGCTCCATACCCATTTTGACATTGTTCTAAGCCACACAGTAAATGGTAATTCAAGAATCAAAATTACTCTCGCATTGCACACAAATAATTTGTGTCACTACTTATGGCCATTTGAACAAATGCACCATCATTTGTTTCCTCCAAGGCTTTGCACTACTAGAGTCTTCAACCTTCACCTACATGCATCCTGCAATCCTACATTTATCGTACAATCTCTATTTCTTGTGCCAAGACTTCCTTTTGGACTAACAACACTTGATGAACACATCCTACAGTTCAGCAAAAATATAAGGTATGAATAGGGACATACACATCTACTCTTGACAAGCAATAGCAGAACTTGACTCATGCTTCTTTAGTAGAACTAACCATACTGGACTTTCATCCAAGGATAGGGACAAACACATCTACCAATGGAACTGATAAAAGGGTCAATCACTTCCATCCAAGATCCTACAACAAATTTGAATAGGGATAAATACTTATATCCATCATCAATTATGACGAAGGACACACTTTAATTCACAACAACTATGATTGGGGACAAACACATCTATTGACAATTGTAATTGGAGAGAAACACATCCAATCACAGATACAAATTCTTGATTTCATTCAAAAAATGTATAGCTCCTCATTGTTCTCGTAAGGAAGTCTTCAATGACTACTTCAAAAAGACATTCTTCATCATTCTCCACAAACAATGCCTTATGTATATTAATCTTGTCGTCAAGGAGATCCTTGGCATGTTGAATATAGTTCATAGTAATGTGCCCCTTTTTTCTTGCGATAGTGGCAAAAAATTCCATCCTTGGACAGCTAGTTTCCCTTCAAAGTAGAAGAATTTTTAACCCAATTAAAAAAAATCAGGCATGTCTTCAAACTTGACGCTTGTGATCCAAGCAAAGCACTGTGCCCATCCCATACTTGCTTCAAGGTATTTGAGAAATCAATATGCTCTAGGTATGCATCTGGCCCGTTTGGTTGCTGGAATTAACCTGGAATAGAAAAATGGGAATTGGTGAATTGGCATAAGTTAATTCTCATTTTGGTCCAAAATGAGCATTCATCTAAAGAAGAGAGGAATTAGATGAATTCTCATTTTGGACCAAAATGAGAATTAACTTATGCCAATTCACCAATTCCTGTTTTCCTATTCCAGGTTAATTCCAGCAACCAAACGGGAAGTCCAAGATCAAACAAAGTTGTTACCCATTGATATTTTGTTGTCTACTTTGAGATCCCATCAACATCAAAAGGCCTTGTTGTAATCCCATTCACAACATCCAATATATATTTTTCAACAAGAATTGACAAGAACTTGACTTGCCAAGTGTGTAAGTCTTTATCTGCAAATTTCGCAATTAATGTGTTGTTTTCTCCATATGAAAAGTATTTAATGACGCGGACCAAAGCAGGAGGGACCAAAAGATGATCAATCCCACCTCGCAACAACAATAAACACAGGAAAGCAACAACAGCGAAAAGGAGAGAAGAATGCAAGATCCAACATATTAACTAAGATCAAACTATTGGCAATTTTCCTTCATACATGCCGGGCTATAAGGCCTACCCGATTGCAACCCTACAATATAGCACAATCAGCCTTCTAATCCGTCACGGATCTAGAATCATATATCTACTACTTGCTACTCTACATAATTACATCAAGTTACAATATATAGCCATTGCAACACACAAGTCAGCCCTAAGAAAGATTACATTTTCCAAGAACAAGAAAACGTGTTACAATAAATAAGGTAAGTCCTAAATCATAAGAACTCTGTCCATAAACCGTGCAAAGCCTTGCGATCCTAGATTTAGGTCCACACATGATCCAAGAACATAGAAAGATGTGTCACCGTCACCATAAGCCATTGATTGCCACCACACGATCAAAATTTGATCATCGGTCAGGAATAAGCAACGAACAAGCTACCCAAGAACAGATAAATCATCACTCGAGCAACATAGATCCAAATGAAGTGCAATCATGGGAAAGTGATCAAAGATAGGTCCTAGATAAGATGCTACAACCGCACATGCTAACTCGAACACATGATGAACCACCAACACAATCTCACACACAAAAAATAAGAATAGAAAGAACAAAACTATATTTTTGTCGATGCAAGATTGCCATGAACCCAAGATGCTCCTGCATCAAACACCCAGGGTTATTAAGAATTGATGCTCCTGCATTAGAGCTTCTTCACAACCCGAGAAGAATCAAAATGATCCAACTCAGACTGAGAAATCCAAGTACAGTGTTCAACCGGTCTATTTTTCCACTTAACCAATTACTCCAAATATTCTTTTTCTTTAGTACTCCTTCCAATTCTGCTATCCAAGATCTTCTCAACCTCATCCATCTACTTCTTAGGATACTCTTGTGTCAAATCTGAATCATCTTCAAGCTCATAATACTCATACAAATCTGCAATGTTGAATACAGGTGATATATCCATGTCATCAGGCAATTCAACTTCAAAAGCATTACTACTATCAAATTTCCTCAGTATTTTACAAGGTCCAAATTTCTTCATCTTCAGCTTGCTATAGGTTCCAACAGGAAATCTGCCCTTCATCAAATGAATCACGACTTCATCTCCAACTGCAAAATCCTTATGTCTTCTAGTTCTATCAATTGTATCCTTATATTTTTTATTATTAAGTTCCAAGTTTAAACTCCACTTCCTCATGCAAAGTCTTCATGAATTCAGCATAACCCTCTGCTTCAACACTTATTTTCTCCTCTAGACCAAGATCCTTCAATTCTAGAATTCCCTTAGGATGCATGTCAATAACAACTTCAAATGGTGTCTTGTGTGTACTCCGGTTTACTGAATTATTGTATGCAAATTCTGCTTGTGCCAAAACCAAATCCCAATTACCCGGTTTGTCTCCAACTAGACATCCCAGCGAATTACCCAAGCTTCTATTCACAACTTATATTTGTCCATCGGTTTGTGGATGGAATGTAGAACTAAACTTCAAATCAGTATTCATCTTTTTCCAAAGTGTTTTCCAAAAATAACCCACAAACTTACTATCTCTGTCTGAAACAATACTCCTTGGTAACCCATGCAACCTCACAATTTCCTTAAAGAATAGATCAGCAACATGGACAACATCTAATGTCTTCCTATAAGTTATGAAATGTGACATTTTAGAAAATCTGTCCACCACAACAAAGATATAATCATTACCCCTTTGTATCTTTGGTAAACCAAGAACAAAATCCATGCTAATGTCTTCCCAAGGTCTACTAGGAACAGGTAAGGGTGTATACAATCCTAGATTCTGACTAACTCCTTTAGCAACTTGGCAAACTCTGTAACTCCTAACAAACTTCCGAACATCCTTATGAATTTGAGGCCAAAAGTATTTTGCATTAACCAAACTCACTATCTTATCAATACCAAAGTGTCATGCAAGTCCTCCACTATGTTTCTCCTTCATTAGATTATCCCTCATTGATCCTCTTGGTATATACAATTGAATTCCTTTGAACAACATATCTTCTTGAATGAAATAATCTACCCACTTACTCTGGTTCTCTGTCACCGGTTCTTTACAAGCCTTCCAAGGTTTTGCAAAATTGGGATCAGTCTCATATAAGTTCTTCAAATCATCAAATCCAAGTACTTTTGCTCTCATCTCAGTCAACAAACTCCTCCGACTCAATGCATCAGCAACTCTGTTTGACTATCCACTTCTATGCTTCAACACAAAAGTGAACTTATGTCAGTATTCAACCCATTTCATGTGCCTCTGATTCAATTTACTTTGACTTCCCAAATACTGCAATGCCTTATGATCAGTATATAACACAGATTCTTTAGGCATCAAGTAATGTCCACTTCTTCAAGACTTGAACAATAGCATAAAATTCTTGATCATAAACTGAATATTTCCTCTTAGCTTCATTCAACTTCTCACTATAAAAAGCAATAGGTTTACCTTCTTGACTCATTACTACTCCAATTGCACTTCCACTTGCATCACAATCAACTTGAAATACCTTGATGAAATCAGGTAAAGCCAATACGGTAATTCAACTACCTTCTGCTTCAATGTTTCAAAACTTCTATTAGCTCCATGTGTCCACTTGAAATATTTCTTATCTCCTCTCATTGTCTCTGTCATAGGATTACAAACTGAACTGCACTTGCGGTAGAAACTAGCCAAACCATGGAAAGATCTAACCTCTCCAACATTGCTTGAACTTTTTCAAGATCCATCTTCAAACCTTCAGCTGAAATCACAAAACCCAAATACACTATCTCTTCCTTCATAAAAGAACATTTTTTTAGGTTAACCAATAACTTCTCTTCTTTCAACCTTTGTAAAACTTGTCTCAGATGCAACAAATGATCTGCTTTACTCTTACTAAATATCAGAATGTCATCCAGATAAACAATCACAAATTTACCCAATAATTTCCTCAATACTTCATTCGTTAACCTTATAAAAGTACTAGGTGCATTAGTTAAACCAAAAGTCATAACCAACCACTCATGCAAACCTTCCTTTGTCTTGAAAGCAGGCTTCCATTCATCCCCTTCTCTGATTCTGATATGATGATAACCACTTTTCAAATCAATCTTGGTAAAGTACTTTCCTCCACTCAAACAATCCATTATATCATCCATCCTTGGTAAAGGAAACCGGTACTTCACTGTGATTCTGTTTATAGCTCTAGAATCAGTACACATTCACCATTCTCCATTCTTCTTAGGTGCTAGCACAACGGGTACGGCACAAGGACTCAAACTTTCTCTAATCAAACCCTTCTGCAACAATTCTTGGACTTGTCTATTCAATTCTTCATTTTCTGTCGATGTCAATCGATGTGGTGCCTTATTTGGCAAACTAGCTCCCGCTATCAAATCCATGCAATGACTAATGCTTCTAACAGGAGGTAATCCATCAGGTACATTATCTGAAATAATATCTTGAAATTTTGTCAGCAATCCTTTGATTTCCAGTGGTGGTTCATTCTCTGTCCTCTTTTCAAGCTTTCTAGGAAACAAGGCATAACACATACTATCCTTCTTCAAATCCTTTGTGAATTGTTTTCCTTCAACCAAACAAACTCTAATAGTAGTGCAATTTGCATTCCTAGATTCTTCTATCAAAGGTAACAAGACTTGTCTCATTCCATTAGCCACAATAGTATACCTATTCAATCTACCATCATGAAAAGTTTGTCTATCATATCGCCATGGTCTACCCAACAAGATGTGACAACAATCCATAGACATAATATCACAAAGAACTTCATCATGATAAGATCCAATCTTAAGTTTCACAAGACATTGTTTACTTACCAATAACTTATGATTCTCCTTAATCCAAGCAATCTGATAAGGCTTAGGGTGTTTCATCCTCGGTAACTGCAATTTAGTAACCAACTCCTCTGATACCAAATTATCTAAGCTTCCACTGTCAATGATCACCTTGCAGCATTTACCAGCAACCTTACACCTAGTTTTAAATAAACTTTTCCTCATCACAGGGTCTTCATCAGTTTTTTCATTCCACAAAGCTCTCCTAATCATCAGGTTTTCTCCATCCTCCAGTCTATTCATAGAATCAGATGAATTTTCTTGCACAACTACATTTGTGCTACTGCTACCAATTCTCTTGCTTGAATTCCCATTAGTACACTCAAATGCCCTATGTCCTTCTTCCCCACATTTGGAACAAGTGCCCTTAAACCAAGCTCTATCTTCACTCTTGTAATTATTATTACTCCTTTTGTAACTCCGTCTTGAATAACTTCCTCTACCTCTGTATGAATTCTCTTCCTTCCATTCAGATTTGCCTTTGTTTTAATTTGTCTTGTCCTGATCAGCATGAGACCTTCCACCATCACCATATGATCTGCCTCTTCCTCTAGGGAATCTTCCACCTCTACCTCTTTGTCTATGTTCATGTCTCTTGTTCAACTTCTCTTCTGCCTTCAATGCAAATTGATATGCTTCTTCAATGCTATCCATCTTGACAAGACTGATTTCTTCTTGAATAGTACCTTGCAATCCTTTCAACTTCATTATCCATATGTCTAGATCTGATATCCAGTCAGTAGAATTCTTCAATATACTCCTTCACAGTAGTGTCCCTTTGCTTCAAGTTCTACAACTTCCTCAACAAACTAACTTGATAATCACCAGGTAAGAATTTACCTTTCAACTTGTTCACCAGCTTAACCCAAGTTTTGATCTTTTCCTTTCCTCTACATTGTCTATCAGTTTGCAGATGTTCCCACCATAAAGATGCATGTCCTTTCAATTTTGTGCTTGCAATCTTCACCTTCTTATCTGCAAGTGTGCTTTCATACTCAAAGTATTTCTCCATCTCAGAGATCCAGTCCAACAATTCATCAAAATCAAGCTTACCATCATAATCAGGAGGATTGAAATGTGGTTTCGCATTCACTCTTGTCAAAGCTCTAAAGAATCTCTTGTCACCTTGTTCAAGATCAAGAACTTGCTCACAAACTTCCTCGGCTTCATCTTCACTAACATCCTCAATAGGTCTTCCTCTTCTTTGGGTTGTCTCCATAGCTTCAAGTCTAGCTGCAATTTGTCTCAATAAATTCATCCCAGTAGGATCAACATCTCTCCTTCCACGAACCATCTTGTAGCCCTCTGTAAGTGTAGGTCAGATTCACAAGTCCATTCCCCTACAACCAAATTCACTTAGGGTTTCGCAACAAGATCGAATTCAACACCAATTCCCAAAAGAACACAACCTCGCTCTGATACCACTTGACGCAGACCAAGGCATGAGGGCGTGAAAGATGATCAATCTCACCTCGCAACAAGAGTAAACACAGGAAAGAAACAAAAGGGAAAAGGAGAGAAGAATGCAAGATCCAATTTATTTACTGAGATCAAACTATTGGCAATTTGCCTTCATACATGTCGGGCTATAAGGCCTACTTAGTTGCAGCCTTACAATATAGCACAATCAGCCTTCTGATGCGTCACGGATCTAGAATCGTATATCTACTACTCTCTACTCTACAGAATTACATCAAGTTACTATATATAGCCATCGCAACACACAAGTCAGCCCTAAGAAAGATTACATTTTCCAAGAACAGGAAAACATGTTACAACAAATAGGGCCAAGTCCTAAATCATAAGAACTCGATCCATAAATCGTGAGAAGCCTTGCGATCCTAGATTTAGGTCACACATGATCCAAGAACATAGAAAGATGCACCACCGATCACCGTAAGCCATTGATTGCCACCGCACAATCGAAATTCCATCAATGGTCAGGAATAAGCAATGAAGAAGTGACCCAAGAACAAATAAATCATAACTCGAGCAACGTAGATCCAAATGAAGTGCGATCATGGGAAAGTGATCAAAGATAGGTCATGGATAAGATGCTACAACTGCACACGCTAACTCGAACACATGATGAACCGCCAACGCGATCTCACAGACAGAAAACAAGAACATAAAGAACAAAACTATTTTTTTGTTGATGCAAGATTGCCATGAACCCAAGATGCTCCTGCATCCTTTAATCCCCTTTTAATCAAAATAAGATTGAAGGTGTTGAGCACCACCAACAATGCACCCTGAACTAATTGGGAACACTGCTATATTTGATTCTCATAAGATTAATTCAAAATTTAACGTATAACCTTAAATGAATATAAAATTACTAATAAAAATTTTCTAAACAGATCCCCGCCAGATATTTTAACATATAAATTGCTTTCACTGGGTGCAATGATACAATAGTTGGAAGATGGACTTACCAATCCTAAGATGGGTATGCAAACTTCAAATCATCTACACACTCTTGCTACAACTTATGCATAGCCTATTATTAGAAGATTTTTTGGCATACCTATCATTTGGATCTATTCTCTCAAATCTTTGTGGAAACTAAAAATAACATAATCAATCTCCACCATGGTCAAGCATAATATTGAACCCCAAAAGCCAAATAGTTGTTTCAACACCAAGGATGGCCCTACCAAAAACAAACTATGTTTAGACTTTGTTAAGGATCAAAGAAGACATCAATTTGAATATGAAGAGCTAAAGATGTGAATCGATGGACTTCCTAATTCAATTTGATGCAGATTAGATGCCTACAAAGCTCGAGAAGGGATTAAAGCCATGAAACTTGAAAGAACAAGAGCGTTCATAGCCTACCTTCTTGTCATGATTATATCCTATATCCTTCCAACATGTTCACCTTGTATATGTTTTGGAGTCCAAATTCTTCTAAGATTTTGGAGTCTAAATTCTTCGAAAAATCACCCCTCATCTATAACAACTTGATAACCATGTAAATCCTCATATCTCAGCAACAGCAGTTCTGATCTCAAAACAAGTGGCATGAGCAATACTCAATCACCACAGATGAATGCTTCCACACCAACTTTTCTCCCATTTTAGAAATTTAAATTTGTCTTTAGTTAAGACTAATTCAAATAGAGGAGGTCAAATCTACAAAGATTTGACGTAAGGGTTTTCCTTTTAGGCATTAAGAGATCACATGCTATTTGGAGCATTTTGGGGTAAAATATACCTTATCATTTTGTCTAGAAACTAAGAACCTATGAATTGACATGAAATGCCTATTTTAAAGCAATTGGCAAAAAAGACGAAAAAAATACTCCTTGGCAATACAAAATAGTCCATAAAATTCTCTTCATAATATCTTTTGCTGATGTGTGCAAGTCACAAACATATTTTATTTATTTTAATAAAAAATTCTGAGCGGAAAAGGGTTTCCACCCCGTGCCAAAGGTGGGGTACTGCAAGGGTACTTGCCCCCTGCCCCAGTCTTCCCATGACAAGGACAACAATCCCCTCAATCCTTGCCCTTTGTATAGAAAGCTACAAACTATGGTCCAACCCACTATCTATGATCTCTCTCATGGTAAGGGTGTTAGCCCCTTTTGCTCCACCCTTACATAGGGGTGATTGGGGGATGGAGTTCAAACTTCAAACCCCTCCAAAAATATTTTTTAGATATATATTTTGCAAACCAACTGCATGGCCTCTGTATATATTTGTAATTTATATATATATATATATATATATATATATATATATATATATATATTGCAAACCAATTGCATGGCCTCCGTAAAGCCTGCCAATTTTGTCAAGCTTTCTGGCAATTCTACTATTCTAACAACTCCTTCAAACTTGGTTGTACCTTCAAATTTAGCAAAGATTCTGAATGACAAGTTCCTCCATATTTGATGCCATTCTATCAAATTTGGTGGTGACATCATGATGAACTTAATAGATCTATTGGATTTTTTTCACCTTCTTCACCATTGCAAATTTGTTTTTTAAATCTTATCTCCAAAAACTTTGTTCTTGCTTAGCTTTTTTTAAACAAGGTAAAATTTTATCCCCTTCATGGCAGGGCAAATAATTTTCAATTTGGACTTTCTAGATTTTCAAATTTTCAGGCTTTTCAATGATCTTGTTGTGAAATTCAAGTTTTGGAAACTTGGAAGGGACATAACTTTTGCATATGAACTTTTTGAGTCCTTTTTATTAATGTATACATTTTTCACATACTTCGCAATTGTTCCTTTTATCTTCTCTCGTCTTCTAGCAAAACTGTTTTTTCAAAGTGTGAACAATTTTGAACATTGTTACAATCTATTGAATACACCTTCTGATTTGTAAATGCGCTAAAATGAAGTGCTACATACAATACTTATATTTAGGGGACATTGCACATTATGTTGTGTAATTTTTGCACTTGCATTATTTCATAAAGTGCTATGGGGAGTTTATTGTGTGCCTTGTTATTTGCAAACACAACCTTGTCTGCCTTCATGTAAAGGTCTTTTCAATGATCTTGTTGTGAAATTCAAGTTTTGGAAACTTGGAAGGGACATAACTTTTGCATATGAACTTTTTGAGTCCTTTTTATTAATGTATACATTTTTCACATACTTTGCAATTGTTCCTTTTATTTTCTCTCATCTTCTAGCAAAACTGTTTTTTCAAAATGTGAACAATTTTGAACATTGTTACAATCTATTGAATACACCTTCTGATTTGTAAATGCACTAAAATGAAGTGCTACATACAATACTTATATTTAGGGGACATCGCACATTATGTTGTGTAATTTTTGCACTTTCATTATTTCATAAAGTGCCATGGGGAGTTTATTGCGTGCCTTGTTATTTGCAAACACAACCTTGTCTGCCTTCATGTAAAGGTCTTTTTTTTTGTACAGTCTTTATAGCAACATCCATGAGAGAGCCCCTTGTGTAGTTGCAGTTACTATTTTGTGCATCTTCTCATGTTGCTTATTCATCTTCTTGCACTACATTGTAACACAATTTAAGGAGCTATAATACCTTTCCCTTGTTCGCATTATGGGGGGTATCATACTATCTGTGCCAATGCCTACTCAGTTTCGCTTGGAATCAGCTGTGTATATATTTTTTGCTCCTATGTATTAAAGAAATGCAATGGCTGTTTGCTTATGCAATTTGGTGATGGAACTGATACCATATAGCTACTCTAGCACTCTTATTTATGTAGGCGATTTTTCATCTTTAGTCAATCAATATTATTGAGATAACTAGCACTTATATTTTTCGACAGCCAGATTATTGCCTTGTTGCAATATACTAGTGTGAATACACTATTTGTGCATTGTGTAGTGTCATTGGGGTCACTCGTTGTAATTGATGTGCCATCTGTATTTTGATCTATCAGATCGTTGCCTTGGTTCCCATCCATGCATTGTTTTAGTAGTGTTGTTGGGATCACTCATGCAATATTGTGTCTCTTTTATCTCGATCATTATCCTAGTTCTAAAGGAGATTCTTCAATTTCAGCCATATAGCAATTGTTTTCTTATGGTTGTTTGCAACTTCATACTTCAGGAGAGATCTTCATGTTCCTAGTCTTCCTAGAACATCTATTGTATCTTTGTGGTGGAAGTACTTAATGGGAGGTCATGTTATGTCCTCCTTCCTTCTTTCACTTGTACATGTTTACTCTCTTTCAGGGAGGAGTTTTTTCCTACAAATTTTCTTTTTTTCTCCACTTGTGAGAGATTGTATACATGGGCACCTCATTAGGCCCAATAGTTGAGGCCCATCTTTGCAATTGTTTGTTCCTTCCTAATTTGCACTTAAGCAAAAGTGTTGGTGTGAATGAGATTATTCCTTAACCCATTTCCCTCTTGTGTCCTATTCACTCATAGGTTGTTTAATTAGAGCACATTTAGTATAATTATCTTTCTGTGCCTCTTGTCATATGATTATGACACTTATCATAAACCTATTTTCTCCTATCTCTCATCTTGGCCTATATAACTAAGGTTTTTCTATGTACAACATAACAATTGTATTGCATTCTTTGAATAGATTATATCATTATTGTGATCCTACCAATGATTTTCTTTGATTGTTGTGTTTAGATATTAGGCATCTTGATCATAGGATAGCTACCTCAATAGCCAATCCCAAAATAAAAATGATATTACTCTTACAAAGTTATCAGGGTTCCAGTGGTGCCCTAAAGAAAAACTAACTCGAGGGCCTTATGAAAGACCACTTTTCTACCTTGATAGGAATTTAAGAACCCAAACTAAGTTAAATTAACACAGCTCACTATTCGTCATAACCCTCCTCCTTATCTATCATTGATATTTGGTTGATTATGCTATGAAAATCATTAGATTAATAGATGATGGAATAAATCAGATGTATGGTAGAGGTACTAATTTGTCAAAAGAGATATTTTAAAGTTTGAGGAGAAACAAAACAATTTTGAGGATTAATTTAAAACAAATCGTGAATGACATTTAAATTAGACTTTTATTTTGAGGTGAAAATAAAACTAATATTGAAAAAAGGTATGTTGACTCCTATTTGCATGAGAGGATTTATAAATTAATATTTAAATTAGTTGTGCAAAATTGGAGAACTGGATAAATATAATTCAAAGAATTTTTCAATTTAGGTGTGCATGGTGATGTGAAGTTTATAAGAGCACTGTATAATTATTTTTAGAGGGAATTTTTATTGTAATACTACAAAGAACTAAACCAATCAATTTGAATTTTCTTTAAAAGGATGATTTTGAGTTAATTATGGATCCAATAGAATTCACTTAAATGAACTGACCATGCAAATAAAAGAAAGTAAAAGACAAATAATGTAATAAGGGAGCAAATTATTCATGAAAATTAAGATGAATGATAAAAGAAGAGAGACCTTTATAAAAGATTTACATGGTCATTGAAATGATTTTTTAAAGGAAGAGGAAAACAATAGTATAGTGTGAGTCTTGGAAGATATATAGAAGCTATTGAGGAACGACCTTGAGCTACAGGGATAAGATACTGAGCTGTAGGGAGACACGTTTGAGCTGAGAGCTACAGAAAGAAAGCTTCAGTTAGGTTTTAGTATCAGAATAAGTTATGAATTTAGCTCATTTAATTAATCTGTATGCATTTAATTAATACCCATCTATATTGAAAGTTTTCTTATTTAATTTGATTTCCCTACAATCTGTTTAGCCAAATTTGTGCACAGCCCATGCGGCAATATATAAAAGGATTGTTTATACACATCACAACTGTGACCTCTGCAATATTCATGCATTCCACATGTCTCAACTTTCTATATCTACTATTTCCTCAAGCTAAATATCCTTTGGATAATCTACTAAATAGCATTGCAGTCTATTGTTTGCTATATGGAAATATGTATTTAGGATCATTTTTAAATTTTCCATTATAAATATTCATCAAGAATCTTAAAACCAACATGCTTTGATGATTGTTCGTTCTCTAGAGCTATGATTTCCAAGGCATCTCTAAATGTATACACTTATTAATCATGTATATACTATATAGTTCTGTCAACTTGTAAAACAATCATTCTATCGATTGCCTATTTGAACTTTTTGCCAGTTGACCTATGCATGCTATGTATGACTTTTCATATCTGTCTACCAAACTGGTTATTCATTGACTATACTTAATATTTCTGTTCAATGTTTTTTACTCTGCCACACAACATTCTCTGTGATTGACCCTCTGTAGCAAACTGCTAGTTGCACATGCTGTGTGTTGGTTCCAGAAATTGACTTTTTAGCATTCTTTTCTACTCACATGGTAATATCTAACACTTAATCTTTCTGTAGTATCATGTAAACAGTTTTACAATGCATGAGTGTTTTGAAGAAATTATATTCTTAAAGTACCTCATCCTTTCGTAAAATAATCAAAGAACACTCATTATACGACATCTTTTCTTTCTTCAATATTTATAAATAGCAAAACTTATTTTTAGCAAAGGAATATAAGGGGTTATCATAGAGGCCGAATTTGATGATAAATGCCCTATATCCAAGCCACATGATATTGAGAAATTTGATCTACAGCCAGTTGATATTCTATTGCTTTGGTTGTAGATTTTAAAATAGTTTTGTGATTTAAACAGTACCACAACACTTATAAAACTATATCTCACATGCAGTGTTGAGAGCAAAAAAAAAAGGTTTATATGTTTTCCTTTTGTTGTGTTAGGGGAAAAGAAAAAGGAGCTCAGATTGGACAACAATCTTAGTGGCCTACACCTAGTTCATCAAATAGTTTATAACAGTTTCTGTCGCAATTATTAAGTTTCTTCTGTAATAGTCCCTGATGCATCTATTAAGTTTGTTCTATAGCAGTACCTGCTGCATAATTGCAAGAATAACGGTCTCAGTTACCCAGTTCGCTGGAAATGCCTCTCGGACCAGCACCAGTTCGAACTGGTACCCGGTTCTGGTACAATTCGACTTCTGGTCCGGCCAGCCTCTAGAGGAGTATTCTTAGACATTTTCTACTGCATTTACTTCGTTTAGTCAATGGTTTACTTCATTTAATGGTGCAAAATGTGAATTGACAAAGAAATCAAGCCTAAGAGGGAGTATTCCTAGTTCAATCTAATTTTAACTCATGCTTCTAGGCTTCATAAATATGTATATATATTTTTTTAAAAAAAATTTACATGTTTTTTTGAACCCGAACCCGAACCCCTTTCCAAAATTTTGTCGAACTTACGAACCGGTTCTTCGTACCCAAACTTGGAACCGAACTCGAACCAGTAACTTAGATAACCGTCTTTTAAATTAATGTAGAGCATAATCCCACATGCATGGATAAAGTAAACAAGTTGCTAAACTAAATACAAAACCACGTTTATCCAATATTGTTGAATCAGCCACAAAACCCTTTTATACATAAATTGATATTAACAAGAAGTTGAAACCTTTGTTCCATAACATCATTGCTTACCTAGTGGATACCACTATAGAAAACTACTTGATCACTATCTCTCCTTGGAAGAGGTTGAAGAGGCCATGTTCAATTTCACCTAGAGAATAGCCTTGGTTTGGATGGCTTTCCACTTGAGTTTTGTCACATGCTTTAGCCCCAATTTGGGAAGATTTCTACAATGTTTACTTGGAGGGCATTGAAACTCAGTCCCTAGGATCTATTGTTAATCAAGGTCTTATCAAACTAATCCCCAAAGGGAAATAAGAAGATTCGGTGAACAATTCGTGTCCCATCACATTTCTCAGTCCCCTCCCCGATTTGCCCTAGAAGTTGCCCTAAATCACAATTGCAATAGATTTGAGTTAGGGTTTACCAAATAAATAGTTTCTCAAATTATGTGGTCTCTAACTTGAATCTGAATGAACATAATGCTAATATTCAAATACACACACACACACACACACATATATATATATATGTATATTAATGCTAAGATTAAATCATAATGCAAACATTATTAGTAAATAAATCAAGGGTTAGAATAAAGAGAATATATCTTCATCATTATGCAATACTCAAATTGTATGTGAATTCCAATTATAGAAGATGTGGACCAAGGAAGCATAATAGGGTGCCCTAAGACAACAGTTCTCCCTCCATACGATTCTTCATTCTTCTGTGTTTGGAGTTAACTATGATTCACCAATAGTCCCCCACTGTAGGAGTTGGAAAGGTACTTGCAATAGTGTGCCCTTATCAGTTCTCCCTCTCATATGCAATAGGGTGCCCTCATAGTTCTCCCTTAACTGCCACTACATTAGGGTGCCCTTAGCAATTCTCACTTAATTGCAGACTCTTTCCCATATTCACGTCTTAATGCTTATTAACAACAGACAAAGATGTATAACTATTCTCTATTGCCATCTTGTGGAATCGGGCAAAGGTTGTAAGGGGTGTCTTGACTTAGTGAGTTCCTTCTTGTCCTAGGTCGCAACGGTCCTACTAGGATGACATCCTCACTAGCCCCTCACGACCCTTCTCTTACACCTCAAGCCCTTCCTACGAGATGGGTTGTAGACAATCAAAAACATCCTATATTCTACTATGAGGATTCATTTAAGCATCATCTATTATTCATATGCACTAGATATAATTATAACACAATTACTAGTAAGAAGGAAGGATGTCGAAGATAGCTAATATGATATATAAGCCTGCCGATCTAAAGATAATTTCTTGGATGCAAATGTTGATCAATCTCTATGAATCAATCTTTAGTCCTTTTGTGTTCTCTTCGTGTTGATTGCTTAAATAATCCTTGATGATTATATTTGTTGATGCAAGGGTCTGTTGAATGTATTAATTGTTGGATGATCTGCTCATGCCTTATAATTTGATCTGCCCTTAATGAGTATCGATTGTTGATTGAGTCTTGATTATTTATCCCTCGATTCACAGCACAATGTATCCTTTTCAATGTTTGTTATAAATCCTCCTTTATACATTATTCCACCTTTCATGAGGATTTAGTCACCACTTTGCATTGTTGCCTTTGATAATAATATATTATTCCCCGAGGTGATCTCCCTTAGATGTCCTCAAATGAAACCTTCTCCCCTATATATCTTCCAATGTGGGGGAGAGTCACACCTCTTCATCATGTCTGCCCCTTTGCAATGGTCACAACCTTTCACAATTACCACCCTTTAAGAGAGCCACAACCCTTAAACATTTTTGTCCATTGAAAGAGTCACAACACTTCATAATTGCAACCCTTTCAAAGAGTCACAACCTTTCATAATTACAACCATGTCATTTCCTTATTCCTTTCGTCTTCTATAATCCTTCTTTAATTCCTATGCTCTCTTGTTTCTTCCTTCCTTCCTCCCTCCCTTTTCAAATGAACTCTCCTCCCTTTTATATCTTATGTTGAAGGAGTCGCAACCCTTCATTATGTGTAACTCTTGACCTCTCATTAACTTAATTAACTTGTAATTGCATAATATTATATTTTGTTATTATTTATATTTTAATTTAATTATATTATAATTATTTAGTATTAAATACTATTTCAGAAAGCAGACATTGCAGTTTGATCTAAGCAAACTAGTTTCCTAGCGAGCAAAATTATTTTAGACAACTTGATTCTATCTTGGGAAACATCTAAGTGGCCTCAACAAATAACACAAGATGCCTTGATACTCAATACTTGTTTTGACAAGGTCTATGATTATCTAAGATGGCCATTCATCCTCAAAATGCTTCAATGGTTGGGATTTGGTCCCAACCTTTGTGCCCATGTTTGAATGTCGTTCATCGATGCTAATGCAAGATTGGCTATTAATGGCACCCTCTCCCCACAATTCCCCCTCCAAAAATCCATTTGTCAGGGCTAACCTCTAGCTTCGCTCCTTTATGTGCCCTCTTGGATATCTCTTTCAACACCCCCAAAAAAATTCTCTTATCTATGGCATCTCTCCCCTAGTAACAGTATGGCTCTTAACTCCCGCTTTGATGATGACAATAAAATATTTATCCATAATACTCTTGAAGACATCAATAATTTGATGATATCCTTAATTATTAGTATATTGTCTTGGGCTTAAAAGCAAATTTTGGATGACAAGTCCCCAACCTCATCTGTAATGGATTCCAAAGTAATGGAAAGAGATCAAACATGGAACCATTTCTAGGTATCTTGGCATTCCCTTTGGAATAGGAGTTTCCTTTAAGGATATGTTGGTTGGTCTTTTTAACAAATTCAAATCCAAATTGTTAGTTTGGACAAATGAATTTTTGTCTATGGTTGAACATATATAGGTGGCAAATAAAATTCTTTTAGCTAGTCATGTCTACACCTCTTGATAGTTGCCCTCTAAAGCCTGCTACAATCAACTTAACCAGCTCATTCCCAACTTTATTTGGTCCAAATGGAGAAATAAAAAGGAATGTTTGCCACTTTGTGGTCTCGTTTTATCCTCCCTAAGGAGAAGGGAGGCTTGGGTATCATTGATCCTTCGTGCAAGGAATCTATCTTTCAGCTAAATGGATGGTCAAAGCATTGAAAGGCAATGCTCCTTGGAAACTCTTGATTTGTGTTGATGTTTTGTAGCTTCAGTAGGATAAACACTAAGTCAATACTACTGAAGATATGTATCTATATAGTTAGTATATATGAGATGTCTATATATATATATATATATATATATAATGTAAATATTAGAGAAATTAATATAATACTCAAGAGATATTACATATATATATGTATGTATATATATGTATATATATAATCATAATTGTCATTATATTAATTACATAATAATGAATAGACATGTCCCATGAAGGGACATGTCTCTTCTTGGCTCATTCTCAACATAAAAGAAAGAGATTGTTGCATTTGGAAAACACATACAATTAGAAGTGCTATTACATTTGCAACGATCCTAAAAAAACCTTAGCATGGTATCAGAGCCAAGTTGCAAATGTAAGAGAGTAGTTTGTTGATGGTGAATGTGTGACTGTCTCAGAAAATACAGTCTCAGTACAAGGACCATATCTCACAAATACACCATTGGATTTTGCTGATTTTGGATATGTTGGTGATAAACAAATTTAGAAGAATCTCACCGGAGTGATTGGTGAGAAAGTGTCGGGTTCAAAAGTTATGACCGACTATGTACGGGTCTATACGAAATCTGTAAAAGAGCGAGGTTCCTTCTTTAAAAGCCTAACCGCTTGAAGGGAGATCCGATCAAATTGAAGGTTGTCATAGTGTATAGAACCTTTGGATATTCAAGACAGGTCATGAGAAGAATTCTAGTAATGTTCGAGAACGGCAACATCATTCTGTGAATTTGCATGATATTTTCTATATGGGCTCACCTTACAGAATGAAATTCTTGAAATTTATAAAAGATAAGTATTCCATGTTTTATTAATGCACATAATTTTTAAGTTTGTAATTCATGCCATACTATTGGTTAGTAAAATCTTGTATGCTTCTATCATTGGTATTTTGGGTCAAGATAGTTTAGTGAGCTATTTGTAATCTCTCTCTGACATACCTTCAGGACAGAAGCACAAGAAAATTGCATTCAAGGGAGAAAGAACTTAATGCTTGCAAACAAATTGATGATTGAGACCAGATGCAAAGGGAGTCTGACATTTCAAAAGAAGACAAGAGATTGATACAAGAACTTGAGCTTCAGAGGGAGCAAATAAAGGATATGGTTAATTCAACTTTTGATAATCTTGGTCGTATTGATTCAGAGAGAGTAGTCCATACTAAGATGGATTCTCCAATGATCAAGAAACTATAGCAGTCAGAGGACTAGGAATCATGAATGCCTTTTGGGCCCTATGTAAATCATGAGGAAGTGACGACTTCCAAATGATTATCACTTGTATATGTTAAAGTTATTGGAAGGTGACAATCTTACAATAACTTGATCTTCTATCATGATAGACATCTTATCATGGCTGAAACAGATCATGATGGATGATATCTTGCATGGTGGATTGAGTTCCTTAAACAAGCCATGATCTTCTATTGTGATAGACATCTTATGAAGGTTGAAACAGATCATGATAGATGATAGGAATGTTCCTATGGTAAGTATTATTGAGGGTACATGTGCACATTACCTATAGGACATTTTTGAGTTATGGTGAATATCATGAGACTTGATATTCTTGGTCAGACCATATCTTTGATATCATATTGAGGTGATATCTAAAATATTTGTTGAGTACCTGGTGGACATCAAAAGACTTGATGTTGGTAGGCCAGTACTCTGAGTACATGATGAATATCATGTGACCTAATATTTTGTGGCCATTGCTCCTAATATCATGAGATGATATCTCTATAAACTCTGATATTACATTAAGGTAATATATCTTTTCACATTATTTTGAGTACTTGGTGGGTATCATGCTACTTGATATTCTGTGGCCAATGCTCTGGATATCATGAGATGATATCTTTATAACTTTTTGAGTACTTGGTGAATATTGTGCGACTTGATATTCTGCAGCCAATGCTCTCAATATCATGAGATGATATTCTTATGAATCTATGAGTTATGGTGAATATCATGCGACTTGATATTCCTATTCAAACCATATCTCTAATATCACGGTAAATGATATCTTCTGATCCTAATCATGTGTTTAATCTTCCTTGGCTAAGAGGGAGTGTTGATGCTTTGTAGCTTCAGTCGGATAAACATTGAGTCAATACCAGTGAAGATATATATATATATATATATATATATAATCATAATTGTCATTATATTAATTATATAATAATGAATAGACATGTCCCATGAAGGGACATGTCTCTTCTTGGCTCATTCTGTGATATTCCTATTCATTAATATATTAATAATTGAATAAAATTGATTAATATATCGATCATCAACCTTATTATTTACAATGAATTATACATATATAATAGATTAAATGAATATTTAATAATTAACAAACAATATTTATAAAACGATACATTAATATTAACAATACTATATACTCATAAAATAACGCAATAATATTATAATACTACAAAGTTAATATATATTAATATCATACCCGATATTAATATGAAACGCTGATGACGAAGACCTTTTATGCTTGAACGGCAAAGGGATACGATTAATAATCTGCAAACAATACAAACAACCGATAATTATTGAATATGACTTAGCGTAATAAACAGACATGTCTTGCCACGCAGGAGATAACAAGGTCACCAAAGGACGCGTCCCGTGCTGAGGAGAAACTATAAGTATTGGTCATTGACGCAAGGTAGAGGCATCGCAGCAAGAAGGAAATACATATTCGGTAACAGCAGAATACATATTAAGGTATTCGATAATAATAACTACTCACGGCTCTGCAACAACAGGACCGTATATGCACAGCAATAGCAGGTATGTAATATTGAACATATTACATCATATTCAGCGCTGAGCATCATTGATGTGTTAAATATGTCTCTATACACAAATATTCAATTAAAGGTTTATATATATATATTTAATTAATCAAATACAGAATTATTGCCTTGCTAGATTAAGAGGAGGAGTGTAAGAATAACTCCAAGGAGGGGCTTGTCTAAATCCAACCAATAGCTTTCTGTCCCAAGATAGGGTAGGGGTCAGCGTCCCAAAACTCTGAGAATTCAGTTCCAAGATGAGTTGCGGGCTTGGACCTGTAAACCTTGCGGGAGCCTATTGGAGTGGTCTCTAGGCACCTTGGACGCATTCCCAAATCCGTCTTTCTTATGTTAGCCAAGGTAATAAAATGGACATTGATGCTGTTAATTACATGTAGATAACTTGGTATAATTAGACATTTTTTTCTTGGTATGATTAATTAATTAGAATCATGAATCTGTCCATAAACACATTTAAATAGTTTGTGACAATTTAAGTCATCAATTAACAAGGATCATTACACATTCTCAATATAAATGCAAGAGATTGTTGCATTTGGAAAACACATACAATTAGGAGTGCTATTACATTTGCAACGATCCTAAAAAAACCTTAACACCTTATAAAAACATTAATTGATAGTAAAGCTTGGAGCTCTGTCAAATGGAATGATAAGATTCTTCTAGCCCAATAATTTAAGCTCCATGGATCAGCCCCTCTCAATTGCATATGGAAAGCTTGGCAATTGATTTCACAAAATTTGTCTTTATTTGACCAATCATTCAGCCATGAGCTTAGTTTCACAACCTCCTCAATTTGGTGGAATCATTTGATTCAAGAAAAAAACATGCCATGGCAATTGTTCCTAGGTTCAAAGCTAGGTTCTTAGTGAGGTAACGAATTGTTCAAGGACTTAAGGGATCCTACCAGCTTCACATGGAAACCATGGCAATGGCTTAAGCGCTACTTTGATCTAAATTACAATGACAAGGCCACTATGTTAAAAATTCAAAAAACTGTGCTCCCTAATTTCACTATTCTCATGTCTTCTAGCTGCAACTTGTGCTTTCTGAAGGATTGGAGGCGGTCTGATGGTAGCAGCATCAGAATTTTTTCCTCTCAATATCCTCCATAAGCAGCTTGTGCCTTGCTTGTCCTTTTCATGCCAACTTAACTCTATTTGGAAATGTAACCTCAACAGATCCAATTGGAATAAACTCAACTTGCAAATTTGGATGTCCAAAGTCAACTTGCAATTCCAACTCACTGCTTGGAAACTTCTGCATGCCAAACTCCCGGTGGAAATCTGCCTTAAATTCCTCCATTCACCTCCTTACTGTCCTTTTTGTGGTAAGATCAAAACATTCAAACATTGTTTTTGGTTCTGCCCACATGTTAAGTTGTTATGGACTGCCCTTATGATGGCCATACCTGCCCATTCCATTTACCTTGGTCATAGAAATCTGCTCTTTTTGGGTTCTCTGTCGCTCACAACATGATAAATAGCTCCTATGGGCTTTATCATAATAAAAAACATATAGATTATTTGTTGCCACGCTGCTTTGACTCACTGTTTCTCTCCTGTAGAGATCAAAATTCTAACTATTTGTTCCAAGATGCATAGCCAAGTGCTGAGCACAGCATCCTATCTGAAGGTGAAGAGCATTACCAGTGATGATCTTTACCAACAAGCAAAATGTCTCCTGTAACAGCTTCAAGTTAAGATCTTGCCTACCTCTCCACACTGTCGTCTGGTGTCTACCTTGCATGCCTCTACAGTTAAAGCTGGTATCACATGACTACACTCAGCTGGATTGGATGGCCTGTACCAAGTGTTTGATCTTCCTCTATTATGCTTTCTGAGGTCAAAAAATATTATGATGATTATGACAGACAATGTTTTGTGGAAGTATTACCAGCTTGTTACAAGTTCCTGGACAAGGATCTGCAGATTTACCATTCTGAGGTGGTCACTTTCTATGCTGAAGCCATGCTTGCCTGGGTTTTGTCTCTTACCTGCTGTGAAGGTGACTTGTTGGTGCGATTGTCTTACTCGACTCTGGGGAGGTGATCTACATCTATGGTGGCTAAAATTCTTCCATTCTATCTTTTCTGCTTGGGTTTGCCTTCTCTAAAAACCACTTTGGGTTAGCAATGCCACGGGGATTTTGAAAAGGAGTTTTCAGAGGATATGATATGGTGCCAGCAATAGTTTTGCTTCAAAAGTTTGTGTTTCTACGGTCGGTACCTCCACACTCTTCTGGGGATACTCTGTTTTGTTTTGAAGAAACTATTTAAGTATAAAAGAAGCCAGAACAGCTTTTTGCCGGTTGAACATAAACTGTTTGTCATATTTATCTTCATGTATCTCTAAGTTTTTTCTGTTTGCTGTATACAGCTGATTACACTGAAATTCTATGTAAATATTGATTGCTTCTTTCAAATAAAAACAAAATCACAACCAATGTACATGCTAAAGATAATTCTGTTAATTGTGTATCTTACTACCCTTTCACCGGTGCTCATGCATATTAAAAAGTAGACCAACATTCTTAAATTCCATATGAATTGAATATTCTAAACCAATCCCCTAAAACGAAGGAATTCTAATGCAATTTGGTTGCCAGGGTATGGTCGAGCAATTGTCTAAAGCCTGCAGGGCACACTTCCCAGTATTCACCTTCATAAATAAATTCAGAATTTCATGAACAATCACTTAAAGAATTTTATTTTTTACAGTATCACCAGATGGTGGGATACTTGGAAGTTATTAAATAGCACAACTTTGCACGTACACGTGCAATAACATAGAGTTACCTATCACTCCAGCACATGGGCTTAAGGACCCATAAATGTCATATTACAAGGTTGAAAGATCATAAATCCGAATGCATCCTATGCTACTAAGTGGTGAATGAGAGAAGAAGTTGGATATTTTCCCTGATTCTTATGCACTCAAAGTAACAAACAGCATGAGCAGTCAAACATCTAGCTAATGTGTTGCTATGTAAGGCTCCTGCCAGTACTATGAAAACCTTGGTAAGACAAACCCATGCGGCCAAATAGTGGGGGAAGACAAGAACCCCACAACTCCGTCATGGAATTGAAGTACAAGATAGATCATGGCATAGCAAATGCAAGAATAAGCAATGCAAGTTCAGCGACATTTATTAGTAGACATTGCGACTGAATCTGGGAGGGCAAAAGCACCAAAACTAGTATTTTCTAATTGGAGTAGCAAATGAAACCTGGTGCGAGTCGGAGTGAGCTGGAAAACAGCGGATTGAAGTCTCGTTTCTGCCTTCATCTCTGCTTTCTGCTTCTGCTTCTGCTTCTGCTTCAACCCGATCTGTGCTAAGGAAATCAAATACACCCTTGCTCTCTACATACCCTTAAAGCAGCCCCATCGGCATTACTAGGTGTTTTCATGGCAAGTCTGAGCAAGAGAGCAGGATGGAGTAGCAGAGTGCCGAACAACTTTTTTGTGGGCTCTGAAAGGGAGCGTTTTTCTCTTGAACAAACGCTGTTCTTGAGGCGTGTCGTGTCTTTTGTTTTAAGTCAATTCACAGGATTTAACTTATTTTGTTGCAACTGAGATTTGGTTTTGAGTAATTTAATTTAATCAATGATGGGCCCCGCCAGGCACCTTAGGTTTGGGTACCCAGCCCAGTTAATAGTGAGTCGGCGTTGTTTGGTGATAAGGACTAAGGAAATATAATAGGTACACCATCGCGCTAACGTTTAACGTTTCAACAATAAGTTGGTTGTCGTGTAACCTTCATTAACCTAAAACCACATTATTTGAGTGAAATTTCCGTTTTCCCCTTACTATTTATTGGATTGTCTTTAAATAATTAATCATTAATGGTCCATGGTATAAAAGTTGACAAATGTAGTTTAATCATGAATCCATTTTGATCTTTAATTTTTTCTTTTAAGTTAAATATGTAAATGAAAAAATAATTTTAGAAATTTTAATTTAAATTAAATATAGTTTCAGTTTGTAAATAGTATTTGTTGATGTAAGTGTAGATGTCTTAATTTGTGTGTGGCTATTGTAAAAAAGAACAAATCTAAGTTTTGTTTTATCAATTTGAACTTCACATAATATTGTCATTCAAACATCAAAGCATTGATTGCATCATTTTTACATCTAGATATACAGTAACGGGCAAATTAAGGCATCTTACATTATTATTTTTTAACAAAATAATTTAGCTAGCGCTTGTACCGGAAGAAGGTGTAATGGTTATGCCAATAGCAAGCTATACTTTGTTTAATATTTTGAAGGGTTGGTGAGGAAAAAAGAAAAAGAAAAAGTGAAAAGTGAATGTATATAATTTAATGTTAGCAGTTAAGTCTTGGAAAATGTCTTTGTATTGTGAAATATATTTAATTTGTACAATAATGATTTACATAAGTAAGCTAATACATCAAATACGCTTGTCTCTATTTGTTGGGCATGTTTTATACTATCACAATTCAAAACACTGCAATTTTTTGTTTTCCAAACTTCGAGATTGTGCATACTTGTTTTGCCTTTCATGTGTCCTACAAAACCTTTTTGGCTTTTTTGTATCAAAATATCGACAAATGCTTCATTGCAATCAAAGAGAAGTATATTTTTTGGGAAAGCATTATGTTGCATACTCAAGAATATAGGCATTTGCAATGATAGTAATTGGTGTTGCTAGGAACTTAGTAGTATATGTATAATAGAAGATGATTGTTGTGTAGCATTGTGGCTAAAGAAATAGGACTAAATTGATTATATTGCTAGGATTTTCCTTGGCAATCACATTGCACTAATATGCCCATGCATCAAATGCAATATTAAGTATGCTATATGAAAAGTTTTGTTCGTTGAAGTTGATTGCTCATCCATAATGACTTGTAAGTGAGAACTAAGACCTTCAACTCATAACATGATATATAAGTGCTTATAAATGTTTGCTTGTCTTCATTTTGATTAGCTATGTCAACTAGGATTATGTGTGATCCAATAATTATATCAGATTCATATTATTCAAAGAAATATTTTGGCCTATTAATTACAAAGATGGTTAAAATGGAAATTAAGTTACCTTCTATGTTGATACTCTATGATGAATGTTACTTTCCATCAAGACTTATAAGAAATAAGCAAAAATTAGTTAGATGGCTAAAATAAATGTAAAATGTTGGAAGGAAATGTGTACTTTAGGTAAGTTGGGAAAATGCAAAAATCTATAAGACAATGATGTTACAAATTCTAAGCATTATTTTTTAAGCTCTAAATTTAAGCGATATGTTGATTATTGAATTACAAAAAATAAAAAAATAGAGAGAGAATTGAAATACTTAGGGAAATTATAAATATTGTTATATATTATTTCAAATATTACAAATGTCAAACTTACATAGTCTTTGACAATATAATTTAGTCACCTTTGTAATCTCTGTTGTTTAACATTAACTTCAATAGATCATGTAATCTTGTTTGGGTTCTCAAAAGTTGACAAATGTACATCATTTTGGTATTTTAATTATGCATTAAAAAGAGCAATTACTATTCTCCATATTAGTAGTTTCTTTGATATCATAAAAAAAGCAACTAACTCCCTCCGAGTTAGATGATTTTTTAGTAACTCCCAACTAACTGATTTTATGTCATATATCACTCAAAAAAGTATGCTATATGTTGCTTAAACCCAAAAAGTTGCTCTTATCTCTTAAGAAATGTTGTTCTTCCTCTTAACTAACATGTTTGATGCTCTTTTTATATTATGATTTTCTTGACTTATTAATGATGTTCAATTTCTGAGATCTTGATACTCTTACATTGAAAACCCCTCCATAATTGTGGTCCCTTTGTAAAATCTCTATTTATTACTAGATCTACGTATTGAAAATGTTATTTGTGGAAAAATACGATCATTAATAACTAAACTTGATGTTGAAGATGTTGTTGTTCATGTCTCTTGTTCAAAAGTACATTCTTTGTGGCCATCAAATGCTTGAGGCATGAGTCTAGGGTTTAAGAACTTACAAGGACTTTGGACTCTAATTTAACCACGGGTTAAGTCTTTCTTTTAGGAGTTTTGAAAGCAAAAAAAGATTAAAATTCCCTCCAAAACTTCATTAATTTGTGTGTGGCTATTGTAAAAAAGAACAAATCTAAGTTTTGTTTTATCAATTTAACTTCACATAATATTGTCATTCAAACATCAAAGCATTAATTGCATCATTTTTACATCTAGATATACACTTAGAGGTGAATTAGGGCATCTTACATGATTGTTTTTTAACAAAATAATTTAACTAGCGCTTGCACGAGAAGGTGTAATGGTTATGCCAATAGCAAGTTATACTTTGTTTAATATTTTGAAGGGTTGGTGGGGAAAAAAGAAAAAGAAAACGTGAAAAGTGAATGTATATAATTTAATGTTAACAATTAAATCTTTGAAAATGTCTTTGTATTGTGAAACATATTTAATTTGTACAATAATGATTTGTGTAAGTAAGCTAATACATCAAATACGCTCATCTCTATTTGTTGGGCATGTTTTATACTATCACAATTCAAAACATTGCAATTTTTTGTTTTCCAAACTTCAAGAATATGTGCACTTGTTTTGCCTTTCTTGTGTCCTACAAAACCTTTTTGGCTTTTTTGTACCAAAATATTAGACAAATGCTTCATTGCAATCAAAGAGAAGTGTATTTTTGGGGAAAGCATTATGTTGCATACTGAAGAATATAAGCATCTACAATGATAGTAATTGGTGATCCTAGGAACTTAGTAGTATATGTACAATAGAGGATGATTGTTGTGTAGCATTGTGGCCAAAGAAATAGGACTAAATTGATTATATTTCTAGGATTTTCCTTGGCAGTCACATTGCACTAATATGCCTTGTATCAAATGCAATATTAAGTATGCTATATGAGAAGTTTTGTTCATTGAAGTTGATTGTCCATCCATAATAATGACTTGTAAGTGAGAACTAAGACCTTCAACTCATGACATGATATATAAGTGCTTATAAATGTTTGCTTGTCTTCATTTTGATTAGCTATGTCAACTAGGATTATGTGTGATCCAATAATTATATATTTGTATTATTCAAAGAAATATTTTAGCCTATTAATTACAAAGATGGTTAAAAATGGAAATTAAGTTACCTTCTATGTTGATATTCTATGATGAATGTCACTTTCCATCAAGACCTATAATAAATAAGCAACAAATTAGTTAGATGGCTAAAATAAATGTAAAATGTTGGAAGGAAGTGTGTACTCCAGGAAAGTTGGGAAAATGCAAAAACCTATAAGACAATGATGTTACAAATTCTAAGCATTATTTTTAAGATCTAAATTTAAGCAATATGTTGATTATTGAATTACAAAAAATAAAAATAAAATAGAGAGAGAATTGAAATACTTAGGGAAATTATAAATATTGTTATATATTATTTCAAATATTCAAAATGTCAAACTTACATAGTCTTGGACAAATATAATTTAGTCACCTTTGTAATCTGTGTTGTTTAGCATTATCTTCAATAGATCGTGTAATCTTGTTTGGGTTCTCAAAAGTTGACAAATGTGCATCATTTTGGTATTTTAATTATGCATTAGAATGAGCAATTTTTATTCTTCATATTAGTAGTTTCTTTGATATCATAAAAAAAGCAACTAACTCCCTCCAAGTTAGATGATTTTTGAGTAACTCCCAACTAACTGATTTTATGTCATATATCACTCAAAAAAGTATGGAATCCATGTTTCAAAGTAGAGGTGTTTCTCATTCTATAGTATTCATCATAATTTAATTTTGGTTACTGGAATTAACATGGAATTGGAAAACAAGAATTGGTTTCCCTTCTCAAAATTAAATTCCCAATTCCAATTCCATGTGTCAATTCTAATTCCAGGTTCTGAGGCGGATTGGTTGAATGCTCATTTTGGATCAAAATTAGAATTGGCCTATACCAATTGACAAATTCTCATTTTCCAATTCCAAGTCAATTCCAGGAATCTCAATACGCTTCTAGTAGCCCACATGTATTGTGGTATTTTCATACAACTTCTTCAACCATTTTGATCACATAATTATGCATATCGTGTATATCTTGACTTGTTAGGCTAACTTCCTTAATTGTCTCTTGATAATTTCTTAATGTTGTCTTAGTGTTGCAAGATGAAGAAGAATTAGCTATAGTAGCACCTCCTACAAGTTGGATTCGAGAAATGATGTATTTGCAAACTAGTGCGTGTTTTGGTGGTTTGAACAATGCAAAACAAAGGTATTATAGACTCTAGTAAATTCCTTATCTGATTGTTGATGGTATATTTTTTAGAAAATATTTCATTGAATTTATATTAAGATGTATTGAAGCCAATCAAACTAGTAAAGTTTTGGAATAATTTCATGATGGATCAGCTGGTGATCATTTTGCTCCTAAAACTACAACTCTTAAAATCACGAGAGCTACTTATTATTGGCCTAATTTGTTTAAGGATGCATATGGTTGGGTTTAAAAGTATAGAAAATATGCATTGTTTGTAGGGAAGTAGAGATTAGCAGCATTACCCTTACAACCCATACAGGTAGAGAAACCATTTATGAAGTGGGGATTAGATTTTATTAGCATTAATAACCCACCTTCAAGTGTAGGTCATAAGTGGATTTTAACAATAACAGATTATTTTACCAAGTGGACAGAAGGTATTTCTTTGAAAGAGGCCAACGAAAGTGTTGTTCTTAACTTTTATCATGATTTAGTAGCAAGGTTTTCTATTAAAGATTATATTATCCTTGATAATGTTATGGCTTTTGTTGGGTTGATATTTGTTGAATGGTCTAAAAGTAATGGTATTTATCTGAATACTTCCTCTAATTATTACCCACTGGGTAATAGATACACTAACTCTATTAAGAGGAATTTGATTAGGATCATCAAAAGGACAATTAGAAGATAATCAAAGAAGTTGGCATGACAAGTTGAAACATGCTTTGTAGGTAGAAAGGATCACATCTAAAAGGTCAACTAGTAATTCTCCATATGTTTTGGTGTATGGTAAGGAAGTAAGGCTTCTAATTTTATTTGAGTTACCTACATTGAGTTTGGTCAAAGAGCTAGAGCTAATGGAAGAAGAAACTATGCAAATCATATTTCTTGAGCTAATGGAGTTGGAGGAAACAACAAAGAAGGCAATGCCAAAATTGGAGATCCATCATTCTTGAGTGAAGTTTGATAAGAAGGTAGTCTTCAATTGGGATGAGATGAAAACCAAACCTAGAAAATATACCGAATTTGATGCAATATGGGATGGCCCATACATAGTCATAGACTACAGGAAACATATTGCCTTGTAGTTGTCCAAGTTGAATGGAGATTAGATACTCATCCCAGTTAATGAGATGCACCTCAAGCTCTGCTGTTAAGGTGAAAATATTCTATTTTGTACATATTAGAGTAGTTTTATTTTCAACAAGGTGTCGTAGCACCAAGTTTATTATCATGTTTTGAGTTCTCATTCATGTTTGAGTCTAGTTTTCATTTCTCCAAGTGTTGTAGCACATTTGTAGTATTTTGGTCTAGGATTTAGTTATTACTATATGCATTCAAGTAGCATGTATAAGGTATACATTATAGTTTGTTTTCAATCAAATAAGACTCTATGCCCAATGGATGTCATAAAGGCTATTGGTCTTTAGTTTTCACCAGGAAAACACCCCTTAGATGTCACCATAATGTTGTCTAATTCATGATTTCAACCTCATTTGCACATTATATATATATATATATATATATATATATATATATATATATATATATATATATATATATATATATATATATATAATAGTTATGGGTTTCATTTTAGGGGGTCATGTCTTTAGTTGTTTCTTTTTAGTTTTAGTCTTAAGCTTTGAGGTAGATTCTTTTTAAGATGTCAATATCTCATTCTTTATATTTCATTTAAGAGTTAGTGTATTTTCAAAAGCCGACATTGGGTTTCATTCTCTAAGTATTAGCTTGTTGAAAGGTAAAGTCAAAAGAAAAGAAGACCACATGGTTTCAGGTTAAGTTGAAGTTTAGGAGGGAATTTTAAGTTTTTTTTTCTTTCAAAACTCCTAAAAGAAAGACTTAACCCGTTGTTAAAGTAGAGTCCAAAGTCCTTGTAATTTCTTAAACCGTAGAGTCGCATCTCAAGCATATCATGGCCACCAAGCATGTAATTTTGAATAAGGGACATGAGAAACAACATTTCAACATCAAGTTTAGTTATTAATGATCATATTTTTCCATAAATAACATTTTTTATGCATAGATCCAGTAATAAATAGAGATTTTACAAAGGGGCCACAATTATGGAGGGGTTTTTAATGTAAGAGTATCAAGATATCATAATTTGAACATCATTAATAAGTCAAGAAAATCAGAATATAAAAAGAGCATCAAACGTGTTAGTTAAGTGGAAGAACAACATTGCTTAAGAGATAAGAGTAACTTTTGGGGGTTTGAGCAGCAATCTTGATGTAGTGGGCAACGTATATCATGAGAAGGAAGAATATTTTCATGATAAGTTACAAATATAATAAGTAAACTGTTGGAGTTGATGAGAAAATAACCCATAGCTCCCAAGAACACCTGCATACAAACACCTATCACAAAAAGAGAAGCAAAAGCTATGGAGGCTTGAATAATTGATCCACAAGAGAGGAGACATTCTCGATGTGCAAAAACAAAAGTTGCAATCAAATAATAAAAGAATGTGTTTAATACAGAGGAGATCAATCCTTATAAAGGAGATCTGAAACCCTAAAAGGGTGAATAAACCTAGGTTGCATGATTATAATTAATAAAAAAATTAATTATTATATGCCTAAATTTTAGTTGAAGTAGAAAGAGATAATAAGTGACTTAATAATTAAATCAATATGATTTAATTAATAAGCAAACAACTTATTGCTCTAACACCCCCCTCCCCCCCCTTAAGATAAACTTTGGGAGAAGCTAAAAACCTAGAAAGAACAACTGAAAGAAAATGGGTCCCAGAAACAAAAGGCCTGATCAAGTACCTAAGTACAAAAGAGAGTCTCTGAAAGAGGATAAATAGAGAAAACCAAATGAAAAAACTCTACTCCAAAAAGAGACGAAGACTAGTTTGAAGAACTGAAGAAGCCTCCAAAACTAGGGAATGTTCCAAAAAATAGGAACAAGGATGAACATGTAGGACATCACTAAAGCAAAACGTTGAAAACTTTGTCAAGAAGTAATTGTTGATCTGAAGATCCTGCACTGAAATATGACCAAGTAGAGAAGACTGTAATTTTCATGAGTGCCCTAAAATGACACTACCCGAATCAGAAGGCAAATAAAGGCAAACACCTAAACTCAAAGATATAGATGGCATAAAACACCAAAGCCTGAAGAGTTGATCAATCAAATATGGAAGAGTGCATCCAAAAAGAGGAAAGAAAGAGTGTCCATATGGGAAATGATCCATCTCACCGAAATGCATAGGTACCTAGCCACTACATCTGCCTAGTACATAGGAACAATATGGAATACATAGCTCACACTATTGAACCAAGGAAGCAAAAGAACCGATAGTAGAAACCCCCCTCATAATGCTGACAAGGGAGAGGTGATAGGTACACTGAAAAGGATGTCCAATATGAACTTCATGATGAATAACTAGGAACATCGAAGGTTCAGAGAGAGTACAAACATGAATAAAGATACCTAAGACTAATGTTATTGGAGGAACACTCACTTGACAAAGGTAGATGGAAAATAAAGGCAAACATCAAACCCCCCATGACACTTTATAATGGAGTGCGAGTACAAATAGCATGAATATGTGCAAGATCTCATACATGCAATAGAATGGCACTTTATCTCAGTGTGAGTGCATAAAATAATGCTAAAAAATGATGTATACACTTCTCAAAGAAGAGCAAAAGGCTACTGAAATAAAATAATGGTCAAAGAAGAGCCATTCCACAAAAGAAAGAGATCCTAGGACCTGAAACATCCAAGATATTCACTAGAGTACAGAAATGAAAAAAATGAATAAAATACACCTGCAAAAAAATCTAGAAAAATGACTCATGGTACTAGAAAGGTCACAGAACAAGATTTATAACGATATATCGTTTGCCCAAAATAGAGTCTAGATGTGCAAGATATGGCTCCCAGAGTGCAAAAAAAAAGCTCTACCTTTGACTTCATTGTGTGAAAAATGGAGGAAAAAAATCCAAAATCTAAAATGCTAGAAAGAACTGCCTCTAAACAAGCTTTCCAACGATATCTCATTTGCCCAATTTCAACACCTTATGCTTAAGTTATGAGCGAAAAACCACAAGCTACGCTGGAGGGCCCAAAAAGGGTGCCTGAAAGTGTTGATGCATATTGACATCAACACTTCACGAGCTTGAAACTGGCGCTCAAATAGCTATCATTGCAAAAAATGACCAGGGGACTGAAAATATTGGCCCCTGGTCATCTGGATGACAAAGGATGAGCTCCTGGGAGTTGGAGGCGAAGGGGTTGGTCCCCATATGACCTTGGCTGCTAGCGGAGGGGGCTAAGGTCCTGAGTGGTTAGATGAGATTGCCAATGGAGACCACGTGGTTAACCACAGTGGTCCCACGCATAAGGACTGTTGGTGGTGTTGTTAGCAGCCCTAAAACAATAATTTATTTCTGCCTCGGATTGCATGTCAAGGCCGTATGGCCTGGCATGCACAAAAATTTTGCCTCAAAGGCCAACTTGTCCAAATTTGACAAATTTTATATGGAAATAGGGGTTCTTGGGTTCTCTAAATGCAACGGTGAAATTCGTTTGAGCCTAAAGTGACCAAAAAATGAGGTCCCCCCAAATCCAATAGAAAATCTTTTGAAAATTATAGATCTGACGAACAAGGCTGAATCTCCCAGGAAGAGAACATGGGCATGAAGATCTGAAGCTCTGATACCATGTTGGAGTTGATGAGAAAACATCTCACAGCTCCTAAGAACACTTGTCATAGAAAGAGATAAGAAAAATCTATGGAGGCCTGAACGCATTGATCCACAAGAGAGGAGACATTCCTGATGTGCAAAAACAAAAGTTGCAATCAAATAATAGAAGAATGTGTTTAATACAAAGGAGATCTAAAACCCTAAAAGGGTGAATAAACCTAGGTTGCATGATAATAATTAATAAAACAATTAATTATTATATGCCTAAAGTTTAGATTAACTAGAAAGAGATAATAAGTGACTTAATAATTAAATCAATATGATTTAATTAATAAGAAAACAACTTATTACTCTAACATAAACAATAGATACAGTAAGAAAGGAATTATATTTCATTGAAGAACACCAAGTTTGACAATGAAAATCAACTCAAGAGCAGGAAAGCCAAAGTGAACATCAATAAAGAATGTGTACATGGCAGGTTTCAATGCAAAAATAAATCATGGCATCAAGAAAAGTCAAGAAAGAGGTGGGGTTCCCTGTTAAATCAATGATCTTAATGCATTTATATGTTGTTTTTATTGTTCATGCATTGTATGAAAGGTTTTATTTGTGTTTCAAGGGCTTCCATTAAATCTTTTCAAGAGGTCAAAATAATGAGAGGTTATTCAATAATATGAAAAGATAACATTAAAAAAGGGCATGATAGTTTGATATGAACACTGAGATTCCATAGATTGAAAGATTGGATAGAGGACACATAGCATAGTACCAACTAGATGTGAGAATCATATGTAAGGATCAATCATTAAGGACAAACATTGATCTTCATAGTAGATTGTTGAGAAATAAATGAAAAACAATAGCAAAAGATGTAAACAACAATATATGTGATATGTGTTTGATTAAGTAAAAAAAAGTTTTGATAGGTACCTAAAATCGAAAACAAGTTAAGAAATTGCATTAAGGTTCCAAAACAAAAAATAAACAACCAGCCAAAGAGGCCACCAATAGGGCCAACAACGAAAGTCAGTAAAAAGAACCAGCACCAGGAGCAACAGAAACAAAAAATAAGAAAAGGAATAGCTCAAGCCATCTTCTTGAGTAGATTGGCAGCTTGCACTTCCAGATTGTCAATTTTTTCGCTCACTTCCTTAATCTGGGTGAGATCCTCTAGGGAAGTATTAGCAACCATTTTCCTTGTGCCAGACCTAGTGCAAATGACCATACCTTGGCCCCGAGTGGCCTCTTGCTCATCAGTAGTGTGCTCTCCATCTTTGTCGTCGGGGGTAGCTTCCATCTTGTTGATAAGAATCTTAATATTCTTGTTGGAGGCCTTGAGAATATTAAAACTTTGCTCAACAATGCCCTTGAGGCTTTTCTCAATTCCAGAAACCCCATTCTCCATATCTAGCATGCAGGCTTCAAGCTTGTAGAAGTCAACCACATTGAGTAGGGGGTCAGAGGTAGGCCTATCCCTGTCAGCCTTTTCATGTTTCTTCTTTTCCACATCTCCCATCTTGGAATTCAAGTCATCCTCTTCAAAGAAAAGCCATTTGATAGACTTGTAGTTGTCCAACATGCTATTCCTGGCATTATTGAGTAAGTTGAAATCAAATTCCCTTGTAGAATCACTCAAGATAACCATAGAGGGATCAATGAGCTCAGAGGTCTCAATTTTTCCTCCTTCCCATTTAGGGACCATAGGGTTAATCAATTCTCTGGTAATGTCTAGTTTGGTTGTGTGGCAATTGAAAAGCTTCCACGCCGTGTTTTTCCCTTTGGTATCCGGGTGGGGTTTCGACAGGGTCTCAGGGGGAGTGAACTGAGAGGCAATATCATCCTTAGGGGTTTTCTTCTTCCCAACAAACAGGGAGCCAACAGGGGTGGTCTCATGGGGATCAGGGAGGGAGCAGGTATCCTTACCATCCTCTTCTGAATCAACAGAGATCTGGGGCAGGTTCGTCTCCTGGGTCTTGTTGAATTTGGTCCTCTTGGAGTGCTTGGGAGATTTTTTCATCATTATCTTCTTCCCCTTCCCCCTCGACTCATCCTCCTCCATTTCCATATCCTCCTCATCCTCATTATAATCCTCATCGAAGGATATGGCAATTCTAGTCCATTTTTTGGGCGAATGACCCTTGGTTTCTTTTTTAGCCTTCTGTAGGTTACATTTCCTTTTTTTGAAGTAGAACCGAAGGCCCCTTTCTTAATATCCTCCTCCTCCAGTCTTCAAAATGTAACCAAATGCTATCCTCGGTGTCAGAGGGCTCATAGTCAGACCCTGATTCCTCCTCCTTGAACCCTTTGTCCTTAATAGACTTACACACCATTTGCAGTTTGAAATATTCATAAATAAGTAGTAGCAAACCCTCATGGAGAGTAGGTTTAGCATTAGCTTTACCCCTGAAACCATTGATATGTTCATTAATGGATGAATACAGGTAGAAGGGGATGGACACCATCTTACCATGTTTGAAGTGGTTAAGCAAGACAAAGTGGTAAGTGTGGATTCTGGAGAATCTTGAGTCTAGGGTGATGTAGTAGATGATGGCCTGAAGGATGAACCTCCATATTTTCTTAATGCCTTCAGGGTGGTAGTAGGTTCCCATTTTTGAGAGATCCTCTTTCTCTCCTGGATCCTTGGGGAAATCATTAACTGCAGGGTCCAAGATCTTGCGATCCCTATAGAATTTTTTCTCTATAATAGGGATTCCAGTGACCATGGAAATGACTTCCTCCATCATTATAAACTAGAATCCATTGATTTCAATGCTTCCTTCATTCTAGTTCTCAAGGAACAAATTTTTAACCTCCTAGTTTCCCCCATGCAGTCTCTCCATAAAA
Organism: Chamaecyparis obtusa; assembly: GCA_027943335.1. Taxonomy (NCBI): domain Eukaryota; kingdom Viridiplantae; phylum Streptophyta; class Pinopsida; order Cupressales; family Cupressaceae; genus Chamaecyparis; species Chamaecyparis obtusa. Next base: position 1,446,172 of record BSBK01007864.1, read on the forward strand.
GGAGTAATGCCACCTGTCTGCAAGATGTCCCAAACAACACTTCTTTTCTTCCATTTTCTACAATCCATGGGTTCCCTCCTTATTCTCTAGCCACCCATAGTGAGATACTGTCTAACACAAGTGATTCTCTTTAGAAAGCTTCGGATCTAAGAGCAAACATGGGCGTTGCTATTACACTTGAAGTAACCACAAAGCTTCGAATGAAAATGAACACTAAGGCAAGAGTCTCGGGCTCTCATAAGAACCTAGAAAGGTGCGGAGTGAAAGCTTCATAATTGTAGGTAATAAAATCATCGTACTTTCCACGCTTGAAAAAAATCATTGGAAAATGTGGATTAAATGTCATTATTTTCATATATGGCTCCTTCCCTGCCATGAATGTGATCCCATGTGATCAATGCCATCACCTCCTATGGGATGTCCTTTCCATTATGCCACCTCACCAAATCTTTATGCCTGATAACCACATTGGACATAACATTAGCCACTCGGTTCACCTCTCTGAACACATGAGAAATATGTACCTTCTCAAAGGCATTAAGAATGCTCCAAGTCTCCAAAATTATGTTATCTATGTATGCACCCTAAAATGGTCACCTAGACTTTGGGCCCATTTATTTGATTTATCAATCCTGAATCATTTTTATCAATAATCAATATTTTCAACATTATCAATTTCTTGATCAAGTCTTAATTTCGATCATATATTGGATTTTTATCCTTGGGCTAACCATTTATCCTAAGTCTTTATTTGATTAAAAAGAATATTTCCTCCCCTTTTAATTAAATAAAAAGCCCCCACTTTCCTCTTATCCTAATTTGCACAAATAAAGCATTATTCCTATTTTACAAAAAGGAAAAAAGCACCTTTTGTCTCACATGAGGCTCAAAAGTCAACACTTCACTCTCATTAGAGGATACTTGTGCACATGGATTGCTCCTCTTTCAAGCTCCACCGCTGATTAAGACTTTTTGCCTCTTAATCTCCACGGTCCATTTCACCTCATTTCTTATAAAATGAGAGCTCTCTCCTTCATTTGCATATACCTTGTTTTATGCTAATGTTATGCTGCAGGTTTTAAGTGCATTTGGAGTTTCTGAAGACATTGGAGACTTACTTCATTGCATCATTTAGTTGCATATTTGCTTTCATAGTTGCATGATAATGGCATTCTTAGTGTAGATTTCCTTTTATGCAATAGAATAAGCTCACATAGTCTAAATAGGAGGCATTGTAACACTTGTTATTTCCTTTCATAGATTAGTTGCATTGTACTTTCCTTTCATAGCTTAGATTGCATTCTCATTTAGATTTGCATTGCATTGCATATTTGATTCTTGGAGATATTGGCATTGTTGCCCTTGTCTTCACTTGAATCTCTCATTGTATGGTTGACTAGCAAGGTCACAAGCTTGTAGCTCTAGCTGAGAGCAAACACATCATAGTCCCTTGCAACTCCATGCATAGAGAGCTATGAGCCGCTTTGTGAGGCCTCATTCTTGAGCAACCTTGCATGTAATGGTTCATAGAAGTGCACCATTTTAGTGTGTACATTTCTGGCGTCCACCGTGGGGCAGAGTAGATAGGCTTTGTCTTTTGTTTTTTTGCATTTTCATCATTTTTCGGATTATTTTTCAGAAATTTTGCAGTTTCGGTTTTCTGTCTCAGAGTATCGCGTGATACTTCTCAGAAATATCATGTGATATACCTTTGTATAGCGGTGCGACACTTCACGCGAGAGAAGAATCGCCTGCCAGTACTGAGGTGTATCGCCTGGCATCATGCGAAGTATCGCCCGCCCATAGTGAGAAGTATCGCCCAGACTGAGGTATATCGCACGAGTATAGGAAACTGTGTCGCGCGATACTGGTGAAGTCTGAGAAATATCGCCTGATCTGACAGAGACTTGCATTTCCAATTTTCTCATCCGAATTTGATTATTTTAGTTTGCTGTTTTATTTTGCTATGTTTAGATAGGCCTAACCTGCATCTTTTAGCTTAAATCTATCAGTTTATTGCATACTTGCATTTGGATTTTGATTTTGCTAACCTTGTGGGTCTAACAAGTTGTGTTTGTAGGTGCTCTTATTACTTGAAAATTGCTAAAAACGCATGTCAAAGAGGGCTACTAACAGTTTTTGCAGGGCTACCCAAGCATAAAAAAAAAAAGTTTCTTGCTTGTTTATTTGCTTTCTTTTCAAGTGTGGCATTCACTAATTGTATTAGGAATTTTTAAAACCTTGTGAAAGGGATCTTGAGGTGGTAGGAGAAGTATGCTCTTCACCTTTAGGTGAACCAAAAAATCTTGACCCATCTTAAGGTTTTGGAAGCAAGGGAGTAATTGAACCTCTTTGCTTGGTGTGTTTGGGAGAGATTCTTGAGATAGGGGAGTATGCTCTTCACCCTTGTGGTGAACCAAAAACCTTGAACCTCAAGAGTTGATCTATTCTTTGTTTAGTTTAGGATCCTTTAGCGGGCCTGCTCTTGAGTAATCAAGAGGAACGACTCAAGTGGGGACAACCTTGTCATCATTTTCCTTGGTGGCAAGTGATTCCAACTCACTATAATCTCAAGGCTATCAAGGACACCCAAAACCTTGGTAGACATAACACTTATCTTCGTTTGATGTGAGTAGCTCATGGAATTGCGACCATGGGGAAAACATTGAATAAGAATGCTTAAGGTACTCTTGAGGCCACAAGGTCCTAGTCCTTTATGAGGAGCAAGAGGGGTGTTGTGAACGGAAATCCTTATTAAGAGCCATTAGATAGAAGCCACCTTATTTTTAGCCGCTTATCTTCTTAGTGCAAGGATTGATCCAAGTGGTTTACCCGAATCACCTTAAGATACTCACCATATGTGTCCCTTTGGTTGTGTCATTTGACATTTCCATGACAAAGCCAACATCTCTTGTGGGTAACCACTTGGTGTGAGGTGAGGGGGCATCAATTTGTGGGCTAAGTTGGTAAGTATTGAGCCTTGACTTTTTAGGATAGATTTTCTTGAATTGTCTTCGGTTGTGTGATACCAGTGCAAACATTCTTACATACAAACAATCGGTAGCATTCATAGGGTGTTGTTTCAATTTTGATATCACAAGTGTTTATCTTGGCAAGGTTGCTTTTGCCCTTGTTTCAAGTGTTTGAGACCATGTTTTGATCCCTTACTGTTTGCAAACCTGCAAAAATTCTGCTGATATTGTGACTGAAATCGAAAACATCAATCCTCAGACTGGAAATTTTGACCAAACAGACCCAAAAACGCAAATTTTACACACTGTAAAGTGAATTATCGTGCGATATTTCACGCTTGCTAGAAATATCGCCTGCTTTGAAGAGAAGTATCACGCGATAGTTCACCCCTGACGGACTATCGCCTGACCTGCCTGGAGTATATCGCCTGCCAGTGTTGAGGTATATCGCCTAGCTTCAGGCGAAGTATCACGTGGTTATAGGTATATTGCCCCAATAGCCTGGAGTATATCGCCTGGTTAATTTCTGCCGTGCTTAAATTTTGGTCAGTTTCAGTTGTTGTTAATCAGGCTAGGTCTTAGAGTAGGCTTCTCACCCTGACATTTGAGGCCTGTCTTAACTCTAAATTTTTGGTTTTAGTCCTCCGGGATAGCATCATTTGATTTACGAAATCACTTTGAAATAATTGCCAAGTTAGAAGGTCATTCTTGGTGCCAAGGTTCATCTCTAAGATTGTTAGTTACATTCTTGAAAAATTTTAGTACTCTTATTGTCCAAAATCGCTTTCATTTAAATCTCAATTTCAATTATCTTTTGGCCTAGTCCAAGCTCCTGATTCAAAAGTGCAAGGGTAGTCACCCTTTGATTTGAAGCACCTCTTTGACAGTGTTGGTAAAGCCCTTTTTTATCTTTTCATTTCTCTTTGGACAATAGAGGACTTTGATTATCCTAGTTTGGCGTTGACACTTTGAGAGGTCACCTTTTCATTGAGAGTATCTTTCTTTCATGTCAATTACGATAAGGTACCAAGTCAATCAAGGGAAGCGACCCCCTGTTGCCTTTAGCCAGTTACCACCTGTCAAGACTCATCGACAACTTAAGGGAAAAGGTCCCCTTTTTTATCAATCTCCTAAGAGTGAATCTGAGGTTTGTTTTAATCCGGGAGCTAATCCTAGTGAAGTGAGCACCTCTTTCATACCACTTTCATCAAGCATGGACATGAGTTACACTTTTACCTGACAACAAAGAGAAGCCATGAATCAAACTCTTGAGGATATCTTCCAACGACATAGAAGAGAGTATGGTGGCTCTTCTCATGCTAGTCCACCCGGGTCACCTCCCAACAACGCAAGGTATTTTGATGCTCACCAACGAACTGAGAGACATCATAAGCAAGCTCACTCAGATTCAGGGTCACAACATGAAGACTAGAACAACGAATCTAGTGATCACCACATAAATGCAGCTAATGCTATAAGGCATTCAAGACAATCCTCTCCACTTAAAGACACCTCTCGATATGCAAATACAAGATTAAAAAGCATTGAGAGAGAGAAACAAGCCTATTTAGATGAACATGCTGCTAAAAAGGAAAAATTCAGACAACTAGAGGAAGAGGAATGTGCATTGTTGGATATACAGAAAAGAGTCGCCCAAGAAGAAGAAGATAGATTCTATGCACAACAACTCCAAAGCCGATTTAATGGGAGGGGAGCCAATAGTGGGACCAACTCACCCCCATCTACCCCTTCCCCTAGCCCTAGAAGAAGATCAAGGATGCCCTCATGATCCCCAAGTCCTAGAGGAAGAAGGGCTTCAAGATATGACCATCATAGGAGACAGTCGTCTCATAGACATTCAAAGCAACCCTCCCAATGAGCACATCATGGCTCACAACATGGAGGAAGTTATGCTAAACTTGATCATATGGATTTCATGACTATGCAACAAGAACCATCCTTTCAAGCATATGTGGAGCAATATGTGGAACAAAACAAAGACCAATTCTTTGAAAGTCTTATTAACAAAGGTGCTAAAGTTCCATATAATTTTGACGTTCACCAAAAGATGAAGAAACAGAGCCCTTCAACTGATGAGGTGATCTTACAAATGCAAAAGGATATAGACATGATGAAGGCTCCCAAGAGCACGTTTCATTTGGACTCCATATGTCCTAACCCCATTGACAAAAGTGTGGTGATGGTAGAATTCCCTAAGAAAGTTGAGTTCCCAACATATGACAAATATGATGGCACTGGTGACCCTCACGACCATGTTCGACAGTTCTACATAATGAGCTTTTCCTTTCACCATGAAGGCTCCTACTTGATGAGATTATTCCCAAGGAGTTTAAAAGGTCAAGCCATGGAATGGTTCACCAACCTTTCCCCTCCAGTAAAGACATTTAAAGAACTTGTCCAAAGGTTTGTTCAGCATTTTGCTTACAACTTATCAAGGTCAGTCACAATGCTTGATTTGTGCAAACTCAAGCAAAATCAAGGGGAATCTTTTGTCACATTTTTACAATGATGGAGGCGATTATGTTCAAAATACCCAAGGACAATTCCTGAAGAGGAGACAATTGATATCATTGTGAGCAATCTAATACCAGAACTAAGATATGAAGTCAAGAAAATCTCATTTAATTCTTTTGATACTATGGTAGAGGTGGCATGTCGCATTGAGGATGTCCTGAAAGAACAAGAAATTTTGGCTAAATCAACAAATACCAACAATAGCCAAAATAACAATACTAATGGTAACAAGGACAAAAGAACTCCTATTGGAACAGAAATAAGCAAGTGGTCAACGACAGAGTTGTTGACTCATCCCAACCCAAAAATGAAGGAGTTCTTAACCTCTCTCATGCAATTGAAGCTATGAAGCTGCAAACGTCTTCAACACAACAAGACAAACCTAAGTATCAAAAGAGATCTAAAACGGAGAAAAGACAATTTACCAAATTGGGAGAATCTTATGCAGATGTTTTCAAGACAGTAGTTGCTCATAATTTGGCACACCCACAGGATCCTACAAAACATCGTATACCGGATCCTTTACCTCATTGGTGGGATGCTAAGGCTTTTTGCGTTTTCCATAATGGGATTGGACATGACATAGAAAATTGTTTTAAACTCAAGCATCTTGTCCAAGACCTTATTGAGAAAGGACAATTACAAGTGGATGGGTTAACCACTAATGCAGATCATAAAGCCTTTAAAGAGCCCTTGCCTAAATATGAGAAAGGAGAGAATTCTAACAATAAGAATGGCAAGGCGGCTATCAACTACACCTACACAAATGCGGAGAACGTTATTAACATGCTTGAAGTTATGGATGATAGTGTCAACATGATGAGAGGGAAAGATTCCTATGGACATAATGTGGACTCAACTCCTATGACTGATGAAAGACCCACTGTGGTGATAAGAGGTCCTCACTCACAAAGAATGCCCCAGTCCCTCAATGCTGTCACTAGGGGGCAGGCCCAAGCGCCCATTATCATTAGAGGTCCTAGCACTAGCAAGTCTAAGCAGCCCGTGTCCAAAGGTGCTCCTCCCAAATCTGTCATTGGTCCTGATTCCAATTATAATCTTATTGACCAGCTACAATGTACACCTGCGCAGATATCCATTTTTGAGCTTTTAGAATTGTCTCCTAAGCACAAGCGCGTCCTTGAGGATGCTTTGCGAGCAGCCAACGTCCCTAACAACTTAGATATTGATCAATTCCAGAACATGGTCAACCATTTGGCTAGCCCTCATTACCTCACCTTCTCAGAAGAAGACGACAAATCCATCAGCCACCCACATAACTTGGCCTTACACATCGAAGTCATGATTCATAAAACCCGTGTTAGGTGTGTACTGATAGATGGGGGTGCGGGGCTCAATATTTGTACCCTAAGTTTGTTGCTGGCTCTAGGATATTCTGAGAATGTCATTGACACAAGAAAAAGGATCACAATCAAAGCATATGACAAAGCAGAACGAAGTTCTAAGGAATTGGTTGTTTTACCTATTCGCATTGGTCCAGTAGAAAAGGATATCTTATTTCAAATTGTTGATGTTGGACCTCTAGCCTACAACATTTTGCTCGGTAGGCCATGGATTCATGAAATGCAAGCAGTCCCATCAACATATCACCAGTGTGTTAAGTTTCCCCATAACGGTGTAGAAATTTGCATCCCTGGAGATAGTGCTTTATCAGTTAATAACATTTCTGCGGGCTCACATGTACCTTTGAATAGGGAAGCTGACAGTCCTAGTAGTTCACTTGAGCAATGCAAGCAGAAGTTCAAGACCATAGATCTTGGGATGGGAGATTATAAAATTGATTCTTTTACAAACATGCCAATCTCTCCTAGGTCTTATGGGAGACCATCCCCAAATGTGAAGCCTTCATCATTAGCAATGACATTATTTGGGCAATTTGTTGAGTCTTCGGTCCCCATTCAGGAAGAGAAAGAGGAAGTTGCTGTAAGGGACTGGATCTATCACGAGGAGAAATACAAACACAACGAGGATTTTGCTCCTCCACCTGAAGCTTATGGGAAAGGGTACACAATGGTTTAAAATATGGGATATCCAGGATATGGTCCCCTTAGTCATAGACTGGATGCTAAAGCTGAGCCTCTTGATCATGCTCTTTTTGGATGAAAGAATAAGTCCACGGTTGGCTTAGGTTTTGAGAATAAGAAGAAGAAAGGTGTCCCTGTCCCAGCTGCGACGGACAGTGACAGTGACTCAGACTATACGCCTGATCTTTCCAATCAACAAGATGTGTCTGATGATTGGGTGCCCTCAACGAATCTCCTTTGGGGAGATCCCATAGATTTGATACTTGACATTCCTACTATCCAAGCTGCGATGGATAGTGACTGTGTGACTGCTAGATCAACAAAGGAAAGTGTTATTGTCCTAGCTGCGACAGATAGTACCAACACTAGCACTAGAGAGGGGGAAACCCTTCCTAACCTTGAGGCTTCTATATCACGAGGCCCAAATGATGACTCAGACACAGACTCCCATGAATATGAATGAGACTCACTTTCAGATGCAACAATTGATCTGGGTATAGATATTGTCCATGCTTATAGTACCCAACCCGATGCGGCTAACGAGCCTAGTGTAGGACCAGAGGATCGTACTCCTCAAATTGCCTTAGTGGATGACGCTTCGTTTGGTAGGATGAGTCCTAATTTGGGTATCTTAGGAGAAGACTTGATGAACTCTGATTATATGGTCACTAGAGATGACACTTTTCACATAAACAACGTTGAACCAGTCATTGACCTACCCCTTGTTCACTTTGACCTAATTGACTGGTCTCAGCGCCATCAAGAGCCTACATTCCTCACCTTTTAGAATGATTATGAAATTGCCTGCTATTTGAATGCTCTTGAACCCGTGGCTTCTTCCACCAGTGAACCAACAACCAGCATGACAGAGCCTGATATTAAGTACCTCAGTCTCAAAATAAAAGAAAAAAAGAAAAATAGGTCTGATGGCGAAAACCACTTTGTGGCGGTGTCAGAACCAAAAATAGTAAAAAGAAATGACGCATCCGAGGGTGAAAACCTCTTTGAGGCACCTAAGGATGGGGTACTTAATAACTTGCCGAGTTATTTCCAGGATAGATCATCAGTATTGATTGAGCCAACAAAGCCAGTCAATTTGAACACAGAAGAAAATCCTCAAATAGTCCAACTTGCTCAGTCTTTATCAGAAGAAGAGACCAAGGCATATGTACAGTTTTTACAGAAAAAGAAAATTAATTTTGCATGGACCTATTCAGACATGCCAGGGCTTGACACGATTCTCATAATGCATCACTTATCCATAGCTCCAGGAGTCAAGCCAGTAAAACAGAGACTCAGAAAAATGCATCCACATGTAGCTCTACTTGTCAAAGGGGAATTAGAAAAAATTTTGAGAGCTGGATTCATTAGAGCCATCGATTATTTAGAATGGATCTCAAACATAGTGCCAGTTTCCAAACATGATGGGTCCATTCGTGTATGTACAGATTTTAGAGATTTAAACAAAGCATGCCCAAAGGATGATTTTCCACTTCCAAACATTGACATGATAGTGGACATGACAGCGGGCTATGACATATACTCTCTAATGGATGGTTTCTCAGGGTATAATCAAATCAAAATAGCTCCTGAAGACCAAGAGAAAATAGCATTCACATGTGCATGGGGAACCTATTGCTGGAACGTCATGCCATTTAGATTAAAGAATGCAGGAGCAACCTACCAAAGAGCTATGACCACTATCTTTCATGATATAATGCACAAAAATATGGAAGATTATGTGCATGATACCCTAGCAAAATCAAGAAAACGGGACACACACCTCGATGATCTGGAAGTAATTCTAGATCACATGGAACAGTTTCAACTCAGATTGAATCCAAAGAAGTGCGCATTTGGCATCACCTCAGGCAAACTTTTAGGATTCATAATATCAGCAAAAGGTATCGAGGTTGATCCCGAAAAGGTCCAAGCAATTCTAGATATGCCACCTCCTCGAAATATCAGCCAAATGAGAAGTCTTCAGGGACATCTTCAATCAATTAGGAGGTTCATTTCTCAGCTTGCAGATAGAGCGCAACCCTTCAACAAGACATTGCATAAGGGTGCTTCTTGTGTTTGGAATGAGGATTGTCAAAAGAGCCTAGATCAGATCAAACAATACTTGGCTAATCCTCCGATCCTAATGCCTCCTATTCCAGGGAAACCATTGATCCTATATATTTCAGCTACAGACACTTCTCTGGGGGCATTGTTGGCTCAATCAGATGATACTAGGAAAGAACGGGCCATATACTATATCAGCCGTACTCTAGTCTCCTACGAGATCAATTACAATAACATTAAGAAGTCTTGTCTTGCAGTGGTGTTTGCTTCTCAAAAGTTGCGCCACTACATGCTTGCTCATACCATACATTTGATTGCCAAAATTGATCCTCTTAAATACTTGCTTAGTAAGGCTACCCTCACGGGTAGACTCGCTAAATGGATGATGGTCCTAACTGAATTTGACATAGAGTACGTTGAAAGGAAGGCAATAAAAGGACAAGCTATTGCTGACCAATTAGCTGATTTCCCAATTCAGGATAGTATGCCGGTCCAAGTGGAATTCCCAGATGAACACATCTTGTATACAACTACTCGCACTTGGACAATGTTCTTTGATGGCTCCCGCATGCAAAATGGATCAGGTGCTAGAGTGTTATTTGTTTCTCCACATGGGTACAATATTCCAAAGTCTTATAAACTATTATTCCCATGTACCAATAATATTGTAGAATATGAAGCTTTAATTAATGGCTTGAGAATGGCTATGGAATGGAACATCAGAGAGTTACATGTCTTTGGGGATTCTCAGTTAATCATCAACCAAGTCAATGAAGAGTATCAAACCAAGGATGACAAATTGATACCCTACAAAAAGAAGGTTGATTCTTTGAGACGCTACTTCACCTTTGTGATGTTTCAACAGATCCCTAGGATAGAAAACAAAGCTGCAGATGCCATGGCCACATTAGCTTCACTTCTTCAGTTGGAGACACATGAATCCAGGTTTGAGTTCCTGGTGGAAGAGCTACACCATCCAATCTTTGACTCATCTGAAAGCCATGTCATTTGTGCCATTATCACACATGAGTCTTCCCGATATGGTGCTATCTATTCATATCTTCGTGATGGCATCATCCCTGACACATTCAACCGCTCTGAACATCGAAACCTCATCCGTAACACCTCTCGCCACACCCTCATCTCTGGTGATTTATATAGGAGGGGTTTAGATGGGACGCTCCTTAGGTGCTTGGAAAAGGAGGAATCCAACCAAGCGTTAGCTGACATCCATGAGGGCATTTGTGGTGGACATTCTAATGGTCTTTCCATGGCCCGAAGGTTGCTTAGGGTGGGATATTATTGGCCCACAATGCAGATAGACACAGTCACCTTTGCTAAGTCATGTGAAAAATGTCAGAAACATGGCAACCTGATTCATGCTCCAGGTAGGGAGCTGATCCCTTCTATTTCTCATTGGCCATTTCAGCACTGGGCCTTTGATCTGGTTGGGCAGATTCATCCCAACTCATCAGGTGGACACAAGTTCATTATTACTACCACTGACTACTTCACAAAATGGGTAGAAGTTGTGCCACTTTCTGTTGCTTCAGGAAGGACCATTTCTTTGTTCATATTGAATCATATTATTTGCCGATTTGGAGTGCCTTCTGAGATCATCACTGACAATGGAGGTCAATTTAAGAATAAGGACCTAAAGCATCTATGCAAAAAGTTTAAAATCAAACAACATTGGTCCTCCATCTATTTTCCACAGGGAAACGGACAGGCAGAAGCCTCTAACAAAACCATTCTTAAGATTCTCCATAGGACAGTGCACAAGAATGGTAGGGATTGGCACTTACAAATCAATCCAGCACTATGGGCTTACAGAAGAAGCATTCACACACCTACAGGAGCCACTCCTTTTTCTCTCACTTATGGCGCTGAAGCGGTATTGCCTTTAGAAGTCGAGATACCATCACTTAGAGTCTCACTCAAAGGTTTGATTACAGATGAGGATTACCGCGCCATGAGGTTACAGGAGTTAGAACTTCTAGATGAGAAGTGTAAGGCTTCCTTTGATCACATGAGAGTGTATCAGAAACGTATGTCCAAAGCATTCAACAAGAAGGTTCACCCTAGAGAATTTCAAATAGGTGATCTTGTTTTGCGAGAGAACCCTAAGAACCAACAGAACAGAGAGAAAAAGGGCAAGTTTGAACCTAACTGGCTTGGACCATATGTCATCACAACTACTTTTGGTACCGGTGCGTATTTACTGTCAGATCCTGATGGAGAACAGCTCCCTGATCCCATCAACATTGTGCACCTCAAGAAGTTCTATCCTTGATGCTCGTTTCTGTCTAGGGGCATCCTTTGTATATATCTTATTGATCCTGAAAAAATACCAAAAAAATTGATATATGATGCTGAAAAAATCCTAAAAAGCATAAAAAGTCCTGAAAAAATACAAAAAAATAAAAAAAATTCAAAAATCCAAAAAAATGAAAAAATGAAAAAAAAGAATCCAAGTGGTGAAAACCTGGAAACAGGCGCTACTTGAGGCCTTTGCACTCCTATTTGTTAGCATGCGTCCTCGACACTTAGCCACTTTCCATCATGCCTTGACCTTATTTGGCTTAGTCTGGAATTGGTCTTTGTCTTTGTCTAGGGGGCATAACTGTTAGCATTGGTCTTTTAGGTGCGTTTGTCTCTTGGGGCATTTCACAACAGGTGTTTTTTCAACACCACCCCAAACAGTGTTTTTCAACACTACCTTTGCGTCAAGTGTTTCTTAACACTTCTCAGGTGTCTTACCCAACAGTCTCGTATGATGTGATATTTCTCACTAAGCAGATATGAAAATTAGAGTTTGACCCTATGACCAACACACACGCACTTAAACAATCAACTCGCTAACGATATGATGACTTTATTTTTCTTTGTGTGCTGTCTATGAGGATTTCTTTGATGAGTGATCTCTCCCTGAGAAGTTTTCGATGATGCATAGCTAGAAGACTAAGGGAATGAGAACATGTTTTCTTTCTTTATTTGCTTGTGGGTATATTTTGTTGATCCTAACTATCATGAGCATTTATGCTGGTCCTACTTGACACTATGGATTGACAAGGTATTATCCTTGACTGTTTTGCGAGTGTATGCTTCTAGTTATCCTGAATTTTATGTGTCTTGATACAAGCATAATCTTGCCATATCAAACTTAGGTAATCTCACTGCATTAGTCATCTTGACCTCCATGTCTTTGATGCCTAGGTGGGATTTCCACATTTCTATCTGATAAAGATCATATTCATATCCACATAGTTATGCTAGTGTGCATTGTATGATCTTACGATGCTACCAATAACGCTCGATGATGATAATTAGATGTCTATAGGCATTGTGACCTTACAAGTCAACCACTTTCATAGTAGCTTGCATTCTTAGGTTCATCATAGTTTAGTTTTTGCATCTTGCATATGGAGAGAGCTCTCCTTTTTATCATCTATGGACTAGTTGGTCAACTGTGCTCATTTTCTGATTCTTCTTGATCATATCTTTCATTTCTGGTCTTTCATGTCACATCATTTTCTATCCATTTCAGACTCGAAACTGAAATCCGAGTCGCGTTGACTGATCTTTTGAGGCCTAATCCTTCGATCTTTGTTGGGGCATTGTCATTTCTTCATTTCCATGTCTTCCAAACTTCTAGTCTTTCATTCATATTCATTCCATTCCTTCATTTCTCATGTTTGACTGCATCTTTTCAGTCAGGCTGGGGCATGTTTCATTGCCTAATGGTTAACCTATTGACCCTTACCTTCGATTGTGATTTTATTATGATTTGATCAACCTTATCGATTTTCTGTCTCTCCTCTAATTGATTTCGATTTCAATTCTGAGGGGGCAGTATTTATGGGATTCTCATCCTTGATTCCTTGATTTTCTTGATTCAGACATCTTTTGTGAACTTTTGAGATTCTTATCTCTTACTTTGAATATGATCCTGAATCGACCTCATGTTCAAAGACCTTTGTTTATGCTTTGTCCGGATATGATCCCAAATCGACCTCATATTTGAGTTGTTTTGTGATCCCAGATCGATCTCACATTTCAATTCTTCTTTGATTGCATGTGTTCCCAAATCGATCACACATTAGTCAAAGAGGGGCAAATGTATGCACCCTAAAATGGTCGCCTAGACTTTGGGCCCCATTTATTTGATTTATCAATCCTGAATCATTTTTATCAATAATCAATATTTTCAACATTATCAATTTCTTGATCAAGTCTTAATTTCGATCATATATTGGATTTTTATCCTTGGGCTAACCATTTATCCTAAGTCTTTATTTGATTAAAAGGAATATTTCCTCCCCTTTTAATTAAATAAAAAGCCCCCACTTTCCTCTTATCCTAAGTTGCACAAATAAAGCATTATTCCTATTTTACAAAAAGGAAAAAAGCACCTTTTGTCTCACATGAGGCTCAAAAGTCAACACTTCACTCTCATTGGAGGATACTTGTGCACATGGATTTCTCCTCTTTCAAGCTCCACCGCTGATTAAGACTTTTTTCCTCTTAATCTCCATGGTCCATTTCACCTCATTTCTTATAAAAGGAGAGCTCTCTCCTTCATTTGCATATACCTTGTTTTATGCTAATGTTATGCTGCAAGTTTTAGGTGCATTTGGAGTTTTTGAAGACATTGGAGACTTACTTCATTGCATCATTTAGTTGCATATTTGCTTTCATAGTTGCATGATAATGGCATTCTTAGTGTAGATTTCCTTTTATGCAATAGAATAAGCTCACATAGTCTAAATAGGAGGCATTGTAACACTTGTTATTTCCTTTCATAGATTAGTTGCATTGTACTTTCCTTTCATAGCTTAGATTGCATTCTCATTTAGATTTGCATTGCATTGCATATTTGATTCTTGGAGATATTGGCATTGTTGCCCTTGTCTTCACTTGAATCTCTCATTGTATGGTTGACTAGCAAGGTCACAAGCTTGTAGCTCTAGCTGAGAGCAAACACATCATAGTCCCTTGCAACTCCATGCATAAAGAGCTATGAGCCACTTTGTGAGGCCTCATTCTTGAGCAACCTTGCATGTAATGGTTCATAGAAGTGCACCATTTTAGTGTGTACAATCTATAGTCCATGAAGGGGAGGAACCTTTCAAACATCTAATGATATTATTAGGGTCACCTTCAAGCCATAGGTATTTGATTCCCACATTGTGAGCCATCTTGGTAACCTGGAGGGCAGCCATGGCTTCAACATAATGATTAGTTTGGGTACCAAGGGGAAGAGAAATTGTAGAAGTATAGGTACCGTGGTGGTTTCTAATCACTCCTCCACTGCCAACCGAGATAGGATTACCCTTGGCTGCTCCATCGAAGTTAGCCTTATGCCATCCCTCAGGGGGAAAGAGCTAGGTGCAATTGTCCCTGTGATGATCAACTTGATTGGAAAGGAGGTCCATGTAGTTACTTGAAAAAACATTAGTACCATAACAAACAAAGAAGTTTTCAAAGAGAGCATGTATAATTTTAGAAGAAACCACTTTGGATGGAGCATGTAGATCTATGAAAATTCTATTGTTGTGTTCCTTCTAAATGCCCCAGCAGGGATGGGGAAAGGCCCAGGACCAGAGTTTTCTAAAATCAGAAGAGGAGGGGAAAGGGGGAGCCCACTGGGAAAAACAGTCAAGGATAGTCAAAGGGAAAACCCAGACTTGGCCGAGAGAGGAAAGGAGGGCAAACCAAACTTCCACCACAAAGGGATAGTTGATAAAGAGATGCTACACAGACTTGAAATCGAACTTACAGAGAACACATATTGGGAATGGGAATGCCCTCTTAACAAGTTTATCAACGGTGAGTATACAGTTCTACAGTAACAACCAGAAGAAGATGTTGATCTTAGGGATTAAACCAGGAAACCAAGCTTTGGACCAATAGGGGGGAGGAGAAGGGTAGGTAAGATCCAGAAGGGCCGAGGCAATAAAGAAATTAACATTGGGGGAAGCTTCCCAAAATAAGGTATCTAGGGACTGAGAAAGGGATAGGGTTGAGAGAGACCTCATAAGGGGTTCCAAATCTGGTGAAATAGAACACAAGTTCACCTAATCATTATCAACTCTTTAGTTATAGACATGAGTCCCAAAAAGTAGTAAGAAACCTCCTTCCATTTGTTGAAAGGCTCCACCTTAGCCAGAATCCCAAAATGGAGCCAGTCATCATACCAGAAGTTAATAGAATCTCCATTTCCCACTTTCCATTTGGCATGAGAGGCAACAATCTCTTTGGCCTTGAGGAGACCATTCCATATAAAAGAGCCTTTAGGAATATCATTGCAGAATAAGATATTTCTCAAAGAATTATTAGAGTGGAGGTATTTAGAAGCAATTATATCATGCCAGTCTCTTGTATCATGAAAAATATGCCACACTTGTTTGTCTTGAAGTGCTATATTGAAGGTCCTAATACTCCCGAGGCCAAGGCCACCATGACTCTTCGGAGTGAAGACTTTGTCCTAGGAAATAAGGGGAAGCTTCTTGTGGTCCGCCACCCTAGACCAAAGAAATCTTTTCTGACTCTTCTCCATGGCTTTAGAAAATTCAGTAGGAATTGTGAAGAGGCTCAAAGCATAGGTAGGAAGGTTTTGGAGGGTAGATTTCAGAAGCTGGATCTTTCTAGCTTGACTAAGCATCACCCCCTTCTAGCCAACCAACTTCCTATTAAATGTGTCAATTAAACTATTCCAAAAGGACTCAGGAGGTTTCAGCCGCAAAGGAAGACCCAAATATGTCGAAGGGAAGAAGTCTGAACTACAACCCAAGATCTCTACAATCCTTAGATGCCTTTCAAGGGGGGTGTTGATGAGATACATCGAGCTCTTGTATCCATGATATATTGTTACAGAGAAATGGTTGTTTTAAAGAAATGGTTGTTTTAATGAAAATCTTCTCATGAGAAATTGGTATCCACATTTAGAAGGGAATATTCACTGGTTATAAGAGACAATTCACTATTTGGCAAATATTTTTGACCGTCTTATGGATCATGGATGTTTTATAAAATCTTGATGCTTTTTTTTTCTTCATAGATTTTTGTTTTTAGTATGGGGGTATTTTCATTTAATTAATTTCAAGTACATTTAGGTTTTCAAGCATCACCAACTATTGAAAAAGCACCATCATGTAAAAATAGAGTATAATAGTGATGCCATGGAATATCAAAATAGTGATACATAGTGCCAGTAAGTAAGTGTTATTTGAAGAGGAAAACAATCATGGAAGTTGGTATTAAAGTAGTGTTGCTATGATAAGAGGATTATTTTATGAGAGTGACAATATGTCACAATCAACAAGAGAGTTGTGTGAGCTTATGGTGGTCACCATCATTATATCAAAGAACAGTAAAGGGAAGTTATCTATTCATGAACCCAATACACACAAAGAGGACAACATGGTCATAGAGTAACCATTAAAAATGCAGAATGAATATGAAGGATGGTACAAAAGAAATGAAAACACAACCTCTATGAAATGACAATCATAAAGTGCAAATCTTTAAGATGAAACACAGTCACAATGAAAACCAAAAGGTGGTCCATAGTTAATAACAACAAGGACAAAACCAAAAATGGAACAAATGCATTGAGAACGGTAAAAATAATGTTCAAAACAATGAGAAGACATTGAATACAAAGAGAGTATGAGTTTCATGGTTTCTAAAATCAATCATTAGAATGAAAACACAATGGTACAAGTTCAGTAAGAGTGGCCAAATAATTTTTCCACAGGAAAATATAGTCACTAAAAGCACAAAGATTAGAGATGTTATTGAAGATAAAATAAGATGCAAATTAAAGGTATCATGAAAAGGGAAAGAAGTGACAATGTTTCTAAGAGTAGTAGTATCTCTTATACAATGGATTTCATTGTTACAGACATGGGTTCAAGAAAGGTCCTAGAATTCTAATGGGTGAAATGAAAAATGAAAAAAAAAGAGCAACATGAGGTCTTCAAGGTGCTCAATGCAGACTTGTCATGAAAAACATCAAATAAATACATGAACATGACATAAAGGAGAAATAAAAATATAGTAGCAAAAGTTGTGATCATAGAGCATAAAGATATAAATAGTGAAGAGGGCACTTATAGTGATATTAAAGACAATAATACAATGAATCTGAGGCATAACAATATTTTTTTAAGACCAAATACTAAAGGGGTGTGCTCAAATATAAGGACAACAGTGTTGCATTAGTTGTTACCTAAAAAGAGGTAGTTTTCAAGATCAATGAAGCAATTAGACCTCATTTTAGAATTCCACATGGATTGGGCATGACTTAACAAGGATTTTTAAATAGTAAGTAGTTTTTCCACTTTAGTTTTGACCCCTAATTTTGGGGCTTTTTTCTTTTTCTTAACCTCATGAGCAAGATCCACCTTTTAAGGTCTAAGCAAGTAGTTAGAGGATAGCTGGAGTAGCTAACTCGACATGCAAGTACCTAATTTTGAGGATTATGAGAAGTGACTTAGCAAGACATGGAGTTCTCAACCAACCAAATAAGGACAATAAGCTAGCATCTATTCAATTCTAATCTTTTTCTTACAACACAAAACTATGCACTTTTTTGAATTAATTCAAGTTCTTCTTTGATTTCTTCATGTTTTTAGCATAGTTACACATTGTAACTCATTTTTGTGTGCAAATCAGAGTTGTAACAAGTTTATAAAAGGCTTTTCATCTAAGAATCAATAAAGATCTCATTGTTCTCACTCATTACCTTTTCTTATATTGTGTTTGTATGGTCATTTCAAAATACATTGTGATTTACTTCAAATCCTAAATGATTTCTACACATTTGCACAATATTTTGGCAAGTAGATTTTGATTAGATTAGGTTACAAGCTATGTTGAAATATTTCAATTCAGTTGGTATTATTGTATGATTCAATTTATCTCTCATGAAAAAAAAAGGGATAGGGCTTCATATGAAATGCTTATGGTCATCTAAGGTGTTAATGAGTTGTGAATACATCGACCACTTTATTTTTTGAATTAGTTGTAATAAGATAGAAGTCATTTCAAAATAAATATTAGTGAATCACCTCCTGTTAGCTGTAGGTTTGTATTTATAAACATCTCTTTCCCCTTTTCCCAGTCAAGAGGTTAGTAGTTTAGGAGAGCATAAAAGAGAATGAGCCCTTATTCTAGAGGTTTTCTTTCATCATAGGGTATCGAAAACCTAATAGTAGACCCATGTTTCACAAATTGTCTAAGTCTAGGCTTAGCTAGGGTGAAAACCTAAGTGATAGCACCTTTAGGAGAGAGTCCTTGTATCCTTAGGTCTTTTAGCCCAAGACCCCTTTTTTTCTTTCTCATAATGCACCACATCCATTTAACTATATGGGTTTTTGTTTCCTTTTCTATTTGACCATAAAAACTCCCAAATCTATTTCTAAATGTAATTAAATTAATAATTATTGAAGAGCTAGATATAAGTGTAGTATATATTATATGAGGATAAAATTGTCTGACACACTTGTGCCCTTCTAGCCAATGATAAGTACTTCTTATTCCATTTTCTTATTTTCCTATCAATCTTATCCTTAACCCAATTCCACATCTCCTTAAGGATTGGGCTTATAGAAAGAGGTATGTCCAAATATCTCACTTGATGATCTAGTCTCTCCACATTAAGGGGTACTTACTAAGCCAATTAGGGATGTGATTATCCCATCCTAAAATTATAGATTTAGGCAAGGATATTATACTCTCGGAAGCCTCGGAGATTATATCCATTTTTAATATAAGAGTAGAGAATTTTTCCTCTTTTAGATTTACCAGAATGGCTATGTCATCAGAAAATTGGATGTTTGATAAGTCATCCTGGTTAGGAAAAGTATTTCTTTTGACCCTAGGTGATAGGAGATTATACCTCAAGAGGTAGTAAAAATCATCTATATTAATGACAAAGATGGTAGCATCTAGTGGGAACCCCCAAGGAATGGATCCAGTAAGGTCAAAGCTTTCAAATTTTCTCTTAGTAACTTCCACATAAGCGAGAGAATCATCCATTAGAGTCTTCACCATATGAGAGAAAAACCTAGTAAATTTGAGACTCTCCATGATCATAAATATGTTCAGCTCCATTTAATATTGTCATGGGATTTTTCAAAATATATCAACAACATAGCTATAGTTTTCTTAGACTCCTCCCAATTCATAGCCTCCCAACATATAAATAAAGTTTTCTAGAATATATCTTCCTTTCAAAAAAACCTATTTGAGTGGGGTTCACTACCTTAGGGAGGACATATGTAATGTCCCCTTTTCTAGGCCATTAATTTATGATGACACGTTGTTAGCCCATTTTGCCTTGGTCTCGTGGGCTAACCAATACTTTTGTAGGGATTGGAGTGAGAATTGGCCTAGGTAATTCTAGTTTTAGGGCAATCAAGAGTTGTTTCAACAGGGTTTCTAGATACTTACTATTTATAGTAAGTCAACATAGCTTAGAATTCTTGGCATTTCAGTGTTGGACTAGGAGCATCTCGTTGAGACCTTTCCAATGAGCTATCACACTTGATAATCCTAGTCCATTTGATCAATAATTTTAATGCTTGAAAATTCAATGATTTATTAATAAAGTGACTATTAAATTTAAGTTCATATTATTATATGTAATTTTATTATTATAAGAGCACTTTATTCATTTAAGTGGAAAAGGGGATATTTTAAAGGGAAATAAAGAAACAGAGAAAGGAATGTGAAGAGTCACAGGTTGTGCTTAAAAAGAAGAAAGAGAGATTGTTTGTATCATGCTTGGATATATGCTTGGATTATGTTTTGATTATTTTTCTCTCTTAGAGAGATTTGGGAAGCTTAAGCTTTCAGCAAGTTTGAGGACAAAAACCCTTGAGCTTGGAGGCAGTGAACATAAACCCATTGTCAATTAGAGAAATCGCACAGGTGTTTCACATAATGTTTCAAGTTCATATTTCTGGTATCCAATCTTATTGTAATTTTTTGTAACTTTGATGAGATTTTTGTTATTGTTCTATTGTAGAATTAAATGCAATATTATTTGTTGAAACTTCACTTCAATTGGGTATTTGTATTTTGCTGGATAAATTTGAAAACATTTGCATGCGAAATTATCTATTAAATTTATGTGTTAAATTTTAGGGAAAATATCTATTGGGGATATTACAGTGGTATCAAAGTTGGAATTCCTGCCATCTTGTGAGGTTTCTTGAATAACAAATATTTTAAAAGGGCTTTGCAGATAAATATTAAGCTTTGAGTATTTTAGCTTAAAAATGGATGTCATGATTGTATTGAGGAAACAACTTTAATATTTCCTTGTAGGAAATAATCTTGGTTTCCATTTGAATACATTGTATGGGGGCCCGATTTGAACATTATTGATGTTTCCCTTGTTATTTAGAAATATTGAAGGAGCCCGATAGAACATTGTCACTAATAATTTTCCTCAAGTTTCAGCATTCATTGAATTACATTTTGTGGTTATTGTAGAAGAATATTAAATTTGGTGTGAACCTTTGGTGACAAATAATACACTTATTAATATATTTGTGGTGGTTCTTTTTAGAATATTATATTGTTAAATATTGTAGGTCTCGATTTCTCTTATCAAGCTTGTGTTTAAGAATATTTTTATTGGCATCAAGAAAATACTTTAAAGTTTACTATTTTACGACTATTCCCAAGTCTAAAGTTTTGGCAAATATTAAACCATGAGAAGAGCCAAATATTTTGATCAGGCATTATAAGGACAATTGGAGGAAATTATATCGTAATATTTTAAAACATTCATGAGTAATAAAATAATCATATCGAGACTTTGGTTTTTACCCTGAAGGGGTTCTTATATGAAAGCCATCGACCTAACAAAAAAGCATTGACGGTTCAAAGATTACCCTAGCCTTGCAAGATGATTGAAACGAATTGGGTCGTTGATTTTTGTTGTGTTGTTTTTGTCTTATACCAAGTTTGAAACATGTCTTCCATGGCATATACGTGGATTCATGGCTACCAAATCCCCTCTCATATATCTATTTCTATTTCTCTTCATTAAAAAATAGTCTATGTCTTTCGCTGACAACAAATTGTATATGCATAAATATCATATATACTTTATGAATTCCCAAATTTGAAGATGTTTAGTGGCGGGTTGAAACTTCTTTAAAAAGAAAAGATAAAATATTTTTAGGTTAAAATTCAATGCGGAAAAAGGGGTGCACTGCAAAGGAAAAGTGATAAGTATAATAAAAAAAAGAACGCGAATTTATTATTTGAAATTACTCGATAAGGAAATTTTTAAGGGGAATTTTATTAAAATATATTTGAATAAGAAGATAAGTGGCAATATATTTTCATTAGAATATTTGAAGAGATTTTTTTTAAGGATAATATTTTAATTTATTTTTTAATTTTTTAAATGTTTTAGACTATTTTTCATTTAATAAGAAGATAAGTGGCAATATATTTTCACTAGAATATTTTGAAGAGATTTTTTTTAAGGATAATATAAAACTTATGTATATAGAAATTATTATTAGTACAATGTAATCTATTGTATTTGTATAGTTTAATGTATTGATCATAATTTGTCAATTGAAATATTTTGTTGATTAATACATATTAATTATTTGTATGAATTGATAATTTTTTTCTTTTAGAAATTACAAGATGATGTATATTTACTATAAGATTAATAGAATTTATGTATATAATATTTGATATACATAAATTCTATTAATCTTATATACTATATTGTATACAATATAAATTATTAAAGTTAATTTCAAAATAATGTTATATGTATATTTAATTAATATTATCGATCAAATTTATATCATATATAATATTCATATTTCATAATTTGTAATATATTTTCTATTTATATAATTGGTAGAATAATTAACCGTTAAAGAAAATAATATTATATAGATAGATATGTTAAGAATGCAAATGGAAAAGACAAGAGAGAGATGATGTGTATTGAAGATATATATATATATATATATATATATATATATATATATATATATATTAATTAATAATACCTATTGCACACCAAGATGCAATTACTAGTAATATATCAGGGAGAAAATGTTTGAGTTGAAATAAGGGTTATAAAGAAAGTGCATTTGAAATAATATTTCACAATACTATAGTGGAGGCGATTTATTCCAAAGACTCTTATTATTAGACATATCAATGCCAAACTATAGTGTTGAAGTTTAATATTTGGGAGCGGTAATTAGCATCGAGCATTTCTTTTTTCCCCTGCGCATAGTAGAAGGAAGGTATCACAGAAAAGCTTGAAGGGAATTTTACTGATTCTGGATGTGTTATCGACAATTCAAATAGAGTTGAGTTGAATTGTCTTGCAGTTATCAGGATTGTTTACCTGAGGACTGCGTCTATTGCGACTAAAGGTCCATATTGGACATCACTGCTAATTGTTCACTGTTGGTCGTGCTTCATTAGGGAGTACTTTGCAATAGTTGTGACCTGGTTGCCACGTCTTTGATATATACATCAAACTCAGCTGGAGATAGGAAGTCATCTCATGCAGGGGTGGTGGGGAAGATATTACTGATGGAAGACAATCAAAAGGTCTGGATTCATTTTCGTGTTAGTACCAATCACGCCTGAAGGGAAATTGTTGAGTGAAGATGAATTTTCCTATTGACAAGAATTGTGAGTGAATCTGTTGTTACATCAGAACTAGTATCTGTGGCTACTATTTCCATAAAAACAAATTTGGAGACTAAGAGGATATCTGTTGAAGGTCAGTGTTTTGGTATGCGCAACATGAACCACATTTCATGAAAGGATCACATACTATTTGATAATTTATCAGTGGGAGGAAGTCACAGCAATACGATTTGATCAAATAGAAGGATATTTAAGAATGGGGGATTGACTGCTGGGAAGAGTTGTTGAAAAGGTTTTTCATGTGCAATATATGTTTGTTGCAACTGCTTTTAGGAACTAGTTATTGTATGTCTGAAGTAATAAATGATCATTTACGATTCAATCCTTGCATATATTTAAGGTCAGTTCGTATTACTATTCTTATCTGCAATTTGAAAGAAGTTAATCTTTTTAGCTATGTATGTTTGGTAAAGTGAGTCATGTTCTTTGCAAGAATATTCATTTTGAAAATTTAAATCTGCAAACACATAAACATTCACAAATTTACAAGTAAGAATACCATTTGACAAAATCCTTGAAAGGGAAAGGGAAGGGTAGTATCATGTAAAAATTGTCAAGTATAGAAAAGATCATGAAGGATCTTAGGACAGGTTTCCATGCGGTTGCTTAGTTTATTTTGGCTAGCAGTCACTGCTTCATATTTTAAGGAGCATTTTGTGGAGTGGATAGCTGTATGAATACTATTTTTTTTGCTTATATTTGAGCAGCTTAAAAATGGAGGTAAAATTGGGAGGGAAAAAATGGAGGTAAATGTAAAATGGAGGGAAAATAATGAAATTAAACAGAAAAAAAAAGAGAATTTTTTTTATGCAGCCACTTGTCATTTTTGAGCCCCTCCTTTTTTTTGACAGCTTATTAATTTTTTATAAGCAAAACTGATCCATGAAAATAGGACAAGATTCCAAATTTTTATTTACTAGTTATTAAAATATTACATGGGAACACTTGCATAGCTTATTTTTAAGCGGAAAATAGACTTAAGCAGTCACATGGGGACATGGGGTTAGGCAAGCTCAACAATAACTAACCCAGAATTTATAGCAGGATAAAAGGGACAAAATACTTACCCCATGTCCCTGCAATTTGTGCTTAAAGTTAAGCAATTGGAGTGTTCCCATGCCACTTTTTAATCACGGGAAAAGGATAATTTGGAATCTATCCCTATTTTTGTGTAGCAGCCACTGCTTAACATTTAAAAATAAGCTTTGAAAAAAAAGGAGGGGCTAGAATAAGCAGTCGCTACTTATTGAGAAAAATGACATATGGCTCCACAAGATATTTTTCCTCTCTTTTATTGTCTCCTAATTTTTCTCAAAACATCTATCTACAAATTTTTTTATCAGCATTTCATTTAAACATTCTATTTTGGATGTCTCCTAAGAAATAAGCAGCGAAAATTAGTAATCATGGGGCCACCAGCTCCATGAATTGCTGCTAGTAATGTTGAGAAGCAGCAGCTAGCCAAAATAAGCTTAGCAGCCACATGGGGACCTGCCCTTAGCATGCTAAATGAATGTGATACTCTACTTACACATGTTAAAAAATGATTTACCCTCCATTGATTACATGGATTTTCATCCAAGACTACAACACAAGAATATTGTGGCAAAGAAATAATATTGTGAGATAGCTCATGATCTACTTGTACATGGAGCTTGCAAAGAATTGTATGAGGAGTTTTCAGCGGTCAATAATCAGCCTATAGGTGGACAAAATTTCAAACAAAACATGGAAAGGAAGATTGAAAAGGAGACATCGAATGAAGAGAAATCTACTACACATGTTATAGGTTGCTAGGAAAAAGAAGAACCACCAACTACCAGTGATTTGCAGTCTTCACATGATCATGGGAAATATGTTAATGATTGCACATGTTTATTGATAAGTAGCTCTTGGAGGTGGAGGTATCCTACAAGGCTTCCTACACTAGGGCACTTGATGGGCACGTTGATAGGCCATATGAAGAAGTGTTCCAATCAGCCATGATGAAGACTCCACATCTTATGTGAGTGTTTTGATTACGTAAAAATAGGTTTTGAAGGACCTGAAACCTTTTACAAAAAGATTACAAAATAGGCATTTAAGCTCCAAAAGGACAAGTGCAACAACACCAAAAAAAATCACACAAACGAGTCCTTAAACAAAAATAACAGACAAAAGACAAAGGACAGCAAGATAGCAAGCTGCTGTCTAAACACATTTCATCAATTCTGCTGCCTGATCAACAAGAATCTGCATATTTGTAGCAGACAACTTTAGATCATCCATGTCATTATTCTTGTCATCCTCCATCTTCTTGAACCTAGATCTAGTACGCCTGCTAGGGCCCTAATCATCTTTAGTCTCAGTGAGCTCTTGGTTCCCTTTTCCATTGTTGAGCTTGTCCACCAGAATCTTCACATGCTCATTTGAAGACTTAAGGATAGCATAACTCTGCTCTGCAATATTCCCAACGGTCTTCTCCAGCTTGTCAATTCTCTTTTCCATAATCTCAATTTTCCTGGTCATACCGTTACTGTTTTCAATTTTTTTCTCTATGGCAGTAATTCTGTCATTGAAGACAACAAGACCCTCAGCCCTGGCAACAATGTCAGTGAGCTCATCAATTTTCTAGCCCATAGTTTTCTCCCCCAGGTGCATCTTATGTGAGTGTTGATGCTTATTTTGGTCCAAGTTTAATGGTCCCTACATATGGTGTGAATTCTTCTTGTGATGGGGTTTTTTTTACTATAGTGTTGTCCCTATTTCCTATACATAGTTAGAAATAGAAAATGGCATGAACATGACATTGATATATGTGTGATGAAATCTACTCCCCTACCTCTTGTGTACCTGATTGTTCACCTAATTTGTAGAATCAAATGAAAGTAACTAAATATAAAATTATTGTAGTTATATCACATTTTGATGACATATATGGAATGTTTGAAAAACACCTTTGGAAGGAGAAGTTGGAGGGGAAAAAAAGGGACTCAAAAAAGAATTTTTGTAGTTGTTAGTAATTCAAGAAGGGTTGAAAATAATCAAATTAGATTATCTACATCTTCTTTTAGATCGTGATCATCTCCTTGATCTTGCACAAATTTATTTAGAGACATTAAGGAAGAAGGAAGAAGTATTCACATGTACCCATGAGCTCATGGATGCTAAAGACACCCTAGAGGATACCTTAGTGGCACTTTGAGTAGCTGAAAAATTAAATTATTGAGCTTAATCAAAAATTAAATTTTTCACGCTCTACTTTAGCTCAACATTCAAATTTAATAGTTCATGAGGTTGTTAGTGATGATAGCATGAGTGTTGATCAAGATGAGTATGATTCACCTACTTTTAGTAGGAAGATTGTACTTAGTGAGGAACCATTGACTGAGATTGGTGTTCTTTATCATGACTATATATTGAGGAGTTCTCATCATCTTTATTTTAATCTACACATGGAGGACTTTATATTATGCGGGTGTTGATTAGCTCAGGGATTGTATCATCCATTGTGGGATGGAGAGTTTCCATATTCAGAAGATGGGACTAGAGGCTGCAAGTATTTGACTCGGGTCACTAGTACATTTCACCTAGTTTTTCTACCAAATTTTTTGACCATGAAACAAAAAGATTTTGGTTGGTAGATTATAGAAGGAAAACTTTCATTTTTTTTAAATCCATGCCCGTGTTAGTTGAAATTTTGACCACTACTGTGTATGTCAAAATTTTGATGAACACGGGTATAACTTTTTTATAAAAAAATAATTCATTTCTCATTTCATTATCACCACTGGCGAATTTTTTCAAGGGGCAGCATGCGAAACCATATCAGCCAAGGCAGATTCGACACTGTGTATAGGGGTTGCATTTTTTATCTGGACTTGGGCCTTTGATCTTTGAGCTTGAAACCACATCAACCAGGATAGATTCAACATTGTGTATAGGGGTTGCAGTTTTTATCTGGACTTGGGCCTTTGATCTTAGAGCTTGGTTTTGGAAACTTGGCTTTTCCTCTCCTTATCAAATAGAAGCTCATTGAGGTAGGGATTGTGTTATCTCCTCTACATTTTGAGGGCACATCTTACTGTGATATTCATTACTCCATGCTCTATTGTGTCCATGGCATTGAGTTCATTTCTTCGGATGATTTGATTATGGCATTAGCTGTGTTAGTGAACTAGGGCATCATGTTAATGTGTGTTCATTGGATTCTTTGGTTACCCACGAGCTATGACATCCATTTATACGAGCTAGGGTATCATTGATTATTTCCTATCAATTATATGGCGCTAGTAAGTCTTTCCCAGCCCACACAACCGTTATTAATACCAATATGAATAGACACAACTGGCATCATTTCATTATCGGTTGACTGGAATTGTTTCATTATCTTACACAGTGATACAAATAACCACTAATTAGTGGTTATCATAACACATTAACAATATGTTATGATAACCATTAATTACTGGTTATCATGTGATCAAGCAATTGACTAAGTCGATCTTAATAGTGACTACATAATATATTTAATGTGACTGCATAATATATTAATAGTGACTAGTTAATTAACCTGAACTCCAAAGCCCCCATTTTGGCACAGGCAGGGAGGATGCTGGTAAAAGTTGTGGAATTTAGCTTTACACCTGCCATTTGTATTTGCTTAAAAATTTCTAAAGCCTTTTCGAAAAATCCATTTTGTACATAGCCCGTAATCATGGCATTCCATGATACCACATGTCTTTGATGCATTTTGTCAAAGAGTTCACGTGCCTTGTCTGTAGTTCCACATTTTGCATACATGTCTACCAGGGCAGTTGCAACTACAACATCTCACAAAATTTCTTTATCTTTTATGCTTTGATGGATGTCCACACCCTCTTCCAAAACTCCCATTTTGGCACAGGCAGGGAGGATGCTGGCAAGGGTTGTGGAATTCATTCCATGAAACCACATTTCATTGAGGCATTCTATTAAACATTAACTCACGGGCCTTGTCTATTCTTCCACATTTGGCATACATGTCTACCAAAGCATTTCCAACCATAATGTCTAACAAAAAAGCTTTTGAAGTTGCTAATCCCTGTGGTATACACTTGATTTTTAAGTGACATTTATTACATTTATCATATAGTATAATATTTGTTAATACTTACACCTTTGAAACTGACATTGATGGAAAATTAAGCTGCATAACAGAAGCCTAATTATTTGGAGTAGTAAATTGTGTCAAGTGGATTGCTATTTTTTTAATAGATTGTTGACTATTCATTATTTATAGAAGTGTTGATTTTTTATATAAATCTCTGCACTGCTCAGAGGCAATAACAATTTCTGATTCAAATCTTGATAATTCTTGTACCTCATATGAAGCCATCTTTCATGGGATTAAAACTTAGTGCTCCTCTTCAATGCAGGTTGGGAACCTTCCTCATTTTTGCATTGTGCTTTCATATGTCTGCTTCATCTTAATTCTTATCTTTGTGGACCTCCATATATTCTATACCAAACAACTTAATATTGTGCTACTAGGTTTGTTTAATAAGTTAATTTGGATAATGATCGTTTTCCCCAAGAGCCCAAACTAAACCTTTGTGACTGATACTTTTATTTAGTTTAGTGGCGTCAATCATTTTTTATATCCAATAGAGAGTCTTTGCATGTTATAATGTGCTCTCAAGTTTTTTGTTTTTGTGGGAGACAAGTTTTTAATTGCATTCACCAATTTTTTAGTACTATCTCTGCCAAGTTTCATTCACAAGGTTTCTGCCTCGTAGGAGTTCTTTTAAAATATGATTCTCTTGTTTTCTAAATCACTATCAAGCTTTATTATGCAAATTTTCCTTTACTTATGATTCATATGTCACAATCATGTGATTTTATGGCCTATAATTCTAAATAAACCCCCTCCCCATGCTAGATAATTTAGGCTTTACCCATAGTTGCTAGTCTGTCTAGATAATTTAGGCTTTACCCATAGCAACACGTGTGCAAGAGATACGTCCCAGCTTGAGCTCAATCTTTACATAAGGTATGTGACTGTTATAGCAAGTTCTGGTATTCAAATTCTATCAATCTCTAGTTTGAGCCTGCAACAACGTTCCTTATACATTTGTTTATTTAGATTTGGGTTAAGACCATTCGGCATAGACTATACTATCTACTAAGATGTCACACTAAATCTTCTCTAGAACTGTAGCCACTTAGCCTAGCACCGTTGACTGTCACAGAGACACTCTAATCTAATTGATCAAGTTAGATTGGGGTCAATCTGGAATGGTCAATTGATGGATTCACACATCAGGTACAATCGCCAAGGATTCTTCAATGTGCCCGAGACTATAATATTCAATCGATGATTCAATTTCAACCTTCCTGTTACTACACTGCTGCAAACTTGTCTTCTTCTTACTGGTTAAATACATGGAAAGTATCTACCTAGGGCATCAAATCTTGAAGAAATATGCCTCCTTCCATAGTCTAAGAACTTATATTATTAAAGTGCATAACCTTGGCTTTCTTCTCACCCAATGGCATTGGAATCCAATGGGGAAACCGCAAGTCAAGGTTCCACCTTCATGACAAAGCCGAGTATAGATTTTCCTGAGTCGGTATGTTAGTGAGGTTGGGTTCTTGCGTAGATCAACACCAAATTTAAAATGCAATGTTTGCAAAGTCTAGTTAAATGAACTCTAACAAGAACTGTGGATGCACAAATGAACCTGTAGTGACATTAAAACTCTCTAACCATTACATGATCGGGTTTGCTATGACAGTCAAGCCATGTGTTCAGTTCATAACCGACTGTGTAAATGTAAGTAAAACTTGAAATCAAATGACAATCAAAACTAAGATGGATTCAAATAAAAAATGCATACAATGAACTTGCGGAATGATCACTCCATCTACCTATTTGCAATAGATAGAGTATGATAACAAAAACGTACTTAGAATGTTTTTTGGGTTTCTTTTATTCAACATTGCTTCGAAGATCATCTCCTTGTGCCAATCTCATGATTGGACAAGGTTTAAAAACCACTTCCAAAAAGTCTTTCAACTGATCCAACAAACATGAAATCGGTTGTGGTCGTTGGAGAACCAGACTTACAATCTGCCGACAGTGTTGAAAAAAATTAATAACATTCCACAATCTGTGCAACTTTGGAGTGCAACTTTGTCAAAAATGCACTAAAATTCAATAACAACTTCCTAAAAGAACTAAGAGGTTGATCTAAGGTCTAGATCCCTCAAATTCCTTAAAACTAAAGAAAATAAACTAAAACATACTAAAACTAAGTTTAACCATTCAGAGCCAACTAGGATCCCAAACCGGTCTGGGAACCAACAGTCGGCTATATGAGGAAATAGTTTCAACATTCCTTAACAATGAGTTAGGAAACATTTCCCAAATGATGGGAAACAAACTTAACTCCCACTAAAACATAAACAAACATAAACAAACTTAACCCCCACTAGAATAGTCCAGTGGACTAAGACATCCCTGGTTTATGAAAACACCAAAATATTCTTGACCACACAAAAGGACCAAACTCAAAAATGAGGAAATGGATTCTAAAGATCCATTTCCTTTTATTACAACCAAACTAAAATAAAGACTATCTGGAAGTGGACTTGGGTGCCCTGCACCATGCTCCGCAAGACAAAGAAACTCAAGTCCCTTGAGTTGGTAATGCAGACAGTGGAAAACCAAGTTGCACAATAGCTTCAGGAGTAAGCTAGGTAGCATCCTCCATGGGCTTATGCTTCCATTGTACCAAATACTCAAGATAGGTGTGCCTCCAGGTCTTCCGTGCAACTCTAGTGTCCAAAATGATGTCAATCTCCAAAGGAGATGACTTAGGAATGTCTTGGAGCTAGGCCTCTTGCATAGAACTAGTACTACCTGCAACCACAACATCAACAACCGAACCTTTATAGAGATATAGGTCAGTAACATTAAATATAGGTGACAAATGAACATCAATCTAAGTGTCTTAGGTATAGCCACCCAAAAGCACTTGATTGAACATTAGGACTCTAATGAGGTTACATAGTCATCTAGGAACATAAAGAAGATTTGTGATCTCCTTAACATCTTTGTCTTCCTCTGATTCAATCTTTTGAGGGTGCTCCTACACCAGAAATTGCATTTGAAAGAAGTTTATTTATCAAAAACCCAGTACAATCCATACACCAGGCCTCTTTTGTCATACAATGAAACTTTGGCATATTTGATGGACTCCTAGAAACTCATGTACCTATTTTAAAAATCCCAAAAGTTCACATTTCTAGGACTATGTAGCATTGTCCTATTCAATCCTTTGTCCTTTTCTTCCCAAACCTGATTTGTCCTTCCTCCTCTTCCCCTCATTAAAGAACCTCCTCTATTGCTTCTATTCTGTCTTTCACTTTTCCTCTTCAATTTCTCCTCTATTCTAAGGGCCAACTGGTAACATTCCTTCACACTTGTGGGGTTAGAAGCCAATCTGACCCTTTGATATTCCGGTACCTCTTCACCTTCAAAGTATGCAACCATTGATGCAATCTAGTCCAAAAGCTCTTTTTCTTTCAAACTTCCATCATACATAGGGATATCTCCCCTCACCTTATGCTACTCAATCTTTATAGCCTTGAATATCCTGACTGTCCTCTGCTCTTTAGGATCTATTTGTTCCTCTTCTTCCTCTCCTTCCCCTTCCGTATGGGTTTCTTCCTCTTCTTCACTGTCAACACCTTCATCTGCTGCTCTTCTTTGATTGGATTCTAGTACTTCAAGCCTGGCCAAAAGTGCATTGTAAGATTCCTGCAACCTTGTGTTCTTCTCCTTCAACTCCTAGATCTCCTTGGTAGTACCTGCATTCCTTGGAGGCATTTTCACAAATAATAGTCAAACTTCTTTAGCAAAGTGTTCCTCTATCCCTCTAAGGCACCATTTGTTTTAGATAATTTAATTTTAACTTTGGTTGTTAATAGAACTATGTTGACTTTATTTTGTAGTTGTTTAACATGAGATTTTGTAGATTAATAGGAGTTCATAGATATTAGTGTGCCATAGTTGCCCATCTATAACTAGTGAGATGCACATAACTCATGTACCTCATGCTAGTGTGCTTGGATACCTTGTATACACTATTTTTCATTAGACTAGACATTATCCAAATAATGAGTATTTATATAAAGTGCTATAACACACAGGCAGTCCTCCTTTTACACCAATTAATAATAGTGACAACTCTCACAGGTGGTTGGATAATGTCTAGTCTAATCCAAGCACACTAGCATGAGGTACATGAGTTATGTTCATCTCACTAGATATAGATGGGCATTAATGCTCAATTGAATGATATGTTCCCATAAAAATGTGAACTCCTATTAATCTACAAACTCTCATGTTAAACAACTACAAAATAAAGTCAACATAGTTCCTTTAACACAACCAAAGTTAAAATTAAATTATTCGAAAAAGGGTTTGTGTTTTGAGTTAATTGGTTTATGTAAATCTATTTTGTGTTATACCTGTATGGATCAATGGAAAGGTTTTAGTCTCTATAACCTATGCGGATAGTTCTTGTTTATATCCCTATTTCATATTCAGTTTTGAAAGTATTGAAGTTGACTAATTCTAGCTCAGGTATAGTTAAATTGTCCTTGCTGCCCTATAATGACATCTTTGTTCAAACCATTGATTGCAAACATTTTTTAAGTACTTGAATCTACAATAGAACAATAGTGGTGAATGTATGATTATTATAATCATATGATTATATGTTATAATATTTATGTAATAAATGTAGTAACGATGGTGTAGTGCATTATTGATATAGGCTCGATGGCTCTTGTCAATGTGCCAAACTATCAATGTGGTGGTGGGTAGTGTGTTTTGAAGACTTCACAGACATAGAGCAACCCTGGATGATAATTTTGGTGCTGCCCAAATAGAAAAAAGGTTGCTAATGTGTATATATTTAATGTTTCTAATGTAAATACTATTCATTATATTATAAGAATTAATGTAGATTGGGCATCATAGGGAAATAATTGTTGTAGATACTTTAGTTGGCTTGATGACAACTCATCTGCATCTATCCACCCATCTCCACTTATCTGCGATGAAGGATTTGAGTGCAAAAAGTGTCAGGCTAGGGAAAATTCTGAAATTATATTTTTACGATGCCTTCCCTGTATTGTGATCGCATATCTTTGTTGCGACCATATGCAGAGATGAACTCAGGAATTAGATAGTTTAATATTTTCATATTATAACTAATATTTTAATATGGACATGACATAACTTTTGTTTGCCTCAAGTGCACATATATATGGTTTATATCTTTTTTTAGAATAATTCTTCATGTTTATGGCTCAGGTGAGCCCCAATTTGCTATAAATCACATGATTTAACATATAATGTTTTCTTGGTTATTCCATTTGTTCCTTAACCTTTGAAGGCCATTTGGTAATTTCAACTACACAGAAGGATCCATCAGTAGTTGTGGAAAATAGGATTCATGTTGCAATGCCCAAGCTGGGAGATGGGAAAAGAGAGGCAAGAAGAGTGGAAAGAAGATGATATTCCTGAGATCATGGATCATTTTCAAGATTCAATGAGGCTTTGTACCATGCACTGTCCATAGATTTGTACATAATGCTGATTTAGGCTAGAGGTAAACTACATGTGTCATGTAAACAACATGGTTGAATGCAATCTCTTTTGCGCATTTTCAAGAGTTTTCCCACCAATACAAGTGTAAATAATGCATTGAACGTAATCTATGAACACTGCGTGGTATGAAGTCTTGCTGAAGTTTGAAATACAAGAGCAGGTGACATGGATCCCCCACATAATAGAGGCCATAGGGATACTCCTCCCACCCATTAGTAATCTTTATATCTATATCATGTAACATATTTCAAAGTTTTCATAGGTTGCAGGACACATCAAAGGCAACAAAGGCTAGACTGCAAAAGATTTCACAATAGCTGACAAACATAATTGTAGGCATCATGGTCATAATTTTTTGGAGACAACATAATTGAGTTGCATACCTAGATGATGGAGAGAAACTTCTGCTCCTTCGGTTCCAAGTTAACATTGCGGGATCCAAAGACCATAGATAAGGAATAAATTTAGAGAGTGGAGGAGGGCCATACCGACCAAAATAATACAGGATGAGCCTCAAGTTAAATGAGGCAACTACAAACATTTTAATACATTTTTATTATTAAATAATGAAATTTTCATACTATAGTGTTCTAAGCCTCATCTATGCAAATTTCATTATTTAATAATAAAATTCTATTAAAATGTTTGCAGTTGCCTCATTTAACTTGAGGTTCATCCTATATTATTTTTGTCGTTATGGCCCTCCTCCGCTCTCTAAATTTATTCCTTATCTATGGTCTTGGGATCCCATAGTGTCAACTTGGAACTGAAGGAGCAGAAGTTACTCTTCATCGTCTGGGTATACCACTCAACTACGTTGTCTCCAAAAAATGTGACCATGATGCCTACAATTATGTTTCTTAGCTGTTGTGTCCCAGGACCCCTTATGATCCTTTACGACCATTTACAACCTCTAAGAATACATCTTAGAGGTCTTAAAATGTCATAAAGGGTCATAAGAGGCTCCTACGAGGGGCTAGATGAGCTTCCACCTTCACGTGGTTGGCCCTGTTAAGTAGAGAATGTTAATTAAACTATTCTCAAAACAAAGAGAAGATCAATAATTTAAGGTCTCAGTCCATAGACAAATTAAATTAGACTTACTAAGCCTCTTATTGTAGTTTGTAATAAGATTGATTTGCAACCACTAGAGACTACTCTAAAAGCTTGAAGAAGCGGTATATTTTGGAAAATGAAGAGTGGAAAGAAGATGATATTCCTGAGATCATGGATGGACACAATGTTGTAGACTTTATTGATCCAGATATCTTGTAGAGGCTTGAAGAACTGGAGAGGGAAGAAGGGATTAGGATGGAAGCTAAGGGTGATGAGGATTTCACAATAGTTGACAAACATAATTGTAGGCATCATGGTCCACTAGTACATTTGACCTTATTTTTCCACCAAAATTGTTGACCAACAAATAAAAAGGTTTTGGTTGGTTGGATTATAGAAGTAAAAAATTGTTTTTTAAAAAAAAATTTGACCCATGTTGGTCGAAATTGTGACCAATATCAAAATTTTGACCAATATCACAGGCGTCAAAATTTTGACTAATACGAGCTTAACTTTTTAAAAAAAGGTTTCATTTATCATTTCATTATTCTTGGCACGACGTTCGAAGGGAGCGCACGAAGGAGGTCTGCCTGTTTGATTTAACTAGGGTTTTTGGAGTTTTATATAACCTCTTCCTCTCAATGCCAGGATCTAGATCTATTTGAAAGGGGTGCAGCAACAAAACATCTCACTTAGTAATTAGCCCCACTCAGGAAGCATTAAAATTTGGATTGCTAGAATTTTGTGAGGTAGAACTGAAAAACTGTTTAATTTACATTATCATTTTCTTCTTTCATTCATACATTTGGAGTTGTATTTAGAGGTAGATAACATAATATTTGTGAAGATTTAGTCATGGGATTTGAGAAATAATCCTAGGGAATAGGGTTTCTTCTAAATTTGATGACACTCCTGTCCCACTACCAACAATGGAAGAAATCCCCCAATACATGCATTCGGGTCATAATTGCTTAGCACAGATTTATTGTTTCCCTTTGTTTCTATTTCAAATCCATAGAGCAATAAAAACTAACCTTCTCCATCACCTTCAAATGGTCTCAGGGACACTCTAACCTAGTTCATCAAGTTAGGTTAGGGCCGACTGGAATGGTTCGAACCATTCTAGTTGGCCCTATATTATATCTCATGGAGATTATTTGGTTTTATACCAGACCAAGGCTCTATTTCAAATCCATAGAGCAATAACAACTAACCTTCTCCAACGCCTTCAAATGGTCTCAGGGACACTCTAACCTAGTTGATCAAGCTAGGTTAGGGCCAATTGGAATGGTTAGAAGGGGGGTACTTGAAACCCTTTACAAACAATAGAAAGAAAAACTAAAGATAAGGAAACTAATACACTTTTATTTCCTTTTGACCATCGTGAAAACTCTTGACCAAAGATTGGGAGGCATCAAAATATTTTGGGAAACCTCTATTCCTTCTATGCACAATCGTCCATGATATACCATCCTATGAATGAGAAGAGAGAGGGGATGTAAGATGAAAAAATTGAAAGGGATGAGAAGGAGTGGCCTTAACCATATTCTCAAGCTTGCTAGGAGAAATATGTTCAGAAGTATATGAGCTAATAGAAGTTGTCACCAAATGACCAACATAAGTTTCAAATGATAGACCAACAACATTTGTTGATGATTCACCACCACCAATGGGAAAATCTACCCCATCCAAACTCAAAAAGAGGCTCTATGGGAAATGTTTCAATAGGACCATTTGAATCATCATCCCTAGAATCATCATCATTTCCTATAGTAAGATGCGCACAAAGAGCATTTTTCCACCAAGTAGCAATATTATAGTGAGATTTTTGAAAATTTGAAGCCAAATAACATGTAGAAAAAAATTCTTACAGTGAAAAGAAAGACCCTCATAATCAATAATCTGAGACCAAGGTCTACCCCTAACCATCAAGACAACTTCTCTTGGAAAATATTGAGAGACATCAATATCTAAAAGAATGCAAGCAAAAGTGGGATGCTCATAAACAAGAGAACAGTCATCAGTGATAAAAAAACCTTCCAATATCATTACCAAAAGAATCAATAGAAGACTTCTAGTCCAAAAATATAGAGGCAAATAAGGAAGTCTAACCCAACTAGGGATAATACTATTGATTCAATCAGAGAGTTGAAGGAAGGGAAGCAAGGCCTAAGAGAAAGAGAGTGATTTCCCCACAAATAAATGCTTCTTCAAACACTTTAGTCCTATCTTCCTCAATTTGAAAAGAATCCACATAAAACCCATAGTAGTAGGATAAATCTCAATCCATCCTCAATAATGGGCATCCAAGAATCTGAAATCCATTTATGTAAATCGGGAAGGAATGAACATATAATATTGAACTTGAAAATAAGAGCACACTTGGAGAAATATTATTCATTATACAACACATTCTCCCTACAAATAATGGTAGAGATTGAATAAGAACAACCCAAGGGTTTACCCCTAAGAGATGGAAGAATAGGAAAAGAAGAAGGGATTTTACCACCAAAAGAGCCAACCACCTTAGAAAAGGATAAAGAAGTTGGTGAGGAAACAAGAAAATTCATTTTGAAAGAACCAAATCCCAAAGGTAGTAATTCCATAGCAACAAGGGAACCACCATTCGCTGGTAGAAAAATAGAAGATAAGCCACTAGAAGACTATGAACTAACAACGACTATCAACAAAAAAGAAGGTGAACCAGCTACCAAGGATCCAACAAATAGTGACAAACCAACAATAACAAATGGAAAACAAGGAGAAGAGATGATAAGGGTTTCAACAGTGAGAAAGAAAGCCATTTAAAAATTCTTTTTTAGAATTGTTTCTATGTTTTTTGTGTGTTATGTACATCATTTTTCTTCTCTATAGTAGCTAAATTAGGGAAATTACATCATTAGATGGGTAAAGGGTTATAGTAAGCTACACATAGTTCATATAGAAACTATTTGATTGTTGCCTCTTACATGAATTTATTTTTTGTACAAATCAACTACTACTTAAATAAAAAAGTATTGATCAACCTGACATAATATCGACTATGTTATTAATTGCTTAGCACAGATTTACCATTTCCCTTTGTTTCTATTTCGAATCCACAAAGCAATAACAACTAACCTTCTCCAGTGCCTTCAAACGGTCTCATGGACACTCTAACCTAGTTGATCAAGTTAGGTTAGGGCCAATTGGAATGGTTTGAACCATTCCAGTCGGCCCTATATTATATCTCATGGAGATTATTTGATTTTATACCAAACCAGGGCTCTATTTCGAATCCACAGAGCAATAACAACTAACCTTCTCTAGTACCTTCAAACGGTCTTAGGAACACTCTAACCTGGTTGATCAAGTTACGTTAGGGCCAACTAGAATGGTTAGAAGGGGGGTACTTGAGTTTGATGTTATTGTCTTCGATGACTCTCAAAGACCCCAAATCAAACAGACTTTGAAACTAATTTACTGTAAAACCACTATTGCACACATTCCTCTCTTTCACTGGTATTAATATGACTACTATTGCAATGATGGTATTAATATGAATTCTCTTCATGTGTGATGGATGTATTATGATGGTTTATCCACAGCTTCATTAAGCACCATGTTTCTTTATTGTTGTCTTGATGATAATTGACACAATATGTCATCTTATGAACATGACTGATTATGGGTTTACTTGATTAGACAGTAGAATCATGGTTTACATGTTGATAAGGTGGCTGTCCACAAGATTGTCATTCTTGATAACATGTGAGCTTGGTAGTGATTGATGGAGATACTCAATATTTGTCATCCTCGATCATAACACATTCTCATATTGCATTTCTTTGATGTGCTCCTTGATGCTAAATAGGAAAATTATCTTATTGAAAGAATTCATGATTTTCCTTGATACATTTGATGCTTATTGACTATTTGTGGAAAGAATATGCAAACTATCTACTTGAACTCTTACTTGCTATGTACAATTTGCCACTATCTCCTAACTATTTTTCACTAGTATTAATATGATGACTGTTGCAATGATGGTATTAATATGAATTATCTTCATGTGTGATGGATGTATTATGATGGTTTATCCACAACTTCATTAAGCACCATACTTCTTTCTTGTTGTCTTGATGATAATTGACACAATATGTGATCTTATGAACATGACTGATTATGGGTTTACTTGATTGGATAGTAGAATCATGATTTACATGTTGATAAGGTGGTTGTCCACAAGATTGTCATTCTTGATAGCATGTGAGCTTGGTAGTGATTGATGGAGATACTTGATATCTGTCATCCTCAATCATAACACATTCTCATATTGCATTTCTTTGATGTGCTCCTTGATGCTAAATAGGAAAATTATCTTATTGAAAGAATTAATGATTTTCCTTGATACATTTGATGCTTATTGACTATTTGTGGAAAGAATATGCAAACTATCTACTTGAACTCTTACTTGCTATGTACAATTTGCCACTATCTCCTAACTATCTTGAGGTGCTCAAGGTCTGCCACCCCTTGACCAAATGTGTTTTGTTGCTATTATGTTACTAGGTTAAAGATGGGGATATCACACTATCTATAGAAGACTTTCATGAAACACTCGGTCTTGTGACTGAATAGAACCGTCCTTTTTGAAATTGTCACATTAAGAAGTATAAAAGGTTATGTCTTTCATGATACACCCTTGAGAGGAATGTCACATTCATGTTCCTTTCACCTTGTCTACAGTAGTTTTTATGTGTTGTATGACTATCATGTAGGTCCCTTTGCATTGCTTTGTCATTTTTATTTGTCTTTTCAATTGAGATCATCATATCAACCATTTTATAGTCTTTGACTCAACTATGTCTAAGAACTCTTCCTTTCATTGTCTGTGTGTCTTTCATTCTTTCCTTACTATGATTCAAAATTGAACCTTTCTAGTAATCTCTATCACCACTGTCATATTTTCATGACTTACACCAACTATTATTCATCCTCACAGTCATCATTCCAAAAGGACTATTTTATTTCTATATCTCTATTATTAATAAAAAACCGTCACCCTCTAATCTCTTCTGTTAGACTTGATTTGTCTTTAGATAAAAGGTCTATATCATATGCACTTGGATTGTCATATTAATTTCTCTTAGTTGTCTTTTAACATCATGATTGTCATTTAAATCTAATGATTTAGGGCCTTTGTTCATGCAAACATTGTCCTCTTATTTGCCCTTTATCATTGATGTTGTTGACTCTAGAAGACTATGATGGTTACGATGTTTTCTATATTCTCTTTGTCCTTGTTTCATGTCTGATACACTTTCCTTGAAGATCTCTATCTTCTTTTGCCACTCATTAAACCCCTAGTCAATGTTGAGAATATCTTATAGATCTACATTTCCATTGTAATACTTAGTACATATAATTGAAGGCTATCATTTGGGCCCTACAATCTTCTCTTAAAGGAACAACTATAAGTGAGGGGTAAGAGGTGAACTTCTCAGTTTTAGCATAGGTATCACTTTACCCGAAGATGGTTGTTTACTGGCTACCCTTCACTAGGACACTTGAATGTACCTATTTTAATATAGTTCAAATCCCAAAAGTCTGTGTTTCTAGGACTGTTCAACATTGTCCTAGTCAATCCATGTGTGTATGCTTGCTGCCCATACCAACCTGTATCACCTGCAATGTTTCCTTGCTTATGAAGAGGAATAGTATCACCAAAACACATTATTATATTGTCTCTATCCCTGCAAGTCAGTGGTATTAATTGAAATTTCTCTTTGCCTTTGTGAACAATATATGTATTAGAGTAGCCATCATGAATTGTCCTTCTCATACATATTATATTTTTTACT
This sequence comes from Chamaecyparis obtusa, assembly GCA_027943335.1. NCBI lineage: Eukaryota > Viridiplantae > Streptophyta > Pinopsida > Cupressales > Cupressaceae > Chamaecyparis > Chamaecyparis obtusa. The sequence goes on from BSBK01007864.1 coordinate 1,487,048, forward strand.
TAGCATTTAGATTTGCCTAAGCAGTACTGTGAGCTTTCCTCCAACACATCTACTATTGTGAAAATCATCACAAGTCCATTTGTTGGAGGGCAACTCATAGTACACATGTTTGGAGGTCTGAAGGAAACAAGAGAATTTGAAGAATCATGAGTGGTGAGAAGATTCTTTTGAGTAGAAGCTTTGGAGGCATTGTAGATTAGTCCTTATCTTTGGTCACAAATGTATATAGGCAATGCAGATCCTACATACCAAAATTTCATCTTAGTATTGATTTCCTTCTGTTGTGAAATTCAAACCCTATAATTAGGAAAATATCAACCAATGGAATTATGAACATGGCACAATCTTCAGGTAAAGTGATTCTTATCAGGGGCACTATCCGTCCACATCTGAACATGGTTGTTTACTGGCTGCCCTTCAATAGGACACTTGATCGTACCTATTTGAACATAGTTCAAATCCCAAAAGTCTGCATTTCTATGACTGTTCAGCATTGTCCTAGTCAATCCATGTTTCTATGCTTACTGCCCATACCAACTTGTATCACTTGCCTAAGCAGTACTTTGAGTAGTCCTCCTACACATGTACTATTGTAAAAATCATCACAAGTCCATTTGTTGGAGGGCTACTCAAAGTACACATGTTTGGAGGTCTGAAGGAAACAAGAGAATTTAAAGAGTCACAAGTCTTAAGATTGTACTTAATATAGCCAAGCTTCATTCAATGGTACATTCAAACATGAAACAAACCATTCTTAAACTAGATTAAACTAGTAAACCAAAGGACATACTGATTATAAGTAAATTAGTAAACCAAAGGACATGCTTTTACTACGAAGTCTCTATTTGTTGGGCATACTGATTATAAGTACTTGAAATATATCACAAATGTTTCTAATTAAGGTTGGCGGGATGATTACGCCTATCCTGAAAAAAGACTATCAAATCATTATGCTTTCAAATCAATTACCTATCGACGTATCCCTTGCGAGGGAGAGAAGCCAAACACATAAAGAACATGCACATAAACACGACAACTGAAAAACTTAAATGGAATACACCAAGAAGTACCAAATGATGAATTCTCAATTGTTGTAATGGCAAAGCAATATCAGAACCGTCCATTTCTAGAACTTGATTTTTCTATAGTCCTAATGATTTTTCTTATTTCTTGTATGTGCTTGGTGACATGATTTTGAACATTGTTGACATACTTAAATGGAATACACAATACCAAATGATTAATGCTTAATTGTTGTAATGGAAAAGAATCAGAACCGCCCATTTCTAAAATTTGATTTTGTATAGTCTTAATTATTTTTCTATAGTCCTAATGATATTGAAAATTGTTGACAAAGAGTGTTTCTTTTTTTGATTATAGTATAAATGATTTTTCTATAGTCGTAATGATTTTTCTTATTTCTTGTCTTTTGTCCCTTTTTGATTTCCTATGTTTGTGCTTCGTGATAGGATTTTGTCACCTTCTTTTGATGGTATATTTATCACTCTATATATGGAATACAATTTTGTTCACTATTTTATTTCAGCGTCATATTTCTTTCATTTTTCATATACACAGAGACTACACATGCTAATAAAAAAATGAGCTATTTGATTAAGGTCTACTTTTCATTATTGTAAATGGTTAATATTTTTGATGGTACTCCTTGGTGTATTTCATATAAAAATAATAATATAAAAATAATAAATGTAGTAACGATGGTGCAGTGTTGTATTGATATAGGCTCTATGACTCTTGTCAATGTGTCAAACTATCAATGTGGTGGTGGGTAGTGTGTGTTGAAGACTTCACGAACACCGAACAACCCTGGATGACCATTTTGGTGCTACCCAAATAGAAAAAAGGTTGCTAATGTGTATATATTTAATGTTTCTAATGTAAATACTATTCATTATAATATAAAAACTAATGTAGGCTGGGCATCACAAGGAAATAATGGCTGCGGATGCTTTAGTTGGGTCGATGATAACTCATCTGCATCTATCTACCCATCTCCACTTATCCACAATGAAGGATTTGAGTGCAAAACGTGTCAGGCTAGGGAAAATTCTGAAATTATATTTTTTACGATGCCTTCTCTGTATTTTAATCACATATCTTTGTTGCGACCATATGCAGAGATGAACTCGAGAATTAGTTAGTTTAGTATTTTCATATTGCAACTAATATTTTAGTATGGATATGACATAACTTCTCTTTGCCTCAAGTGTGCATATATATGGTTTACATCTTTTTTTTGAATAATTCTTCATGTTTATGGCTCAGGTGAGCCCCAATCTGCTATCAATCACATGATTTAACATATAGTATTTTCTTGGTTATTCCATTTGTTCCTTGACCTTGACTATGGATTGACTATCATTTTCAAGCTTGAGCGAGGCTTCATACCATGCACCGTCCGTAGATTTGTACGTAATGTTGATTTACAAATGTAAATAATGCATTGAATGTAATCTACGAATGCTACGTGGTATGAAGTCTCGCTAAAGTTTGAGTGTCCTCCCTTTATTCCAATGAGGGATTGGAATGAGTTCATTTTGGATGCAAAGGAGAAAGCGGATACTCAAAGAGGAATTACACCAGCAAATGAGAGAAGGTATAAAAATTTTAATAGATTTTTATTATTAAATAATGAAATTTGCATATACTAGTGTTCTAAGCCTCCTCATTACATGATTTAAGGTCTTACTCCACAGAAAAATTAAATTAGACTTACTATCCAAAACACATAAAAAACATGCACATAAACACAATAGTTGAGAAACATAAATGTAGATTTTACAATAGCTGAGAAACATAATTGTAGGCATCATAGTCACAATCTTTTGTAGACAACGTAATTGAGTTGTGTACCCAAGCGATGGAGAGAAACTTATGCACCCCCGATTCCAAGTTGAATACATCTGTTGGAGGACCTTGTATTCATGAGAAACAGATGTAGTCAACTTGGAATCAAAGGTGCAGGAGGCTCTCCATCGTCTGGGTATACAACTCAATTACGTTGCCTCCAAAAAATTGTGACCATGATGCCTACAATTATGTTTCTCAAATGTTGTGTCCCAGGACCCCTTATGACCCTTTACGACCGTTTATGATCCCTAAGAATACATCTTAGAGGTCTTAAAATGTCGTAAAGGGTCATAAGAGGCTCCTAGGAGGGGCTAGATGAGATTCCACCTTCACGTGGTTGGCCCTGTTAAGTAGAGAATGTTATACTCTTCTCGAAACAAAGAAAAGCTCAATAATTTAAGGTCTCAGTCCACAGACAAATTAAATTAGACTTACTATTCAAATTGGTACATTGATGAGAATCAATGATGGGCCAAATTTTTTAGATTATGAGAAGACGTATATGCAGTGGAGGCCAGAAGGGATTTTTGTGGAGATTTTCTAGATGTGGAGATTTGCTAGAGTGGTTATATACATACAAGGGTTTCCAGATTAAGTACCAGTGCAAAGATAATGATTCAGTAACCTATGTCTATAAAAGAGCTCTACCTTGTCATATGCAGTGAGAAGTATCCCCAAGAAATGGGAATGCTAAGGTGGAAATGGTGGGTGGTGGAGAGTGGCAGTCTGAGAAAGCCTTTCCCAAACAGTAAACAACAGCGACATAATATTGTTGTGCTTAATTTGATAATCAATATATATTTTATTTTTTACAAAATTAAAATTTTGGTCACTTTTTTGACCAACAAAGAATAGGTGGATCGATGAGAAAGCTATACAATTGACGTTTATTATGATGATTGTACGATGCACTTTCGACCAACATTATAATGATATAATAGGAAATTCTTCTAGGTTGAAGCAATGATTTCGACATCATCTCCGCCGATAATTCAACCACTTTTGACGTCACAATTTCTACGGATACTTGATGTGTCGTAATATCGACTAAAAAACTCCGATGGCCTTTATAGTTGATTAGCCAACCAATGGGCATCTAATAATTGACTAATCCTCATCGAAAAATAGGCTAAAATTTACTAGTGGTCACATTTTTTTGGAGACAACATAATTGAGTTGTATACCTAGACGGAGTGCAACTTCTGCACCTGCGATTCCAAGTTGACACTACAAGATGGAGAACAACTTGGAACCGAAGGTGCAGAAGTTGCTCTCCATCATCTAGGTATACCACTCAATTACATTGTCTCCAAAAAAATGTGACCATGATGCCTACAATTATGTTTCTCAGCTGTTGTGTCACAGGGCCCCTTATGACCCTTTATGACCGTTTACGATCCCTAAGAATACATCTTAGAGGTCTTAAAATGTTGTAAAGGGTCATAAGAGGCTCCTAGGAGGGGCCAAATGAGCTTCCACCTTCACGTGGTTGGCCTTGTTAAGTAGAGAATATTAAACTATTCTCAAAACAAAGAGAAGCTCAATAATTTAAGGTCTTAGTACAAGCACTAGAATTGAGTTTTTTGGCACCGGCTGAGAAATTTTTGTATATCAACATGCGATAGAGTTTGGGAAAAAAACTCTATCGCATGTTGATATACAAAAATTTCCCAGCCGTGTCAAAAAACTCAATTCGAGTGCTTGTACTACATGACTAGTGCCAAAATAGGGCTCTCCCAATCACTAACAGTGACCCGTTGACAACAAGCAACATAACGAGTGTGGACACCTAAAGATAAATATCAGATAGGGGAAAAGCACCTGCAACAACGGAGGCAATAGTTGTAGATATAGATGAGGATATCCCAAATCCCTAATATAATAAATAAGGTGAAGAAAAAGAGTAATGTAGAAATTATTACTATTTTGGAAGATGCAAATCCAACAGAGGAGATGTTGAAGAGGATAGATGAATTGATGGCGTGAGCACGTCATTTTGACGTAAGCAGTAATGAATCTTTAGTTATAACAAAAGTTTAATAAAGGTTTATATTTTATAGACTTTTATGTCATGAACTAAAATATGTATTTGTTCTTGTTACAGGATTGTTTGCTTGCTCAATTACCTGGTCATGGACATCACGGTGAGGTCGGTAGTAGCATCATGCAAAATAGTAATAATTTTTGCATTGAATATTTTTAGTTTTTTTTTCACCGTATTTATTATATTAGGGATTTCTGGGATATCGTCATCTGTATCTACAACTATTGCCTCTATTTTTGCAAGTTCTTTTCCCCTATCTTGAACATAAAATTATGACAAAAATATCAGTAAAACTATCATAATGACTCCATGAATGTTGTTTTAAGTAATTATCTATGAATGTTGTGTATTAATATTGAATATTATTATGTGTTAATGGGGAATTTAGATTGATGTTAGGGGGAGGGGGGGTGAGGCCAGATGAGCTTCCACCTTCACGTGGTTGGCCTTGTTAAGTAGAGAATATTAAAGTATTCTTGAAACCAAGTGAAGCTCAAACTTACATACCTTCATTATTTAATCAATTTCATTCATTCTAGGTCTTTGCTCATAAGTGCATTTTGAATGTGTCATTTTTAGGAAACTATCAAATAAAAAAATAGAAGGGCCAATAGTCAACCTCTCACTGTCATTGCCTGGCATGATTCGGCTTCATTTTATGTAAGTATTCTCATATTGAATGTGTCAACCTGTCTTGGCCTAATGTGGATTATTTCATTGGTTTGTGTTTTTGAGTAGGTGAAGTGTTAAATCAATTCCTATCTTCTATTCTTAATTTGTTCAAACTACAGGAGGGCCCGACAGATATACTCAACACAGAATTGACTGCTAGTCTGGGCAATTGAACACACTGAGTCTTTGGCTTGAGAGAAAGAGTTGGGTAATTTTGTTTCTAGAGACATGTGCAATTGTCCTCAGTGGCCTCTTTTTTTTTTAACAAGTATTTTTATATATATGTAGTGTCCATGTTTTTTTTAATAGAAATTCTTTTTGTGTATATGCTAGTGCTATGAAACCTAAATAAACAATTATAAATGTAATAGTTAATGTCTTCGATGAAGGAATTGATGTACCACATGTAAACCAAAATCCATGCTTAATGCCATATTGTGAAAAATGAGTTTGTCTATTAGTATATCAGATTTTGTTACACCCTTCATGACTGTAATGTTTAAGTTAAGTATTGATGCAATTTTCTAAAGTAGCAAGTTCTGTTGTCATTGTTTTTTTTCTAGTGGTTCTGAGGAGATTAAGAATTATCAAGGAAAGATATTGAAGTGAAAAGGAAAAGTTTCTGAGAGGTTACAAATATTGAGTCATTGATCAAGTATACTTTTTTTTAAGTAATCACTACATAAATGGTTAAGTTTTCCTGAATTTTTAAAATAAGTCATAATTATTCAGTATCATATTTTTAGCTGCAAGTTGCAAGTCTTCATACCTTAAATTTTAGAGTTCAACTCTTACATGGACAAAGTTGTAGGTTATATTGAACCATCTTTTATCTTTTTTGACTCTTTAGTTGTCAGAAATATTAAATTCACATCCTAGTTGTCATTGTGTTTGGGACATAAAGCTTTATTTAACTAAATTAATTCTTTTAATATTGTGATAAAAAAATGTACAAATAAAGCCTAGACTAAGGACTGCATAGAAAACTATCATATGAAGAACTACTGAAATGGCGGTATCAAAGTTCCTTACAAGCAATCCACATATCAAAATCTAGTTGTAGGATTGAAAAAAAAGACAAGATAAAAAAGTTCATAGGCCCATACAAGACACCCACCAAAATATAGACCATCAATTTATAGAACCCTTGCAAGATATCCCAAGGAACGACAGGTAGTGAAAACCAGATAGATAGAAAAAAGAACATAACCATATGCTGCCTCACCTGTTTGAGGTAAGCCAAACTCGGTCCAATTCTCTTAACAATGGTACATATCCATCCAAGTGCAACAACCTTCAAATATATGTAGCGGTAAAGAGCATCCCCATATTTTATTAGCCTAACATAGTCTTTGGCCACTTTGGCAATGAGATTGCGAGCAATATTGATTTGGCCAAGGGCCAACTTGTAGTGATCTTTATCATATAAAAAATTTAGCAGATCTCCATAAAATGGATGCACATCATCTTGGCAGGGGAAGTCATCTTAGCAAATACATCTGAAGTGGCAGCAGCAAATACATCACTGACACTTTTCGGGCATATTTCATTAACTCCTCAAAATGAGCAGCCTATATTTCAGCTACCTCATCACTATCATCCTCATCCATTGCCTCGGGGTTCTCACTTCTTTTTCTTTCACGTACAATATCTTGTAAAAGTGTAGAGGAAAGAGAACATGACAAATTGAAATAATAAGATACAAGTTGAGGAAAATTGAATCAAAAAATGTAAAATTCTAACAAACCAGTTAAAAAAAAACCATTAAGAAATTCATAACCAAATCTAGTTTGCAAAATTCACCGCAATTGAAACTCTCCTTCTCAATATTTTTTCTAATAGCATACTTGCAAGCCTGCTGACAAATCTTTGTAATATCGGCTCCATTGAATCCTTGGGTATAACAGGCCAATGCCATTAGGTATAATGAAAACTATTTTCTTGGTTGTCATACCATCCATCTCCGTCAACAACTGGTTAAGGACTCTGTCCGTAGCACCACTAGCATCCCCAACACTACTTCCATGCTACAAACATGCAAACCAATTATGCATCACCAGTCAGAGCCTATCTCTCAAATAGTTCAAACAAAATGAAAAAACCCACAGTTTCACGCAGAGCAGAGTAGATGGATTGCTAGAGCCCGTTGAAAAATCTCTGTAATATCTCATCAATAAATATAATGGATGGGGCATTCTTCTCAGACTCCTCAAAATCCTTCTAGAGATTGCTTTCACTTTCTCCAACCAACTTTGACATGATCTCAAGTCCATTGATACAGAAAAAGAAGGCACTGGTTTCATTTGCCACTGCCCTAGCAATTAAAGTTTTCCCAGAACCAAGAGGCCCATAGAGCAGAATACCCTTTGGGGGCTTCACACCAATAGATTTGAAGAGTTGTGGGCATCTAAGAGGAAGCTCTACCAATTCACACCAATTCATGGATCACCAGTCAGAACCTATCTCTCAAATAGTTCAAACAAAATGAAAAAACCAATAGTTTCACACAGAGCAGAGTAGATGGATTGCTAGAACCCAAAGTAGTCTGGAAAATAGAACGAGGAGGGACCTGTTGGCAACAAGCAACATAATGAGTGTGGACACCTAAAGATAAATATCTAGACTAATCACTAATCAGGATGCCATTGGTGATTAGTCTAGACATTTATCTTCAATTTTTTTTAAAACACTCCGCATTGCGTCGAACTTTCAACGCACATGCGTCAAAATTCTAGCTGAAAATCGACCATTCTGTGTCAAAATGTGGTGTCGTGGGTTTGGCATCTTGGTCAAAGCTGCTAAATATTTTGACCAAATTTGGTCAAAATATGACCGTTGTGAGTTTGGCATCCTGGTCAGAGTGACCAAAGTTTTTGACCCATATTGGTCGAAAGATCAACCAATACACAAACACTTACCAATGTTATCTTCGACCTAGGTTGCCCTCATTTTTTACCAATAGTGGAGTCGATCATTTGACAGGTTCAGTAATTGGTCAATATTTTGATGCCAATAATAGCGACAAACCCATTGGTCGACCATTCAACTGAGTTGGGTAGAAACTTTGACCAATAGTGTGTCAAAAAATGGTGCAAAATGTACTAGTGGGTGATTGTGGGAGTTTAATTATAGGGACACCAGTCAGATTTGGACCATCATACTGATATGTATCAGAGTGGGTTAGTTACATCTATATCACAAATATATCATACATATACATGGTTACATGGTGATTATGGTGTCAGTAGTTGCAAGTTGGATTACTTGCAGAGTCAGCAAATTCGTGGGAGTCTAGCAGAGTTGGGAGATAGTTGTGGGGTTGCAAATACCTTCAGTGATTTATATCTCCTCATAACCGATGGATGTGAGATTAGTTTTCTTTGGGACCCAAGTGATGACAAGGATAACACTATACTTTAGCTGGGTTCCATTGATTTGCCTCGCCACTTCTAACATGGTGAAGATGAGATCAAAGTTGAGAAATAGGAGTTTGGTGATCTTCATGGCATGCTTCTATTCTGAGTTTGGGATTCCTTGGTTGCATCAAGATTGCAATCAGGGTTCACAATTAAACTTTATAGCACATTCAGTGCACTGGGAGGATGTTGGTTCATCCTTGGCCTTCTTGGACATGTTTTGATTTTGATGGATTATTCTTATGCACAGAGGTTAGATAGTTGGCATGTTGTTTTTCCTTGTGTAGTTGTGGGAGGTGAGTTGGGCTGACTTTTTGAGTTGTTTTCATTTCAGATATTCACTCCTACAACACCTTATATTGGATTGCTCCACCATTTCCAGTATGGAAAAATTTTGATTGTGTCAGTTGAGCATATAACACCAGTTCCATTGGTGCGGCTATTATAGGAGTTGGTTGGTGATATCAGGGATATTACACAGGTCTTCACTTGGGATCTAGGTGGAGCATTCCCATGGATGGTTATGTATCAAGGAGCTAGTTGGGGAGATTTTTTTCATCCATTTTTTTTATAGAGGTTAGCATAATGTTGAGCTTCCACCACCACTTGATATTATAGGTGTATGTGATTACAACTAGAGTGAGGTTCTTAGTTGGATTGAGGGAGTTCTCATAAATGATAGAAGCACATGGCATGTTGCCTTGATGTATTATGCACATGGGGTGATTTGGGATCCTGGCATTCAATTTATTGGTGCATTTGTTCATAATGAGTTTATTCAAAACTTTGGGATTGGAAATGTTAAAACTAGTGTAGCGTAGCATATGTGCATAGCATCATTCTTGAGATGAGTATGGGATCTATGCATTTATTTTCTGCAAGTAGGAGCAGATTGCTTGAGGGAAAGAAATCTCTTAGAAGGGAGGACTATATTGTCCCCTTTTCTAGGCTACTAATTTATTATGTGTCATTATCCCATTTTTCCTTGGTCCTATGGTCTAACTAGGACTTTACAAGGATAAAAGTGATAATTGATGTAGGTAATTCTAGTTTCAAGCTAATCAAAGTTATTTTGAAATAGGGTTTCCAGATACTTACTATTTATAGTAAGTCAACAGAGCTCAAAATTCTTAGCATTTTAATGTTGGACTGGTAGCCTCTTTCTCAAACCTTTCCAATAAGCTATGACACATGATAATCTGAGTCCATATGATCAGTAATTTTAATGCTCTGAGATTCAATGATTTATTATTTAAGTGACTATTAAACTTAAGTTCATATTATTATATGTCACTTTATTATTATAAGAGAACTTTATTCATTTAAGTGGAAAAAAAAGATATTTTAAAGGGAAATAAAGAAATAGAGAAAGGAATGTCAAGAATCATCAAGTTGTGCTTAAAAAGAAGAAAGAGAGCTCATTTGCATCATGCTTAGATATATGCTTGGATTATGTTTTGATTATTTTTCTCTCTTGGAGAGTTCTAGGAAGCTTCAGCTTTCAAGAGGTTTGAGGACTGAAACCCTCGAGCTTGGAGGCAGTGGACGAAAACCCATTGTTAGTAGGAGACATCGTGCAAGTGTTTCACATAGTGTTTCAAGTTCATAATTGTGGTATCCAATCTTATTGTAATTTTCTATAACTACGATTGGAATTTTTTTATTGTTCTATTGTAAAATTAAATGCAATATTGTTTGTTGAAATTTCATTCAACTAGGTATTTGTATTATGCTGGATAAATTGGAAAACATTTGCATGTGAAATTATCTGTTAAATTTATGTATCATTTTGGGGAAAATATCCATTGGGGATATTACAACATATTCCAATCTCCTATCCAAAACCTTAGCTAAAACCTTGTAAGAAATATTTAATAAGGTGATAGGTCTCCAATTTATAATAAGGGACCTATCACAATCTTTAGGTATTTAGACCACTACTGATCTTAGTTCCTAGAGAACCTTTATCAAAATATTTCTTATATACCATCAATAGGTCATCACAAATCTATTCAATATTCCTCTTGTAGAATTTAACTAGTAGTCGATCAAGCGTCGATGCTTTTTTAATCTCCTTTATAGTAATGTGTGTACTTAGCTTATCAAAGTCCTTCCTGTTGATTTTTGTGGGGATAATGTTTCTAATTTTGTTTCTAGATCTTTTCTTTCCCTACTCATCATATTTTGAGGTAAATAGCTTTCTATAAAACTTCACAAAAGCTTTCATAATGTCCACTTGATTAGTAATACTTTCTATTTTCTTCACAAATACAATCAACTCTTTCTTTGGCTTCCTTGATTTTAAGGATTTGAAAAAATAGCTTGGATCCCTTATCACCATGTTCTAGCTAGTTCATTATGGCCATTGTCTTGATGCCTCAAATTCTAACATTCTAAATTCTTCCAAGGGAATCTTTGACATGACTTGGAGCCTCTTTTGCATTTAGGTTAAAGGGGTCTTTCTGTATGCACTCTTCAGCTCTTACAAACCTATTATGCTTCTTAGCCTCCATGCTCCTAAGATCTTTGGCCTTCTTCCTCCCCACAGTCTGGAAGAGAATCCGCCAACTTTTCACATTTTGATTCCATCTATCTTTGTCATTATGCAATGTCATATCCCATCTATTGAATTGTCCAATGATAAAAAAATACTTGAATATTATCTCCATCATACAATATTTCTAATAATTTATTAGATTCAAGCACAAAAAATATATTATATAAATTTGTATTGTTAAACAATTATCGTCAAGAAGAATAAGCTAAATAATTTTTTTTGAGTAAAAAATGTAATTAGTGTATAGTTTAAATAAACCCAATCAAAATAAATGCATAATATAGATCCAATGAATTTATTTTAATAAATATTAAACATTTGAATATCATTATAGATCAATGATGGATGGGACCACTTTAGATAAAGATCGTTAAATATAATTAATGACATCACATTTCCACAATCCATGGAGAATTTTATATTTGTTTCTTGTTTAATTAATGATAATACTTCACATTTGTTTTAATCAAATGTATATGATAAAAAATTGGAATATGCAATATTTGAATAAATTTTGTATTTTATCACAAAGATATTCGTGACATGTAGTTGGAATATAAACTCAATGTTTTACCTAAATTTGTTTAATATTTGTAAAAAGCCATTTTCATATAGTTTATGTTTGTTGATAATAGTAATTTAAATGTTATTATCAACAAATCTTTAATTTTTTTAGTTAAATATGTAACTAGATATTAAAACCATTCTCATAGGATAAATCCAAAATCAAATGTAGACTCACTTGGGTTTGCAAATTTCACCATTACAAATAGTTTTGGGTTGGAGTTGTACAAACATCTTAAGATATGTAGGGTTCACCCCTTCATTTCTAATGTGCAATCCAATGGATTTTTTTCTTTTCTCATTCGACTTCCTACAAATTTGTGAAAATGGACACATCAGTGTTCAAAAGAAATCAAAAGACAAAATTGATGAGAAAAAGTTAAATTTTAATTTTAGAGTTTTAGCTTTAGTTTTAAGTTAAATATACAAATAGTGTATATTAATTTTTATAAGCAAAAAAAAGCTAAGTGGGTTGTGCTTGTATTATATTATATGTTTGAAATATATAGAAATTACATTTGAGGAGTGAGAAGTTTTTCCAAAAAAACCTATATTATTATAGTATCTTGTTATCAAATCTATCTCTATTACTATTCTCCTTATATTATTATTTACAAAAGGGTGTTATTCTCCCTTCATACATATATTGACTAAGCATGTTAAATATCACCCTACATATTGTTAAAGTCTAGCTCCAAAAGACAAAATAGAGCTAATAAAACCAGTTTTAGCTCCTTAATACAAAATGGAGCAATATCATTTCTATATACTAATACCCCTTTACAACCAAATAGTAAGAAAACTTATTATTTTTTCTAGTGTTTGCCAAATTCCAGGTGAGCTTTGTACTCGTATCTATGGAAATATGAAGCATGACCCTCAAGTTTCTCTAAAGAGTCTGAGAATCCTCATCCTTGAGCACTCATTTACCACTCCTTTTTTTCTAATCCTACTTCATCATCACTATAAAACTTCATCTTGGAGCATTTCTTATCAAACCCCATAAGCCCCTCATCACAAATATACCTTTTCAATCAACTATCAAGTTCTTCCTCCTCAAGCTCCAACATCATCTTTAGAAATGAAACTCTATGGCCAACCATTGTCCTTCTTTAGGGAATGATCTCTTGGTCTAGATAGTGCACAATTGGGTAATGATTCACATCCTTACCTCATATTTTGACCATGTAAAATATTTTCCTAAAGTACAACTCCCAAGTTTCCATCAACATTCTCTGGGATGTCATTAAGCTCACCTAAGAGATTACCCTTTATCAATTTCTTGTAGATTTTGTTTTCCATTTCCCTGCTTTCCCATGAATCTAAGATGGGTACGAGGAACATAGATGCCACATTTGAATTCACCCTAAACTAGTGGTCAGACCATAGGTATTCTATCCCCAACACCATTTGTATGAAATTCATTACTAGTCAATGTCTATTTCAAAAATCCTCCATAGTCTTATCTCATAGCATTCATTTAGGAATGTCATCTAGTGTCTACTGCCTAGGAGCTTCACTGGTGTATCCATAACATCCACCTTAGCAGAGTAAAAACTCACTACACAATGCCACTAACTAGAGCAAATTAGATAATTTTTGAAGATAGAAATTACCGATTTAAGATTTTATCAAAAAGGTATGAGTTGTTGCCTTAGCACTTGTGCATAGTGGTTATACACCTCCACTTTCCCTCAATAAATTTCTTTGGTGTGTTATCATTCTTCCATTTAGTCATTTGTATAGCCCACACCATATATGATTGCATATGCATGTCTTACTGAGAATACTTCCTTCTGGATATGAAAAGTAGGGAATCTGGTCACCTCAACAATCTCCAATCATGATTATAACTATTATTTATTTGTATGCCAAATATTTATTGTTATCTAGCAAAATCTGCCTTTCTAGCATCATTATCTTACCTAATCTACTGATCAAGCCTTAGGTATTATATTTTGAGGTGGCTTTTGCTACCTGATAATCTTCCTTGTCATTCCCTTATTTATACACACGTGTGATCTAAAAACATCAAATCTTCTTATTGATTTTCTAATATCACCAACCCACTTTTAGAATTTCCATTTGGGAATTGGATGTTTGGCGCAGGAGCACCAAGTTCCATCTAAAGAAACTATAGACCATTGTGTTATTTTGGATGAATTGATGTAATAAGGCCATGGTAGTGCCATTTAGTTTCTTTTTATGTTGAATAATGTAGTGCCCACCCATAGTTTGCTTTTCAGTTTTATATTGCCAAACTCTTTTAGGCCACTTTTATGTGTGTGTTGATATGGATATATCTCCTATCTTCAACATTTCAAATTTGTATTAGTACCATGATTCAGACGAAGCATTAGATGTGTAAAAATAATATCCTAAGAAGTAGACATAAGAAATTGAGAAGATTCTAGATAGAAGAATTGATAGAAGTACAAGAGGTAAAGACTACATGGAATATTTAGTGAAGTGAAAGAATAGACTGGTTGAGGATTCTACATGGGTTTCTCACTATGAGTTGGATCATTCTAATTCAACTTGGGTTTCACAACATTCCTGATTTAGGAGAATCAATTTTATTAACCCTATGTGTTTGATGCAGGAGCATCTTGGGTTCTTGGCAATCTTGCATCAGCCAAAAACATTTAGTTTCATTATGTTCCTATTTTCCAGTTTGAGAGAGTGATGCAACGGTCATTTATCTTTGAGATATTTTTGTTGTGGTCTTTGAATCTTGTTAAGGACTCTATAATATTTCTCTTCCAGATCACACCTCATTTGGATCAGTCCTCTTTGAGTTATTCAAGTTTCCCTTTCTCTGTGGTTCATTCTCTATTCGTGGTGATCCTATTTGTGGTCACATGTTCATGTGTTTCTTTGGTTGTGGTCATGAATCCTTAATGTAGACCTATCTAGGAACCTTTTCATTTAATTTCATTATGTTTGGATCAAGGATCTTCATGTTTGGATTCTTTTGGTTTCTTTAGGTAGCATGTTCATTTTTGCCTGGACTAACCTTGGGGATTGTGAGTGTGATTGTTTCTCATTGATTGTTAACATGTGCGATCATGGTGTGTGATTTTTGGATCATATGTGGACCTAAATCTGGGTTCACATCTTTTTTTGTTCTTCTTGGAGACCATTTTATCTATTCTAGGGCCAACTCATATTTGTTTATAGACATTTAATTCTTAGCCAACCCCAGTTGTGCGGTTGGGTGTATGTACTCATGTTGATGTAATTCTGAAGGGGGACAAGGGGGGGGATGATATTTTGTGCTAATCATGAAGCATTGAGCTTTCATATTTGAGCTCATTTTTTATATGGCCTAAACTAGGAAAGCCTTACAACCCAATATGTACGATGTATCTATTTGAATAAATGAAGGATGTTGCATTCTCTCTCTCTCTCTCTCACTCTCTATTATGTGTTTTCCTTCCATGTGTGTTTAGCTGCAAGGTTGGACATCCCATCTTGGGGTTCTCCACCTTGGTACTGCATCATAAGTGATAGGGGAGTATTCTCTTATCTCTATAAGATAATCAAAACCTAGACTTACTTAATCTTTCACTTAGAAAGGAATCTCATAAATAAACATGTGTTTTGAGTGCTTGGGAGAAACATTTGGAGTAGGAGTTTATGCTCTTTTCTTGTAAAGACAATCAGAAATCTAGATCTCCACTTTCTATCCATTTTAATTTCATTTTTACATTGTAGGGGGCCTTTCGTTGAGAAAAAATTTCACGAGAATGATCCAAGTGATAAAAAGATAAAGCCAAGCTCTTCCACCCACTATAATCAAATACCTTCTTGAGTTAAAAATTCAATGGAAAAGATATCTTATCCCTCATCTCCTCTGGGGCCTATGGGACCTAAATAACATTTATGCTACCATGAGGCCTTATATGATTCACAAGATATCTCTGAATGGATGACCTAACTAGACACCCCAGAATAGTGGACTTTTTGATTGATCTCTTGCAGTATCATTATCTTTGAGCAAGGAGGGGGAAGAATCTCTCTTGAAGACACTCACCATATGTATTTTCTTAAGCATTTAAAGCAGTTAATATGGCATTGGACGTCTCATTGCATAGTCTCCTTTGACCATATTGCACATAGCTCTCACAGAAGGCAAAAGAACGGGTGCCCTTTAGGGGGGTGACAGGACTGTGTCAGCTAAAGGAATACCAAGATACAAGAAAAGGTTTTGATTACTAAGCCAAATTTAATAGGGATAAAACATGCTTGATCATGTATTAATGCTATTAAACCCATTGAAATTAGGTCTTCTTCAAGACCAAAGAATGTACAATTATTGTTAAGGCTTTAGAGACTTGACATTTGTGTCTTCTATTTGGTATGTGTGGTCACTAACACTAAAACAATCACCTACAATTACAAACAAACTCACAATCATAGATTTTAAAATTGATAACTCATTGGTAGAATACCTTACCTAGTGAGAAAGTCAAATCAACCTCTATTTGGGTCGTACCTAGTTATAGTCATATAGACCCCATCAGCAAATTGCACCTATTATTTTGAGTCATATGACTTACTGCATTCAATCGTATCTATTTTTTGTCCAATTTATCCAAGATAGTATAGGGTTTTTTGTCTTCCAATCTTGTCAATTCTTGTATTAAGGTCCTCTAAGAATTGTATATGGTTTTGCAATCATATAGACCCTCATAGAGAATAATATTTGGTCCTAAATCTTGTACCTAGTTTTTGTCTTGGATCACATGGGAAAGATCATATAGGTGGAAGAGAGAACTTCCATACACTTTTTGTCAGACTTAATCAGTGATCTGGATGCCCATTTTTAGTATTCTTTCAGGTCATATATCCTCAAAATATGCAAAACTAGACATTTGCAACCGATTGTCATCATGTCTACTCAATTGGTCCTTATTGTGCTACTGTCTTGTCTTGTCAATCATTATCTTTGGTTTTAGAGGTCATCATCAGGAATCATCAAACCCTCACCTGGACCTCTTAAACTATCAATATATCATCATTCAATCCTTTCAAAATTTAGACAAGTTCTTGCACATATCATTACCTATTGAACCTAATCAATTGAGAATCATCATACCAATCCTTGATTTATTTTATTTTCATAATATAGACCATATATCATCATATTCAACTTCAATTAGATCCTAAAAACATCAAAATTTTAAAAAAGAATTAAAAATTTTGATTTTTTTAAAACCAACTTGGAGAGGTCATAACTTTTAACTCGATGCTCAAAACTGTGAATAGTTTTCACCATTGGAAAGGTATGCAATAAATCTAATCTCAATATCTAAAATAGGGTGCCTTTGACAACCCAAATTTAGAGGTTGACGATAGTCTCAACTCCCAAAAATGTGCAGAAGACCTCTGAAAATGCAAATTACTCAAACCTAGAAAAAATATCAAAAAATATGAATTTTTTTTCCCTCAAAATTATCATACGTGCTCATGGCCTCCTTGGCACATCAAATTCAAGGTCTCAAGAGAAAAAACAACATCACAAGAGACTATACCTCCTCATTAAGAGACTCAAAGAAATCATACCATGGCTGAAAATAAGTGCTCTAAATACCAGAATCATGACAACAATGAAGAAGAGAATCCTATCACAATCCTCACAAACAAGATTCAACCTTTGCAATAAAAAATCAAAGATATGAAGAAAGAAAATGATACATCATCAAAACAGTACTCATTAAGATCAATTTATCCTTTTCTCTTTGATCATGATCTACACATGTCTGAACATGACAATCCTATCTTTGATCAAGAAAATGAAAATCAATCAAAGGAAGACATTTCAAATCATGAAGAATCAGTCCTATCATAACATCAATCATCACAAGTGAACAATGTTAGAAACTAATCAAATTCTTATGATCTTGAATCCAACATCTCTTTGGAAAACACAAGTACATCTAAATGTCTATTGGATAGAGAGTTTACTCCTTTGGGACAATATTTTGAATCAACATTTGAAGAATTACTTGAACATAATCTCATCACATTGCCTCAAGTCACTTCATGTAAATTGGCATTTGTGACTAATTATTGTGCCTATCATAGATATAATGAACATAAAACTTCAGATTGCATGGAGTTGAAGCATAAAATTCAAGAACTTATTGACGATGATGTAATTGAAATTGAAAATCCTAATGAATCATCTAATGAAGAACAAGATACTAATATGAAGCAAGATCTAAATCATGAACCTTATGTATATCAATGGTCCTCATGTAGCCTCTACTTCTTTGACCATTCATTCACCTCATAAAGATTCACATATAGCTAAAATACCTCCATTGAACAAAGAGCTTAATGATGATACTTTTCATCTTGACTATGTTTACCCTCAAGGGCTACCTCTAAAAGGAATCCAAGCTAATCTACATCTTTCCACAAGTCTCTTCCAGGCCTCAAAGATCACATATCACAAAATTTTGTGTGACTCAATGCCTATCATGCCTATTCCAAAGGATCCCTTATTATCCCTTCATGAATAACTCGTGCAGATCAAAAATCATACCTTGTCCTTAGAAGTGACCCCATGTCAAGAGGATAATTCAAAGAGTAAAAAAAAAATCTCAATAAGGATCAGTATCAAGATATCCTTTCTCATCCCACATTTGAACAAAGCCCCATATCCCAAGAGTTCCATGAAGATGACACCCGTCCACCTCAAGATCATTAATATATCCCTCCACCTCCTATATCATATCCATCTCCCAAGAAAGATCAAGATATTTTGTCCACCATCTCTACTAAGCCTATTGAAAATCAAGAGAAAAGAATCATTTTTACACCATCCAAAGAGCCTTGTTAAGATCAAACTACCCCACTATCTCCTTGTCATAATCCTCCATATCCACCTCAAAAATCCCTCATTCCTCCCAATCCATTTCATGGTAATAATTTCCCTCAAGCTTCAACTACTCCTATCAAAATTGCTCCTATCAAAGTTACTCATGAGCCTATTAGTATAAAGATGAATCTTAAAGATGAGAACCTTGTCCATGTAACTCACTCTAAAGATACTGATATCCCCTTCACATATTATCTCCTTACATTCGTACATAAGCATCATCCTTATCCATCATCAAAATCCATCCTTGGTCCCTATATCAAAAATCTAAAACCTTCATATCTTCCAGCTATATTGGGTTCTTATATTCCTCCATCCACCATGCCTATCACTCCTAGTGTGTCATCCACTTACCCTATCTTCTATCAAGATCAACAAAGACATGCATCCTTGAAACCTCTATATCAAATCATCCATATAAACCAACAATATCATCCTTATTGATCCACAATTCCGAAGTGTTTTGGAAGACATTTGGATGTCAAACAAGGAAATAAAAAATCAAAGAATGTACTTATATACGAAGATCGCCATGTCCAATCTAATCAATATGTGACTAGAAAGCATAATGATCTATTCAAAAGATTTCAAAGGTCTAACAAACAAACAAAGAAATCAAAGAAAATTTGGGATCCTAAATCCCTCACTGAATAAGTTCATTCTAAAGCACCACAAAGGAAGGAAAAATCAAAGACTATGTGGATTTTCAAGTCATTCTTACAGGACATAAATACAAAAGAGAAATCAAAGTTGGCATCCATGCTTCTAAAGGCTTTCACTCCATCTCCTTCCAAACATGTTTTGTCACCTCCTTCATCCATTTTGGGTCCTTGTGTCCCAAGATCCACATTCTTCCCTATATCAAATCCTCAAGCTATTCCATCTATTTTTCCTCTATCACTCCACCTTCCTTCAAGGTGTGTTTCAATGTCCATCTTGTCACCCTTTCTAGCTACCCTTGCACGAGCCTTTCAATACCGTATCCATTGTCTAACACCAAATTTCTATTCATTCATCCCCCTTAACCAATCCACACCTATACATGCTTCTTATACTCCCATCCAATATCCTTCCATTCCTATTATCCAATCCACCACATAAATCCTTTGCCACCATATACCTTATCCTCCATATTAGTCCCTTACCTGCATCCTATCATCATCTTTGAGAATACCTTTTAGTGGGCTTGGCCCATCACAATATACATTTCAAAGGAGCATTATCCAAAAAGAAAGAGGCTTGAGTTCCTCCAAAAGTAAAAAATTCATTTTTTGAAAAAGTGCTTTGGTGAAAACCTTGTAAATAGGCACCTTAGTAGAAAAATTAAAGAGAAATAAATCCTTCCTATGGTTAAAACCACTTCTTATGGCACCTTGGGCAAGTACCATGATGAAAACATGGTAAACAAGCGTCATGTGCAATCCTTCCTCTTATACTCTACGCTTGGAAGAAAGTTCCATCCATGCTATCTTATCCATTGTAACCTCCATCATCCAACCAAATTACATTCACCCATATTCCCTCTTTCACCTTTGATCTTGACAAGATTAAATCTATCCATGATAACCCTCTATATCAACATTCATTATCCTTTCCATCAACCTATTCATTTTCTCTCATCCATGCTACCCTATCATGATCTTGCTTATCTCTCCTTGTTGCCCCTAAAAATATTGAATCTTAAACTATTACCTCATGGCCTCCATCATCCCTTATCTTGATCATGCTATCCTATCCATATCCTATCCAAATTGACCCCTTGGTCTTGATCAAAATGAAGAATGGAAAATTCAAAAATAGTTTCTCAAAAGATTCTTGACATGTCCACTCTTTTGGACCATATTATTTCATGACATCAGGTCATTATCCTATATGCTATTTGGCACAAAATCATTGGCTTACATTCCTTATCCAAAACATGTTTTACATTTCTATAACCCTTTTTCCCTAGCTTAGGTAATCTTGAGGAGACTGTCCTTGAGGATCACATTCATGCACTTCACCTATCATGACCTATTCGCTTATGCTCCATAATATTTCTCATCCATCTGTAATTCCCTACACCTTAATAGACATTGGGGATAACCAATGTGATCTTGTTTGAGAACTCGTAATCTTTAAAAACTTAAAACAATGAAAAATGTTCCTGAAATAATTCAAAAACATCTTAAAATTCTTAAAAATAGAAAAAAATCTAAAATCTTTAAACTCCAAAAAACAAATAAAAAACCTAAATTTTTTAAAAGTCCAAATAAATTAGAAAATATAAAATCCAAAAATTGCTTATCAACTACATAGAATTTGCATCTACCTTTATTCTCATCGCTTGTACATATCTGTCATAGCTTTTGCATCCTTGTATATATCAGTTAGTTTTACATCCTTGTACATATCAGTCATTTTTGTATCTTATTGTCATGGCTTGGAGTCAGTCCACATCTTGTCCTTAGGAAAATCATATCTAGCTAAGGGAAAGTTCCTAGTCATCATGTGAAGTCAGTTCCTGGTCGACACCAACCATCTCTTTGAGTGGAATCAACTACATTACCTATCAACTATTAGGTGTTCTTCCACTAAACTATGGTGTTTCTCAACATCACCTAATACACAGTGGTGTTTCTCAACACCTTACACACTCAATCAATGATGTTTCTTAACACTCATCAAACAAACAATGATACGAAAATAGAAGCAATCAAACACAATCAACCAATTTTATTTCTCACCTATTATGGATGGACTTGTTATGGATTTAATTATCATGTCTTCTGAGTGCCTCGAAGATGTCTCTGGACTAGAGAAATAAGGAAAGGGCATGAAATTTTCTTCGCCTTCTATCTTTTCTTATCAATTTCTTCTTATCATGCCTTCTGAGTGACTCGAACATGCCTCTGGACTAGAGAAACAAGGGTTCATGATAATTTTATTTGATTTTTGTCAGTGGGAATTGTATCAATGATCTTTGAATGATAAAGGGTTATTACAAGCATATCAAAATGTTAGTCCAAGGATATGAATGTACTAGTCATTGCAGACAACATAATTGTTTCACAAGAATAGAAGGAATCATGTTTGTTTAATTTCTTGCAACCAATAATAAAATTAGTAAGTACTATGGATCATCATTAGCTTTGAAAGCCATCGATGTTTGTACTTACTACTAACAAAAGCTCTATGATGAGAAAAATCATAACAAAAATATAAAAAGAATGACACTCATGTAAGATTGCATTTCATTATAAAGGCATTCATTTCATTCTTGCATTCATCTAACTTGATCAAATCACATCTCTAAGAGGGAAATATTTCTTTGACATGGTTGAGTATCACATCTAAGCTCCTTGTATTTATCATTATTATTGATCACTATCTTTGCAATATCATTATCAGGAGCTTAATCAAAATTGTTTTCAAATAAATATTCTTCATCCAATCATCACTGTCAATCCAACCTTCTAAATTTGAAAACTAGAGATTTCATATTTCCATAAAATTACTTTAAAAAATAAATTATAAAGATGAAAATAATGTTGGAGAATGAAAATTTAGAAATAAAAAGGTGGGTTATCATTCAAGCCACTTGATATATGTTCTCCAAAAATTCTATCAATTTAAAGAGCTAATACTACTATTATGATATTAAAATTCTTACTCTACTTGAATCCCCAACTGCCTCTTGAGGCTAACTCCTTTTGATAGGATATACTACTAATAGAAATATGAAAAACTATAGTTGAAATTTGAGATAATGTGTACATAGGTTTACATATATATTACAAAGGGAGGCCTCTCTGCACTTCCATGCAGCAACCGTTGTAAAGATTACACCAAGTTTAGAGCATAACAAATGATTGTCATTAGTAAGAGATAAAACCAATGAAGAATCTTAGTTTATAGAACTCGAACTATTTATCCTTTTAGCTTGTGCATGGGCATGACCTGTAAATCCCTAAATTCATACCACGGGGGATTTAATTAGTGAACTTGAATCATAGCATGTGTGTTCATGGCATACTAAAGAATCCCCCTATTTTCAAAAAATATTGCCCCAAACTCCTTTTTTGTCAACCCCCCTCCAATACCCATCCAATTCCCCCCCACACCTATTTTCTATATAAACCCCTACCTACCAACACAAAAAAACCCCTCCCCCTTTTTTCGCCCATTTTAAACCCCCCAATATGAATGCACATGGTTTGATATTTCCCCTTAAGTGAAGACCATATGATGCATGCATACACTCCACATATAAACCTCCAACAAACTAAATAAAATGTTGTTAGAAAACACAAACGTGCCCAAATATCTTTTTCTTAAAAATAATTAACAACACAAATCACTTGCAAATACTATACTATAATTTGTAATAAAGGTGTCCTTACACCCTTTTTCCTTTAAATTTTGGGTTCTTTTAGGCCAATTATAAGATATTTTAAAATTTATTATGTCTTACTTGGTAAACTCATAATGAAAAACATACACATTGAAAAAGTATGGACTCTCTCATGGGATCCTTCTCTTGAACATTCATAGTATTATCTAGGTTTAATGCAACCCTTTTCATGTAGTTTCTTTCCAATTTAATAGATGAAAGTTTAATTTACAAATTGACATTATTGATGATTGAATAAATTACCAAAGAGTAACTTCAAGACCTAAATAACCCAAGTAACAAATTCAGTGTCCATGAATAAAAAACATTTGACAAAAGATTCAAGTATGCTTCTTTTGATTCAATGGTTTTAAATAGATGCCAAGTAATCTCAAATGAAACAAATTTTTTATCCATATTTTTATGATTTAGAAGTTAGATAAAGGGTACTATATGAAAACCACATTGGTGTGCTTCATTCAACATCTAATACAAATATATATATCCATTGCTTGAACATATTTGGGGTCTCAAATCTTTATAGACACAAGTCATCCAAAGGCTAAACTCTCTCAATGCACTTTAGTATTCTTCATTGAACATCTAATACAAAGATATATCTACAATGATTTTATATAGATGTCAAGTAATCTCAGATGAAACAATTTATTTATCCATATTATATGATTCAAAAGGTAGCTAAAGGTACCTATATGAAAACCACATTGTTGTTATCCATTCAATATCTATTCCAATATATCCATAACATGAATATATTTGGGGTCTCAAATATTTACAGACACAAGTCATGGTATCATCTAAACCAAAGAAAAAATTATTGTATCTTTCCAAGAAAGATGCAATAAATACTATATGACTTTCAATTTCAAAAAATTACATACCTTTCCAACAACGCCAGTATCAAGTAGCCAATTAGTTGGAATGTTGAGCTCTTGTAGCGTGTAATGGCCATATCTCTTCTATTAA